>CM074578.1:89760952-90440952 GCA_037305975.1 Chrysolophus pictus | reverse complement strand
TTACAATAGAAAGGAGGGTAAAAGGAACCGAACAACTGTCAACTGTGGTGACTCTTCCTTTCAGTCAGTCCATGAGCTATATTGACCAGAGTACTGCTCTGAGCCCTTGGCAGAAATTTGAATACAGGATACTGATGAGCACTGTTAATGGAGGCACAAACAGCAGTGCATGGTCAGAAGTTACCACTCGACCATCAAGACCTGCGGGTGTTCAGATACCAGATGCAGAAGTGCAGGGACCACGTTCAGTTAAGGTAGAGATCATTTTCATCACCTCATGTCTTTCACAGGTTTGTCCTGTAGTGACTTGTATTTAAGAGGGACATCTACTGGCTGAGCTAACATTTATTTGCTGCAGGGGTAGCTAAATAATTAGCATCTATTCTTTGGTTCAAAAGCATTACATTCCTTTCCATCTTCCCTTTTTGCTAGTCTCTTGCCATTTTACTCCAGTTCATTTTTTTCTGTATACACCTGATGTAGTTTGAATATTAAACTTGAATGCTTACCTTTAACTCCCTAATCAGATCAGAAAATAACCTACTACCTTCCCCAATATTTCAAGGCTTCATTAAAATGCTAAGAAGTAAAAAGATTTTTTATGTAATTCAGTAAGCCTAATATATAGCAATCAGATTTCGTAAAGAAGAAAAACATAGCAATATTGTTCTCCTGATTTACAATAGAATAGTCTTAGAGGGCTACCTAGGAAGTTTTCAATTATTTGCATCGTTCTGTTGGGAATGAACTCTAGAGGACAGGATAACTACCATTGTTTTGGCTTGCATACAAACTTCATTCAAGGGAAATTAGTGTAACCAAACAAGAGGGATTTTTGTAGCTTAGAAGCCTCTTTTGTGTAAATACACACATGCTTCCATGGATTCAGTCTTGTACTAATGCCAAAAGTATTGGTACAGTAGCTTGCTCAACAGAGCACAAAACAAAGGACATTTGCATAAGACTGAAGTTCATCTGTTAGATTTATTATTTTTGGTATACATTGTATTTTCAAAAGGTAAACACAGTGATGTTACCAATGCAGACTAAGCAGTTCGAGGGTGTGAATCTGAGCAGTAAACCAGTGCTGATTTTTTGCTTTGTTTGTGCATAATTTTAAGCTATGATTAAACCCACTCACGACTAGATATAAAAAAAATCCCGAGCTCTTAAACTTATGTTTTAATGTCTAAGGAATTGCTTGTAACATCCACAGTAATGGCAGATGAGTTCAGTATGAGTACAGTGGTTACCGTAAGAATTAATAATGATCGACCACTAGTAATTGTGATGAATTGCCAGACTGCTTATTGGAGATTTGGGCTATATACTTCCAAGACTCTACTATCCATGTTTCTGTAAATACATCTTAATATCTACCACAATTTACACTAAGACATATTTCATGGATTTACCAGAAGAAATAATGCTGAGTAAACAGCAGCCCTAGTTCAGTGGCTTGCTTGCACATGTCCATGTTGTATTACATGAGCTTTTACACACTGGCTTCAACTATATTTGTGGAGAAAAAAGTCACTGCAACCTTTAATGCTTCAGTTAATGTGATAAGGGCATAATAATTTTATATCTTACCCATATTTTCTTCTTTTTCCAAATGCAGTCAACACTCAATCCTAATTATAAAAGCCCACGAGTTATCAGCAGCTTTGTCATTTTTTACTGGGTATCTTCTTGAGATCAGAGGTGTGTGCTCAGCTGTAATTTTATTTTCTTTTGCTCAGTTCCAAGATTAAGGAATCTACCAATACTGTAAGTCGGTTTGATCATTTATTTCTTCTGAAACGTGAAATCAGACAGTGCAGTCTTCATTCTCTAATAATTTAATTACGATAAAACAACGCTTTGATTTTTTTTTTCCTTTCTTGCCCAAGAATTTGAATGTTTTTTTTTCCTCTTCTTATTCGGTCTATCATTAACATTCAGAGCTCTTTAAAGCCCTTTAACATCATCATTGTATGACCTTCTGTACAAATTGTGGACATTCTTTGTGTCACTGCTGCTCTTGCAGTTTTGAGTTTGGTTTTCTCTGCTGGAGAAAGTGTTTATTTGGTTTGTTAAGACTAATTTCTATCAATGATATTGATGTTCAAATGTTTTTATTTCCACACTTGGATTTTGCATTTCATTTTTCTTGATTAAAATATTTAGATTAAAATGTTAAAAATTAAATATGGCAGCATTTAACTGATAAAAGTGACTTAAGCGTATGCTTTTCCAAATATACTGTCTTCTAATTATCTGACCTGTATTGAAAATTCTCTTTCATGGTGTATGAACTATGCTATCCTTTGACAGTGCTGACAGAAATTCTTCCAACTTATCTGGTATTTTATTTAATTTAGTAAGTTTTATTTTGTTTTGTTTAAGTTGATAATTTTCATAATTTCAGGGCAAGAGGCACCCAAAAATGCCATGTGTGACTTGGTACAAATCCTGTGCATTCTGTCAATTAAACATTACTTCTGATTTCTAAGGTTCTAAGTGTCCCATAAAAATCTTACTCATTCAGGACAGCAAGAGATTGTTAGTCTTTTATTATTTTATTATTACTGTCATTTACAATACTTTCTAAAAACTGAAATAAGGTTATAGGTGCAGGAGAGCTCATTGCAGAACATAACTGAAAAAATTGTGGAACAACTTTGTTGCATCCACTAGTTTTCTCACCTTCTGCTTCTTGACAGATGGAAGCAACATTCCTTGTTAGTCTTCTCATAAGTCAAATGGGTTAGTTTGCTAATGCTATGGTTGTTTCACTCTCTTAAAATTTGTGGCAAGTGCATTTCAGGGTAAGACTCTGAAAGCAGTTAGTGGACATTGCTATGATATTGAGATTCTGTTGTGTGGCCTGTGTCATTGTTCTGTTGTAGGAGAATATGAGATAATCAAAGTAGCATCCATTTTAAAACATTTGCTTTTTTTTTTTTTTTTTTGCTCTATTCTTTCTATCAAGGTAGAAGATCTGTATAGATAACTCCCCAAGCCATTTTTGTGTCTTCATCACAGACTTACAGTACATGGGTTGCTCTATAGGTTGCCTCCTACTTTTTTTCCAAGTTACAAGAGCACAGTAAGAGGATTTTATAGTGTTTTGAAGTGTTTTGTTCTCTATTTTTTAAAAACCATCACCATTAGCTATGCATTTTCACCAGAAGATCAAGAGCCTGCATGCTGTTCGTGTAAACATCTGCATGATCATCCAAAACAAGGCTTGTCTTCCATGTCCTGTCACCACTACTGAAATACACCACCACCACCTCACTGTACTCACATCACTGTTGGGTCTCTCTTAGGAAGTGTCAGTGAATGTCAGCGGGTGCCATTTTTCCCGCATGGAGGAATTCAGCAACACGCCTTTGCTTCATATACACTTCCACATCAGACTCCATTTTGTCAGACTGTTCCTCTGCTGCCATCTGTCACGCAGCAACAATACATAAGGGATATTGATGGAAAAGTTCAATCTCTACTGTCATACTGCCAATATCCGCCTCTGCTGTCATGGGCCAATCTAATAGAATGGGAGACATTACTTTGAGAGCAGCCCGAGTAGTTTCCAGGCCAGAATTACTGTGATGTTTTTTGCAAGGACTATCAATTGCTGGTTGAAAAGCTTTCATGTGTGGAGGTGGGTTGGATCTGATTTGGGATTGCTTTACATTGTTGTCTTTAAACTCTGGAGTCCCAGAATGGCGGGCTTTCTCTCCTGAGTAGCCTGCCATCAAATCAAATTTGTGGAGTCTGCTTGTGCTTTGTAACACTCTCGTCTTATTCAGTATCTACAATGGTGAATCTTAAGCAGAGAATGCAAAATAAGCTATCTCTTCAAGAGGGAGCCAATATGGGAGTTTAATTACCCCTTGCCCTAGAGAGAGCTGTCCTTCCAGGTTAGCGCAGAAAGTATTGGAAGGGCACTGTGGGAAAGATTAGTGAGAGACTCCTTTACCAAGCCAGGGTTGCAAATCAATAGAGGCTTTCAGTTGTCAGTGCAACCAATCCCTAAACCAGGAGTGCAAATATTTACTTATACTGAAAACAGAGAGAATTTATTAAAAGAGAGAGAGAGAAACATATTTCCATTCCTTTATTTAGTCATAGAATCAATATAAATGATTTGAGGATGTGAGGAATTCAAAGCACTCCAGGATAGTACTCACTTGAGTATACAGCTTATTTTCATAGACCAAAGCTTTCACTCTGCAAGGAGGAAAATATCATCACAGCAGGTCACTTGGCATAAACACTTTTGATGTGTATGTGCTCCTTTAACATTCTATTTTAATCAGAATGGACTGATATCTCTCAGTAACATTTAACTTGCTTTCTTTTGTGCAACAGGAAGTGTAAAGCTGCCAATAATTTTTAACGTACCCATTTCTGTGACACCTGCATGATATTTTTTAATATTTGCTGAATTGATAATGTTCGTGGTAGTAGAGTATACTGCACAATAAACTGCTTTTGTGGCTGATTAAATGCCAAAGTGAAGTGGAGGTATTCAGCAACTGCGAAAACCACTTATTTAGTATATGCCAGTGCCATGAACATTATTTCTGTTACACAAGATTTGCTATACCTTAATGTACAGAAGTATCACAGAAATTGTTTCCTTTTCTTGTGAGGGTTGCAATTGCTGTGATGCTTTAATCTGACACTTCACACTGATATGACATTCAGGAATGTAGCTAGGTTGAGTGGCTCGAGAAAGAGGCTGGTTTACACAGTGAATAATTATTTAAAGGAGTTCTTTGTGTAGGAAAAGCATTATGTGGCTGTGTACACTGAATTAAATTAACTGCAGTTTGTAAATTCTCCAACTTTGGCCATTTAACTTTAAATAGAAAGATTTCCCTTTTGCTGCTGTAGTTTTCCCTTAAGATCTTTGGCCTAGGGAAAGCAGCTGTAATCTTAATTACTGGCTCAACTGGGGACTTGCTGATGAGTATTTGCCTGTCTTGTTTTCCCTGGCTGACCGGTGCTGCTACCTAGACTGCCCATAGACAAGAAGCTGCAGCCATTTTCTATCTTTCTTTGTGTAACTTTTTAGGAGGTGGCATGAGTTGTACTTAATCATGAAGTTTCTCTGAAGACAAAGGAAAGATCTTTCTTCTTGGTGTGCAGATAGGAGATAAGAGATTGATTTCATCCTGGGTGGTTGAAATAAGTTCCTTATTGGCATATAATTCTTGTGCTGTGGTATTCCTTCATTATAACGTCAGCTGCAGAAATTTCTTTCAAAATGATTAGATGCAAAATGAGAAAAGCAAAAATTTGACTTCTCTCTTAATTTATGTTATGTACATATTGTATGTTAGAAATGCAGTGTAGTAGTGATTCTATAGCACCGAACTGTCATTCTTCTTTCTAATTTCTTTTGTTCATGTTGATTTCAGATCATGTTATTAATTCTGTAGTAATTACTTCTGTTTCTCAAGTATTTCCTCTTGGCTCTCTGATTGAGGAAGGGTTCCAGGCTTTCATTTCCAGTGCCATTTATGTTTGTTGTCACCCTCAGATGACAAATCACTTGATTTACAGTTCACCTGCCATTTTCTTTGCATGTAAGAAGCGGCAACAGAGACAGATAGAGTGGAAGCCTGCAGATTGAGCAGTTTGCTCTCCACAGATGTGTAAGTGATGCAGTCTGCACCCTTTCCTATTGCTACAGTAGCTATTTCTAGTAACCATTTCTCAGATTTGACCAATAAATTGGATCTAAAAGTGAGGAAACAAAATTAACAGGGCCCTACATATAAACATATATTGAATTCTGTCCTTTATTGGCTCAGAAGTTGGACAGTGAACAGCTAAATGCCTGTTGTCATTGTTGTTCTTTAAAGAGGCTGGAGCTACAAGGCCCGAGAGAAAGATTTCAGTTGTGTGGAATGGATGCCACTTAAACAGCTAAACAAGTTACGAAATAGCTTTAGTTACAGTTTGAGTATGATTTGTGAAAAGAAAGCTGTTTCCTTTATTATTTAACCAATTGCTATGAAATTACCAACATAAATGCATGTTCTGAAGTCACTTTTATCTCATGCTTTAATGTGTGCTGCCCTGTGAAGTTGCTTCTGATCACAGAGGGTTGGATGTTGTTGGAATTGTTGTTGGAATAACTCCATGGTCGCTGAAGCTGGTGAATAACACAGAGGTGATGCTTTAGCATTTTACCTCTGTGGTAAAGCATGATGTTGATAAGAAGACCTCTCCTCTCCTTCAGGTAGTTTTCCTAGTGTTTTGTTTCTTCATTCAAAATGCTTCAAGTGACAGTTGTCTAAGAATATTTTAAGAATATGAGCAACCCTGACGTCTACTCCTTGAATGTTAAAGGTGTCTAGGCCTTGAATCAAGAAGACCTAGCAGCTTTATTTGGAGGAGGAAAAAGGTTGGGATTTGTTCACTTCTACTGCAGCTTTATGCAGGTATGCCTGGTGCATTGGGGAAATTATTTAGGAGCAATCAATCCTTGTGTGAAGATTGCCTTATAGTGCTGCTAAGGTCAGGGAGACCTTGGTTTATTTGCCACATAAGTGCTGCTTGAGCGACTTAGGATACACCAACACCCATAGGAACAACCTTAACTTACACACCAGAGGTTTTCCACGTTTTAGAATTGTGATTTCTTGCACAGCTTGCTCATTTAGTACAGATCATACAGCGAGGTGAACTAATCAGGTTTTCATCTGCATATCCCCCCAGCTATGAATGAGCTAGAGAAGTTTTTGTAGCAGTAGTCTGTTATTGCAAACCTGATTGTACAGTTCTTCTGTGATAGTGCTGAAGCTGGATGTAATTCATCTGCAAAGTCTATACGAGTAATTATCATTGACCTCAGTCAGGATTTGCTTTTCTGGTGTGATACTGGCTTCTGATTGAAACCTGGTATAATTTCGATGAGGTCAGATGAGATCTCATGACAAAATTAATCACCCAACTATTTCTGATTTTTTTATTTTTCTTTTGCAGAGGACGGTGGTTCAATGTCTAGAATGCAGAATTGGGATAGTCTTTCTTTTCAGGTTTTCTTCTTTCTGTTATGTAACTTATTCTGGGATTTAGTCTATTCATCTGTAAAACTTAAATGATAACATTTGCAATTTGAGACTTACAGTGCGCTCTGAGACCAATGGTGAAAAGCTCTCAGTAGTGTATTTATTACTTTAAGTTTGTAGATATTACAAGCAGTAGCAAAGAGAAATTAGAATAAAATGAAGCCAAACATGCCGACTTAAAAACAAACTGTTAAAGCCAGGCCTGAACTATTAAAATAGTTAAGTGCCAATGCCTCCCTTACCATAGCTCAGAATTAAGCTGCAGGTTTCAACTGCTGTCACAGAAAAAAAATAAAAAAATAAAAAATAATTAAAAAAAAAAAAAAAGACTTTCAAGGTTATAAGTGTTTAATGGGGAGAAAATGGCTAATTTCTGTCTCCTTAAATTTTGTGGTGGAGAAAATAAGGTGCTTTGATCTTTAAATGACAGCTTCCAGAGTCATTACATTGAATCAGTTAATCTCTCCCAGTAGTTACCTTATTCTCTCTTCCTCATGGGCATCCTCTTTCATGGTCTCAGTGCTGAGCTTCAAATCAATGAACAAACTGTTACTGCTTCCAACACAGCCTGTCTAGTGAGCTTTCCTGCTTTCATGCACTGCCAAGCTCTTACCTCAAACCTTGGCGCATCGAAGTGGAGAAGTGATCCAGCAGTGTCATGTCTGTTAACCAAGCTGCCTCCATCACCTTCCTTTACATCACATAGGTCAGGCAGTCCCTTGACCTTGGCCTGTCACTGTAGTGGAGAGACAACAGCTTTCCTTCCCGAAGAGAGAGAGGCTGGTTGGCAGCTGCACGTCCTGCCACTGCAAGCTGACATAGGTAACTCAAAGCACGTCAGCTGACCAGTGACTGTGGGTATCCTTGGTCATTCTTTTGTCTAGTTCTAAAAATATTAAACAAAACAATAACTACTCTTCATATCTTTGCATGATATACCCATGCACAGAAGAAAATAAGTTTCATTTCTGTGTTATGGTCCTGCTGATTGAATTATTCAGCCTGGCTTTCACTTCTCTTAAAAAAAAAAAAAAAAAAAAACCTGAATACTTTCACAGTGTAAGCCCCATGCAGCATATAGGTTATGTACACTATGGGACTTTTTATCTCCTAGTGCACAGCAAATACTGTGAAGGAACACCTGGTGACTTCCGTATTTCAGGCTTTAGTGGCTAGTACAAGTCAGTGTATAAGACTCGTGAGCTGAGATTCTGGAGTTGTATCTGTACTTCTCCCAACATTAACATAGTCCTTATGTAATGGAGTTACAATATATGACAAGTCTCGTGCAAATTCTATTAAGTAATTTTGTTTGGCTAAACATAAAATTTGTGTATCTAAAATGCAGTGTAAAGGAAAAAAAATATTATAAATAAGATTTTGTATAAGGTGAGCATTCTTAGACAGTGTTTTCTTCTGAGAGGGTAATACCAGGAATGTTCCAAAGCGTTTGACATGCAGTTCTTCTATTAGAAGCTGCCTTGCGTTTAGCAACAAGTAAAAGGGTTTTTCTTGCTGGGAATGACAAATTTTACTGTATTAGCACTCTAAAAAAAGAACTAGAATATGTTATCTTCAGTCACACTTCACCAAAGCAAAATTTCAGAACAGTTGGTACGCCTCAAAAATATACGTAATTGTTGTAGAAATGTGTGTTTTGCTGTGGTGTTCCGTGCCTTGATGTTTTCTCTGCTTTTTCAGTAGCTTCAAAAGTAAGTCCCCAAATTAAGCAACCCATGCACACTCCCCTTTTTCTGTGCTATACACAGTGCATCCTGTTGGTTTGTGCAGTATGATAGCAACAAAAAGCATTGGGATTGGAGACTTCACCCGAAATTTACTGACCTGAATGCTTTCTAATTGCACTTGAAAACAAAACATCCTGTTGCCTGCTTTAATAATCCACTCTTGTCTGCTTCTTAAACTTACAACCAGATCTCATTAACGACTTCAGAACGAGAGTTCTGCTCAGTGTCTGTGAGAACAGTGCAGAACTGTGTCCTACCTTCTGTGAAATTTTGCAGTGCTGTGTTTATAGTACTTTATTTGTTTGATCATTGTTTGTGACCACAAGTAACAGCAATCTGAATGCAGCATTTGATAATTAGCCAGAGCTAAGCCTTTCCTATGTGGGCACCAATAATCTTGTTTGTGCTGTCTTTACTCAAAATCACCCTGTTTCTAATTCTCTGTTTAATTGTATTCCAGATTCTGTTATCAAAATCCTTCAGCTTTCTCTGGTACTTTGCTGCCAGGTTTCTTGCAAGTCTGACAGCCTGAGAGGTCCTTCTGTACCTAAGATATAACACTTCCTAATCCCCAGGAGTCCTTTAAAAATCACTTTTAAATCAAGTGTCTCTGTTTCCATGGCCTTCTGTAATAGTGAATGTACCATTTTAAAGATACTTCCTTCAGATACTGGAGAGAGTTATTGAAAAACATTCACCTTGAAGTATCTCGGTATCACCACTTCATTATTATATTTGTTAATTTTATTCTTCACATATCTTCATCTTGATGTTCTCCAGTTCCGTGTCCTTTCCATCGTTGAATTTGAACCTTGCATATCCCATGCACAGGAGGAAAAAAGGCAGCAGTTGTTTTAGATGAGTGGGTCAATAGCAGGGATGAGCAAAGAACTGGTGCTATACTTCCTACACTGAGAGTTCTAGGGAATGAAGGACTAATCAATGCTATTATGCAAACTTTGAGTTTCTTTATAATACTTACATGTCCTCATTGTGTTGGACTGAAATCCCTTCTGTCATGATACAGTGGCAAAAAGTCTTACAAAAGTATGAAGAGCATCCTTGCACTTTATCACAGTTTATGGTACAATGATTTGGGTATGATTCCTAACTGGAATTGGTAAAAATAATACATAGATAAAATGCATTTGAAAAAAAAGGTATAAATCAAATCAAGACAGTAAGCATAGCAGTGTTAAGTATTCTCAGCATAATTTTATAATTTTGAAAATGGAAAAAATGTTATTCATCTGATATTAGCAATGTAATTTATTACTGAAAAATGAAAAGGAAAAGTAGGAAATTTCATCGTATAAGAAGTATGAAAAGTCTTGGCTCTTGTAGGAGCTAATGCAATTACACATTTCTGAAAATGATGCAATTATTAAACAAGATTTGTTCTTACTCTACCAGTAATAGGCAAACACACCAAGCAGTATATCTTAAGCAAATAAATAACCGTGGTATTTGTGATGGTCAGTGTATTTTTGCTAATGCATCTGAACACCTTTAGAGTGAAGTGGAGCACTCCCATTTTATTGGTCCAGCTTGATAGTAGATTTTCAATGGCTAGTACCATCTCTGAAATCCCAGGCCAGAAATCCTCTCTGAAATTAAGGGTTAGATTTCTGACCTGAGGTACCTTTAAAAATCAGTCTCAGATACCTGAGTCATACACAAAGTCTGTCATGACAGAGAAGTAAAAGCCCATCTTGAGTTTATGCCTGCGTCCATTTATACCACATTGCATCTGTTTTTCTTCATTCTGCAGTCAGTCATTTATTTTTCTATTTTTCTCCTCCTTCAGGTCTCATGGAAACCTCCTCTGATACAGAATGGTGAAATCCTAAACTACGAGATTCGCATGCCTGATCCACGAATTGTCATTGCTGGAAATTCTGCATCAACGTTAAGTTACTTGGTGACTAATCTTTTACCATATACAAACTACTCCATCACTGTAGTAGCTTGTTCTGGAGGCAATGGCTTACTAGGAGGCTGCACAGAGAGTTTGCCTACCAGTGTGACCACACCTTCAACAGCTCCTGAGGGCATCAGTCCCTTGTCTGTGACTCCGATCAGCGAGTCCTTTATTGCCATATCTTGGCAACCACCACTAAGGCCAAATGGTCCTCATCTGAGGTAAGCTTTTAGTTGCTGATTGGCAGTTTTCTTCTCCATACCTATGTCTGACTCAGAAAATTTTAGGCGATGCAAACTTAATCAAGCAATCTCTTCATTTGTCATTCTGAAGTTCCTCTTTAGGGTTCAGGTGCTTATGAGAGGACTTACAGAAATTGAGTATGTCTGGAGGCAGATAATGTTGGGTGAACTTTGAATCACTTTGAACTTCAGAGGAGACAGGACTATTGAGAGCACATGTGGCATCCATGCTATGGGATTTACTTTTCAGAATGCTTTTAGAAATCCTCTGGGTCTTTCAAATCAGCACTGCCTGAAAAGACAGAAAGAACATGCATGGGATCTTTGCAAAGCCATATAACTGTTTTGGTCTGATCAGCTAGTTGTTGATGGTGAGTTCAGGCAATGTTTCACTGATAAGATGTCAAGAAAAACATGAGATCTCTGTGAACATATGTGGGCTATTCGTTGCAAAGACAAAGGTGGAATGATGACACAAAATAAGCTTCAGAACTAAACTTATTAATCAAGTTGTGAGTGAAAGAGTAAGAAAAAGAGAAGTTAAAGTGATACAAGGTTCTAATCAGAGATGAAAATGGTTACTGTAAGGAAGTGGTAGGTATATAAATGTGGATTTTTCCACAGTAACTAAAATAAGGCTTTTCCTCTGAGATTTTTCTGCAACCATGGAAAGGGGATCTTGACTTGATTCTGTGATTACTCTGTGTGTATTGTGTGTGTGTATTAAGGGGAAAAAAAAAAAACCACAAGGATTTGAGTGCATGAAGATTTAGAAAGTAAAATATACCTTTGCACATAATTTTAAAAAGTCAAATCTTTCTATCTGGTGCTTTAAGATTTTGCAAAATATTGTCTGTAAACTTATACCTCCATAAGCCATCTGTAGCTCTCTTCTAGATGCATTGATGGGTTCAATAATTATCATGTAATGTTGTTTCAGTTGCCTACATTATTATACCACAGTAGCTTGACTTTTTCTTCAGGCTTAATTAGAGCACACTACAACTGAAAAGCAGCCTGTTATTCTGGATTTAGCAACATGACCATTTTACCATAGATTATTGAAGTAATTCAACACAACCTACATCTGCAGATTTCATTTCCTTCATGGTGTGCCTGCCATGCTGTCCTCAACAAGAACCACCACTGGAGCAGCTGCTCTGTACAGCATGATGGAGCAATAAGTCTGCAGCAAACAGAGCAGCAGCAGCAGCTGCCAGTGGAGGTGATTTGCACATGCTCATAATCCAATGTTCAGAAAAAAAGTTTTTGTAGCTTGTCTATGAATTATATTAGACAGATTATGCCAAGACTGTTCCTAATAAAACTGTAATAGTCTGTCTTTGGATTATGTTGGCATTGATAAACTACTGATGTGAGAGTTGTACTTGGGGCATAAAATCACCTGAATATTTTTGAACAAAAACAAATTAGTTTTTGTTATTTGATTTCCATAGTTATGTTCCCAGTTCCAGCAATGATAGTTTGGTTTCACATTGCTATGGTCAGTGTTATAATGCTTGCTTATCTCTGTTGAGGATTATTTCCCCAAGTCAATGAAGAAAGTTAGCTGGAACTCATATGTATGGCCTTGCTTCCACGGTGCAGAGGTTTCAACTCCCATGAGTCAGAGCTTATCAGCTGATTTCTGCATTTGAAGCAACACAAAATCATTGTATGCAGTATCTATTATATACCTGCTTAATTCAGGGCCTCAAATCTGGAATGATCTTAACATCAAAAAAATAAAGTCAAATTGCACATGAAGCCAGCAGTCAGAAAGATTACTGTGATGGGATGTTGAACTTCACAGAATTGCAGAATGGCCAGGGTTGGAAGGGGACCTCAAAGATCATGAATCTACCAACCCCCCTGCCACATGCAGGGCCACCAACCTCCCCATTTAATGCTAGACCAGGCTGCCCAGGGCCCCATCCAATCTGGCCTTGACGGATGGGGCATCCACAGCCTCTCTGGGCAGCCTGTTCCAGTATCTCACCATTCTCTCTGTAAAGAATTTTCCCCTGACCAACCTAAATCTCCCCTCCCTCAACTTGAAACCATTTCCCCTTGTCCTGCAGTTATCTACCCTTTCAAAGAGTTGAATTCCCCTCCCCTCTGTAGGCTCCCTTTAAGTATTGAAATGCTGCAATTTTCTCCAGACTGCCTTCTTTTCTCCAGGCTGAACAAGCCCAGCTCCCTCAGCCTGTCTTCATAGGGGAAGTGCTCCAGTCCCCTGATCATCTTCATAGCCCTCCTCTGGACTCTCTCCAACAGTTCTCTGTCTTTTTTGTATTGGGGGCTCCAGACTTGGACGCAATATTCCAGATGGGGCCTCACAAGAGCAGAGTAGAGAGAAACAATCACCTCCCTGTTCCTGCTGGCCACCCCTCTTTTGATGGAGCCCAGGATACCATTTGCTTCAAGGGCACACTGCTGGCTCATATTAAGTTTTTCATCTATCAAGACCCCCAGGTCCTTCTCCACAGGGCTGCTCTCAAGGACCGCTCCTTCCAGTCTGTATGGATGCCTGGGATTCCTCCGGCCCAAGTGCAAAACTCTGCTCTTTGCCGTGTTGAACCTCATCAGGTTCACTCAGGCCCACCTTTCTAGCCTCTCGAGGTCCCTCTGAATGGCATCCCTTCCTTCAACCATGTCAACCACACCACTCAGCTTGGTGTCATCAGCAAACTTGCTGAGGGTGCACTCGATTTCGTCATCAATGTCATTGATAAAGATGTTAAAGAGCACCGGTCCCAAGACAGATCCCTGGGGGACGCCACTCATTACCGGTTTCCATCTGGACATAGAGCCATTGATGACCACCCTCTATCTGCGGCCTTTCAACCAGTTTCTTATCTATCGAGTGATCCACCCATCAAATCCACATCCCTCCAATTTGGAGATAAGGATGTGGTGGGGGACCATGTCAGAGGCCGTGCTCAAGTCCAGGTAAATGACATTAGTCACCTTTCCCTTCTTCTTATCCAACTTCTCCAGTGCAGAATGCTTGTACATCAAAGGAAATCTTTTCAAAAATAAGTGCTTAAGGGAAAAGTCTTCAAGATTTTTTTGGTGGCATGCAACAAGAGAACAAGGAGCAATGGGCAAAACTGGAATATAGGAAGTTCCATGTGAACACAAGAACTTTACTATGAGAGTGACAGAGCATGGGAACAGGCTGCCCAGAGAGGTTGTGGAGCCTCCTTCTCTGGAGATACTCCAAACCCACCTGGATGCTTTCTTGCTCAACCTACTATATGGAATTGCTTTCGCAGGGAGTTGGACTCGATGATCTCCAGAAATCTCTTCCAACCCCTACAATTCTGTACTGGAATTTGAAAGAACTACGTTTCCAGCTGTAGTGGGGGGATACAAAGCAATTCAGAATTTAGAATTCTGCCAATTTAAGTGACTAGATAGACATATGTAACTATGTTTTGATAAAAACTGCAGCTCACCATCAAAAGCAATTCCACAGTGGTAGAAGGTAGAATAAATAGAAGGAAGGTAGAAGGAAGATAAATCTCTGGTGACTTACAAAGAAACAATACAAAAAAAAACTGAAATGAAAGTCCTATTAAAATTGTTCTGTGAAATGTAATAAAGAATAATAATCCTACAGGATTTTGAACAAATCTATATAAATTTGTTTCCTTTAGAATATAGCTTTCTTTGTAATCCCTAGAATGATTACAAAATGCAACATATAGTTTGTATAGACATGAAGTGATTTAATCTTTGTTAAATTCCATACAAACTTTTTATAAAATATGAGAAAGAGTGAGTGACGCAGAGTGAGTGGGAGAGCATGGTCTGAAGCAGGCAGTCCTATGGCAAACCTTTTGGAAGATGGCCTTCAGCTGACCTGCTGTTTGGATAACGGACAGGAATACACGTTCAGCTACCCATGAAAGCCAGGAATAAAAGTAGTTTGGTCTTTCAAGCTCACATCATGAATATCTAGCTACTCAAATACAATGTTGTTTTGCTAAGCCCTGTCAGTGGAAAAGTAAACTCACTCTATGCCTGTTTGTCATCTATAATTAACACTGAGATTATTTATGAACATGTTAAACACAAATGCACACTTAAGTAGTGTAAAATAGTAATAGCAAGCTTACATATTTCAGTAAATTTGCAAGAGAGACATTTCAATTTCATATTCTGGAACAGTCTGTGCATGTCAGATGACATGAGTCAAGTCTGTGCAAGACACTGTAACTGGACTATTTGGACTTGGACTTCATACCATTTCCACAATTTTAAAATCTGTGGATTATTAAATACACTTAGTCTTTCCAGTGAAAGTGCTCATTTTTCATTTTCAAAGCAGTTTAAGTAACTAAATGTTTTAAATCATGAAACGTTAAATGGCATGTTTATCTCAGAAAGTTTACAGCTGTGAAAACAAAATAATATGTGGCTTTAAAAAAAAAAAGATTTTTTTTTTTTTTTTTTGTGTAATAACATTAGTTGAGATAATCCTGGTGTTCTGCTTGTCTTTTGTGTTAGATATGAGCTCCTGAGACGTAAAATCCAGCAACCACTTGCATCAAATCCCCCTGAAGATTTAAATCTGTGGCACAATATTTACTCAGGAACTCAGTGGTTTTATGAAGATAAGGGTCTTAGCAGGTGAGATTACAAAAACTATAAAAACAAATGCTGGCATTTTGTATAGTGTATGTTTAATAGTTCAAAGTATTCTTGTGTCTTTATGTAGTGAACATATTAA
Organism: Chrysolophus pictus; assembly: GCA_037305975.1. Lineage (NCBI taxonomy): Eukaryota > Metazoa > Chordata > Aves > Galliformes > Phasianidae > Chrysolophus > Chrysolophus pictus. Next base: position 90,425,230 of record CM074578.1, on the reverse strand, counting down.
TTATATAATGAAATAGTTTTTGTCATCATCTTTGGTGTTAATCATTCTAATATGTGGAGATTTATTATTACTCGGTCGTTCTTGACTCTTTCATGTATTATATTGCTCTAAAAGTCAAATGAACGTACAAGTCTTGTGAAGTTTTAGCATCTGTGTGCAGTCAAGCCATTTATATTTATATGTACAAATGCTCTAGTTGCGTACATATGTCTAATTTTGGCAAAATCATAGCACGTGCAGAATGACTGGGAAGTCCTAGTTGGAATACATCTGAAAGGTGGTTTCTGCATTGTTTTTTCTTATGTGTTTAGCTTAATGATTGCCTTCATATCTCTAAGCTTGAGGAAAGCATTTATTGCGCTTTGAACAGATGTAATTTAAGGGCAGCTTTGTTGTAGCTTCATCATAGTTAAATGTAGAGTGCAGAAAATGGGGAAAGGGAAGGTGCATTCTGTTTCTCAGGATATTACAGACATACTGTGGGGTACAGAACAAGGCATTTGCACTCATTCAGTCTTTGTTTCCCATCACAGAGTCTAGGCTAACATCTTAAAAACAAGCAAATACCCTCTTCAGAAATCCTTATGGAAGACGCAATACAGATTTTGTTTTGTTTTTTTGCAAGTAAAGTTTTGGTAAAATATTCGTAGGTGTTTTCAGAATGTGTGTCTTCTCTGTGCTTGTGTGCTGGCATGATTTATGAGGACTGCATATCAATCTGCTGCCGTCAAAAAGATGTACATTATTTCTACTTTGATAAAATCTGTCTGGGCATCTCTCCTGAGCATGATGTGAAGCAGCAGAACGTGACCTCTGCTCCTGACTGTTGTTGTATAGACTGAACTGAGCCAAGGGCTAAGGCCTCTTGCTTGTCCCTGCCTGCCTACTGTAAGCGTCTGCTCATGCATCATGGAGCCATTCTTTAATCCAACCCTGACCACGTGTCCATTTCTTTCTTAAATCATGTTTGAAATTTTCCATAGAATTTTCAGGTTGATTATTAGGAAAAGCACCTTCACCAGAAGAGCAGTGAGGCATTGGAATAGGTTGTCCAAGGGATCGTTGTCACCCTCCCTGGGAGTATTCAAGAACCATGTAGATGTGATGCTGAGGGATATAATTAGTGAGCAATATTGGTGGTAGGTTGACAGTGGACTAGATGATCTTAGAGGTCTTCTCAAAGCTTAATGGTTCTATGATTCTTTGGTTTTAACATAGCTCTTCTCAGCAGTGCTGGAACAAGTTCCCACAGAGTCTCAGTGGCAAAAGGAAGTTTTGGGTTGAAGCAGTTGTGGGCAGAAAAGTGTGCCCAGCCATTGGATGAACGCTTGTTCTGGAGAGGGCTTTGCAGCCTAAAGTTGTCTTTCTGCTTTTGGTGGCTCAAGAGGAATTTGTGGCTGGAGAAAAGATGTTGTAGAGGGACTCAAGCCTTACTTTTCATGGAAAATCTGAATCTCAAAATTCATTTTCCATATTTGTGTCAAGTTTTATTATATTCCTGTGGTTTTTTATTACATTCCTGCCAGAAGTCTATTTTGGTAGTGGTTACTTCAAATGGCTTTTTCATTTCTAATAGATTAGTGTTCTAATAGTTTTCAGTGTTGAAAATGTGAATCCAAAAACAAATCTGATATTTCCACCCTTAACTTGCAAGACTATCCCATGCAGTTGTCCAGGAAAATATCATATGTTCGCAAGTGCTGTGTTCACAGTGTATGTTATCATCTTTTTAAAAAATGCCTATCATTATATGGGGTCTGTTAGTTTCATAATGAGATCCCATTAGTTTCCTCTCCTTAGAGGAACTGTTAAAATTTAGCACTTTGGAAAATAAGGCTGGGTGGTTGCATTATATAGAGTTCTAAACTAAAAGATTAAAAAAAAAATTAAAAATCAAAATAAGTATACAATGTTAATGACTTTTAATAGAGAAATCTCCAAATATTGAGTATTTGCAGTTCCTTTATTGTGTTCATAGACAGTTCTTCCAGTGATGTAGATTCAGCAAAAATTTGAACAAGATTATCCTGTGTTATTGTGATTACACAGTTTTGCATCAAGCTTCTGATGATGAAAATAATTTTGAGATTATGGAATCTCCCTTAATGTCATTTGAGTTAGAGAATAAATTATGGAGTGATACTCACTTGATTTACTAAATATACATGTACTATTTAATAAATCTGTATAAGTTCAATATAAACAGTTTCCAAAGAAAATTACTTTATTAAGTGGATTTGCATTATTAGGTGCTTTTTTTCATGTTTTTGCAGTGGCGGAGTCCTGACTGCGTGGTGAATCACTTTTACAAATGAGATTCTGCAAGTTAAAATCAATGTGTTTCCCTAAAGAGGAAAAAAGCCTCATTTGATTAAATTCTGATCCAAATTTTGGCAGGATGCCACTACTGTAATTACATATTGAATTGAGCTATAATCTCTCAACACCTCAGAAGCTACAACTATGAAGAAGTGAAATAACGTGCTCTATTCTTGTTACCATGTTAATGGTGCTAAATTATTTCCAAGAATAAGACAGCTCTTACAGAGTCTTCATTGGTTCAAGGCATGCAGCTGCAATTTTCTGAAGAGGGTGGTGGGAAAAAGGAGCAACAAAACTTTGGCGCAGGCAGATGTGTTAAAACAAATGTTTTCTCCATCTGCATTTTTTCTTCCATGTAATTATTTTTAAAATGTCTTAGGTACACAACATACGAGTACAAGCTCATTGTGCACAACGAGGTAGGATATACATCAAGTGAAGAAGTGATAGCTACTACATTAGCAGGATTACCGGAGAAAGGAAGTATCCTCATTGCACGTGCTGTTAATCATACTGCTGTAGAAGTGGAATGGTCAAAACCAAGTAAGTGTGCTTAGTATTTATTCCAGTAACTAGATGTTAACCTGCCATCACTTACGTTGGTCTGCTTTGCTCTCATAGGAAACACAGTCCTTGTCTTGATTTATAATGCAGCTAAGTGTCCTTGAAAGGAGAGGAAAGAAACGGGAGGAAAAATGTACACATTTTGCTATTTCTCAGTCATGTTTGTACTTATTATATAGTATTTCTGCAGGAGGAGAATAGTGAAAGCAAAAAAATTAGTTAATGCAAGCTCATGAGAAATCAGTACTGTAGCACCCCAAATTCTATTGTTTTTATGTTATATTTCATCTCTTTGTATGAAAATCTACATGTACGTTCCTTCAAGATGAGAGGATTCACTTTCCTTTTACTCTACATCTTAAAATGGATTTAGCCAATTTCTCTAGTTAGTTAGCTAATGCAGCAGTAGGGAATTTCTTCATGACTTACATGCAAATGATTTTATAAGGACTGGGTGGTGAATTGCAACAAATGTATTGTCTTTATTTTATAATTGCGTGCCTGAAGAAAGCATGCTTATAAAAACTGACAAATGTAATAGATCTGAAGCAGCTCACTGAAGTTTCATTACCTTAGTAATCTAAACCTCTGACCTTCTAGATGTAGGTAATGCAATCTGGTTTATTTTCATTCATCCTTTGGATATTTCCTCCATACATATTGGAGAAAATATATGTACGTACATACATTTATACATATATATATGTATAAATATATATATGCATTTGTGAATGCAAAGTTGAAATGCCAAGGCAGATCTGTTCGTTACTGGAAAACCTTAGCATATTTTATTACTTCATATGCTACAATAATCGTATTCCCTATTTTGAATGCTCATGTTTTCTTTTGCCATAGTATTAATTTTAAATAATTTTCTTCTTTTCTTTAGAAACTTGGGAGTCCTTAATTTGCTGTTCTCTCTTTCTGCATATTCCAAGAGCTTTCTGACATTTTTTTGATCTGTACCACTTAAAATAAAAATAATCTATTGCTCCATTAAGAATTTCTATGACAAAACTGCGTATTACTGAATTTACATGTAAGCTTTGGCTTTCAACATATTTCTGGCTTTTAATTCTCTCTAGTTATCTGAGTTCTGTTCAGTGGAACAATATGTCATCTAAAGCAACGTTTCAGTGCTCAAATATTTATCTTGATTCCTGCTGGAAAAGCAGTTGCAGGACAGATAAAATAAGACTATATCTGAGTTGATAAAATGGAGAAGCAAGGGTTGTCTGGAATTCTTCCTTATCCACCTAGTTCAGACCAATGGATCTCCTTCCATGTGTCGTTAGAAAATAGTAGTTGTTTCTTCCTTTCACTGAGGAAGCTACTACTGGGCAAAACACTTTAGAAAGAAATAGTACTTTTTCTTTTTTCCCCTGTAAATGTATTTCTTCCAAAGGTGTGTTGAATTTATATGTGATGCTCTCATGATTGTTCTAAAGTAACAGCAGTAGATTTCCATTTTCACTGTGGCTAAATGGCCACCTGTGAAGAGTTGAGTGTAACGTCTGTTTCCCATGGCTAAAGCGATGAAACAGGAATGCAGTATTCTGCATGCCAGGAAGGGAAAAAAAAAAATCATTGTTTCTCGTCTTAAGCTAGTAGCGTAGCACAAGGTTTAACTGTCTGCGTTCTGTCCAGATGAAAGACATTGTTTTGCAGTGGTGAAATGCAAGGTCCATGCACCGTTGCTGGCAGCAGGCTTCATCACTTAATTTACTTGACATTTAGAAGAAGAAAGCGTTCCCCATATAGTGATGGGCTGTCAATTATTTTGAGGAATTTGGAAGAGTATTCTGTGCTTATTGGTGTAGGGTGGAGGACATTAAAGCACTTGATGGAATCTTTGCATAATTTTGCAGTAAGGAGGTCTGCATAAAATCTGCTTTTGTCTTGAAGATAAACGTTTTTGATGAGAAACTGTCTGACTGAATATTTCTGTTGTTTTCCCAATGTTTTTCCTTTCTCAGCACTACAAGATTTGCAAGGAGATGTTGAATATTATATCCTCTCCTTGAATTCCACTGCTGATGGAAGATCTCTGAGGATTCAGGCTGATGAAAACTATATAGTCATTGGTGATTTGCAGCCCAACACAGAGTATCAAATATTCTTTCAAGTTTTTAACGGAGCCCACAGCATCAACAGTGAAGTTGTGCACGTGATTACCTCAGATGGAGGTTGGTTAGCAGTGAATGCAGCTTGACTTAAACTCTGAGAATGAAATTGATTGATTTTTGTTAGGGTTGAGATCAGTCATCCTTCCATTATAAAATTTCCGGTATAAGAGGAAAAAGGGCTAAAACGCTAAAATGCTTAAGTGCTGGTTGTCATCATGTGGTAGATCAATATCGGGTCCCACTGAGACAGAAGCAAAAGCTCTAATAGCAGATATTAACCCAGTTTGTTCTCATCTTCTCCTACATACATCTGTGTACACTAAGTTTGGAACTGAGTTCCTATCAATAAATGGTGGAATTTAAAAACAATTAATGTTTTTTTTAAAAGATTTGCTCTGTGAAGCGATGTGCTTTTGACATGACAGACATATATGGGGGCCTTTCCTGAGTCACCAGAAACTCTAAGTTCACCCTCTGAGAAAATTACTTTATGAGTCATTTCTATGCCAGTTAGCAAATGCATGTGTGTTAGGAGGTAGGGATGAGGGGAAAAAAAAAAGTAAATCTAAAATGTGTTTAGAATGGTCTTTCTAATCTTTTTGCTTTATAAAGTCTCATTATAAACATTATAAAATCATTACCTCAGAAGCAAGTGTTCCAGGTCATTAGTAAAGCCCTTTAAATAAGGATTCCATTTCCTTTCTGATGCCAAAGGTCAGCACCTTTTGTTTATAAAATAGAATCGATCGCAAGGGCAATTTTTCAACTGGTAAAGATGGGTCCTTATGATAAAAAAAGGACTTTGCATAGTTATTTCTGACATGCTTAGATAATTATGTAATTTAACGCTAAGGAAGGTTTGTTTTTTCTTTTTTTTTTTTTAAATAAATGTTAGACTTCATCATTACCTATAGTAATCAACATTCAAAGCCATTTACATAATGACAATATTGCATATTGCTTCATCTTGCTTCAGCTATAAGGCTGATAACGTCACGTTCCACCAGACATAAAGTATTTTGATCTCAGGTTTTGCTTTAAAAGCAAAATGCTTTGTTTTTCTCTCTTTTGGAAAGATTGGGATTGGGGGAGACATAAAAATAATGTTTATGTGTTAGCACTGCAGATGGGTGAATAATTTATCATCATATCTCACTGACCACATACCACTGATGATTGACACTATGCTGGTGGTATAAAGCATTTTACCATCAGCTCTCATGGTTTCTAACTGAGAGTATAATAAGCCAATTTACAGAAGACTACAGACTGTGATAACTTCATCAGAGGAAAGCAGATAAGCAGTGAACCCTTTGCTAAACCTAAATACTAATCTGCATTTGGTTAAACAAGTGCTTTTGCAGAGACAGCTGGAGTTTATTCAGTTTCTTCCTTTATTTCTAGAGCCTGAGGGCATGTTCCCTCCAGAGGTTGTCATCATCAACAGTACAGCTGTACGTGTCATCTGGACATCGCCTTCAAACCCGAATGGTGTTGTCACAGAGTACTCTATCTATGTAAACAATAAGCAGTACAAGACTGGAATGAACGAGCCTGGGTCCTTTCTTTTAGCAGATTTGTCTCCATTCACTGTATACGATATACAGGTTAGAAGATCTTTTTTGTGTTACATAGCATACAAGCTGAATTTCATACATTTCTTTACATACACGGCCATATATTTGCAGTAGTATTTGTGTACATATATATACAAGGCATAAATTTATTTTCAGCATATTTTCAGTCTGTGTAGTTTTCTCATAACACATATTTCCATTATTTCTTTTTTCAAACCATCAAAACTCCATTTACTTTCCACTAAATGCTCTGTGCTACAACATTAGCAAAGCCCCAACATATATTACAAAGAAGCAAAGATTCTACTCCTACTCATTAAAAGAAAATTGCAATTGTTTTAGAAACATCAGGCATGCATAATGTATCAGCACAAAGAAGTAATGATATTGCATTTGTCATTCTTTTATCATTTTTTTTCTCCTCATTCTTCTGAGGATGGAGCAGTCTTGATCTCTCAAATCATAGTAGTAGTTCTTATGCTGTTAATAAGTACAACATTTTTTTTTAATGTTTTCCACTTTATCTTTGTCACTCTAGACAGAAAAAATACAATATGCAGTATAAATACATATATATATATATATTTCTATCCATGAATTGCACTAATGTGTTCAAAAATACAGATTGACATTTAATTGTAATTATTTCTATTTTCTTCAGGAATAGCTTTCATTATATTTTAGGAAGACTTGTAGTAGCCATGTGTAGTTTGTTCTGAAAAATTTCCTTCCAGTTACTACATGCCGTAAATAAACATCACAGGCAGGCGTACTGTAACAGATTTCTATGTTGCAGCCCCTCTGAAACAGCAAACCTCCATCCATGAATACACATATGACTTTCTGAATGCTGCCTGGAAACGCATTTGTCTTTTCTCAATAACAATGCAAATTCAGTGTACTGCTTCACTTGTAGACCCTCTCTGTTAATTTACCATGGCCACTTTCTGCCACTTGTGATATTAATTATTATTTCTTTTACATTTTCTTAGTTTTTATACTGGACTTACATTTGCATCAATGTGATAGGTAATATCCAAATAAGCTATTTTTTTGTTGTTTTTTTTTTGTTGGGTTTTTTTTTTTTTTTTTTTTTTTGCTTTGTTGTTTTTTTTTTTCTTTGGGTTCCTTTTGTTCTGGAAGCAGTATTATCTTGGATACACATGCATCCTCACTGGTAATCTTCCTGCATTCCTACATTTATTTGTTTTTTTCTCTTGTATTTTGAACAACCTCTGTGTTGCCAATACAGAAACACTGTCATTACCCTTCTCTTGCTCTTTCAGTTTGCTTCTGCTTAGTTTAATTCCAAGAACCGGAAGGAACAAGTTTTAATTTTGGTGAGATATTTAATAATCAAGTGTATGCTTGCATTTTTATCTGTAGCCTAATTTTCCAACATAGATGTGAAGAAATAGAAGATACTACGGAAAATTATCTTTAATTTTATTTCAGAATGTGTGGTAGGTATAGCAAAATGAAATGGATTAGTAAGAACCAAAATCAAACCATACTGGCTTATTGTCTTCCTATCCCATTACAGATAGAGATTTTTTTCAATGTTATTTATGAGATTTCTGCTCATATATACACAATAACAAATTCACTGCAACACTATTAGTGATAATTTAATAGAGAATAGCAGTAGAGTTCAGAGGTCTGCGTGTTTTTTTTTCCAAATGGGGTGGGAAAATGTGATAAAGCATAGTATGCTTCTGATAGTTACACTTATCTCAAAGTTGCTGTATTTTCTTGGCTCTATGGAATTTTAAGTAGAAAATAAGAAAATTTGGAGTGACAAAAGAAATCTGAATGATTGGCAGAGTTAAATAATTTCTGCAGCTGAGTAATTGAAACTCATGTTCTTCTTCATCAGATTGAAGCCTGCACTATCTATGCTTGTGTGAGAAGCAATGGGACTCAGATTACAACTGTGGAAGATGAGCCAGAGCAGCTGTCAGCCCCCGTTATTCATGTAATTGGCTCAAGGTACTGTGCTAAGAGTAGTCTGCATATATCACAGCAATTTGTGCCTGGAATGAGGTCCAGAATGGGGACCAATCTCTCAGTTGAATAAGGCACATTAAAAAAATAACAGTCCACCCATGGTTTTTATTTTTGGTATCAGAGTTTTTGGCCAAATGAGCAGCTGGAGAGATCTCCCCCTTGGTTGGTTGTGCGTAGCCGTTTGGGTATCACTGTGCTGGGATAATAAATAAGGCGTAAGTAGAAGTAGTTAAAAGAAGAAGTGTAGGGGAATGAAAATTATCACATTTTGCTGTCAGTTAGGAAGAGGAAGATTAATGCTCTGGGAGCAATGCGATGCTGATAATGGAAACTTAGAGTAATTGTGGGTAAAAAGAAGTCACCCATCACAACAGTAAAAATTAGTAAGCTATCTTAAATGGCATACACATCTGTGTCTCCTTGAACCATTGTTTGCAATCTGCATATCCACTGAATCTACAGGCTGGGGCAAACTTATTAATTGTAAAAGGAGTAACAGTTTTGCAATATTTAGGAGATGCCAACTAGTAAAATATACAGTGATTCTATGGGGGTTAATATCTTCCGAAGTCAGACTAAAACAAGGCTCGATAGCACATTTTTCAGTATTACCCAAACAATAAAACAGTTAACCTCCTGCATGTATTTTATTGTTCCTGTGATTTTATTACACTTCTAGTGGAGTAACATAATAAGCTCATAAGCTCTGTTAGTTATGTGGAAACAACAACAACAAACAAACAAACAAAAAAGTAGTTTTTTTGTAAATAACAGAAATCTAACAACTGAGCCTTCTGAAATGGCCAGCAGAATGGATTTGCTCCTCCAGGCTCTTAAAGACTTAGTTTGCTGTTTATCATTTCTACGTTTTGTTCGAATTCAGCATTTGTCTTTGTATATGGGTGAAATTAAGCTTGCTATTTTTCTGTCACATATACAGATATAGTCAAAGCTTGTTTGATGATAAGGACTCAATTCAGGATCCCATCTTTTGCCCTTGGCTTTAACTTATGTATGCCTTTGTCTGTATTGTCTGTACTGCAAACACTTATGCATGTTTCTGCTATTATATATAAACTAAATATGTCATAACACATGAATGCAAAAGGATCAAAAATGCCTTCCTACTTTATAATCTGCTCAGTCAGAAGCAGGGTCTGTTTCTACACTGCCTTTTCCTACATGTCATATTATCATCAGCTGTTCTTATATCCCAAAAGAATACTAACTACTGATCGATTGCCCGGACATGTCTGGCCGTGGCCTACACGTGCCCTGAGTAGTTCATTTATTTGCCACGGTGGATTTGCTAGAGTGGAATTTAATCAATAGCTAATTCATTAATTCTGGTCCTCGAGTATGTAAGGATTGTGCAGTATAAAAATGACTGTCTGGCTTCAGCTTTGATTGAAATATGACAAACACTACAGCTGACAGCTTCAGCAGGTGCTAGGCTGAATATGAATTTTGCTTATTTATCCTCCATAAAAGAGAAAGGTTGGAGAAAAAAACAGTTTGTGTAGACAAGAGAACATTTTAATGTCATCAGACAGAGAAAAAAAGCATTTCTACAGTATAGACTCATGGGATAGCTGAGATACAATACAGATCATGCAGTTTATCGTCTTTAATTGGAACCATGGCTTTTTTTCCTCTTCTGAATCAGTCTGGGGGGCTGTATTATTGATGAGAATGCTGTAGGATAATGTCTTTGTAGCATTTGCAAATAATTGTTTTAAAATTTGCCTCAAGGTGCTGCATGACATAAATTATAATTTCAGCCACCAACTTCTTAGAAGTCTCTGGTAGCAGCTCCATCCAGACTGCTCTAATGAAGGTTATACCACCAAAGCCATTATAAATATCTTGCTTTTCCACCCTTTGCAGTTAATAACTCAGCTTCAGGCTGAAACTTGGCACAAAAGGTCACAGTCCTGGAATGGTTATTTTATAATGCCAAACTTCAAATAGAAAACAGTATGGAACCCAGTCCTGAAGTCATATTCTAGTTTTTTATCTTCTCTTAGTTATGGTATTTTGGGTTAGAAGGTTGTGGAGGAGTGGTACTGACTGTCTTTAGATAGGTAGAAATTGCACAGAAATTGAGTGTATGTTGTTTTGAGTTAGGACTTCAGGGTTTGTCTCTGTAGACGAGCAGTACATTTTATTGCATAGATTAGAAAGTTTTCTGTCTACTCCCTTCCTGTGGGTGTTGACATAAAAATTTTGTAGTGGATTAAGTACTTATCATGTGTTGGAAAACAGTTCATTTTGCATTAAAATACTCCTTTCTCTTCCTGTTTGTAATCATACAGACGTAGAGTGGCTTGGGTTGGAAGGGACCTCAAAGCCACCCAGCCCTACGCCCAGCCGTGAGCAGGGCTGCCACCTATGAGCTCAAACTATGGCTCCATCCAACCTGGTCTTAAGAGCTTCCAGGGATGGGGCACCACAGCTTCTCTGGGCAGTCTGTGCCAGTGCTTCATCGCCCTCTGAGTAAAGAATTTCTATCTAAAATCTAACCAAAAAGGGGATGCTTCTTTCTTTCCTAATCCTGGTACATAGTGGCAGACTAGTTCCTTTCACAAAAGTGAAAAACCCTCCCAGGAATTCTGTTCAGTGCTTAGTTCAAAGGTTGATACTTTGATAATACCACATGGGATAAAAAGGAAAATCCTTCAGAGCTTTAGGTAAGAAGAGAGAGCCCATTATGCATCCTAGAGGAACCCTGGTCAGGGTGCAATAGAATGCTCAAGTAAATAAGACTACTGAAAAGAGCTAGGCGAATTCCTTCACTTTTGGTATTCATTATTGTGGAACTTAGGAAAGTTTCCATATCAGAAGCTGTTCATGGGTAAATGAGATAAAAAAAAAAAACTGTCTCAAATTAATATGTTAGTAAGAAAGGCTTCAGAAGAAAACTGTAATATATTGTTGGGATAATGATATTGGCTCTGGAGTTCTAGAGGAGCTCATATATGAAAGTGCTGAACTACTGTACTTTGCAAAATGTCTTTCAAATCAATCTTGGTACTGGTGGAATGAAGGTGACTATGTAGTGCAGATTCCTCCAAGAGGATTTGGGGAACTAAAACCAATAAGTCTGATTCTCTATACTTGTAGAACTTGTGGAAATACTGTAAACTTGTAAAACAAGGAATTAATAACTACTTGAATATCCTGGGGAAGATTGCTTTGGAGCCACATCCAGTCATGAAATGATAAGATGACAGAGAAAACACAAAGTCAGGGCTCTGAAGTATGCTTTGATTAATACCACTTTGCTGAAAGTGTTCAAGGCAGTGTTTCTTGTGGAGGAAACCTGATTACTCTCTCTACATTGTTAATAGGAAAAACAAGACACAGGAAGATTTGCCAAAGCAGTTTTTAATATCAATAGAAGTGCAAAGCTGTTCGTCAGACTTTCTCTACTGTGTAATATTGCTTCTTTAATAACATTAGCACTGCAATTCATGCTACAAGAAATAGTTAACTACTTTGCAGTAAAGTTGAAATGATTGTGTAGTATGTGAACTCATGATGAGAAGAGTATTTGATCCATAGGTCATTAATAATAGCAGTGCTCCCTGTCTTCAGAATGTTGAACGAATCTTGTGTTTCTTTTGTGGGTTGGAAGGGATATTAAAGCCCAACGAGCCTCAACCCCCTGCCATGTCCATGGACACCGCTCTCCAACTCAGGCTGCCCAAGGCCCCATCCAACCTGACCTTGAGCACTTCCAGGGATGGGGCACCACAGCTCCACCACCAGCTACTCTGGGCAGCCTTGGCACCTTCGTTGTAAAGGATTTCCTTATATCTGTTCTAAACCTACCCTCTTTTAGTTTAAAACTGTTACCCCTTGTCCTGCCCATTTATCAAAAGGTATTTTGAAATGTAAAGCGAAACTCTGAAATACTAATATTTTTCATGGTTTTATACAAACATACACACACTCTCAGAAATGTCAGACTGGATCCTCTTCACATGTTTTCGGTTTGGTCTGTTGAACCAAAAGCAAATAAAACTTTGTGGGTCAGTTTGAAATTGTTCTTTATCTTCTAAAACTGCTGTAGCATCTCATCAGCATTGTAGGCTGAAACAGCTCTTGTGTGAATTGAGTTCAGCTGTATTTTCTGTGGGCAGCATGCATGGTACAGTTAGTTGCACACTGAAGTGCCCGTCATGTCCCAGAGCCTGCACCTGCTTGAGAAGGTTCTCAGTTCAGGCTGGGGTATTTCTTCAGACAGCATATGTCAAAAAGTTGAAATTAACTCATTCATTTCACTTCCATGAAAACCTTGATTTTTTTTTTAGCTGCACCATAGATTGTTCTTGTTCTTCAAAACCACCTCAATTTGTCATGGGTGGTGAACATCAGGAGAAGTGGATGTGACTGAAAGGGGTTTACCTGTCTTGTGAGAACATGCGTTTGTGGCTTTGTTGAAAGGTCATACTGGGTTTTACCCTTTCAATCACACTGTGCAATGAACTCCTGTGTCAGGATTTACTGGGGCAGCTGTAGTTTTGCATGGTACTAAGATGTGCCCTTACCAAATGTGCATCTATGAATTGAATAAAGTGATTGTTAAATGAAGAAATATATGTTGAACTCTGCAGAAAAGGTAAAATATTATAAAATCTTTGTATGAATTCTTGGATCTGGTTTGAAATTTTTTAGACACTTGAAAACTGCAAAAACTGGCATGATGCATCTTATGATACTCTCAAGGGTCTGAATGAACCTGCAGAAAGCAGATAATTCAAAGGTATGACTGGAAATGCTCACTTTGCTCCTGTGATCTGTGCTGCGCAAAGACCAGCAGAGAGCTACAGTGGCATTTATAAAGGTTGAAGCATTTCTCTTGTTTACCCTTTTTTTTTTTTAGTTTTTCTCAGTTTTTTTCTTGCTTTCATGTTTTTAAGTTAAATCTTATAACATTTAAATGTAAACATTTCATGTGTGCACACATGCAAGTGCGTGTTCATGTCCCTGTGTTAGAATCATAGATCATTTGAATTGGTAGGGACCGTTAAGGGCCATCCAGTCCATTTCCCCTGCACTGAACAGGGACACCTACAGCAGATCAGGTTGCTCAGAGCCTCCCCCAGCCTGACCTTGAGTGTCTCCAGGGATGAGGCAACCACCACTTCTCCAGGCAGCCTGTGCCAGTGCCTCACCACCCTGATTGTAAAAAACTTCTTCCTCATATCCAATCTAAATCTCCTTTCTTAATGAACACAAACCAGCCACTTATGGAATACAGAATTAAATCTGTGGTTCAGATCAAAATCCTGGAATGAAAATGATGTCTCTGCAAGCCACCTTTGAAGTAATTCTTTCACAGGTCACATTAATTCATGTTCTCAAAGTCTTGTTGCAACGTGTATTCTTCTGTTTATATCTTACAGAAGTGAAGTAATAGTTCAGTTCTTTTTATTCTGTTAAGATGTTAACATTTATCTTAGCAGCTGCTGTTTTGTGGTAATATTTTCACTTCAAATTAATGCTAATTTATCATGTTAGTGGCACTCAGACAGTGTCTGTGTTATTGGGACATGGAGAATAAAAAGAGATATTTGGAGCCTGAGTATATACTGTACAGTGTTAGAAGTCCACCCATTGATCTACATGTAGCATTGGAATCTCTTCCTCTCTAGCCGAAGAAAAAAGTCATAATGAATGAAATTCCTGTTTTATGCAACAATCCAGATTATGCCAGAAATGATTTTTTCATTTGAAATATCTGTGTACAATGTGTACATTATAAAAGACAGAGAAAAAATTGTGTTTTAAATGTCCTTTTTGAGACATATATTGTAATATTAAATGAGATTTTGGAGCTAACACCTGCACATTTTCAGTAATGATAAGCCTACAACAGCTCAACAGGATTCTTCCCTAAGATACTTTCCTTAAATTGATGATGACTTGATACCAAACTTGAAATCAAGAACGGGATTTTTACAATCTTCTGTGGGCAACTGCAGACCTACTTTTCTTCTCATAGTCAGAAATCTTGAGTTTTACTTGTTATAAACACTTGCTTTTTTTTACTTTTAATTGTGTCAGTTAAAATATTTAAGCACAGAAGAGAACTGCTGTTTAGTGATGTTGTGATGAATTCTTTCTTTTATGTGTTAAAGTTTCAGAGCAACACTAGTTTTTTCCTTCTTTTTTTTTTTTTTTTTTTTTTTGATAGTGAAAAGGCAAATTGAGTGCAAATCTCTTCTTAATGGTGACTGAACAGCTGCATTGGTTATAGTTCATAGCCTAGGGGTGGTCTTCAGTCTCTCAGCTGCCTGTCCCACCAGGGATGGAATGGTTACTCCAGCCTTGACAACAGTTCATGTACACAACCTTTCATGCTAGAGCACCAAGAAAGCATGATGAATCCTTTCTTTTACCAGTTAACTGAAATGGTTAGAATGCTAGGGAGAGTTTATTATACACGTTTTCAGAAGCATGAAAGGAATGTGTTTTAAATAGCCACTTTTAAAGGCCTTGGTTGCGTGAGCAGTTAATTTTCCTTGAGTTTTGACAAGTATTGATGCTTTTGCACCTTTTGGATATTAAAGAAGGTGTGAAATGTATCTGCACCATCCAGATGAATGTTTTGGGTATTTGAAATATTTCATTCTATGTGAAATAGTATAAATTGGAACTGCAAAATGCTAAGTATCTGCAGAAACATAAATACTTGAAATAATTTAACATATGCTAATTTTCTGCTTTTCACAGATCTCTTCAAATCAACTGGGTTTCGCCTGGACAGCCAAATGGCATTATCCTAGGATATGAAGTCTTACGTAAAGCATTTAAGAGGTGTACTTCAGTAGCAAGGAGCAGCAGAAATACTGGAATGTGCATTCCTCTTGAATGTAAGAAGCATGAAAATGTCTGTGGAGAAGTGTGTTACCATCCAGAGATGAAGGTACATGTATATTTTTAAGTTAGCGATATATGAAAGAATTATGCTTTTAGAAACAAGTGTGTAAACCTCCTTAGCTATCACAAGAAGAGGAGTGGAGGATTCTGTTTCTTCTAACATTGTAAAAAAGAAACTCTGATACATGTCTTGAAATGTGTTTAAAATCATATGTGGATATTTGAGCTTAGTATGGGGATATGTGTAAATGTTTCTGGCAGAATTATGTCAGACATCTGAGGACAAGTGATTCTGTTGTCTGTGATTGCTGACTTTGTTTCTTCTTTCGAAAGACATGAACAGATTAACATTTCTGAAAGTCTTAGGTTGAAGCTGCAGTTTGAAGCAACAGTATAATTTTGAAGCAAATCCACTGCTCATTAGTTTAATGTCACAATGGCTTTAATATATATGAGCTAAACTCTTTGCAGAGGAAACCAAGCCAGACTGTGTGCTTTAGAAATATTTCAAATGTACCCCACTGCTGGATGCAGATATTGTGTTTCCATCCAGTCCTGTGGACCGCCTCACTCCACAGAGATGCATCCAAAGTTTCTTTCCTTCAGAAAGTTTTGATTAATGTATATAATGCAGGCATTCATCCTAAGGAGTGAGATTTTATCTAATACCAAGTAAGTCTCACAAACAATCTGAGGAATCTCTCTACTAAACTCCTGAATATACTGCTTTCATCCGACTATGCTAAATTACACAGTAGGCATATGCATATACAGAATTTGGTATATATTTTTGCATCTTGCTTGGAACAGTCAGAATCAATAAGGTTGGAAATGACATCTGAGATCACCAAGTCCAACCACCAACCCATCCCCAACATGCCCATTAACCATGTCCCTCAGTACCACATCTCCCTGATTCTTGAACACCTCCAGGGACAGTGATTCCACTACTTCCCTGGACAGCCTGTGCCAGTGCCTTGCCACTCTTCTGAGAAGACTTTCCTCAACTTTAAACCATAGACCACATGCTACAAATTGCTACAGGAGATCCTTTGTCAGTCCAAGTAGTCAGGTATTGTGGGACACATGATGGTACTTAGTACAAATCTTTTATCACACTGGATCACATAAAGGCCATAGGGGAGTTTCTAGGTGCATGCAGAATTTCAAAAACACCAGTAAAAGTATATTCTCTGTATGTGAGGAATCATTTCTCAAACCCTGCATGGCAAATAGCGGTCATTAAAATTGTTTCTTTTGTTGTTTCCCTTCCAACCCCCTACCCCTCCAAATTCTTCCTTGGCTGAATGACTAGATTCTCCTATTCAGAAAATCTATTTAGATTCAGCTACAAGTGGGTGGTTATTACATGACAATGATGAGCAGCCCCGAATGAGATCTATTGTGATTTGTCAGATGTATTTTTAAATTATGGCTATTTGCAGGTTAATCTTCATATTAGTTCCTGTTTAGGAGTAGGATCAATAGCATAGCAGAAGTCTGTAATGGTTTTTATTGACAAATGAGGGAGAAATCTCTTAGTTTGAAAGTAAGATTTAATGTAATGAAATAGTGTCCCTATTTGTCAAAAGCATCATCACATGCTCTGTGACTAAGGCAAACGATATGTATTCACAAGATTCCCTGTCAGACAAGACAGTAATTAAGGAAGTGAGTTATCTGGGGGGTTCAAATCAAAATATAAATTATCCCAGCCAACGCAGCCTTAGCTTTTGCATTCCCTTGAAAGCAATACTATACTAAATATATGTATTTCTTAAACCTTGCAAGTAAATTATAGGAATTTGTTTGTTCTAAATGGTGAATTTACTTATTTCATGCTTTCAGCTTAGTAGACATTTTAATAGATCTTTTAGCATATGTATGAGAAAAATTAGATTAATTTTAAGTCATCTTCTGCATTTTTACTTTTTCAATAATTTTGTAAATTTATGATAACTTTGAGTCCTCGAGAGTGTCAGTTTATTATTATAGGTTCCCAACTTTCAATTTTTTTCTAATGATAGTACGTTGTTTACGATGATGGTTTCTGTATACCTGAACGTGTCACTAGCTTTAACTGTGCCATGATGCAATGGAATAGTGCTCTATTCACAAAATTGTAAGGAAGTACAGAGAGACATTTATTTGTTCTTTGCAGTAGTCAGAGATGGGGGTGGTTGGGGGGCTTTATGAATGGGTGCTAATCGTTTAGGTAGAAAACGCGTAATAAATGACTGGTAGATACTGAGGAAACTGAAGCACTCGGTTTTTTTGTGATTTTTGTGAGTGAAGATTGAAACACCCCACCTGATACTTTGTCTAGTTTGCTCTCTGTACCATCAGTGATTTAAAATGTCTGTAACAGGGGTTTCTATAGAGCTTTAGAAATGTCCCTTTCTTCCTACACTAGTCTGGGATAGGGGTAGCATTACAGCTTATGTAGCAGCTCTCTCACACTTTTACTGGATTCACTGTCACTCTAAACCAGTTACAGTGCTGAAGTATTTATGCTACTATGCGTTATCTTTAGATTCAACAAGTGTACTGGATAGCAGTATAGAAAAGCAATACTGACCAGTGTGCACTTGTTTGGAAAAGAAAGCCTCTTACCACAATGGCAGATGCTATTTGCCATCCCTTAATGATACAGCGAAGTGTGAAGGATGGCACTTAAAGTGATGTTCGGATTCAGAACAAGGAAGGGGCATTTTTGTTTGACAAAAAAAAGAAAAAAGAAAAAAGAAAAAAATTGATTCTGATCTCAGTCCCCAACTCTTTTGAAAATAAAACAAAACTCTTGACACGATTACTTGCATGTTCAAGTTTCCTTGCAGGTGTGCAAAAAACTCTGTAGGCAAAATGAAGCCATCTCAGCACAGCCTGTTGAAAGTTAAGAATCAAATATATTAAAAGCTTATCAGAGAGGGAAATATTTAAGAATACAATACTGCATCTCTCTGGATAAGAGGGTGCTGTACTAGTATTTCTTTATTTTGCTCTTATTTGTGTACAGCTAAGGAAACAAGCCATATATATATATGTATGTGTGTGAGTATATATATATATATAAATAATTTGAAGACATGTCTTGGATTATTTTTTTCCTGATTTTTCCTTATGGATTTGTCACATCTGTTTGCTATTACAATACACTGCAGAAAAGGAGTGATTTTTTTTATCACTTCTTGTCTAATTAAGAGATCTCAAAAATACAATCCTCACTACCTGTACAAATCCAAGTTTTTCAGTAAGGGGGAGACAAAAGTGTGTTCTCACCATCCAGCAAAGCAGGATGCAGAGACTCTTCAGCTAACATTGGCTGAATTAGGTACAGCTAAGGAGCATGGTGACATCAGAAAGGCAACACTAATTAGCTGGACAAAGGGTTGTACTAGTATGTGTGTGCTCTGGTTAGGATCCAAGCTAGTATCTCTGCACAGCATTGTGCTGTGTAAATACACCATCTTGCTCAGAGCTATCTTGGGAATCCCTGAAAGAGCAAATGAACCTTTCTGCTAAAAGAGACATCTCTACATGCACATTCCTGATAGTAAGCCTAATAAAGATGAGAAAATATTCCTATTATCCCAAACAAGCTTTGCTCAAATCTGTACCTCTTGTTTCTAGTTGTTATCTGTTGTTCTGCTTCAGTGTTACAGACTTTGGTATTCTAACAAGATGTAACAAAATGCCCTGGCTGGTGTCATTGCCCATGTGCTTGTAATCAGACCTGGATAGATGTATACCTCTCGAGTGCAAAAATAATTGTAAAAGATTGTTGTGTGTAATTGTT
The DNA here is from genome assembly GCA_037305975.1 of Chrysolophus pictus. NCBI lineage: Eukaryota > Metazoa > Chordata > Aves > Galliformes > Phasianidae > Chrysolophus > Chrysolophus pictus. Next base: position 90,405,950 of record CM074578.1, on the reverse strand, counting down.
CAGAACAGCCAAGAATACCGTCTCGTGATGACTTTTGTTGACTGCCAGGAAGGTCCCAATGTCCTGCAGATGCTATTTGCAGTAACCAGTAACCATTTGCAAACCAGTGTTGTTTGGGTGTTCCCAAGTAGACAAAATTGCCCATCTCTCCCTGTTTTCAGTTAGGTGTGCTTCATAGCTCTGTTCTGATTGAAATCTAAGATCAGACATCAGTTTACAGAGTACATAGCACAGGATATGTAGGGATGTATTTCTGTTAACAAGGGAATGTAGTCCAGCTTCATTCATCAGGAAGCATAACCTGACTTTGGTGGGGAAGGCCTGCCTTCCTTCCTTGTCTGTGTAGCTCTGAACTGTCCTTCTGTTGTCACTGGCATCTCAGGGTGAGCACTGAAAATAATGAGACAGGTACAATAAAAATGTAATTAAAGTAGTGGTGCAAGGGCTAATAATTGCCATACTCATTGGATCAGGGGTGTGAACGTCAACAATTAAGAGAGTCCTGACATTAGGTGTTAATACAGCCTCAGAAGTTTTTATTGTCAGTAACAAGAAGCAATATAAATCTACAGTTAGTGAACTAATCAAATGTAACTAGGAAGAACAGGCTTACCCCTTCACTCACCATATTAACATGTGCCACTTGTTAAAAAATTTTCTCTTTAAGTACAGGAGGAGCAAAATAGTGGCTTGATAGCTAGCTTAACAGATGTGATTTCCAGGAGAGAGAATGAACACATCTAAACATTGATGAAGGATACTGTGTCAATATTTATGTAAAACTGACTGTTAATGCTAGCAATTTTGTGAAGTCTTTTCATTTTCTTTCAGGCTTAGAGAACCTTTGAAAAGAGAACACTTCATATACGGTGTGTTTTGTAACACGCCTGAAAGTCAGGAAATGAAATTCATTTTAGTGAGATAATATTTAGTGATTTGTAACAGAACAGCAGTAATTTCTGTTCAAGGATTTTTGATCTAAGGCTGTACTAATTACTGAAAGAGAACAGCAGTTTCAGAAACAGATGAATACGTTAGGGGGAAAAAAGGTGTTTATATAGATTCTGGGATAGTTTAAGTAAAAAAGAATGAGCTTTGCTAATTTAAAATATTCTCTCACATGAGAACATGATGGGTCAATCATTTCTCTGGCGTTTGCTCCACAGGCAGAAATTTTTAATGAACTCTACTAGCTAATAGGAATTCCTTAGAGTGCTTTGTGAATTGCTATTTCACAAAGTGGCTTTGGCAGCAAGCGTTTGACAGGAAGGATAAACATGGCTGCCTAGCACATCTGTTTATTTGAGTAAATCAGTCCTAGCTTAACTGGCATGTGTCCATAAGGCTAGATAACATCCTTCAGCAAAGTCTTCAGCAAGCAGAGAGATTGAGGATGACAAAATTTTTATAAAACCTAGTTGCATAGGTAAATTTGGTGTATTTTTACTTATTCTTAAGAATAATTTTTAAAAAATGCAATTGTGTCTTGATATCCATTTACTCTGCTGCAGAGTCTTAGTTAGTCGGGCTTTTCTCAGATATCATAATAATCCTTTCTTATGCCAAGCCATGCCCAGTCCCAGCACTCCTGGGTCACAGTCCCTCCACGTGCTTGGATGGGAAGATATCTATAGGATTGATTTAGGAGTAACTCAGTCTACCAATACTTTTAAGGGCTCCCATGATAGCTCAGGACGAGCATCTTATTTCAGGTAACAGAGATTCTAGTTAGCAACGTACATCAAGCATTTGACTCCATTTATGAGAGTGAGATCTCAGACTTGCCTAAAATGTTGGTGTCACTGTATCTGATTGCCACCAGGGTTCTGATTCCAAGTACAGTTACACCATCCAGTGGGGACTGTCATTTTGAGATCTGAGAGGATGAGATAATAATAACCTTTTGCCTCTATAGTTTTCAATCCATCCGTTTTTCTTCTTTGTCTATGACATAATTTTAGCATTACTTGAATGCATTTTATTTTATAGATTGATAATGCAGAATCCTTGGACTGAATATCAATGCAAATAGAAACTATCTTTACAGAACTGCCAAAAAAAAGAGTTATTTAACAATTTACAGCTGACTGCAGAGGACGTTATGGAGCTACATAATAATATCACCAACTGCATCAATTGGTAATGCCAAAGGAGAGTCTGAATTTGTTTTAGAGACGACTGGACCCCTTTTTAGAAGCTGACTATGGGGGTACTGAGAAATACTGAGGATCTTAAATCATTTTTAACAAGAATAAGCGTCTGCTGAAACTACTGGAACAATCCTAGCTGTTAAGCTGGGGATTTTTTCAGGGAATTCAGGAAGAAGAGACGAGACACCAATAAAAACAGAAATAATGTTCCAATTAGAGTTCTTTGGAGTTACCACTGAAGTGGCCTTTCCAGTGTGAAATATGCAGAGCAGCTGTTTCTACTGAGTATTCATAAGACTAGAACTGTCTCATGGAAAGTGGAATGGCTGCTCAAGCATTTGAGACAATGTAATGGCAAGAATGTGCAAGTCTCTTCATCGGTAAAGACAGAAAGACTGCAAGTGAAATTTGAAGGGTTCCCGTAATTGAAAAATCAAAACAGGGGTGACAAATGAAATCCATCAAAAGAGGCAGAGAAATTAGACTCAACAGATCACAGAGGGAGGCACAATCCCAGAGGGCATGCAAGTCGGGACAAAGAATATGTAAGAAACATGTATTTGGCCTCCTTTTGCACAGGCAGGTACAGCATTTACTGGCTCTGATGTCTTGAGTAGAGGAGTGTCCTTACAGGTATCAAGAGTTGTTGCTAAGTGTATCTGTTCTAGGAGCAGTATCATGATGGCACTTGATTTGATATTTTTAAAAACTCAGCTGGAGTGTGTGCCAGACTTAGAAAATGAAATCCAAAAGATACAAAGCAGAGAAGAGGTGTAAAGCTGAGTTTTATTTGACAACCTAGCTCATGATCTGGAAGGACAGTGGGTTAATTAAATCAGTAGATTGGATTACATTATCAGTGACATGTTGAACAACAACAAATAAATAAATAAATAAAATAGGACCTGAAGAGAGAGGCTCAAAATTCCTGAGGAGAAAAAGTTCAGCTACAATGGTAGTTTAAAACACGGATGTTGAATGGGAAAGTGTGCTGAAAAAGCACAGAATGAAGCATCAGTTCAAAACTGATATAAGATATAAGGCTGTAAAACATCAAAATATAACGAGGAACGCCTTCTGCCCTACCCATTTTAATTCTCTTTGCTGTCTTGTAAGTTGTGACTTCAGAAGCTAACCTAATATTCTGAAGGGAGATTTTGTAAAGGTCATTCAAAATTTAAAAACACAGAAAAAAAAATTATCCACATAGAAGCCATAAAAAAAATTGTTTATGTATTCAAGAATTAATGATCATTTTTTCTTCTGTCTATATTTATTCTGATATTATGAATGTAATATAAATTACATTTCATATGTCTACTAGTATATGGGTTTATTTTATTTTATTTTTGCCAGCTAATTGAAGTGGCTAGGAAAAGATTCTTCTATAGGGGTTCTTTCCTCCTTTGCTGCAAAAATGACTTGACTTAGAACATGGTTACCGTAAAAGGTAGAAGTGCTCCATGTGGAAAAAAAAAAAAAAGAAAGGAGCAACTCTGTTCCAACATCTGTACCATTCTGCCATTCTCTAATTGTCTAATTGTAAGAAACATCCTTCTGGCTAATGAAGGTTGCACTGACTGTAGGCTCCGAGGTTGCATTTTTTACATTTGTTCTACTGCCTGCTCTGTATGATTTTCTGTGTACATTGTATCGCTCCATTTACACAGGAGTAAGTGTGAAAGTAATTATTTGATTGTTCAAGCGCATTATTTTCTTGACAGTACCTAGCAAAAAGTCCTCAGTTAAAAGACTTTTTCAAAATTTATTTCTATGTAAATGTTATTTTGAAAAACAAACAAACAAAAACAACCAACCAACCCAACAGTAAAACAACAACCTAACATTCTTATAGAAATGCTACTCTCTTTAGATCACGTTGACTGAAGAACTGTAGTCATAAGTAGGTGAACAAGAATATCCCACATATTTTACAGTGGGAAAAAAAAAAAAAGTAAGAAGCCATATTGGGAAACTGGTTTTTTAGTTGTATGCGTTTCAGATATGTCTCTTCATAAGTGACTAAATGATAGGAAAGAAAAGGAATTCGTATCTACGTACTGCAATCTACTCCACAGAGAGACTCAAACAGCCTGCAAGGCATATGGAGATGATTCATGTTAATGGACTATTTTATTAAGGTGCAGTATGGTTGAAGGCCACAAAATAGCAGCATTCTGTCAGATATACAGTAGTTTATTGAAGTCTGATAATGCTGGAGGGCACAGGATTTTAGCCAAGTTACATTTTATTTGACTGCAGTCAGATTAGTGTCTGTACTTCGATGTTTTGTATGCATTTTTCATATACATAGTTTTGTCAGAGAACACGTTATGTTCTGTTTAACAGATATTGCCTTACTGATTTTTATTTTAAACTACTTTTAGGTATGTTGTAATGGGATTCTGCACGACAATAAACCTGGCTTCCAATGCTGCGAGGACAAGTACATTCCATTTATTCTTAATTCACCAGGGGTTTGCTGTGGTGGTCAGATACATGCTGTGCAACCAAAACATCAGTGCTGTGGTGGTTATTACACTAGGGTATTACTAGGTAAGAGACAACTCCTTTCAAGTGCTTGAAAGAAACAAAACAACAAAGTTGATGTATCTGTTAAACCAAGGAGAATGAAAACATAGCAATAAATGTGGGATTTATCAAGATTTCTAGCATCTTCTAGGCTTGTGTTCAGTGGGATAAGCAAAGAAAATTGCACTTTGTCTTCTAAATAAAGTACACTTTATACAATAAAGACTTAATTGATAAAACCTGATTATTGGGTCATTTCCCAGAGAACTAATTTATACCAAACTATATTTAATTGCAGTAAGTGCCGAATAATGGGGAAGGCAGTTCTGCCTAATGGGAACACCATCAGGCAATTTAGTGGTGCAGTTTATTCTCTGCTTGACTTGACCCCTTGTGACTTTTCCCTGGCCATCACTGTTGGCATTTGGGGTTGATACTGCATGTTACATATTCTACGATATTTTCTGCTGTTTATTTCTATCTTGTTACATATCAAACTACATGTATTGTTTTTGATGGAAATCAGTTCCTTTCTTAAGGCGGATTGCACTGTCTGAATCTCAGAATTGTTGAAGAATTTGCCAAAACCATGTGCTGTAGTCCAGAGTTTGGTTTTCCTGGTGGTTGGTGGATTTTTGACATGGAGAAGGAAAGGAAAGAGGGAGGAAAGTCCTTTTTGGGGCATTGTTCAGAGCATATATCTCTTTGTAGGCAGTTGTCAGATTAGGAGCTAAAATGCTTTCATTACTCATGAGCTGGCACACGTTTCCTGGGCTCAGAAATGCTTGAATTTTTGCCAGCACATTCAGCACGTCCCAAGTTCTGATCTCTTGAAAAGTAATTCATATATCACAATATTAGAATGTCTTTCATTATGTCATCAGAAAAAGTGTTATCATATAGAAGAACCAGAGAAAAGTATTTTGCTGGCCTCATTAATTTCAGTGCAGTAAAATGGAAAGATTATACTGTCACCCTTGTCCCCAGCCAGTGGTCTATGCTAACTAGCTTAATGTTGTTTAGATCAAGAAAGAAAAGTACAGTGAAACAAAACGTCTTATATCTGAAAGTAGTTCTTCAGTCAGCAGTTCACAAGCATGAAATCTCAACATGATTTTAAACTTTTTTTTTTTCCTGAGTATACTTGCTGCTTTCTCTTTTTCCATACTCTAAAGGGCAGCAACATGAACAATGTTGGTCACTTTTTTTCATTTTTCTTTTTTATTTTTATAAATATGCTAATAACCTGAAGCTAAATGTTAATGTGGGTCATTCTTTGATAAGGATAACAATTAACTGGTAAGACTACATAGTACTTTTCAGAGCAAGAGCATTTTCAAGCCTAGCTTGGAATGGATCCCATTTTGAGAGGTTAATTAGAAGATTACTGATCCTTTGTGTCTTATGTCCAATAGTTCTTTAAAAAACAAAACAAAAAAAACAACAAAACAAAAAAAATGGTTTTATTTCCAACAGATGATATATGTAAGCTGCATTCTGTGTTTTAATACTTTCTCTATGTTATTGGAATTAGATTCCAAGGGATACAGGAAAATATGATAAAGTATATAAACAGATTATATCTTTTATACTCTAAAAATTTGTTCTCATATTTTTGTTTTGTTTTTGTTTTTGACTTTATTTGATAAATTAATTTATAAGGAAACTCTCTAAGCATACATATTTCCCAGATGTTGTTTGGCCAGCTTGTTAGCTCTAGACATGCTGAAGCACACTGGGTTGAAGGTGTGGAGATTAGAAAGGAAGGAATCTCTTCAGATGCAGAAGAACAGCTCTGTTATGTTTTCCCTATTTCTTCCAAGTGCTGTATCAGTGATGTCTGAGCCACAGGAAATATTGCAACACAGAAAAAAAAACCTTAACTTTTAGACCACTGGTTCAGATCAAGTGCAGGTACTAGCAAATGGAAACTATTGCCATTTACAGTCAGTTTTGTATTCTTTATATCATAAACTAGAAGTATCTAGTCCCATTATAGTGTCACTCTCATTGGCAGTCGTATCTTAAGTCCTTGTTGAGCAACAGCTGATGTTTTTGTTGAAGTAGCAGCCAACCCCACTGAATGTGATGATGTTTAGTTTCAAAATTTACTTTAATCTTTAAGTTCTTTGGCAGATGAAGTTTTTACGGACATGAAAAGCTCTTTAACTATTTTAGCCCTTCAAACAACTTCAGAATGAATTTGGAAGAGATGGGGATTTTTTTGCTGCGAAGAAATAGACTGTTTCATTGATCAAAGGAAGAATGAGCTCCCTTTACTGTACAGCTACCTCTACCCAGAGGTTTTCAACTGTATAATTACATTTTTATAAATTGTTTTGTTGATCTTCTCAATTTGTAATGCTTGCATTCTGATATCTCACAGAGTTTTGGCCCTGAATTCATGAATTTATGTTTCTTTAATTATTTTCACAAATAAATACATGCTTGTACATCATTCTAAAGTACCAAGTGATTCCATGCTTTCTTGTGAATTGTCTGGTACACTAAGCTACTGATGTGTAAATCCAGACTAAAGCTTTATGCAATCAGTTGAGATCTTCTCAGGGATTTCAAGAACTGTACATGCAAAAAAATCTTTGTGTTCTTAAATTGACAGGTGAAGTATGCTGCCCTAACAAAGAACAAAACAGAGTTTCAGTTGGAATCGGTGACTCTTGCTGCCACGGAATGCCTTATTCTACATCAGGGAACCAAATCTGCTGTGGTGGATCACTCCATGACAGTTTTAGCCAGCAGTGCTGTGGTGGAGAAGTCATAAGCACAGACCTAGTCTGTTGTGGTGATGAGGAAAAAGGGACTGCATACAAAGCTCACACAGGTAAGTGAGAATTTTCAAGAAAAAAGAGTTTTCATCTTTTTAAACCCCTTGTAGCATTTGCTTTTCAGCTCAAAGAGTTAAGGTGTGTATGCCAGTTTAAGAAGCTGTTGCACTCTACTCACCTGTTCTGATAGATTGCAAAGCAGTTAGCATTTCATAACTCGTCTTCTTTACCTTTGTCCAAAAGTTGTGTTGTCTGGAGACAGAAAATTCGAAGAGAATTCATGATCTTTCATTATTCCAGACAGGAAGTAGGATCAGTCGTCTTTTAGTCAGTAGATCTGAGGTTAGACTTTTCCACCTCATGGTGCCACACATCCCAGTAAATGGATTTTCTATTCATGCTGCAGATGTGGAGTTAGTCAGCTAGGAATTAAAGGTGACAAATGCTATCTGGTTAGAGGCCCACATCCCTCAGTTATACACCTACACAGAGGTAAACCCACCACGGTTTAACAAAGCTCAATCGCTGGAGCTAGTCATTTGTTCATCTGGTATATCCCATGGATTTCTTGCATATTTCAAGAAGCTACTACATCATATTTAAAATATGAATGTTACATCCTCATGAAGACTAGCTGGTGGCAGAGACTAGAAGCATTATTATACATCTCATTTGGGTATTTTCCTATGTCTTTTCTTTCTACAGTTATTAGTTAAGCTATATACCATCAGCCTTAGACTTTCTCTGCCTGACAGAAGATTTCAAAACCAATCTCAGTCCTGAAAGGAAACTCAATTTCAAAACATGGAAAAAATAAAAGTTTAGTATCAGTTCTGCTTGGTGTATTAAGATTGGTGATGGCAGTGCTTTTGTTTGTGCCAGTTTGAGTCTCTTGTTGAACAGCTGAGGATCCTAGCATATAACAAAGATCCCAGGTCAGAAGACTGAACTCCTTTCCCCCAAAATGAGCTCGCTCTTTCATTTACTTTTGTGTTCCCTGGATCCTCAGCCGCTGTGATTTTCAAAGTATTCCCGTTCCATGGTGACTGTCAGGAAGGACTGAACTAAGAGCCTTGGCAATGTTTTCTCCCCTCCAGTGGCATATTTTGGAGTGAGTGCAGTGAGCCTCACTGCTTCCACGGTGCTCTCCCTATTTTGGTCCCTAATTGTGCCTAATCCACAGCATCCACACAGGGCTCACAACATCAGCTTGGAGCAAGGCCCTCTTGCTTAGCAGCGCATTGTGTGGCTGCCACAAGACGGGGCTGGCTCATAAAACATCTCTTTATGTACTTTATTACTTAAACTCTTTTATTTGCCTGCAGGAGCCCTTTAACAAAATCACATTGAATTGACTTTCTCACACCAAATCAAATCTCCCTGGTCCCAGTTCAGTTGTCTTTGTCAATATGTATTTTATAAATGGAGTGAATTAACAGATGCTGTTGGAACAGAACTGCTGGGGTAGCGTTTATGTTTTTACTGCTCTCTCTGGGCAGATGAGTTGTGTAGGAGTGTAATACAGGTATCTTGGGATGAAAGTTATGTTCTTCATTTCAGTATATATGTATTCTTAAGAGGTTTTTTTTTCCTTAAATATATATATTTAAAAAATCTTTACACTCCTCTTTTTAAAATGTGTTTAGCCTATAGCGCTCTATCATTTACACCATTTTTCTTGAGAATGGATCATGATGACATTTTTTTGGCCATTAAAAAGGAAAACAGTAGCTTTTTCATCATTCGCGGATTTGCTGTGAGGACTTTATGCTATGAGCCAGCATATAGCTGAACACAAATACAATTTTGAAAGATGAATTAGTACCATAGTTGAAAAGAGATCATATTATTTCACATTAAGCATAGAATAGATTGTGGTTTCTTATCATATCGTATACATCATGCTGAATAGGATTTTGCTTAATTTCTCAGAATAATTCAGCCTTGCTAAATACATCATGAAGATGCAAAAGCACAAAATCTACATGTTCCCTATCCCTCTTATTTATAATAATCCTGATGGAAAAAAAAATGTTCTCACACAAAAATATAATTTACTTATCATTAGCAAACGGATAAGTAGAATTTTGTAAGGATACAGTAATTGGAAAGCTGATTCCATTGTCTAAAAGGGGAAGAGGTAACAAGGATGGCTTTATGTAAAAACCGTCATGCTTCCCAAGCTCTTTTTCATAGCTTACAATGGATGCCGTGGTTAAAAATATAAGAACAATTTTAAAACCTTCTTTTTTTTTTGCAATTTTTAGTTCCTTCAAAAAGTCATATGAGAAAAACCACAGTTAATACAAGTGCAAATCTTGTGTGCAGCCTTATTGTTGCTTAATCAGTTCTGCTTAAAGCACTGTGTTTCTTCAGATCACAGGCCCATGTTTGCAATGAATGTGGGTTTAACGACTTGAATGGAAGAAGTTTTTTGTTTGCCATAGTATACCTCTCTTGGAGAGTCTGTCATGCAACAAGAGATGTTTCTTCCATCTCAAAACAATCTTTTTTTCTTTTTTTTTCTAATTTCCATTTACTTACATCTTATTTTATGCCCCTTGTTGGCCTTTTTAGTGGGGGGATCATAGAGACATCTACTGGCAAAGGCTGGCAGTGATGCCATCGTATGCACATATCCTGAGCCCCGCTGCTACTAAGTGATTATCTAAAGTTGTCAATTTCTGTCTATAAAGGATAGTGGAAGCTTAAATCACTCTTGAATTTTTTCTCTTCTTTCTTTTTTTTTTTTTAATAGAAAAAAAAAAAGCTAGTGAAATGCCCCTATTGACATCCCAGACTCATGAAAGATGATGCATTGTACTGTAGTGGTTTCTGATCTGTCGTAGTTGCAATACCCACATGTAAGCCAAGGATTTTTGGAATAGTTTGCAATGTACACTGGCTCTGTATTTTGTTGATCCTCTACTCTGGCTCCAAAGGCTAAGCCTTCTAATACTCATTTTTCCCTTTTGAAAGCATTGGTTTTGCGGATTTACTAAATTAGTCATTCATCACTCAGCTATGTTTGTGAATTTTTTCAGTTGCTAGGGACGAACGTGAAATAATTGTTGACAGAAATCACTGTTAGCAAGAAGAGTCCTTTCCAGCCCATGGATTTTCTTTTTTGCTGTAATGTATTATGTTCCTATGAAACAAAAATATATAAAGCGTGACACATATATTCCAGCTGATTTACAAACAAATATTTTGTGTTTTGGTATTTTTCTGATTTCAGCCACAGGTTTATATGAATTTCTGGACCCTTAAGCAATTGAATAAAGTGATTTTTAGAAGGCAAATCAATCCATCAATATTACATGGCCTTATTTTGTTTTTCTAGGAGCATATTTAAAATTGTACATTTGAGGTGTCAAGGTTCAGGAGTCAAGTGCTACATGTGATAAATTAAGCAAAGGTCAGAGGCTATGCAATGCAGTTTCAGAAGATTGTCTACCTCTGCCTTTGCAGCTCATTCATGCTGAAGTGATGCACTATGGGAATTACTACCAAACTCTGCTCTGCAACATCTGCTCTCCCTAAGTGAGTTAGTGCACGTCAGACATCTTTATGTCAGAATATTGCAGTGATGGATGCAGTCTTCAGAAAATGCTGCATAAAAATCTGGTGTGCCGTTCTGGCCATTAAGTGAAATTACTATTTAAATTAATGGCGCTGTCACAGTTTATCTGTGCAAAGAATGAACGCTGATTAGGGTATTAAGTAATTAGCAATTTATCACACTGGAACAAGGCTGATAATAATTAAAGAAGTAATGGTTTACCAAAGAAACTAGAAAGGGAGTCACTTCTTGTTATGTGAGTGAAATCTTGGCTGAAAAATTTAATTCAGTCAAACAAAGATGAGGTTCACACTGAAGGAATACAGCCTTGTTTGTTTCAATAGAAAAACAGTTCATTATCAAAATTTTAGTTTTCCTGTCACAAGTCCCTCGGGGCTATCTGAGTTGCTTATTAGTATTGAATTGAGTCTTTTTCTGCATTAATTCTCCACTTAAGTTGTTAGAATCCTAGGACAATTTGGAAAAAAAAAGGGCGTGAACAGTAGGAAGTATTTACCTCTTGGAATGCTGCTGATTACAGTTTGATTCTGTGAATGAAACCGGTCCTGTAAATTGGTGAAGCATGCAAGTAACCAGCATTTTGCGTGGTTGCTCTGAATCCTTTAGATGGATCATACATTTAAAGAGTAATTTTCATTATCTATGACTTCCTAAGAGAGATTTGCTACAATAAATGGCAGAGAGTAAAGTGGCTACTTCTGTACGTGTATTAAATATCTATGTACTCCAGAACTTGTATCAAATACAAATTACTTTGTAAGCATAATAGTAGATCACATATCTGGGGGAGGTTATTTTGTGTCTAAGGGGTGTTTGTGGCATTTGCTTTGGAGTTAAAATTTACCCCTTTCATTAGATGATGTGGGATTCAAATACAGAATTTCACAGTTGCAAAACCATATTTATGAATATATGGAAAATTACACTTTTCATTTTCACTTTAAAATAGAATTACTAAAAATAGAGGAAAATCACTTGAATTCATTTTTTAAAGTTTTCAGTTACACAATAGAATGAAAATTATGTTCAGAAACAAACTTTTTCGAGTAAAATTATGAGATGGCTAAAACTTCCCTGTGGGTATTTTACCCATTTGGTTTCGTATACATTGCATGTACACTTACTTTAGATCACAAAATATGATGTGAAGCATTTGAGGATGCTGGGATGCACTGTTTGGAAGACCGCCCGTATAAAGGAGAATGAATGAAACTTGACTGGAAGGTAGAGAATCTTACAGGAAGTTTTCATCAACAGTGTGTCCTTGAACTGCAGTGCACGCCTTGGTATGGCATTTCATAGCAAAGGCTGTTACAAAAGTTGAAGAATGGTGCAAGTTATCTTTACGTGATCCCTGTTTATTCCTTGAATTCTTGTTTTCAGGTAGGTCTAGAAGTTAGAACTCTTGCTGCAGTCACCTCACATTCCAAACTTAATCTCGTTTGAGCTAAATCGACGTAATTCCCACTGCTGAAGATTCTATGCCAAGCTAGATTGCAGCCTCAGCTTTTTCCTTTCTCAACTCTTTTAAAACTTATTTACATATCATATTCAGACGTATATTTTTTTGTTTGTTGGTTTCAGGGATGTTCTGCTGTGGGCAGGAATATGTGAATGTGTCAGATACCATATGCTGTTCAGGTTCCAGTGGTGAGTCCCTAGCACATGTTAGGAAGAATGACCAAGTGCCAGTAAAATGCTGTGAGACTGAACTTATTCCAAAGAGCGAAGAATGCTGTAATGGAGTTGGATATAATCCTTTGAAATATGTTTGCTCTGACAAGATTTCAGCTGGAATGATGATGAAGGTAATTGATAGAAAATCTCTCGGTGGCTCTGATTTGATGATGGAAAGAGAAATACACTGTTCATAACTATTTTTCTAAAATAGGAATATAAAAACTCTTGTGTGCATTATTCATTTTCACATTACATCCATATTAATACCGAATGAGTTCACCATGATTGATGTTATTGCAATGAATTCTAAAGGAATTAATAATGATTAGCTGCCTCTGTGAAGTGTTGCCCAGCACCTCAGATTAGTGCAGTGGCTAAAAGCTGGCATACTAACAAGACTGGCATGATAGCCAGTTCCCTTTCTGTGGCCACTGTTCCTGGTTATGTCCCCTGAGTGGAAACTGAAATTGAAGTGGCCAGTTCTGAATCATAAAAAGCCTATTACATTTCAGTTTGAACAGGCAGTATGTCAAAGATTACCCTAACCTCAAAATGTATATACAAATAAAAGTAAGGCAATTGATATTTTCTTGATGAGCTTAACTTTGATCACATAGAAAACCAGCAGCAGTTTTGGCATCAATTTCAGCAATGTTAGTATAGGTCCTTGTGTAAATTCTAGCAATGATTAGGATATTTTTGATGCCTTTGACACCTAGCAAATTACACAGTTGTTTGTTTTTTTGTTTCGTTTTGTTTTTAACCTAATTTTAATGTAAGACTATACTAAGCAACATAAAAGCTAGTTCTGCCTTATTTAAGAGTGGCCAGTGACATAGGTGCCAACATGAAACAATTTGGCCAAATTTCAGCTGCAGCTCCCATTGAATTTAACAGAAATTTTCAAGTAATAACATCCTCTATGTGTAATACATGGGCTGTAAAAATACTGCCAATTTTTATTTAAATGTTTATTCAAGAAAACAAATGTTTCATAGGATGGGAACTGTTTAAAAATATGGTTTGATGAAAATATTCTTGTATGAATTTCATTGTAAACTTGTAGACGTTCAGTACGTATTTCTATTTCTGTGAGTTATTCTTTATGGGTTAAATCTTACATCTACTTCAGTGCCTGTAGAGGTACCCTTATTGCAGATCTGTTGTTTAGGACTGACACATTAGAGGGCATAAGTTCTCTAGCCCATGGATAGGGTCCTCGGTTCTTGAAAGCTGCCAAGAAATTGCACAGAGCCCCATTGTATACTTGGAAATCTGGCAGAAAAACGGGGAATTTGCTACTGATTTGCCACAGGATATTGACCTTTGCAGTAGAATAATGTTCAAATTATCAGGTAAAATCACATCCTCATTTTGTTATAGGCTTTCAACACCCCCCTTCAACCCCCCCCCCCCCAAAAAAAAACAACCAACACACAAAAAAAGTCATTTAGGGCTTCAGCTGTTAAAATCTGTAATTTTTTTTTTTTTTTAGAAGACAGGACAGGGGCTTAAAGGGTCTCTGTGTGCTAGAAATACCACTGTACTCTGTGTGGTTGCCTAATTTGGATGTTGGTAAAGACAGAGAAATACCAATGAGATAATTTAAGGAAAGGAAGATGGGCTAAATATGTTAAAATTATATGTGTATCCTTAGGTTAAGGAAGAATGCAAGGCTAATACCCTTTGTCCTTTACCTATGGAGAAAACAGCACATTGTGGAAAGTGTGACTTTGATTCTAGAGAGAGTATCTGTGCATGGATAAAAAGTTCACAGAGCACTACAGGAAAGGAGATAAAGGAAGATGTGTGTCCAGTTGAAGAGGAGACTGTCTACACAGGAAGCCCAAACCAGTATTCATTCACAGGTAAGGAAAACTGGCATATGGAATTGGTGATTTGCTAGTGTGTTTAATTCACCTGGGATAAAAAGATGTCCTGAATGCTGTCAGGTATTCTAATTGACTGTGAAGCAATTGTAGTGAAGTAGCATTCTTTAAGAACTAGTCAGTGAATCAAGACACTATCTTCAGGGAATTGAAATGAGTAATAAGAAGTTCAGTGAATACATGAGATCTGAAGCTCCTTTCACAACTGTTGCTATAAGTGTGTCTATACCAGACAATGGCCTTACATCAGGGAACAACTTCTGTATCTGTTTTAAACATGTAAGTACTTTCATAGACACAGAAAAATGAAGCAAAACTTACTTTGTATATTGATTAATAATTGGGATGATCCAAATGTAATTTTCTTTTTCTAGATCTGAACCTAGAACCTTTTGTCACGTATGAGTACAGGGTGGCCGCTTGGAATAGCCATGGAAGAGGCTTCAGTGAAATTAGCAGAGCTGTCACTAAGCAAGATGTGCCACAAGGTGTAAGTCCACCAAAATGGGCCAAAGTGGATAATCGGGAAGACATGATACTCCTAAACTGGAAAGAACCACTCCAACCGAATGGTACTGTCATATGTTCAGAAAAAAAAAAAAAGAATATATTCTATCATTACATTGATAGTGTTCCAAAATCACAAAATGTTGTTTAATTAATCACTGCCACTGAAATATACTTTTTGCTCAAGGTTGAGATCATTTTCATCACCAGTAAGAGTAGATTCTAACTTCTATTAAAAGAAGACAATTTAGTACGTCTCTAAGAAATGCCCAGAAACCTCTTTTGAGAACAATTGTAATATTAATAAGGAAATAGAATCATATTATAAAATAGGGGGAAAGGTGGCTTGATACTCATACTTCTTTCAGGAAAACTTGGTTCTGTTTCTCAAACAGTGAAATCTTGGACTAGCTCTCTTAATTAACACTGAGATCTACTGAGATGTTGATGTAAACATTGAGTAGAGTAACTGGTAATTGTCACTGACCATTTAAATGGAATGATTACCTGTTAGAGTGGCTGCCTGCAGATTTCCTTTAATATTTTCTGTTTGCAGAGGAGGTTATTGTAGAATACCATCATGCAGTATTTCTCAGCTAACAAAAGGGAAAACTTTCTTTCTGTGATAGGTCTTATTATTCACTATATCGTTCTCCGAAATGGAATTGAGCGTTTTAGAGGAACCGAAATGAGCTTCAGAGACACAAGTGGCATCCAGCCATACCATGAATATTCCTACCAGCTACGAGCTTGCACTGTTGCTGGTTGTGCAGACAGCAGCAAGGTTAGTGAATTGGTCTTCACGGAACTAGTCCCTGACTTTTTTATCAACCACTGTGGTAACATAAAAATGCTTTTGGAAAGGTATAATTTGAAGACATGATGGTTATTGAGTAGGTGAAAAACATTAATAATTCTTATTTGGATTCAGCCACTGTCAGATGATTATTTGGAACCTAAGATTAATACAAGCAAGCAGAAGTAGAAAGCAGTAGCTCAGTCTTGGCAACAATGAAACTGCACTGTACAAACTGATGTTTGTTAAAGAGAAAGCTGCACATAGTAGAGTAAGGAATATTAAAATGCACATTCTCTATGCCTTGAAGTTAAATCTTCACTTCTCCCTAAGATGTTGATAGCTTCCTCTTCCTTGGTATTTCTTAGTTTACCTGCTTTAGCTAGTATATCAGCTTCTTCAACAGCCTTATTCTGGGGATGCTTCTACTACACTACCCTTCACTAGCTTTCCATGTCTACCTCTACTTCAGGCTTTACACTTGCCTTGTGCACAGCCTGCCTCTGCTTCTGTTATAAGCAAACAGAACCTCTTTCCTATCCTTGTCAATGTTTCTTTCTTCTCTTGTCACATAAAATCACAGATGCCTTTCACCAGCATCACTATTAGCTGTGGTTTCTCTTCTGCAAAGTATCGGCCTTACTCAACGTTTGGAAGAGCTGCTTGGGTGACCATTTTTCAAAATAATAAGCTTGCCTTTGTGAAAATGAATTTCTAGGAGTGCAAGCATAAGATCTGTAGAAGTGGCAAATAAGGACTGTGCTTTGTAATTACAATATTTGTGGGACTGAAAAGTTGGGACTTTTTCTGATGTTCAGATGTCTTTCTCATTGTTCAGTTCTCAGCCGAAAGTATGATGAAAGGAAGCACGGACACAGAGTAATGGAGATAGGAGGACAGTCCTCTACCTACACACACAGCTGTAGTCTGGAAGCTATGGAGACATAGTTGCTACAAGCGTTAGCCTAAGCTGATAAATTCTCCTTAGTCCAGTTGTCTGTAATTAAGGAATTTACTGCTGCTAACACTGAAGTCTGCAAGTAGAGACTGATTCAATCAAACGCACTAAGACAAGATATGATAGAGGGCACATTTTATATTTACAGCATTGTATAAATACTTTATAGTGGTAATAACAGAAAAAGAAAAGCAGTTCTCAGAGAGAGAAAGGTCTGACTCACTTATTAAACGAGCGTGATTTGAATATGCTTCTGTGGGAGAAAGTAGAGATATTTGTGTTTTTACAAAGACCTAATAAGTGCTAAGTTATTCTTTCAGAATCTTAGGTTTCCTTACAAAACCATGGAGTTGCAAATAACTTTGATAGAGTTCAGATTGTACGGGATATTTTGAGGCTCAGCCCCATGTTTACTGGTGCTTAAAATAAATGAAATCAGGCAGTTAAAATGCAGAGACACTGACGAACCATATGGAAGAGAGTTATCAAGAGTTTTCAAGCAATACAGTTTTTGTTGTTTTACCCTGTGCTATACACTGCAGCTAAAATGTGGTGAACCTGTTGTGATAAATTGTAGACATAGACTTATGTAATATATTCAAGGTCAGATTTCATTGTAAAAAAAGGAGGAAAAAACTAACTAGTTCTCCAGGCTCTTGGTAATGATATGCCAGGCCAAACAACATTTTAAAATGAAAGTGACATTCTCATTGATCATGGTATCTAGTGTACTATTACATTAAATTGCTCTTTAATTCATATGTCTTCAGGTAGTTGCAGTCACTGTCCAAGGAGTCCCAGAGAGTGTTCAGCCACCAGACGTCAGTGCTCTGAACTCAACAGCATTGCATTTAAGCTGGATTGCACCCAAGAAACCAAATGGCATCATCAGAGAGTACCAGATCAGTCAAGTGGGAAAAGGACTTATATACTCTGACACTGGAAGCAGAATGCACCACACAGTATCAGGTAAGGAGGTAGATCTCTCTGAGAAGCTAATGTCCTGTCCTTAAGACTTAAGGAAATAATAACATTAAAACTGCCACCTATCAGTAACTTTTAAATCCAGCATTTTGTGCTCAGTTTAGAAATGCTTTATATGACTTCACATATTTTAAACTTACTTTCCTCAAGCTTTTCAATTCTGCCACTATTTGTTAAGACATTAATAGATGTAATTTCAAAATTATGAAACAAATCTATCAAGCTCAATTCTTGATACGAGCTTTGTGGTGAGCTTGAGCTCTCAGATATTCTTTGTAGACCTGACATCCGTTCACACAGATACAACTCCATTTTACTGTCATTAATGTGCCACTAATGTGGTTGAAGTCACGTAGCACTGTAATAGCAAGCAGTACCTTATGCCTGAGGTAATAAAAGGGAAAGAAAGACTGAAAGGGAAAGAGTCAAGATTGTGTTTATGAACTTATGTATTTCTTATAGTCATTTTCTAAATGCTCAGTAAAGTTTCACTTATGTGCATGTATCTGAAAAAAACCTTTATTCAGGAGATTTGGGGTTGATTTTATCTTTTCTCATTTGTTGAACTCAGCTTGCTTGTCAAATTCTTATATTTATGGCTTTTAAAAATTTATAATTACATTATTTTTTCTTTTTTTCATACCTGTTGGTGAACACAGATTTATATGTTACAAATAATGTTAATAGCCACCCAAGAAACAGAAGCTGATTTAGAGTATATCAAGCCCTTACAGCATAACTCCCCTCTCATCTCCCCTCTCAATTGCTCACAGTGTCATTCTGACTCAAGCTGGATCCCTTAATGTTTTCAATCAGATCTTCTTTTCTGTGTCACTTGAGAAGACAGAGGGATTCTTTGACTGTACAGTGCCCAAGTAATAAAATTCATCAATGGTTTATCAAACTTGTTGCCAGATCTACTGCTTCTGGACAAGAGAGTATTAACCTAGAGTATTCAAGTTTGTGGTATGTGATTCAGAATTGCTGTTGTAAGTTCGTGATAAAAAGAACACCTACCAAAATGCAATGATTTGTCAGTAAGCCAATTGAAAAACACTTCCGTGATCCCACTTCCTTCCCAAAAAGTGGTTATATCTCCAGAACTGAAATTTGTAATGCAAACAATATAGCTTTTCTTGCCTATTGCAAGGAAGAAGAAATCCTTGAGAAACAAGGATCTTTTTTCTTTTCGTGTGCCTGTTCCATTAAGCAATTATCCACTGCTGCCACGTTCAGCTAGCAGCAAAACAAGTGATTGTTCTTTGTCATAATCAAATGTTGTGTTGTTTTCTGTGGGAGGTTCTTTGGAAAATAATGTGGAATTAATGGCACTGATTCTGTACTGTGGATAACTGTTGCTCCGTAAATCCAAAGAATAAGCTAGAAGAATTTTTTTTTTTTTTTTTCCATAATCTCAAATGTTTGAGCTAACTGTTGTCTTATTCCCTGTGGATGTAGGTTTTGATTTTCTTGTCTTCTTTTTTTCTTCTCCAAAAACATCCGCTTTTCCCTGAGCAACAGTTGAACATTAATGAAGCTGTAGCATTAATATTACTTGAGACTTTGAATCTCGGGTCTTGCAAATAACAGACGAGAAGGCTAGCACCTTGCCACTGCACCATTGTCTTGCTGCTTATTTTTAATTACATCAAAGCTTTGGAAACATGATCCCACAAATGCTTTGTGGGAATAGCCGTGAATGTGCTCATCATGTGAAATCCATAAATTGCTTATAATCCTCTCAAGATGTTAAAAAAAGCATTAAGTAATTGAAGACAGGAAGTCCTCAGTTAATTATTTAGAGGTGTTATCAATGCTTTAAGCAAACTGAAGCATTTTCTGCTATCTCACTGAGTTGAATGCCACTGGGACATAGGGGCAGCAGCCATCATCTTCTCATATTCTCTAATGCAAACAGCACATGGCAGCTTGTCAATAAAAGACCTTTTTATATCATTTATTACTGAACACTTCCACTACCCTGTAAAGAACAATTTGGATGATAGTTATGGCATTGTTTCACTTTGCGTTACTACTACTTTACAAATGGGCCTGCTAATGCTCTGCACTGGGGGGCAGGTAGAGGGTAAGACTGAAGAAGATAATTAGAGGAATTGTAAGAGAAAGCTGCGAGTGCCCTCTTCAGCAGCAGCAAGTGGGCCTGAAGTAAAATCTCAAATATCTCCCTTTCTAATACACTAAATAACATATCTCAAATAAGGAGCTTTATCAAGCATGTGTAGAAACAGTCATCTTTAGGTAAAATTCAGACAGGATTGTTGACATTAAAGTTAGAAGATACAAGATTATAAAATATACATGACTGAATAGTTTCAAATATATTCTCTATTTCATGGTAGTGAAAATTGAAGAGATGCAATAATACTGTCGCTGGTCAACTCCCTCTCCACACAGCTCTGAATTACGAATAATACTTATCTAAAAGAAGCTCTTGGGAATGGAGGGGTTGTGTGAGGCTGTGGTCAGAAATCTGACATCCTCCTGAATAAAATTCCTATAGTGGGACCAGAGAGTGTTAGCCTGGAAGCTAATTACTGACCCTGCTTGAGCCATTCTCACAAATGAAGACAAACAGCATCAGAAAGAATTATTTAGCTAATCAGACAGTGCAATCTTTAAAAAGCTGTTTCGCAACTCCTTTGGCAAACAACGAATACAGCAATAAGAAGATAGACTTCTAAGTGTAAAACAACAAAATAATAATAGACTAAAAAAAAAAAAGAAAGAAAGGGAAGTATCCTCGTGTGAATAATCATATAGAGAAATTGGAAAAGCAAAATGCTGTTTATTTTTCAAGATTCTTACTTGTTATTTTTATTATTAATCACATACATAGCTTTGTACAGTCTTTCCAAAGCATACGTAAGAGAAGGCACTTAATGCAAAGCTTTAATAACCTAGATAAAAATCTGCTATGGCTGCTCCATGTATGACTAGAGGTTTCAGGTATCAGAATTTCGCCAATAAATTTGGTGAAACCATGTGCTCTTTTTTTAATGCCCATTTTTCTCTTTAAAGTGTAGCTGTAAATGAGTATTGCTTTATTATGCATGTTTCCTTTAAAAGTGAACATGACTCCCTTTAGGGGAATTCAAGTAATTTGTTGCCACAGTAATCTTTTCTATCCTGAAATGTTAAATACTTGGCTTTCCTCCACGCCTTTGCCTCTCTCTAGTCTGCAAGTGTCATTTGCTCCCTTCTTACTTTTATACTCGGTGTTCAGGTGATTTTTCTTCTCTTCCAATTCATGATTAGGTTACAGTCAGGGCTGTCCCTCTGAGTCATCTCTTTATTTTCTCTTTTCACATATCGTGCAATTTGTAAGCAGCCTGCATGCCTTCCGTTCATTATTTTACCTTTCTACATAATCGGTCATTCTTACTTCTCTCTTTTTTTTTTTTTTTTCCTATGTATTTCAATTAAAAAGTCTTCATACTGGCTATAAGCGAGGATTTGTTTATAAACAAAGCTCTTGCCCAGGCATTTTTTCCTTTTCACAGAAAAGCATTGTTCTTGAAGTAATTACAGTGAGGCCCACCAGTTACATCACAAGTATGATCACAAAGCCAAGCACTTACAAATTGACCTAGATAATATGTGTGAATTGACCTGTCTAATCCTACTTCGGCCTCTTTTACATAAACACTATGAAATGGCCAGTATGACAGTGGCACGGTCGTTTGCAGGTAGGGTTGCTGCCTCATTTCGTGTACAAGCTGTGCCTCCTCCAGGGCAGAATAATCATAACAAAAAGAAGACTTCTGTATAGAAGATTGTCGCTTCAGCTTTTGTGGTGTTTGGTAGGGTTATTCCTCCTGGGAATCTCGGTGTAGATGGGCCTAATTGGAAGTCTGCACGCAAATATCCTTTTGGCTCAGCAAACATCAGGGAGGCACGAACCCAAGGTTCATGCAGATGTGGAGCACGATGAGGGAAGCCACAGGAATGGCACAGACCCATTTTCAGCCCAGCTTTGTGCCCTTAGCCAAGCTCATAGCTGTGCCAGCCTCCATTTCTAGCACAGCACTGTCTGGCCTCACCGATCTGGGGCCACATCCTGGCCGTGCCCCGGCACCAGGGAGGTGTCCAGGGCAGAGGCTTCCCCAGCTGCTGCTGGCCTGCCCTGCTGCCCAAGAGCAGCCAAGAGGCTTGGGCAGGTCTCTTGTATCCTGTGGGACAGCGGGTTAGAAAGTGACAGCAAAAGAAGGGTAGGAGGGTGTTGAAAGAGAGATGGTCCCAGGATTAAGAGAGTTCTCTGGGGCGTTCGTTTCCATTTAGGCTGCTTGCTGGCTGGCACAAAGGCAGACACATCACAGTCTTTCACAGGTTTGCTGTGAAATTTGTTCTTCACGTTGCTACCCTCAAGTCCACTTTTCTTCATTCAGTTTGGTAACCTACAGGCAGTTTGATGTCAAAACTGAAGTCACTGGCACAAGGTACAAAGATGTTTGAAAATTTCTAGGATATGGTCAAAGCTATATATTCTCTTGTAATCTCATTCAAGAATGCCCAGCAGAAAAGGTCTGAGCTGAAAAAAATAAATTTCCTAAAACTTATAAGTAATTAACATTAATATCTTGAAACCTGGTTATCATTCCTATTTCTGATTGTTTTTCAGCAGATTTAGCAAAAATCAGGTGCTTACTTGTTGGAAATCTTTGAATTTCTATGGCCATCACCAGTGATGGAGAGTATGTCTTTGCCAAGAATGGGTGACTTCCAGTAACATTTTAATTATTATGTGTAGTTTCAAAAAGAAAAAAAAGCAAATTATCAGGATGTTCATTTGGGCTGAGGTCTGGACTGTTGTACCTGTGTTGCAAGGGCTATCTAAGTAAATTGATTTGAAGCTGAGATATGTCTAAATGAAGGACATGTATAGATCCACTGTAGCATAGTAACATATTCAATCTGAATTGTTTTGTCAGTTTTTTTTTTTTAAATTTTAGAGTATATATTTCTAAGTTAGCAATAATTCACTATTTCAGTATTATTCAGATGTAAAGAGGAATTACTCAAATTTTATGTTTGTCAAAAATACTAAAAGTTAAATCTACCTTACTACCTTAAAGTAACAGTATTTCCTATGTAGTTGCACAGTTCTTGAGATGCCTGATGTCAGCATTTAGCCTAATCTCTGTTCTTTCTAGGTCTGCAGCCATACACTAACTACAGCTTCCTGCTTACTGCATGTACATCTGCTGGCTGTGCTTCCAGTCAACCACTTTCAGGTCAAACTTTGCAAGCTGCTCCTCATGGTAAGGGGAAAAAGACTTTCTTATAGACCTGCAATGATACAGTCATTAGGTCTTGTATTTTTAATGGTTTAACAAGGTGCAAAACTCCATTATCATCCATCAAGCTATCATGTATAAATTTACACAAGAGAATTTGTCTTTCTTCTTGGATCTCATCACTGTCTTTGCACTTAGTGCCTGGCACTGCATTTATGCTTTGTTTTTATGACAATTTTTCCACATTCATCTTGAACTTAGCCAGGTTAGATTTAACAGATGTATGTTTTTAAAATCACAAATAAATGTGCAGAGATAACTCGACACAGAAATGCTGGGGACTTTGACTTCGTTCTCCATTAATCTGTATTTTGTCTCGTTAGATACATTTAACGAGTGTTTAATTAAGAATGTGTATTAAATTCTGTCATCCTTTCTGGCAATGTTTAATGCTTTTGTTACATTTGCTGAAAGCAACAGCACAAACTGTAGAAATGGAAAATACACCTTTATGTTTCTGTCATTAAGTTAAATTAGTGCCATTGTGGTGTTACTAGGGGTATGGCCGAAACCTCATCATATCATAGTCAGCTCAACAGAAGTAGAAATCTACTGGAGTGAACCAAAGATACCCAATGGACTCATTACTCAGTATCGATTATTTCGTGATGAAGAACAGATATTCTTGGGTGGTAGTAGAGACCTGAATTTCACAGATGTTAACCTGCAGCCTAACAGTAGGTAAGTATATTAACGTACTTTGGTAATGTGTGAAAGATGTTGAAAATGTGTGTTTGTGAAATGTACAAAAATGCAAGTTACTCCTTTAATAAAAGAAAAAATCTCTTCCTTTTTTACTTATTTGATTAAAAAAAAATGGTAAAGGGCACTTGTAGGAAGCTTCTAAGCATGGAAAGCCTTGATTAAATGACTATTTTGTTCTTTCTCTGAAAATAAGTTAATGTGATTCAAAGAGGGGGACCTTGTTTTGTTTTTCTTTTGTTGGTGGTAGTTCTTTATCAGTTGCTCAGCTTTTTTATAGAATGAACCATAGAATGACTTGGGTTGGAAGGGACCTTAAAGCTTCCACCCTCCTGTCATGAGCAGGGTTGCCCTCCTGGCTCAGGCTGTCCAGGGCCCCATCCAACCTGGCCTTGAGCACCTCCAGGGATGGCACCACAGTTTCTCTGGGCAGCTGTGCCAGGGCCTCAATGCCCTCTGAGTAAAATTTTCTTAAGGAATATGCTTAGAAAAATTAAAGGCTTTCTATGACAGTCAGCAGTTAATGTGGTTTATAATGTTTTTGTGAATATTGAACATACTGGCACAAAAGCATCAGTTCCTGATACTTTGAGTAGGCAGTTCTAAAATTCTGAAAGGTTTTGGCATTTTTTTGAGGATCGATATTTCTCTTATGTAAACTACTGCAAATTGTAGTGTGAAAACTATTATTATCTAAGAAATCTTTAAGGTGATAATGTTCACTAATCCAATATTTGTAGTCTGTTCACTTTAAACTAGTGAAAATGTGAATGTTCTATTACTGACATGCTTAAAGCTTCTAACTGTAGTGCCTACTGATCTTTTTGTGTTTGTGCAGATATGTTTACCAGCTGGAAGCCAGCACTTGGGGTGGCAGCAACACTAGTGATAAATATGTTATACAAACACCAGTAGGAACACCAGAGAAAATTCACGTTCCATATAATGTCACAGTAATTGATGCATATTCTATATTTCTAGCTTGGGAAATGCCAGGTAAAAACATATTTCTATGTACCATTTTGTAGCAAAATGAAAGGATGGAATAACACTATATTCAGACAAGCAGTTGAATCATTCTGATTTTTTTTATTCTGTGTGTTTGGTTTTACTGTTTGTGTGATTTAAATAACCAGTATCTATATCTACTGTTTCCTGGAGACATATTATTTTAATATTCTTGACCTATATACTTGACATGGGTATTGTGAGGATTAGCTAATCAAAAATCATGCATTAATTTGATCTTGTAAACTATTACTGAGTACAAGTAGTATGAGGGAAAAAAGCAATTATACTGAAAATAAGTTTTCCCTTATGTTCCAACCAACCTGAATTATCAACAGGGAGACCTGGCAACCTTTTGGGTTGGTGATGTCTTGATATCTGTGCTGGCAATTAAAACGTACAGGTGTCCAGCAGGTATACTGTGTTGAACTCCTTTAACAAAAGGTGTGAGAGTGTGATACAGAGATCATTCACTAGCTTTGACCCTGAGAGAATAAATTTAACTCACTACAGCACCTTGGTGTTACATGAATGTATTACTTTGCAGGATGATGAGTTAGCAAAGGCTCATAATTTCTTTTTCCTCTTGTTCCTCTTCTCTTGAACATCATTAGCTTGTCTTAGCCTTCAGCAGAGGTAGGGTAGAAAGGAATAAGTGAATAACAGCGTCTTCCGTAGTTCATTTCCAGCAAGGTGTCTTCCAGTTTCTTTACACTATTTTCGGTTATAGTGAGGTCAGGTTTTTTTAGACACTTCAAATGTTTGCATACTAGCAACAATATGTGCTTTATCAGTGAACTCACAGAAGTGTTTGATGTCACCTCTTCCTAATTATTTAAGATGTTTGCACCTTACAGAGCAGTCACGGCAACATCAATTGACATAAAAAATAAAGTGACCTAGAAAAGGCATTTTGCCTTCAGTGCTGGGATCGCAAGTATTGCAGCAGTGCTTAGCAGCGTTCACCCTACCCATTTAAGCAATGATTAATAAATCCATAATACCCTGAGCTGTCAATCTTTTAGTTTTCAGAAGCACAAAATCCATTATAGAAATGCTATAATATATGAAAAAGATTAAAATCTTAAATTAAACTTTTTCCCCTTCTGCCTGGAAGGATTTAGAACCTAGCAGAAGGCAGGTGAATTCGAATGGCGCATAATCTACAGTTGGTTTTATTGGAAAGTGACTCATGCTGTATTATAGTTTTGATAATAAATGTAATTTAAGATACAAAATATTCAGCAACATTTTAAATAGATTTAAAACATAAGAGTATACTGGAAAAGCATAGGCTTGTGTTGAGTGGGATGCTCTCCTTTGCGTTCTAGACCTTTTTTTCCAGCTGCTCAAATTGCTGTTACTTGTAGCAGTTTACAAGTCTGCAAGGAGCATCAGGCTCTGTGTGCTATATTTGGATATATTGCAAGTAAGATTGTGTATAAAGAGTTTTGTGTATTCTCGAAGCCACACAATCAGAGGAGCGAGGAGGAGATAGGACGTTATGAATCTGCTGTAGAGGATGAAGGGTTGATATACACACACAGCTGTAGGAATCATTCTCCTCAGACAAGGGAAAGAACGTGTCCTTCTTCCCAGGTGCTGGGATGCACCCTCTAAACTTATCTTACCTTTGTAGATATTTGGTGATTCAGTCCCTTCTTCTTTTCCTCCATATGGGGTCAATTATTTAAGCCTTTAAATAATGGACAAGAGATTGGGGTTTTTTTGTTGGTTGGTTGGTTGGTTGGTTGGTTTTTTTTTGTAAGGATGTTTTCTGTTCTTACTGCTTTTTCATAAGAGGAAGGCTGGAGCCTGCAGGTGGAGGTTTGTTCTGGATGTTCTGATCTGGAATGACGTACACAGACCACTAACAGGTCCTATATATGCAGACTTCTGAGGCCACAACTATTCCTAGTTTAGTAGAATTAGCCTAAACATTTTATCCCTATTCATGTCACTGCATGGTGGAGTAACCTTTTCCGAATTCTATATTTTTTTTCACATATCAATCCAATACACAATATTGAAATAATACAGATTTCACTTTTAAACCCAGAATCTGGCATTTTTTTAATAAGGAATTGGATTTACTCTAGGACAAAAAGGTTGCTTTCATTTATACAGACTCCATGAAAAAAAAGAAAGATTTATATTAGCTAAGTTTTCATGAGATGGTAGTTTATCATGATGTCTTCCTGTCTGTGGCTATCAGGGATGATTGGCATTCTACCTACTAATTTGTTGTAATAAATTTTGATGAAATATTCACCCTCAGGATTAATTATGGGTATCACGTTATGTACACCTTCCTTTTGTATTGCTTTAATTATAATATTTCAAAACTGTGATCTATCTAAATATTTTAACTTTATAGATATGTATAATTTCACAACTCCTTATTCAGTCAATAGCAATGTAGCCAAGTAGTGGCTAAAGTGGTGGATTCAGGAAAAATATTTGACACACTTCACTCATTGCAAAAAATAGGACTCTACTGTCTGAAATAGGTATCCTATTGTCTTGTGTTGCATTACCTCAATGCACAGACCTCAAAGGTGCAGTACATTTCACTGACATTTTGGAGAAGGATATGTTACCATTATTATGGAACAACCATTAGAGTCATGGATAGTGTCCTGGTTTTATCTGGAGAAGGATTGATATTGTTCATAGTTTATGGTACGATGCTATGTTTTGGATTTAGGAGAACAATGATATTGATAAGACAATGATGTTTTAGTTGCTGCTGAGCAGTGATGTGCAGAGCCAAGGACATTTCAGTTTTCCAGCTTCTCGTACTGCCCTGCCAGTGAGGGGACCAGGAGGGGCAGAAATTGCTGGGAATGGGCAGAACCAGGACTGCTGACCTAAGTGGGACAAAGAGATATTCCATGCCATATGACATCATGTGAAAAACAAACAAACAAACAAAAAAACACAACAAAACTTAGAGGAGTTAGCTGGGGAGCAGCCACTGCTCAGGGAATGGCATCAGGTTAGTGACTGGTGAGCAATTGTGTTGTATATCACTTGTTTTGTATGTGTGTGTATATATATATAATACATATACACATATTTATATGTATATGTATGTGTGTGTACATATATAATTATAATTACTGTTATTTCTTTCCTTTTTTTCTGATTTAATGAATTGTTTTAATCTCAACCTACAAGTTCTACTTTTTTCCCAATTCTTTTCCATCCCAGTAGGAGTGGGGGAGTGAGCAAAAGGCTGTGTGTGTTTAGCTGCTTGCCAGGTTAGATGACAACAGATAGAAGCAGAAAAGCTGTATTGAAAGAACAAACAAACAAACAACACACAGATCTCCTAAGGCATATCCATAGATGTTATTGATGGGAGGCAGGTAGCCATCCTGCATTTCAACTCATTGACAACCCCACTTGTCCTCACTGGAGGACAATTCTTCTAGGTATCTTCAGTTGTTGGTAATAATAAGCTCAAAAGAAGTAAGATTCTGTCCTCTGCTCCTAAATTATTTACATCGCACACTAATGATTATCCAGATTAAAATGTCTTCTTTCATCATCATGTTTTAAAATTCTACTTCAACCATTTCTCAGATTGCTTTAGCAAACTGGAGTGAAGGTTATGTAACACGTCTTGATTCCTACTTTATTCCTGTTTGGATCAAACCTTGTGTTTGAATGGCATTTGTCTCTCAACTTCATCTCTTAGGTTCACCAACTAACCTGGTTTCCACTTTGTTTCAGAAGAATGATCAAAATGATCTAATAAATTGTACTGACTTTTGCTAAGGCAGTGTTATATTTCCTCTCTTTTGCTTATTACATAAACTAGTGTTCACACCACATCACTGCAGGCCAAATTTTTCAAGCTCCATGTTCATAGTTTTGCATCTTGAAAGTAATCAGCAACTCCATTGTTGCTGCCTTCACAGTCTTGTTGGAAACACTTGATACAACCAGCATGAGATACCTGGATACATAAAGATTAATTTTACCACTTAATCTCAGAAAACCAAATATATTTTTTGTTGTGTGAGATTAAATATTAACATATTAATTTAGTCTTTATCCTTTCACTTTTTTTTTTTTTTTTTTTTACATAAAAGACATTATATCCTTATTTTAGTATTTGTTGACTATAACTGAAACAATTCATCTATTTTGCTTAAGTTGTGATGGACTTTCACATCATATTCAACAGTTTTTCATAAACTGACTTCAAAGAGATTTTTAGTGATCAGTCTGTAACAGAGAAAGTGACTTTCGCCCCACTTGTAAGTATCTTGTGCTACAGATTTTATTTTATGAGCTACCCTAGTTTTGAAGTCAAAATGAATTTGCAGAGCTTTTGCACCGTATTGTACATTAAACATTACCCAAATATGCCTACAAAAAAACAAGGTTT
Organism: Chrysolophus pictus; assembly: GCA_037305975.1. Classification (NCBI taxonomy): domain Eukaryota; kingdom Metazoa; phylum Chordata; class Aves; order Galliformes; family Phasianidae; genus Chrysolophus; species Chrysolophus pictus. The sequence continues at coordinate 90,376,661 of CM074578.1, read as the reverse complement.
CATTTGATTGACTTGTCCCATTGCAGAGTGTGCACCTGCTGTGAAATGAAGTCGCAGAGAAAAAAAGTGGAATAATTTAACTTTTTTATTTGTAAAGATAATCAGGGTTTTTCTGATTACATCTTAACTTCATAAATGTTAAATAACCTATCAGCATCTAGTTGTTGTAAATTATGAAGAAGAGTATTGCTGGGAATATTAACCAAGTAAATCCTTGTTCTTTAGTGAACATGAAAATGTGTTATGGCAGGTTGTCATTGTGCTCATGCTAACTTTGACACCAAATAACAAAACTGCCATTTGCACTTAGGGTAAATTGGTTCACTTGTGCTTTTACGGTTCCTTTTATTCTGACATAAATTTATGAACTCTGGAACTAACCAAGTCATGTGGTTTCCCATCTGACTTTAACAAATATGCCCATTTTGTTTCCTTCAGTCATCAGAGCACACATAGTAGCAGCAGACTGGCTGCAGATGCTAAAGGCGATTCTGGAACATGCAAGGTTTTGGTTTTTTTTTTTGACATATTACTGTGTTGTATGTGTGTATTTCTTTATTTTTTTGATTATGAAGTGATCCTCTGATCTTAGCATTCAGTGAATTTCATCAAACTGTGGAAAGATTTCAAGTGAATATTTGAACTTTTCAGGGTACTTCTGTAATTTTTATTTTATTTTATTTTATTTTATTTTGCAATTTCTTGCTTGCTTCCTCAAAATATTTTATTCTACTGGATATGCTTATTAGTAGTATAATTCCTAATATATTTGCAAGTTTTAGAAGACATTTAACATTTCAGATTTCTTTTTAGCATTGCTGCTGATATGTAGACCGAATGCTGGATGTGAGTCAGATATTTTGAACTAGGCGTCCTTTGCAGCATATTACTGATTGGATTCAGTTGTAGTTGCTTATATTTAATCTTCCTTGGGAAACCAGGCATTCTGAATAGTTCAACTTCATAAGTTTTCTGGTGATTTTTTTTGCCCAGCAGATGAGCTTACCTTACAAAAAAATCATTTTCTTTCTTGTAGAGGCTATACTATACTTTAATATCACCTCTCAGCTTTCTTCTGTAGTATCCTATACAATTTAAAAATTGTCCTTCTATTATTCCATTCTTAATTATTTTCCTTAAAAATTTACATTGACAAAGAAAATTTTACATTTGTATTTTTTCTACTTTCTGTCTCATTCTCCTTTCACCTCTTCTTCAGCGACTAATATAGGGATATATATTGGTGTAGGGAGCCTGCTTTGGCAGGGGGGTTGGACTCGATGATCTCTGGAGGTCCCTTCCAACCCCTACAATTCTGTGATTCTGTGTAATATCAGTATCCTCTTTATTCCTGTGAACTGATCATCTGAATAAGCTTGAAGCCATGCATCCTCTACACGGCTGTTTTTTTCAGTTGCTTAGAGTAACAGCATTTCCTTTGTCTAGCTTCTAGTGATGCAGTATATTCTTATTTGGGGGGGATCTTCGTTCCATTTTTCTTTCGATAATTGTGAAAACTTGGCATTTCAAATATCTTTCTAATCTTCCAAAGTTGTTTATAGCACCATACAGAAATTTGAAATAGCTCCAATTTCTTGTAATTATTTTTTTCCGGTTAATGTGCATATCCACCACGCTAGAAAAATATCTCTTAATAGCTTCAGAGTAATAATATAAACCCAGATACCTCATCAGAAAAACACCAAAGCCACAATTAGGAGAAAGAATGGGTTTCTTTTCCAATGTTACAGAAAAATTCTCAAGGTGTAGACAAGGCAGAGAAAAAGAACTGCAGTCTAATGTAGTTGTACTCTGCATGCCCTTTGCAAGAAAAACAAAGAAACAAACAAAAAATCTTTGAAAAGCCATGCAGGAGGAAACGAGAGAAGATCCAGGAACCTCTGCCAGTCATTCTGAAGGGATGGCATATGGCTTAGCTTGTTCTCTTGGAGTAATAGATTTTTCAGCTTCTCAGCTGAACTGAAAAACAAGTAATTGACAGCATGGGAAGATGAATAGAGAGGAAAAAATGTCTGAATTCAAACAAGAGTAAAAATCAGTTTCATTTTCCTTCAACAAAAACTAGAAATTGACAGTTTGTTTTACACCAGCTGAAATGACACGTTTGTTGGCTTAAACTAGTGTATTGTACTTTTCTAGTAGAGTAGGCTAAGCACCTACACTGAGGTACTGCTGCTGGGCTAACAAGGGATAATTTGCTAAATGGTGGCAATTCACTGCTTTGATCATATGACTCTGTACTCCAAAAGCGGTGCTTAGTAGCTGTTAGCCCTCCAAAATAAAGAAATAAAAGCAGCCTGATTCTCAGTTATAAGGTCGCTCCTCTTCCCCAAAGTAGCAATTGCAACACTTGAATTGACTGAAGAGAATTTTGATTTTTAACTAAGGACTGTAATGTGTATCCTCCAGTTGTGATCTGCAGGTGGATCTTTTTCGGCTTATATTTAAATGGTTTTAGTTTCCAAAAGAGGCAGTAGGCAAAACCTCCAGAGGAGCTTGCTTTTAAAATTGCATATGATGAATGTCTCTTTGAAGTTGTCTTACACTGGTGTATTTCAGATAATCACTGGTTCTTCTGTGTCACAACAGGGATATTCACTGTCGATACGCCTTTGGAATACAACGTTTTACTGAATGCAAGCAGCCCCACTCTGCTAGTGAAGCCAGCAGGTCGGGCACGTTTTGCTTTTGTGGATGGCCTAGATCCCTTCACCCTGTATGAGATAAGAATACAAGCATGCCAGAGTGGTAAGAGGTTTTTTTAAAAGACTCACCTCTGTGACTGCTGGAAATGGAGATTTGCCAGACAGATTCAACTCAGCAGAACAGATAAAATCTTATTTCTACATCAGAGTGAAATGTTTACCTAGTAAAAAGAAAGCCTAGCACTGAATGTAGCATTAAATATTTCTCCATGTTATATCATGAATAATTTACATGGAGATTTAAAAAATGAGTTTTACTCACTATGTGCCATTTTATTACAAATTCTTCACAAATAGCTTAACAGTTTTTGATAATGTGCACACAGAACAAAATGGGTTCTGCAGCTGTTCACCTGGAAGATATTGTAATCATAAAGACACTGTGGAAGAGCCTGAAGATTACAAAATTTCTTAAACTTAGTAGAAAATTTCAAAATCCTATTCAAATCTTTTTACAGTGATACCTTGGAACCAATTATCTTCACACCTGAATTGGAGAAAGTCAGGAGAACTTCACTGATGAAGTTGCACTTATTTAAATGAGCGTTTAATAATGAAAGTGGGTGAAATGAGGCAGCATTTCATCAGGAGCTTTTTGCCTTGAGATTCATCTCCTTTTACTGTATTAGCTATTATTTCTGGTAGCCTACTTTAGAAATGCTCAGTCCTGAACTATACGTCAGAGAAAAAATTGATGCTAATGGAGGAAAAAAAGGAGGTTCTGTCACTGTCATGCTAATATGTTACTGAAATCCCACTTGGCTCCTCCTCAGATTTCTCTTTAAAAATTTCATTATTTTAAGCTTCCGTCACTGATGTTTATCTTACTGGCCTGGGGACATTGTTGCACATTATAAAGACCATTAGGAGATCCCAAAGAGTTTTGTGGGGGCAGAATAACAGTTGTGATTAGACAGTGTTTGAAGTAACATCTAACTAATTTCACTTGGAAAAGAAGTCCCAACCAGTGATTATTTAAATACATTTTATTTTTTATTTTATCACATCTCATAAAGTGTCCTCTTGGTTTTTGTTTCCTTGGATGATTTACTGTCTTCATCATGTAAAGGTAGCCCTCTATAGGGTTTATTTGGAGAACACATTTATTTTCCTGTATTTTCAACTTTTAAAATGACTTTTTGTTGTTGAGGAAGAAACTCTCATCTCTAAACAAACTTCTGGGTTTTGTAGGTGGATGTGGAGTGGGTGGTTGCACATATTCAAGAACTGCTGAAGCGCCTCCTCTAGAATTGAGCCCACCTACCGTTAAAGCAATGGGATCTGCACTCATAGAAGTGAAATGGGCACCACCTAAGAAACCAAATGGCATCATTACCAACTACTTTATTCACAGGTAAATGCTTTATCACCTCAGATTCTATAGCTATACTGAACTGCTTGTTTCCTTGATACATTAGGAGGTTAAAAAAAATATGGAAGTATACGATAAAGTTTTTCTCCTTTCTTTTCAAACGTTGTGTTAAAATGCTATGTATGGATGGACGTGTTGAGAAAAAAAACTGAGAGAAGAATCACATTCCAGATCTTCAAATAACTAAAATAAGGTGAAAATACATTTTCAAAAATTTGAAAGGACAGACAAAAATTGTAACCTAGCTGCTCCTATTGTGGTTACTTACACCAGTAGGTACATTCTTCAGCCCACTGACAGTCAGTTGAGAAATGTGGAGTGGAAACAGGAGTAAGTCATTATTCTTGAAATTTTCAAACCCAAAAATGGTATTTGGATTCCTAACACAGAACAGTTTTCTAAGAGGAATTATGTTCATGTTGTTAAGTAAGTAAGTAATCTGGAGTGTGATTATAGCACAGTTTCATTCTATAAAATCTTCCAATGAAATTACAGATCTTTATGTTCCTTGATGTTCATTCTCAGCTGTCTGGGTGGCTGACTGGCATTCTCACTCCCTTTGAGGAGCTTCATAAGCTCTGTGTGAAGATTTTTCTACATAGATACTCATGTTTAGGGAAGCATCAAAGTAGCAGAGAGCTATGCTCACTGATCCTTTAAAACCTTCCTGAAGAGATCCTTCTAGAATAGCTTTAGAAAGTCAGAGGACATAAAACTCAAGCCATGTGTTGGACAGGAATTAAAACTCTGAAGTTCCTGTTTTTTTCCAACTACAGATATGTGTGGTGAGTGCATGCTGGGCTGAACCTGGCTTCCCACACAGAGTTTGGGATGTTTTACTACATTAGAGTTTCAACTGAGAAGACGGAGAACCAAATTACCTTTATGAATCTGCAGTGTTTATTAACATAAATTCACTTTCATGTTAAGTACATTAGTAGTCTCTAAAAATTCCCACTCTCTTGAGATATCCTATTGTTTGCTATTTTCTAATTGTCTGGTCAAAAAATACCAAGTCTCTCTCCTGTAAAAAGAGAAACAAAGTGTGTGTTATAGCCTAAGACATGTCCTCAGTCTGTTGGTTTTGTAAATAAAGCTGATGATTACTGCTGCTATTCCATGGCAGCCATAGAACGGGAAAACAGGAAATATAATGCAGAAAGCCTGCTTCAATGAAAAATACTGTAAATTGAATTTGACAGCATTTGATGGCATTTGATTATTCTAGTCACAGCCAAACAATGATATAAAGAGTAATATGAAACAGAATGTGTTACTGCCTAGCAGACTCAAAAGCAATAAACCTTCCTGCAATGTGACACAATCACTTCACAATCATAATTGTAGCCTGTTTGATACCTCTGAGTACAGCAGAAGGGCACTGACTGACATAGATACATTTTGTTTTTTATTTAAAGTGAAATGAAAATGGCGCACTGGGGCTCCAGATACAATCGTTATATTCACCTACATAGGCATGAATCACTTGGCAGTTATTTCAGCTGAAGTTTAAATGTGCTTAGACAACAACAATATCAAATCTTTCTCAGATAGCTGCAAAAAAATCAGAAATGGGATGTAAGCACATAGTTCTTTTTCATTTTGTAGCCACACGTAGCCTTACATTGTTATAGCAGCAAGGCTGCATTATTTCCATGGGAAGTTATGGCATGTATTTTCTTCTTCATCGTGTACCTTTTTCTTACTGCATCCCCACCAAAATAAATTCATTAAACCTGGAATGTTTGGGGAGTTAGAGTGTGTTTGCGTGCAGATCTTTGCATTAAAATGACAAGACTCATGCTTGCTCCTCAAATTGTAAAATCACTGGTGTGTTTGCAGCCATTTTGTTAGAAACTGAAAATTAAAATACTAGTCTAGGATAATAGAGACCATAATGTTTTATTTTTCATTCATATAACAATCTTAAATACAGATCTGAGGCTTTTAAAGTTTTCCAGCAAGGACTGTGGCTTAGAAGAGACTGGGAATGTTAAGATGTGGTCCATGAGACAAACCCCCGTTCTACCCCTCTTTCCATTCATCATTATGTAACATCCTTGTGCTCTGGAAAAAAAAATAGTATTATGGAAATAGGTGATGTATTTCTTTTTTTAATAAGATACAGGTAACATCAGCTAATGGCACTGCTCTCTATTGACCACCAGCATGTCATGTGGGATGTATGAGGTGACTCAGTATTCCCTGTAAAATTATAAGGAGCTGGGTTCATATCTGGTTTAAGGGAGTTTCTGAATTTTGTGCTTAAGTCTCAGCGTCAAGTTTTGCAAGATTATGTTATTTAGTACAAATATGTGAGTCTGTAATCTGGCTCTCATTAGCTGAGCAATTCTGATGCTGAAAAAAACAGGTAATTTTAGACAGAGGAGATGTCTCCATGGCTGTTGATTGTTCTGACTTGCAGTATAGGGGCTTCTAAGCTGATTCTGTATGAACACTTCGCTGCTTACACTTATGGTCTTAAATGTGAACTACACCAGAGACAAGGCACACAGATCTAACCATTATGGGTGAATGTATCAATGGATATAAGAACTACTGAAGAGTTTTATTCATACCTGTAATTAGTATAATACCTAATCTAACTGCGCATTGCATGCAGTAATCTCAGTTTCCTTTGGTTGATTTTCTTTATATTAGCAATTGTACATAGAAAAAGAAAGAAAAATGTAAAAATATACGAACAACAATAGTACAGACTTGTAACCAAACAGCAAGTAAGGCTGCTTTGTTTAGCTGGATATGGAACTGTAGAGGGGGATTATTGTTGATGTTGCATTATTCCTCCCCAAAATGATTTGAGAGTGTTTTACCCCAGGGCCAACAAGCACCACAAAAACACGTACTTTTGTTGCACACTGACAGATAAATATGTGGGTAAGAATTCTGGATTGACCTCAGGGGTTCTCAGAGTATCCCTTCTACATAAGGCGGCTCAGGAGTCAGAGTTGCGGTTAGCATTGCAGCCCTCTGCATATAGCTCTATTAGACATCTGTCACAAAGCAGATTATGTTTTCCTCTTCATGTCATCTTGCTCCAATTGGTTGTGGGGCAGGGAGAATTTGCCCTTATAAAAATAACTGTATCTGAGCATCTTTAAAATGAATGTAAGCAGCAAATCAGACTATGTAGATTAAGAGACAGCTTCCAGCCCTTGGAAATGTTATTCTCCTCTGCAGCTCATTGTACATAAGAAACACTTCCAGTTAAATGAGCAGTTGAATCTTAAATCTTAAGACGATTGAAATGATTACAGACTGTTCAACCACTTCTGTTCAAAGTTTATTCATACATGAAGATATTCTGGTTTTTAGCATCACAGATGGAACCATTTACCTAACCATAAGTTTCATTCATTAAATATTCAACAGTAATAAGATCTAAATACTTAACCAGACTACATTGTACAGATTTGCTTGTGGATGAGATTACAGTTGGTGGCAAATTTGATCTTCCAGCGTGAAAAACTGTTTATCACAGACTTTGTAAAATTTATAAAACATAAATGTATGCATTCATTTAAGTGCCACAGCGCTTGGCCAGACAAGACAGGTATTAAATGCAATTTTACTGCACTATAACATACTCTCTATTATCGACAGAGATCTTTAGGCATGTTTTTTGAGTACAGGGGGAGAGTATTATACATTTAGGTGTGGGAAAAAGGCATAGTAGTGATTCAGCATTCAGAATAGTGTCTTATATTATGTCAGTGAGCAAGATCCAAGGGATAGTTCTGCACTGGGCTTGTACTAAAAATATTTGATGGCATTTTGGGGTCAAAAAGAGATTTCGTACACCCATTCTATTTCATTGTGTTGCAAGAGAGAATTGCTAGGGAATCTTTCCGGTCTGTTCTACTTGACATTCTTCAGCCACTTCTGCCAACCAATTCTCAGTATCAACACATCTTGTAATTTGCACCTTCTACCACACAAGAGATCTCTTACCTCAAAACTCCTGTTCGGAGGTAGACACTCTACACAGTGCCCATATGGCCTTATCTCAGAATTAGGCAAAAATTTGCTTGTTACATGTAAGAAAACAATGTGCTCATACATGCCTTATATATGTATATGCACAAAGAATGAATAAACTGATGCATACATGCATGGATTCTTTATATTTTTCACATTTTCATTTATGTACGTAGATATATATTATTACAAAGCAGCTAAGATTATCCATTTTTAAAAAGAATTGCATTGTGTATTTTTCAGGTAGTACCTCTAGAAAAATAAAAGCCAGCAGAATTCTGCAAAATGCAAGTTTTCTCTTGCCAAAAAAATATTCTTCAGCTTCTGTGTGCGTGTAGTGATGATGACACCTGGTAGACAGACAAACCAATTTTATTTCTGCAAATTTGCCCTACTTGCAATAAATGTGGCAGATAATGTAATTTGTTTTTTTGTTTTTGGCAAGAAGGGTGAAAGTGCTTTTATGTTTTGCAAAGGCCAAGGTTCTTGTGAAGAGTAAGAAAAATGCTTAAATTCATGTGCAGTACAGCACAGCCGTCACTGAGATTTATCACAGTGTTTAAATGTAACCAACTTAATTTCACACAAACATTTTTATGCCAAGTGAAAGAATTGATTTGATAACTTGGTTTTGAAGATGAGTGCTTTCCTTTTTACATCTGTTGTAAATAATGTATTAGAAGAGGCCACATTAGAAAAGGGGTGAGGCTCATCTGTAATCATCTCTGATACCCAGAATATCTCCAGGTTCAACAGAAGCAGATATGTGGTAGGAATATGCACTATATATACAAATATATGTGGGTATGTATACATCTATATATAAATAAACAAAAGGTAAGTAAAAAAAAAAATCCATAGCCAAATGTCTATACAGTTAATTGTCTTCATATATCTTACTTTGTATTTTTGAACAAAGTGCAAAACAAAACTTTGTATTTTTAAACAAAAACAGCGCTGGAAAAATATGCCATTTATTATAAAAAGAACTCTGTGATATTTTAATGAGTTTTTGTGATAGGGTGCAAATTCTGCTGACTTGTTTATGCACAAGGAATTGCTTATTCCACTTGCAAGAGTAAATGGGATGTTTATTAAACTAGAATTGAAGTGTTCAACTTCAATTTTGAGGCCATGTTAGAATATTTATCCGTTACTCCCTAGGTAACATTTTGCTATAATAATTCGGGGTGAATTTTCCATAAGTGAGCAATCCTAAGGTGCGTGCCTCCAGTAATATTGTAATTTTGAGAAATGTTAAAAAATTGCACTTATATTATAATCTAAGTCCTTACTTTTCAGCTAAAATAGATTTCAAATTTCACAATCTAAAATTTTTTAAATTCTCATATTTTATGTATTCTATCCTGGAAGAACAATGTGCGATCAGATAATGCAAATCTGATACCATGCAGCGTGACAGCACACCTGTTTGAAATGCATTTTGTAGTATCCTTCTCAATGAAAGAGAATAATGATTAAATAATTGCCAAAAATTCTTTTTCACACCTGAGCACCTAACACAGGTTCACAGAAATACTTGCAGAGATGAGTAAGCAGTTCCTTGCATGTGTGTAATGGATAAAAATACGTTCCATACTTTTGTGAGCTGCAGGCTGAACTTTGAAATTCAGTATCCACTACCATGTGACTGTTAAAAGTTATTTTCAGTTTTAAATGAATTGTCTTTGATTTCATTTCAGACGTCCAGTGGGCACTCAAGAAGACCTGCTTTTGTTCATCTGGGCTGAGGGAGCTTTGGAATTTATTGATGCATCCGATGCTCTACAACCTTTTACTCTCTATGAGTATCGTGTCAGAGCTCAAAATGCTGTGGGGTCAGTGGATAGCCTGTGGGCTTCAACCCAAACTCTCGAGGCTTCTCCATGGGGCATGGCAGCCCCTTGGGCACAAGCAACAAGTGCATACTCAGTGCAGTTGAATTGGACCCAGCCTGTGTTTCCCAATGGTGTTATAACTCTGTATCGAGTCGTCTATCAAGAAAAGCGCAGTGATCCAACGTTCAGCATCCCGGCTGTTACAGCACTAACTGTGACGGTAAGAACTGGCCAAGAAAATCAGGCTTGGGTTCTTTTTGTGCTGTTTTGATCTCTGTGGCATTTTAAAATCTCATTTTACATGGATTTGGAAAGTGGAGTTTCCCAATTGCCAGTAGTTTGTTGTTACAAATTTTGTGATAAGTCCAGTGAAGACTGAAACATTTCGTATTAATCTTTAGTAGATTCAAGTCAATTGCTCAAAAATATACACAGCTCATGCCTGGAGGACACGCATCTAACTTTACCTTACTCAGAAAATACTGTCTTCAGATTTTTATCTGATTGTCAAAATAGTTCCAGAACATCTGCACAAAGAACAAAAACAGTCCTCCTTGTATGTAATGCCAGTTTTTAAAATTCAGTTGGAATCATAAACTGAGTGAATTCGTTAGTAATTAATTAGTTTATATATGCAAAGCATTTGCTAATATACACTTTTGTAAAGATTCCCCTCTTAATTCATCAGTAACAAAAGTAGATCTGTTACTTTCATTACATTTACTTACAATAAAACGTTACTTTTGCACTGCTAAGATATCTTTCCCTTTGAGGGATTTTGCAAACATGACTATCTATTACTTTTCTATTCAGTATGCGGAGGGATACTAGGGAAAAGGTATGACAACAGTGGGTAAATTAGTGAAGGAAGTGGTTGTGTTTTGTGCAGTTGCCACTACCGCTCCTATCTATATATGATATCCCAGTCATCCTACAGAAAGACAGCACCTAGACAGGTGATAGAACTGTACTGCTGTATCTTAGGATAGCTGCTGTATTTGGCAGCCTCCTGAAAATAAGGTTTTATAAAATCCTTAAGGTGGTTTTAACGGGGTTGGGTTTCCACAGCTGTGCTACTTCAACTCCATAAACCTAGAATTTTGCCTAAATTAAATTCACAGTCCATGTTCTTACTGGATAATGCTGAAAAGCCACTGAACTTTTAATTAAGCAATTAATTAGCGTTCTGTTTGACAATCATGTAGGATCGTAAAGTACAATCTCTGAAATACCCAGTAGTAACCTTGAAGTAACAACCTTAGACAAATCTTGACAAGAAAATATGGGAGAAGTTTCCAGTTCAGGAATCTCATGTACTTTTCGAAGTCCAAATGTATTGCTTGTAATGTGTTCATCTGAAACAGCAGACAGATCCTGAAGAGAATGCTAGTGTGTTCTTTGTGCACCTGAAAGCCTGAAGTTACATTTCCATTATACAGTGTGGTAGCTTTTAAAAAGTAGATTGGAATTCTAAAGTTATTGAATTTCAGTAGGATTGTTGTATTTCACTCCTTTAACTTGATTTTAAAAAATAATCACAATCATAATTGTGATGAAACACCTACAATTTTAAAACCAGCAAAATGGTAGGGCTTCTCCTAACACTCTACTTCAGCAGTGTGCAGTGTGTTGCTGAGCATCAAAATTGACCTGGCCAGTCATGCATTGCAATGTCTTCTAAGCATGCCAACAACAACACAAAACGTCCAAGATGGTTGTAGTGTGGGCAATAAAACCTATCAAAACGACCCTTTAAATAATGTTGCCACAGACTGTTTCTTTAATAGCAGCAGTTAAAGGTCTTTTAAATTAACAAGCTATTTTTTACTGAATTAGTATTTTCCTGGCTCCAAAATCCTTTTCTTTCCCCAAACACCATCCTGAATCAGAATTACATTCTGGCAGCATGTGTATTGCTACTCTACTAGTGCTGTGGTGGAGCTGACTTGCATGTTTTTTGTACTGTGTTTTGTCATGAATTTTATCAAATATTTATGGTCACTGAAAGTAATGCCTTCTAGTTATTTCCATGGAAACTACGGATACAAAGAACACAATAACACTATTTGATAGAGTAAATTCTCAGCTACAAAGCTCCATTTTCAACAGTTACCACCATTAACTGTGCATTTTTACCAGATGACGAGATCCTGCATGCTGTTCTAGTAAAAATTTGCATGGCCATCCAGAACGTGGCTTGTCTTTCATGTTGCTGACACCACTGCTGAAATACACTACGCACCACCTCACTATGCTCACATTCACTGTTTGGCCTCTATAAGTGCTCAGCAAGCATTGATGAATGTCAGTGAATGCCATTTTTTCTGCGTGGAGCAATCCAGCAACACACCTCTGCTTCATATGCACTTCCATGTCAGATGCAATTATGTCAGACTGCCCCTCTGCTGCCATCTGTCACATGGCAGCAAAATGTAGGGGAATGTTGAGGAGAAGGTTCTACCTCTACTGCCATACCACCAGTATCCACCTCTGACACTGTGGGCCAACATAATAAAATAGGAGGCATTACATTTGGATCAGCCCTTGTAGTTTTTGCCAGGTTTTTTTATTATTATTTTTAAATATTACGTTACCTTTTGGGGAGAAATCTTTCTACACAGCCCTTCCGTCAGTTGCACTCACTTTAAGCTGTTGCAATTGCATTAGCTCAGTGGAGTTACTGCTGATTTATAGTGAAAAGCTGAGAACTGAATCCTCCCTCTTCTATTCTGAATATAGCCGAACAGCTAAAGCTTTGAATCAAAGTTATTGACACAGTGCATAGAGTCCTGTTATCAAAGATATCTTCTGGAGGTCAGGTCAATTATCCCAACAGGCAAAAACCTGGACAGCAACTTTCAAAGTTATAGCCCCTTTAAAACAGAGTTTTATCGTGAAATTGCTGAAATACCCTTAACTGTAGTTTTGTGAATGAGACACTTTAATTAAAATGTAATTTTATTGAAGGAACTAGCATTTCAATGATTAAACTTCTGCCCCTTTAAAATATAGCTTTCAGGGGTACTAGGCTAAATCATTTAATCTCCTAAAGCATCTCTATTGGAGCTCCCTCGTGGGATACGCCATTAGTCATTCTCTCACACAAGCTTCCATGTTACAAGCAAGACTTAAAGTATTAAGCGAGCAATGAGTTCGGTCCTTTATTTAATCTGTTAGACTCTATTTTTATCTCATTAGATTATTCCAGAAAAAAAAAAAAAGCAGTGCTAGAATCACATCAGCCAATCCCACCCTCCCTCTTGTTGGCCATACCCTGGTTGTCTGCCATGAGACGTAAAGCTTGACTGAAGTCCGAACACCATCCTGGTGGCACTGAAGTATACATATAATTGCTAATGCCACTGCAGGCCATTCTAATGGGGCATTGTCTTTTCTGCCCATTTCTAAGGCAAATGGGGAGCATCTTCTGTGTTTCCAAATCATTTGATAGTTTTATGCAGGCTACTTTCCTGTTTCTTCTCCATTGAAGCTGTATTAATGTGTATTTTAACTGATGTATCAGAGTTGTAGCTGTCCAGTATTGGCAAGGTTATCACTGACCCCCTTGAAATTCAGCACAAATTCAGAAAAAAACTGCACTGCCTGTGGAGATAAAAATGAGATCTCCACTCTGCTACCGTGCACATGTATGAGGATTCCCCTGCAGCATCAGTCGCTGATGCTGTACATGTCAGCCTTACCAAGGGTTTGCTATTAAAAAGTAAACTTTCCTGGCTTGTTTGGCCAGGAGTATACTGACGGATGGTAGGTGACAGCAAGTTAAATTGACATTTTGGTTTATGTGCAGAACAAAGTCTAGTCAAGACTGGTTACAGCAGTACAAGCTGCTTCTACATCTTCCACTTTGTTTTAACCCTCTAAAGGGAGAAGTGTCTTGTTGACAGAGGTGCTTATAAAGGAATGGATTGACATTAAGTTCTCATTTACAGAAACCTGCATAAAATGACCAGATTGACAAAGCGGACTGCTTCTCTTGTGAGCACAGGGCTTAAGCTTGTGAATGTAGGAATCACAGCTGATTTCATTGTAAAGCCAGTATCAGCAAACGGCAGCAAAGCGTCAGAGTTGTTTAGCCACTGTATGTCAAATGTTGCTGTGAGATAAAAACGTGGGTGAGTTTGGACTTTTGCTCAGTAGATGTATTGCAGATATGTCACACTGTCCTCCTGTGACAATTGTATCAAGTAGTTGGTTGCTTACTGTGAGTAAGAGAATTCTAACTGGCCAAGAAGATGAGTAAAAAGTGTAATATGGAGCTGTTAAGAGTGCTTGGAGAAGGGCAAGAGGAAGCATAAAGCACCTAGAAGTGAGGGTTGTACAGAAAACCCTGCCTGCATTCAGCAGTGACCCCTGTTGTTGTTCTGCAGAATTAAGGCTTTTGCATGTCAAGCCTGCCTTCTTCCAGGATGCAATAGAGAGGTGTGAGCATTACAAGGCCTTCTTCCTTGGGAATCTTATATCTGTGCCTACCTAGAAGCATAGGTCTATTCATGTTGTGTTTTGCAGCGTGAAGCCCTCAGGCCAGATTTTTCCTACTAAGTTTTTTTTTGGCATAGCTATGTCAGCTTGGGGTGTAAAAAATTAACATGTCTCTTAGCTGATATCACTGCACTGGCAGAGCCTTTGGTTTGGATGCAGCTATGCTAACAGTTGAGAACATATGTTGGCTTACTTACATTATGTGGGGAGATGGTATATAACTACACTGGCCAAGCTCCTCTTGGCAGATGCTTCACCTCTGGTAGGAAAATCTGTAGACATATTGCAGAATAGTGATAATAATAGAAGCTTTGGTAGGAAAATAAGGCTTTGGCTTGCATGATTATGCTTTTATATCCAGACACTAATTTGTACATTGGATATATAACTAGAATAAAGAAATAATGACTGCCTACTGTAAAACTTCATATATAATATATTGTTATCAGAAAAAAAATCTAAACACACTAGTACTGCCATTTACACAAGCCTTCTATGCAAAATTACAGACCTCTTGAATCTTGCATCCAGAGTTAGTTCCTTTCTATTCATCACTTTCAGAAGTACTTAATATATCTGTATTTAATCTTTCATTTCTGTTTCCTCTTATAGACTGTTGACCACTTGACAATGTTGGATGTATCACTTTAATAATAGCATTATTCAGTAGTGCAACATGTAGGACTGCACATTACAGCTTCCCTATAGAAGATAAAACGTGGACCACAGCTGCCAGAATAAGAAAAATATGCCAAAGAGTAGGAGTGGTGAATTTATACATACCTGTTTCAGATGCCTGAGAAACTGACTGAATTGTAAGAAAGCAAGCTGAGGGTAAATGGAGGAGTCCCTGCACAAGCCATAAATTCAGAAGATATGCTACTTAGTAAAGAATGAAAGCTGTGAACAGCAGTGGAGGGCAAAAGTTAATTGGGCTCCGTACTGCTGTTAGGGAGAGGAAAGTAGCCACAACCAGAAGCAAGATGGCTGCTCCAGCAATGCCCTAGTACAGCCAAAAGATCATCTCTTTAGCTCTGCAAGGGCTTCTGGGTTAGGGGGAAATCATACACAGGTGACTAATTTTTTTATGGTTCACAGCTGATCAAAGTGAAATTCAGCAGCTGTTCAGGACAAGTGACCACTCTAACGGCTGTAATATAACCTGCTAAATAGAGAGGGAATTGCATGAGAGCAAGAGGTTAGCTGTGATTATCGGCAGGTGAGTGCTTTATTGAAGTTGAAAGACCATTAACATTGATGGAGTAATTATTTCAACTTGAAAGTAATTACCTTGATGGGTGATAACTTCTCCAGTGTTCCCAGATTTGATTGGACCAAACAATTGTGAACTCTTGAAGCCTAGAAAAATATTACAACAATACTGCAATGTTTAAATTACTGAAACCACTGTTAGAGTATTTTAATTATGCTTAACAGTGAAAAGATTTTAACTTGCAACAACTGGTGACCTCTCATGTATAGAGACATTTGCTTTCTAATTCCAATGAAATGACCCACACCTACCACGTGTGTGCTATATGTGATGGGTTTGCAAATGAATCATGTGATTTAAATGCAATTTTTAAGATTCAGAGTCTCGTTAGCACAGTTTCAGGAAGGGCTCGTACTGGAATTGCAGTAATTGTTTTATTTGCCAGGAAAGCCTGTCTTCAGACTAAAGTCTGTTAAGCTTACTCAGGATGAATACAGGACAAGTGCTCCTTCACATTGAAGGCTGTTAAAAAAAAAGAAAGAAGCGTGAGAGGCAATCTGTGTCTCACAGACTCTGTTGTTTCCATGCTGCTGCAGAATATGCTGGATTTGGCACTACAGCTCTGTTTAAATAAGCATTTGGATTGGCACTACGATGCCCCTCCAGAAACTGATTAAGTGCTTCAGTAAGCCCCACCTATCAAGACAGACATGTAGAATTGCCTAATTAGAGCAGAAAGGACAAAATGGATTGTTGCACAACTTCAATGATTTTGAAGTACTACGGTAATAGAACTGGATGAGAAAGTGAGAAAGGAAGAGCAAGAGATTCCAGCTCCAGCCCACTTCTATTTATACCATAGTCGCTGTAACCAAGGCTACTTCAGCGTCTCCCTGGATGCTTTCAGTAGCCACAGAAACATAACTTTACACCCTTGGGAGCTCTGCCAAGAATTAGGAATCGTTGCTAGTTAGAATGCAGGGCAGTAGGGAAAGGTTTACCTGGCGTCTGTGAGGTCTGAATATGTGAAGGTTGCAGCAAAGGACTTTACTTTCTTACTTTCTTTTACTTATTTTCTTCAATATTTTCTCCCTTATTCAGTGTGAAATGTGAAGTTAACATAATATTGCCCTTTGAAAAAATTTTGGACCAGAAGTAAGACTGGTGATAGAATTGTGTTTGTCCATGTCTAATCACACAACCCACGTGATTGTGACTAACATGACTCAAATAGACAAGTGGAGTAGATTTTTGTGAGTAATACAGGACTGGCAGATTCCACATCTCACAACAGTTTTCCTTGATTTGTCCAAACTGTAGACGTTATCACGTGTTTTCATGCCAGTACTTTCTAACATAATAATAATGAAAAAAAAAAAAAAAAAGAACAGTATTTTGATAGTTTCTTTCAGAAGTATAGTTATTTCACAATCTTCGTACGTTTTCTGTTCTTCTTCCTGCTGCTTCAAACATAGTCTCAGTTATTATTTAATTTTTCCTTGACAGCCTGGCCTATGAAGTAAGGCTTCCTTTCCGAAAGAAAGAATCATAAGTTCCTTAGCTTTTTCTTGATATAAGTGATATTCTTTTTTCTTTCTTCTTAATTTAAGGACTGATTCAGTCAGTCCAGTTACTGCCGTGTTGCTCAGAGACTCCATTTAATATCAGATTGGAATTTAACTCCTCTTACTTCCCCAGGCTTGGGTGTATCACAGAGTGACATATCTGGTTCTCTGATATGGCTGAGGAACTGCAAGTTGAACCTGTGGAACTGTGTGCCAGTGGGCATAAGTAAGAGCAGTGTAAAGGCTGCTCAAATAGCAACATCTGCCAGTGAAGCTCCTGAAGTCACTTTCAGCTGCAGAGAAAGTCAATTGATTAGAGCAGAATGTCTGGATCAATAGGTAATTTTTTTCTACACAGAAATTACTTCTCTTTTTGGAAATATCTGGCATATTTTATCCTTGGGTTTCTCCTTGTGCTTGATCCAGTTTTTATCCATATCATGATTCTTTTTCGCTGAGTGAGACACATGTAGTATTAAGTCTTCCAAGAGATGTTTACATTGCCTAACTTCAGGCATCTAACCTAGACTAGGGCACGAGCTTCCTCTACAGACCATGAAGCCTCCAGAACAACTGAGGCACCGTCATGCTGCAACTGTTTGCACTACACTGCTTTCCTCTAGTGCGCTTGTGTTCCACCAGTGTCAGGCTAAAGAAGGTAGTTGATTTTAAACTGATTAATCAGCTATTTTTTCCTAATGGGATTATATAGTTAGATAGATCTAAAAGAAGGCACCTTCCAACAGAATATGGTACTGGGCAGCAGTCTGGAAGTGGTAACCTCTTTTTTGTGCAGCTGTTGTCATAGGAAAGTAGGCAACTCCATGACAAGTGTCATGCCTAAGCATGGAATGCCTGAAATGGGACTGTGTGTATGCTACGTATTCTGTTTCTCTATATATGCTTTTATACGTGCTTTCAATTTATGCTTTTTTTTCTGTGATGTATTTCCATAACACTTGCATTTGACTTGAGAAAAGATGGACAAGCTAAGGTGCTGCAGAAAAACACCATTGGTGGAGTGTTTTCTAATTTTAAAAACAAAACAAAGTCTGCCACAAACTTTCACCTGTTAAAGAATGATTTGATAAGAAGATGTAAGGGGCATTCTTCCCTTTGTGCCATACTGTGTTTGACTGCGCTAAGTCTGCTTTAAAAATATGATTTTGGTAAGCTGTAGATGCTTTTTTTTCATATATTGCTAGGATATAAAAATAGAGGAGGAAATTTGCTGGGTAATATGTACAGCCGTTTTTTCCAATTAGATATGTGTCTAAAAAAGCTTAATTGGATTTGACTACATTTTAATTCACATTTAACCAACATTCCTAAGTGTTAAGTTATCAGGCAATTCCAAGATAACTCTCTTTGTTTGTAAAGTCATAGGGCAGCTTCTTAAAATCCCCAGGGTCATGTCCAATAGCTACAGATACAGGACTTCTTCAGCAGAAAATTAGAAAGGTTTCTCCCCACCCCCATTGCATTTCCTGCCCTACTATCCTACGCAGATAACGTTTTTTCTTCAAATTCGCCTAGCAGTGTTATGTTACGTGGTTATAATTGATGCAGAATTTTCACAAGCATTGTATAATTTAATAAATACAGAATCTTACCCCTTTTAAAAAACATGTATAAAAGCAAGAGCCAGCTGTGTAACTCAAGGGATTGGTAATATAATATAGAGCCTTGTACCACTAGGGACTCCATTTGAATCTAATCCAGGTCTACAGTCACCAAAGTCATTCTCATCAAACAGCCGTTGGGTGTCCTACACAAGATAAGTTTAGTATTCTCAGCTGACCTCCTGTCCTTTCTCTTTACTGCTCCCTTTTGAATCCATTCCCATCACTCAGCTTCACAGCCTCATTCAAGCTGGTCTCCCCTATGCTTGTCACAGTTTCCCATTTTCTGCCTGCCAAGTGACCTCGCTCTCTCCTCCTTTCAGTTTGCAAAAAGCACTGGAATGCATGTATAATCTTGCCGTGCTCTTTTTTTTTAGGGGGCGAGACCCTAATTCCTGAACAGTGCTAAAACATGAGTTTATCAACAGAAAGCTCTTTGGGAGTGGGAATGTGTGTCTGTCTGTTAATTTACAGCACTATATAAATATTATTTTTGAGACTATAATAGCAATTATGGTGAATAGGGGCCAGATGGCCTCTGCTTCTAGAAAGCAGAAATGCAGTGTATTTTTAATGGACTTAAATGTTACTTTCTGACAGGAAGCTAATATTAAATTCTGTGTTATAGGTGCTTGTCAGGTGAGTGTGGTTCTCAGTTTTGGTTTTTGTTAAAGTAATTACTAGTGTCATGCCTGGATACTTTTGCCCACTAAAGCCTTGTTCTGTGGTGGGTTCTTTGTTGTTGCTTGCTTTTTTTTTTTTTTTTTTTAAAGGATGGTTATTGATCTCTTGCTGAGCTGAGATTTCAGTTTTATGCCAGATAGTTTGATTAATGGGTTGGTTTCTGTAAGTGGACTGAATGGGGATAGGAAGCGCAAGCCGCTCATGCCGCCAACCCTAACTCCGTCAAGACGCATAGCTCATTATGAAACAGTTATCAAGTATACATGAAAAATTAATTGGGCTCAGTTTGATTCTGAAAAGGATCAGCTTTCTACTTGGCGGTCCCCCCAATCTTTCCAGATGTTGCACGCTAGCCCCTCGAGAAGCAGCAAAGGGAGATGTATTAATACATTGTATTGATTAGATCAAGACCCCTGACAGTTATTTGTAGAGATACCATCTGGCTGCTGTTCGAATTCCTTCACCAAAAACAGGACGTGACATGTTATTAATCTCAACTCTCTAAGTATAGACAGTTGCCTTTTCTGCTAAACCGCATTTTACCATTCCGTAGGAGATGGAGGCAGACCTGAAGGGTGCTGAAATTAAGGTTATTACACAAATTGAGCCATATGGTCCAAATATTTCAGCAAGAAAATTGCCAGGCAATAAAAATTGCTCCTGCCTTCCTAATGGTGTAAATTACAGTTTAACCATGGCTCTAATGATGTCCTTCTGCCGCGCTTAACTACTGTTACATGAAGGACATTGTTTTAAAAATATAAAAAACAAGTAAATGCCAGCAGCGTGTTTTACAATCTGTTAGTGTGTCATTAAGAACACTGTCAGAATTACATAAACATAATGGCAGGCAACCTAGCATACAAAAGAACGAGTATGGAAATAGAAAGTGTCTTGAAAACTCCTTTAGCTCTGTAATGTCAAGAGCCCTTTCCCTTCTGGAACTTTTCCAGTTTGGGAAAACGTGGCTGGTTATTTATTCCAGTTCTCACAATGGAAATTTAAAGACAGGAAAAAACACTGAATATTCCAGTGCATTTTGAACAGGTATTCAATGGAGGGGTATAAATTTGCCATCATATTATACTGTAGCTATATGTAAAGTTAACTAGTTAGGAAAAACAAAATAAAAAGAGAGGCTCTCTTCAAGCCAAAGCAGTGTTTTTCTCTTTTGGATCATGATAGGACCACTTATTATTTTCAGACTATTCGGAGAATTGCAAAGCAATTACAAATATGGTTTCCGAACTCAAAGGCTCTGTGGATTATACTTACAGAGTTAACAATCCTAAAAATTTGTTTATTGAAAATAGCTGTAATATTTATTATTGGAAATGAAATGAAATTATTTTATCCAGTCAGTAGATGTATCGCTGACTGATCTGATGATTTGTTGTGCAATGCAGAGATTAAAGACTAAACAAATAAGGTGAATAATTAGCCTGTGAGATTTAATTTTAGAAACAGTCATCCAACTATTCAGTTTATATAAACTCTTGAGATGTCCAAACAGAAATTAAAAATTGGTAAAGTTCATAATAAATGCTACCCAGAATTTGGAGTTTGACCACCATGGGCAGATTTTTATCGTTCACGTGTGGCCAGACTTATTGGTAGAAAAAAAAACAAAACAGCACAGCCATGTTTCCACAGGGGTGTAGGTCCATGGGCAGTGTACTGGACAGGTCTGTAGAGGTGTGGCAGAAGGAGGACTGCTGGAAAGCAGCGGGTTCTACTCCTGCTTCTCCTGACTTGCATCACGTGGGGTCTGCTGGACAAGCAAAGCTGCTGCTCCCTCTGCCATGCATGTCTGAAGACAGAAAAACTTCCTGTACCCTTGCATGGATGCCCCATTCCCTCTGGTTGAAATGCATTCATCAGTGTTGAATACACAAGTGCATTATCTCAAACAAACGGAGAAAGAGAGATGGCAAATTCGCTGGCTTGCTTGGCTAGTCAGTGGATGGGCAGACAGGCAGCTCCTGCATCTGTCTTCAAACCTTCTGAGCCATGATTTTTCCAATCATGTGAAGATTTCATTTGTGTGATCAGAGAAAAGATGTCAGGGAATTTTTTACTCTTGATAAATATCAATTAGCCAGAACCAGGTAATTCATTATATTCAGTACGTTCCAAACAGTCTTTGTATCTGTCCTCCCTGCTTCTCAGGACCAGCATGATCACAAATGAAAGCACCAAAACATTAGTAACTCATGGTTGGTTGGTTTCTGAAGAATCTGACAGTAAGATGTCATAGGCTCTTGTGGGGACGGTAGCCTGAAGTTGTCCAAAGTACAGTACTTGGCAGCAGCTTGCAAATATGTAATACATGTAAGGGAGTAAGTAACAAAGTCCAGTTGATGAGTTTATCCCATCACAAAGTACAAGTATTTTCCTCAGCACCTTGAACTGTGTATCTGGCCAGAGGTGCGGAAGTGCATGACAAATGGGATGTGGAACATCTGAGTGTATTGTACTCTTCCCACATGCAACCCAAATGCATGGATTTTATTGTCTAACTGTGAAAGCTCTATTGTAATTTTAAATTTGTTTCTATAGCATTCATCAAGTAAAATCTCTCTCTCTCCACTCACATCTGACAGGGTAGATGTGGGGAGCTTGTGCTCATTGAATTATTTTAGGAGTGCTAAAAAAGCAATGAGTATGGAGGGAAGGTATGTCCTTTAAATGTCTTATATTACTGAGAGCTGGATAGGTATGCAGGCAGAGCCTTAGGAGATAAATATACAATTAAATGTCCTCTTATGACAAGTTATGATGGATGCAAAAGCCACAAGCTGACCTACAGCACAGGATCTCCTTCTAAGTTTTTTGGCTTTGCAGCTGCAGGATGCCTTCTTTTAAGCTAAGCTATGGCTGCCCCCCTTCTTTCTTCATGTAGAACAAGAGCTTTCTAAATGCTTCTGTGCCCACAGAGCACTAATGTAGTAAATAATATTACTTCTGGGGTAAAATCGAACTGAATGAGACACCTGGAGTGTGTGTTGTATGTGTCAAAAGGTCTCCAAGGAGTCATATCTTCACAATAGAAAGATGAAGAGAGGTCCCAGTGTCTACTTAATCTACTGGGATATACTGCAAATCGTTATTCATTTTGCTTCTGAATTTTTCTCTGAGAATTTTTATATGAAAGTCAATCTGCTGCAGGTTTGAATGCACTGATTCTTTTCTCCCATCCATAGTAAAGAGTTCCTAGCCTGAACCAAATCTCTGTAGCGTGGAAATGCTACTTTGGTAGCTACACAAAGATACCACGTTTACAGTTGTCTCACAAAATTAGAATTGCCAAATGCACATTTAATATCACACAAGAGTGGAGGAAGTAGATTCCTTGCAGTAGTAAATTTTCTGTATTTTTGCTATAAAGAAAACCTTAGTTTTTACTAAAACTTTGCAGAGCTCTTCTATTTCAACAGGCTTTAAAAAAGAATTAATGTGAATTCTGGAAACAATCTTTTCACATGTGAAGTATTAATCTTGTCATTATGGATTCATAAAATTATTGTTTTCTCTTCAAGGGGTCAAGTCAGATGATAATTTAGATATTCTTTAATGTTAGTCTATACTAGAAATGCTAGACCCAGGATCTACCATCAAGAAGTTTGTGCTACAGTTGTAGCTTAAGACAGTCACATATTTAAGTGCTGTGCTTAATGTTACTTGAAAGTCTTGGCCTAAAAGGACTGACAAGAGACAGTGAGAGAAAATGAGAAAAACATCCTCTTTTTCACCAAGTAACAATGTAGTTTTATCTCTAACTAGTTTCAAGCTCATCAGTACAGAGCATCCTTTGAGGGCAAACAGAGTTGAGACGTGGCTTTAGAATAGAACATAGCTGAGACAATTTGCAACAGCTCTTCAGTATAATGCGTTTTTTCTGACTTTCTAGCCATGCGTAGACACATCAAACATTTTAATTCTCTTTGTTAACAAGTTCATGTAGTTATATGTATTTTGAAGGCTACTAATGGAAATTTTAAACCACAGGGCAGGAGAAGAACATATGATGAAGAAGCTTGTGGGTCTATATTATGATGGGGGATTGCGCAGCAAATGCCATCGTGGACAAAAACAGACTTGACTTGGGGAAGGTTCATTTAATTTATTGCCAATTACTAACACAGGAGGATTCTGAGAAATAAAAAGACCTTCCCCCTACTCTGTCCCTTCTTCTCAGGTTCAAATTCATTCCTAGTTCTTCGGCCTGCTGCCCCTCCAAGTTTAGGGAGAATGAGGAATAGGGCTGTGGTCAGTTTTATCATAATCTCTCTCTCTCTAAATTCTAGAAATTTATTTTAGATCGCTAAGGTAGGCTAGTCTGTCTAATCTGTTTTGATAGTGAGGGTTTCTGTAGGGCTTTTCAGAACAGTAGCTAAACATAAATGTAGTATTTCCCTTTGGAGGAACTTTTCTCTTTGCACATGCACAAGAGATATGGGGGATGCTAACTATGCAAGTTTCATGTCTAAATGTAGAAGCTACAACATATCTGTCCCCAAATTATTAAATTCTAGTAATTTCTTTTTGGATTGCACATTTATAACACATATGTGCATCTGTTCAATATATGATAAGGTGAAACTAGTTGATTTACAAGTTAATATGCCGGAGTCAATAATGTGTTCTAAAGACATTATCAATTCTGAAACCTGCAGGATTTGTTTTGTACTGGGCTTAACTATATATCTGTATTGACTTTGTGATTTATTTAAATTCCCCAGATAACTTAATTTTCCAAGGAAAGTGAAGAATCTAAATGAATCCTGCTGTGTTTTTATTGTTTTCAAGTAATCATTCCATAGTTACATCCTTCATCTCTTCCCTGACAAGTGCATCTTGCTAGTGCAAGTCAAAGCTCAGAGGTTCTTCTCTTTTGGCCAAAGTCAGGCATTGGGAAGGCCAAGCCATATTGGAAGAGGCTAGTGTATAAATGCATGAAAAGTCATTAATAAGGATTGTGTTTTATTCATGTATTAATATTTAAAAGTGATGCCAACTAGCTTCTTTTCCTGTTTACACTGTAGCAGATTTATCTGTCTGAGTAGGTGTGTGAATTCAGCATCAATCTATGTGCCTTAGGAGGTCTAAGTTAGTACAGTCCTAAGATCCGTCTGCAACATCATCTGTCCACCAGGTTCACTTGGTTTCAAGACATTAAACCTGCAAGCAGCCTCTCTTCCTGTTACCCCATAAAACTGCTGTTCCCTCTTGCTGCCATCATTTCAACTCTTCTCTTGATATAGTTAATTCTAAGTCTTGAAATTGCATAGCTGCTGAGAGACACAATAATATGTAATGAATATGCATTGAACCTCATTAGTGTTGTCAGCAGCACAGCCCATGGTAGTCACAAAAAGAAAACAAGATTCTTTGCTTCACTTACAGTTGGTCTCACGCTTTTCAAGCTACTTGTTGAGGCTTTCCACTGGAAGGGCAGGGATGCCCTCTAGCAATCTCCTCCTCCAAACCTCCTGTAGGTGTTGGAAGGAGGGTGTCAGACTGCTGCTGAAACTTCTGTATTTCAAGGGAAGCTGTGGAATAGGTATGGTATCCATTTTGAGTGGTCCTGTGTGGAGCCAGGGGTTGGACTTGATGACTCATGTGGGTCCATATATCTAATTGACATCCTCTGCTAGTGTTCAAAAGATGGACTGAGCTGACTACAGAAGAGACAGCAGGCATCCCTGTCCACACAAGCCTTCTGCTAGGTGTGCTAAAGGGTGCAGAGTGCTTCCTATTTTTCTGGTCTGGATTAGCACAGCTGGGTTTCTCCTTTCCCAAGCTGTCTGCGGAACAGGTATTTTCACATAGGAAGTGTAAAATTTAAGGGAAGTAATGAAATAGCCATGTGTTGACTTGAAGGAAAGGTTTTCAAGAGGTAGGGGCTTGTGTACATTTATGACCATCACTTTTTAAAATAGTCAAATTTACAAATAGTAAGATAGGACTAAATGTTGGCCTTTATAATGTAGCACTAAGTAAATTGTTTATGCTTACCTTTTAATATCTCTCGGAAGTGATTACACACATAGCAGACAAAGTTTGAATGAAAAGCAAGGACTGCTTGGTGCAGGGCAGGGAAAAAAAAAAAGAATAAAACGGTGAGAAGCAGAAAACCTTTTAGTCTCCTTTAAAACGTTGCCTTTATTTTCCATTGTGTTGGCAGAAAGCAGGGATTTAAAGCTGTGAATTGCCTTGAGGCTGTGTTATCTTCCTCTACTTAGCAGCAGTTAGAACTGCTCTTTTTGCAAGTGTTGGGTGAATGAGACAAGGACTCAGAATGATTGGGAAAAGGGAATAAAATAAGCCTGCACTTAACAGTAATATGGCACGTATACATTACCTGTGTAAAATGGGATCTAAAACTATCATGACAGTTTCCTGAAGCTGCACAAAGTAACACGGGGGGATATTCTGAGACTTAATTAATTAATGCTTGTAGCATGATGTGAGATCCTAGGATGAAAAGTCATATATAACTGCAAAGTCTTAATTTTATGGAGCACAACTGACATTCAATGGCATTTTCAAGGAAACTGATGTGGAAGTTCACCTGCAATCTTTGTTAGAATTCAGACCGTCCTTGTACAAATCCCCTTAAGGATTTTCCTCAAACTGTTATTTGTGTTTTTTTTTTTTCTCTTTTCATTTCTTTTTCCCCATTATGACTGTTGAGCTGTGCAAAAGACAAAAATTGTGTAAACAATTGTTTTTATCAGGAAAATCCTATACACCACATGCATCTTATGCACCTATACAAACCCCACACAGCAAAATCATAACAAAACTACCTTTTTTTCAAATTTTACAGAACATTAAGGTCTTGTGGTATATAGCCGGAGTCACTTAATATTAGATGAGAAAAGTTTTAAGGAGTCCAGAACCACTTTTCTTCACAATATCATATGTGATATAATTTGTAAAGAGCTGAGAAAGGCTTGTGGCACAAATATCTGTAGTCAGCGTGAATGCCTCAATAGTAAAAATTTCAGATAAAATCAAAAGGCAGAACATCTGATAATAACAAAAGCATTGTCTTTCTATAACAAGGCAAAACTGATTGCCACAAGATACCTTGAGATGAAAAGTTCTAGTGTATAAATTACTTTTTTTGTATGTATAACAACAAAAGCATTCATGGTTCTGGCTTAAAACTATAGATGTTCTTCACAACACCTGTCATTCTGGGCATTGTTAGAATAAAGGGTGTGAGGCTGATAAGACACCAGCAGCTCTGATGTGGCATTCCCTGTTGTGTTTGTTCTGTCAAAAGCATCACTCTGGCTGGCCATCAGCCAGTACATCAAATGGAAAATATGGTTTATGACATTAAGAAAAATATGACATCAAGCCCCTAGTGCTTCATATTGAAGTACGTGCCCCCTACCACCTGCAGGTTTGAACCTTTAGGCTCTAGCCATCTCATCATCACCTACTCTGCTGTGATGGAGCTGTGCGAGTACATTAGTTGCAACTGCAGAGGTGCTCTCCTGGTAAAGAATATCCCTGATATCCAACCTAAATCTTCCCTCCTTCAACTTAAAACTATTTCTCCTTGTCCTGCAGTTATCTGCCCTTCTAAAGAGTTGGCTCCCCTCCTGTTTATAGGCTCCCTTAAGGAACTGAAAGACTGCAATGAGGTCACCCCGCAGCCTTCTCTTCAGCTCCTTCAGCCTGTCTTCATAGGGGAGGTGCTCCAGTCCTCTGATCATCTTAGTGGCCCTCCTCAGAACCCTCTCCAACAGCTCCCTTTCTTGTATTATATTTCATATACCTAGTAATCTTTGCCCTTTCTCCCATCAGCTCTCCACAATGCGTGCCCCACTCAGCTCAACACCAGAACATACAATATATGTGTTTTTTACCAAGGAGGGCATGCAATTGCTTTTCAGTGGGCTTCAGGTACTGTATCTCATACCTCAATAGTATCTCAATACTATTGAATTTTTTTGCACCATATTCTGCATTTCTTATTTTGAAGAGTTAATCCAGCTCACCATATCCAAAATTACTATATAAAGTGAAAAGTCTTGTTCAGATTAAGTAAAGAAGGCAGATTTGAACTGACCAAACCTAAGTTTGGAGAAAGCAGTCCTGTCAGGTATCTGGTTTTCTACCCTTTCATCTCCATCCCTTTATCATGGTGAGGAATAAAATACCTGGTTAAAAGTGAAAAAAAATGTAGAAGAAAAATCAAAGGTGAGAAACTACGGTTAATTATACAGTAGGTCTTGTGAGTGTTGTAAGGGATAAAATATTAATGTTAAGAAAACATGTTGACATCATCCTCTAGATGGTGTCTATAGTAGAATGTCATGTCATTGATATTTTGGTTTATCTGATTTATTTAGTCATGCAGAAAAATCTCTTTTTGGATTTCAGTGGTTCTTAGCACAAAGTAGACAAATAATACAGCTGCAAATACGTGGCACTTGGTGATGTTAGATGAATTTTAAATATGATATTTGCCCTTATGTTAAAAAAGAAAAGAAAACCTTACAGAAGTGGCACAGAACAGGGTACTGAGGTGTTGACTTCACTCCAGAAAGAATTTTAAAAGTTTTTCCAGTGCTGCACTGCTGTTTAAAAGCATACTTGCTCCCAAAAGCCAGCGCAGCGACTGAATGCAGCTGGCTTAGTGTGCTTGGTGCCGTTTTGCTGCTCCATGCCTCCTCGCTTCCTTTGTGATTCTTTGTCTTCCAATCAAAGCTGGGGACCGAGGCTCCTGCTGAGGCTGCAGCAGGTCCCCAGATGCCCAGGTGTGCCAGGAAGGAAAGCTGACTGCTGTGAAAATGTGCACCAGCCCCACTTGACAGGTTCAGCTGCATGCAGTTCGCAGTTCCTCACATGCTCTGCCAGGAAGGAGAAAAATGAATTGGAATGCGATACTTGTAGATCAGGTACTAATTGTTGCGGTTTGCAGAACATTTTAAACTCCTTAGATTACTGCTTTTTCTAAAGGTTCCTCACAAAGCATGTTCCACAAGCTCCAGTAGGAATAGTCACTTAGGAAATGTCTCCATTGTGTGCTGAGTGGAGCAGGGGTGTACAAATGAGTTTTTTAGAAAAGGCATACATTTAAATGCTATTTAGATTTTTTTTTAATTATTATTATTATTTTTCTTTTTACGATTTGGTTGTTGTGTCATAAAAATTATACCATTAAAAAAAAATTACCAGTTGTGTAATACATGTTACTGCTGTTGAAGGCTTGTTCGGTAATATTAATCACTGCAGTAATCATTTAAAAAGAAAAGTCTGGGTTGAAAGGCAATTTAAAATTTCCAGAATGAAGTGCAAAGTAGTTCTTAAAATGTAAAATCTTAAAAGTGAAGTGTACCAAACATTCTAATGAAAACTCTGGTATTAGTTTTTACTCAAATTGGGAGGAAAATAAATAGCGTGACAACAATTTCTGGTAGGACTGGAAAAACTGGTTGCTTTTAGGCAAGATCATTTCTGGCAAAATGAGTAATACTTTGGTTTCTATTTGGTTTACCTTTGAGTTTTTTTCAGTACTATCATGGGAATAATTTATATTCCAGTCCACACTGCTAGAGGAAGGAATGGAATCATAGATTACCTGTGTATCTGTAAGTTATATCCTTGTGAATTTGAGCATAAGGCTTTAGGAATAGAGTAGATTTTAAAAATGAAAAAGAAACCATGTGCATAATACAAGCTGGAGAAGGAAGGCAACCCAAAGGATAAGTTAGGCATTGTATATGAAAATGAACCCAGTGCAGTTTTGAGAGGGAAGGCGGGGGCTAAGATGTTTGCTGAGAAATAAACATGAACGTCTGAGTTTTGTCAAGGTGGAGGTGCTCACTGTGTTTGCAGTTATGGAAAGTTGTGGGACTGGCAAAGTGAATAATGTCAATGGTAAGGGCAAAATGAGGATCTTTGTAAAACCCCAAATATTCCCAGCTTTCCTGTCACTTGTGGAGGAAGTGTCTTCCTTGATCGAGAATTTTGAAAATTGACATTGGAGGATGGTTGGAATAATATTCTGACGGCTAGGAGATTATAGCTTCCTCTTCCCTTGACCAGGGTGAGTTCAGTGTCTCTGCTTCTGTAGAAAAGAGAATGTCATACAGAATTACCTTCTGATCATGTATGTCTGGAGGATATGAAATAACCAGTACCATTAGCAGTGTGATTGTCTCTGATGCCCTCTCTGATATTTAGTTAGAGTCTCACAGAAAAAAAAATGAGCCAGCTTTTTCATCAGATATCAAAGATACCTGCTGAATAGGGACTACTATACAAAGAGGTGATAGGGAAAAAGAAGAAATCGGAGCCTTGCCTTAACATGACTGGATGGCGACTTACTGAGTGTTGACGATGACCTCTGAAGCAGGAGTAGGTACTGAAACTCTCTGTTGGGCAGCTCCTGAGAGGTTCAGGGTTCTGATCTCTCCATCGTGTTTTGAACTCTCCCTGAGACCTGGGCAACTGGGCAACATTTTCAACTGCCTTGAAAAAGGAGGAAAAGCACAGAGTGGCAACACTGGAAAGTACCGCTTCGTCAGATCGATAGATTAAAAGATGACTAGGTTGTGTAGTTTTATGCACGTTAAACATCTGTGCGGGGAGTCCACTTGCACAGAGTATTATTGACAGCTACAGATCAATGTTAATTTTTGATCATTTTCAACTTACAAAGACCTCTTGATCCTGTTGTCACCTTAGGGGCACTTCAAGTCGTTGGCAGTGATCATGGTAGGCATGAAAAACTAGCAGGCTCTCAACAGCTGCACAGCCTTGCCCGTGCCGTGCCCGGAGGAACAAGGGAAGGCCGGCACCTTGCATCCCAGCCATTACTGCCTTTGAGAGGCATGAAAGAGTGTGCCCATTTGTTTCCAGACTTTAACTGACTTCTGTGCTCATGAATTAAAAAATAAACAAACAAAAAAGGCAATCTGAAGCAAATCTCGATGGATACATTATTCATGATTTGTGCTCTCTTGTTTTATGCTTTGAAAATGTGTTAAAACGAGGTTTTGTTTTAAATAACTTCCATCCTAATTTACAGTTGGAGCTGTGGAATTAGCCAAGCAGGGTGCATTTGTTGCTGCTATCAGCTTACACTTCTACTGGCAGCGTGTAAAGCCTTTTGCACAACAAAAGCAGAGATGCTACCCTGCATCTCAGAGTGACGATGCTGCCAGTGCTGTCAGAGGGAAGGGACAGGGCTACCCGAAGCAATGGGTGGTTGGCAGGTAGCTTTGGGCTGCAGTATGGGGATGCTGACACAGCTACCTCCAGTCCGGGTCTGCAGCGTTTACCTTAAAAGGATAGACCTTACAGGAGGAGTGTGAGAGTGAACACACATTGTTTGCTAAGTTATTCTTAATTTAATGACTGAATGAGTGAGTATGCTTTGCAATAGGAGACACAGAAAGGAGGGCACGGGGCTGCAATCCATCAGCTTTCATGGTCAGTCAGTCTTGAGCTACGAATATCTTAATGTTTGCATTAAAATTTTATTTTGTTGGCTTGCTTTTAATGGTAAATGAAATCTGGCCCGTTAGCAGTGTGTAAACACGGGATATATGAGTTCATGGCTTTGCAAACAAAGACTGGGAGAACACTCCACGCATGGATTGTGATCCTGCTCCTGTTTAAGACAGTGCAGTTGTCCACTGAAGCCAAAGGTTACTGTGCTATCCTTCGCAAGCTGTGTGTTTGCCATTTGTATTTAACCATTCCATCAGGGCAGTATTTCTAGGCTAGGATATTAAATAATTCTTAAAATAAATCACTGCGACTGCCATCCATCCTCATTTTTAGGATCAACCTCTGAGCTGAGTAAATTCACAGATGGCAATGGCAGCAGTGCGGGGAGAGAAAGTGTGGCTTCATTTTCTGGGAGGACATCCCCTGAGCTTACTTCAAAACCAAACAAAACAAAAATACATGTAAACCGTTTGCTCTTCAAGAAGTATCTGTAGGAGCCAGGGATAAAAGTCATCCCTGGAAGGAATGGTTTAGCAGTCTCCAGAGAACGCAGCGAACTGCAGGCAAGGAAATCCCTCCAGCCTTGTTTCATTTCAAAGGGTGGTAAGGATTGTAAATAATTAAATCTTGGGGTTTAGTGGAAAGACTGTCAAGGGTGATGAAAAATATGCCATTTTTCTGTTATTAAAAAAAAAAAAAAGAAGTATTTTCTAGTACTGTTGTTACAAAAGCCCACCCTGATCACACTGGTGATAAGAAAGCAGAACCATTACTTTTTGTACAGTGTTTGTAATGATGTGTTTGTACCTTCTGAGAGCCCCTGTGTAATGGTTCAGGAGCAGTAATTTAATGCGGTGTGTTCCCTTCCTTCCTCCTCCATCCCCAAACCATGCAATGTAAATTTTAGGCTTTTAAAAGTTCTGTTTTGAAAACCTAATAGATAACTGTCCTCATAAAAACTATTAATATAGACCACATCCAATTGTAAAGCTAATTTTAATCATGTTTTGTGCCAACATAATTTCTGATGCCAGATTCTTATGCTAAGCATGAACTTCAATTTGAGCTCTGTTCTTTAACCTGCAGTTCATAATTCTGCGTTCAGCCGTATAGGTTTTTGGCTATGGCAGTTTGAACGCTTCCACTTTCAAAGATCTAAGCCATAAATGTTTATTAAAAGAATCTATAATGAAATCAGTTTTGTTATTTTTTTAATGGCTGCCTTGAGTATGTTGGATGACTGAACGCGCGTTGTTAATCATTAAGCTCTCGTGTTACAAAAAGCGTTTGATAGTATTGCCATCTAGGGGCCGAACAAAATTCTCCGTACTGAAATAAACTGTAATTGAACAGGTGCTGCTATTGACAATATACATATGTTTTTGCTTTATAGCCCACATGCTTTCCATATTTCTTATGACAAAAGATATCTCTAAATGTCCCGCAGCAGCCAGAGCTTTTTTATATATAATCTGTTCGAGGTGATTGCTATTTGCATTTGAGCTTATGCTTTTTTGGCAATGATGCCTGGGAATTCCTAACAAAGAATTATACTTTTTTGCATTATTAATCTTGCTAGTGTTTGCCCTGTTTAACAGAAAAAGGAATCATTTATCAGAAAAGTATGTTTATAATCTGTACTTGTGGCATCTTCAGATTTAATATTCATAATGGTCAACTCAAACGCTGCGCTATATTTATCTAAAAGACTAACTCATTGTTGTGAGGAAATAACTACTGAAATATTGATGATCCAACTTTTAATATTTAAAAAAAGAAATTAATATTTCTTTAAAATTTGTTTCTGATTCTGTTCTCCTAACAAATGTTTAAATATTAAACAATTGAAAGTGTTAGCATTTAACAACTTAATACAACTTAGGGAAGGAGAGAAATTGGCTGCAGCTTACTACCACGCGAAGGAAGCTGAATTCTTGCGCTCGCGTTCTTTGCATTGGAAAAACTAATGCAAAAGCCCTGCTAAGAATGGAATTTAATACATTGGTGATCAGCAGATCCCCCTTCTTCCCCCGGTGAGGCACGTCTGAAGAGTCTCTTAGTGAAACATGCTGCTCCCCTTCTTCATTAGGCACCTTGCCTTCCATCGCTGCTAGTAGCAGTGCTGTGCTGTGCTGCATTCCTCTGCAGGGTTGGGTCTCTATCAGCTGCTGTTTGGGGCGAGCTGCAGTGCCAGTGCAGTGGTCCCTCCTGTCCACTGTAGCCTGCCTGCCCACATCCACCCGCATGGCCCTTCTGCTTGGCAGGCCCCTTGCATGGCAACGGGTGAGCCCCAGCCATTCCAGAAAGTCTCATCTCCATACCCTGCATAGCCGCATACTTTCTAGCCAGCCTTGGCCTCTGCTTGGCCTCAAGGGACATCCTGGTAGAGCAGGAATACCAAAACCAGTTTATTCTTTCCACCTCTCCCTCCATTTTTCTCATCCCACATTTAAACATTTTGTTTTCAGTAAGGAAATGAGACTGTACGCTTGGAAACACCATTATCTTTTTTCACAAATAGATAGGATAAGACAAAGGAAAATGATTTGAGTGTGCATACCCAGAAATCAGCTCCAAAGACTCCACCATGTTGACTGATATTTTTAAAAAATCCTAACAGTTTCTTTCTGAGATTCAGCCATGGAAGTCCACAGAAAAATCCTGGTAACCAGCTGGGGTATTCTGCAAAGCGGTCAGAAGAGACCCAGAGCTGAGACCTCATTTTCCAAGTGACATAAACCACAGATGCTGATTACTTTTTTAACTAACTCAAACATCTGTATTCTTGCTTCAGGGAGGAAAGCATCAAGCTCATTTATTTGGATTGAAACCTTTCACAACATATCATGTCCATGTCGTAGCTGTAAACAACGCCGGACAGGTTTCAAGCCCCTGGACATCTGTGCGCACATTGGAAGCTTCACCCAGTGGCCTGAGCAACTTCACTGTGGAAAAGAAAGAGAACGGCAGGGCTCTGTTGCTGAAATGGTCAGAGCCTTCCGAACCCAATGGCATAATTAAGGTAATCTCTGTGTTCACATTTTGCTTGATCAAAAAAAAAGAAAAGATAAACGATGCATATCAAATATTTTTTGCTGGAAAAGACTCAATCAAATGCATTATACTTTAAAATAAGACAGAAGTCCTATGTAAGCACAAGGCACTAAAAGCACACTCATGGCTTGTGCTTATATTCAAATGAGAATTAACACTCCTGTGCTAGCCCCAACCACAAAAGTTCATTTATGGTGAACCAAACTGTTAATTTAATGGACAGAAAGCTATGCATGAAAGCTCACTGTTAATAACTTTAGCCCTTTACTCTAGACATTGCCAAAATGCACTTCTAGAAACTTTAGGTTTGAGAGAATTTTTGTTCTGATATTTGTACCTTCTGTTAACAGAGTGGTTTCAACTGATTGTAGATCAGTTACCCAAAAAGAGAGAGGGTGGGAGGGGGAGCTTTTGATTTTTTTTTTTTCTTAAATGGTTTTGTTTAGAGTTAGTCTGCAAGAAGCTTTGTGCTAATCTATAAGACGCTTGCTATAAAACTTGATAACAAACAAACATAATGAAAAGTGTTGCTAGATGATTTATTGCTACAATCCAAATGAAAAAAAAATCGTGAAAATTGGATCAAAACATTATTTTTGTATCAATGATCTGTTTGTGTGGTGATTGTTACTATCAAGGAAGTCAGCTACTGGATAGTTGGTTGATAGTCCTCACTCCGTTGCGAAGATTAAGGCGTCTCATCTATAGCTTGTTTACAAACATTTTGATTAATAGATTTCTGTCCTTTTATCCTGACTTCTTTCCCTTTCTTTAGTAGTCTTTCTTTTTTCTTCTTCCTTAGACCTACAACATTTTCAGTGATGACAACCTGGAGTACAGTGGTTTATCTCGCCAGTTCCTCTTTAGGCGCCTTGAGCCATACACGCTCTATACCCTGCTACTGGAAGCTTGTAATACAGCAGACTGCACTCGTTCTTCACCCCAGCCCATTCGAACAGGTGAAGCACCTCCAGTGTCTCAGATGGCACCTGTAATCCAGGCAGTGAATGCTACCAACATTGAGCTGAGCTGGTTGGAGCCAATTAATCCAAATGGAAAAATAATTCGCTATGAAGTTATTCACAGATGCGCAAAAGAAAATGCTGCAGGGTACAGAGCAACAATGGAAGATGAGAAAATTGTTTTCACAGAATATAACACTGAAAGTAATACATTTGTGTACAATGATAAAGGTTTGCAGCCATGGACAAGGTATGAATACAAAATACGCACCTGGAACGCAGCGGGCTACACTGACAGCTCTTGGACAGCAGCCATGACCAGTCAAACTGCCCCAAAAGGTCTCGCTGCCCCTAGGTTATCCTTAGCATCAGTTAACCCTCGCAAGGTGCTCGTCTCATGGGATGCGCCGGCACAGCCCAATGGTATTCTTCAATCATACAGGCTGCTAAAAAATGATGTTCTCTATCCTTTCAGCTTTGATGCAGCTACCTTCAACTACACAGATGAGGACTTGCTACCCTATTCTATGTACAGTTATGCAATAGTTGCCTGTACAATGGGTGGCTGCTCTACCAGTGAACCAGCTGCAATACGAACATTGGAAGCAGCTCCTGCATTAGTGGATCCACCATCTCTGCAGGCTGTCAGTTCCACTCAGGTTAATGCATCCTGGGCACCTCCCCAAATACAAAATGGAGATATCACCAAGTACATTTTGAAATTAAACAATGAAGAGTATTATCTTGGCAAAAACTTGCAAATGTTGATTTCTGATCTGCAGCCTTATACACAGTATGATTTTGAATTGGTTGCCTGTACTGCTGGGGGCTGCACATCTAGCACAGCCCAGTCAGTGACAACCATGGAGGCTCCACCATTAAATATGGAAGCTCCGAGGCTGCTTGTCATGGGCTCAGAGTCAATTGAGATCACATGGAAAAGTCCAGCTAAGCCCAATGGTAAAATCACAAGCTACGAGCTAAGGAGGGATGATGTTCTTGTTTACTCGGGTCAGGAAACTCGCTACCTTGATTTCACCTTAACACCAGGCATGGAGTACAGCTACACTGTCACTGCAAATAACAGCCAAGGGAGCGTGACCAGCCCATCAGCTCAGATAAAAACCAACCCCTCTGCTCCTTCTGGGATGTTGCCTCCTAGGTTGCAAGCATGGTCCTCAAAGGAGATTTTGGTGGCCTGGGATCCTCCTATCAAAGTAAACGGTGACATTAAAAATTATACAATCTCCATCCACAAGCCTGCTGAAACAGGAAAGAAAACTGTTGACTTTGATGCATCTCATAGTTCCTTTGTGAGACGTTCGTTTATAGTGGCAGGACTACAACCCTACAGTTGGTAAGTCTGGAAGATTATGTTTGTTAAATGAATGCTGCAAGTTGAATCACTAGGCTGGCATTAACTCTCCATTTTAAACAGTTGGTCAGACCCATGGGTTTTAGTTCCTAAAAGGCAAATGATAAAGCCGAGATATTTTAATTTACAGTAACACCAGCTATGTATCATCTTGATGAAGTGCATAGAGTTGACCTGGGTTATAATTGATACACAGGGTGGTTTAGTACTCTGCTACAGACTCCAGAACCTGCACTACTTGTGAGCTACTTGTGTTTATGCAGGACTCAGCTGCAAAAAAAAAGCAACACACTTGATACTGAAATAATGTCTTCCCTGCTAATTCTTGATTATTTACGTCACCTTTCCGTATATATTTGTGTAGGCATAATTTGTGTGTGTTACATGGTTGATAAGTCTGTCTACTATTTACATATGACTAATCTAAATCCAAAGAGAGAAGAGTAATAGAGTGAAGTTAGTGATGATCCTGCTCTCAAATGATATCCGCATCATCTTTTACAATAAATAATCATTTTGATTCATGTCATCAAAATAATTTTGATTACTTGACTCATGAAGATATGAATACTGCTTTGAAAACAAAAATCACAGAATCATAGAATCATCCAGGTTGGAAAAGACCTCAAAGATCATCGAGTCCAACCACGACCCAACCACGCTATCCCAACTCTAACAACCCTCTACTAAATCATGTCCCTGAGCACCACATCCAAACGGTCCTTAAATACACTCAGGGATGACGACTCCACTACCTCAGTGTAAAACTTGGATGAAACTTTTTTCTGTCTTCTGCTTTATGAATTCCCACATGTAGTCTATATGTTGATATAAATGGTTTACTTTTTCAAAAATGCCAAAGACCAAAAAAATTAAGACCCCTTCCCCCTCCAATGTGTGTTTGATTCAGATGTTTTAACCACTTTGTTCCTACTTATGTTTTCCAAGGTACGAGGTACAGCTCCAAGCTTGCACAGAGCTGGGCTGTGCCTCCAGTGAGTGGGCATCTGTCCAGACACTGGAGGCACCACCAACAGCACAGCCCGCCCCTCTCATAGAGATACAGACCACAGCCAGGGGCTTCCAGACAGTGTCTTCTGTCCTATGGACTGGCCCACAGCAGCCAAATGGGAAGATTTTATACTATGAACTTTACAGAAGACGGACAACACAAGCCCTCATAAATTTAGACCTCATACTTGTTTACAATGGCTCTTCAACGTTCTTCAGAGATGACCAGTTGTTGCCTTACACAGAATACGAATATCAGGTGGGATCTAATGTTATGTAAGTAGTGTGATATTTTAGTGCTGAAAAGGCATTTCGTTAGTTTTTTTCTTTCTTTTTCCCTCTTCCCCTAGTCTTCTTGGAATTATTTTTTACTTTGAGACTGTAAAGTAGCTTATGTCAAGAGGAAGTGGAGGTGTTTTCTCAACAGATTAAATGGTAGAATGGTAGGATCACAAGCAGGTTTTGTAAAGTTATTGTTGATGGCTGCTACTTCTTATGCATGTTGGCCTTTCACTGTTGTTTTTCTTATGAGTTTACTATTGGAATTAAACTGTGGAGTAGGTATTGTCATCACTGACTATCAGCAGTGCCCTGGAAACTAAGCTCAAGTTTTGTACACATATCTTGGCTTTACCCCATTGAACTGAGATATTTGCTATTTCTAAGCACCTGACATTCCTTTCAACTGTTTGGATGAGTTAGTGGAGTTTAGAATCTCACCAAAAACAGCCTTTAATCTGCTGTCTCTAAAGCCATAGTTTCGTAGCAGGTTAAGGCTAGTTTTTGCCTATAAAGATGCCTTTCAACAAGCACTCTTATTATTCTGCTAACAGGATAGCAGTAAGCCTCACTCCGGAATCTATACACAA
Organism: Chrysolophus pictus; assembly: GCA_037305975.1. Lineage (NCBI taxonomy): Eukaryota > Metazoa > Chordata > Aves > Galliformes > Phasianidae > Chrysolophus > Chrysolophus pictus. The sequence goes on along the minus strand of CM074578.1, from coordinate 90,338,390 downwards.
TAACTCTACATATGGAGTGTCTTGAGGATGAGTTTGGCAATTATCAGAAGTATTTACAACTTTTTTCCTAAAATAAAATAAAATAAAATTTTCTCAAACGTGGATTTGTTTCAGTAAGTGTAAAACACAGTGCATTCCACCTCTTGAGCTCCCACAGGATGGTGGCAATCTTTCTTTAAAATGTTCATTTGCTTTATAGGATGACAAAGTAATGCAGGTTGGAATGGCTCTCATCCAGTCCAGCTTCCCGCTCAAAGCACTGTCGGTTGAAAGGTCAGATGAGGTTATTTAGGGTTTATTCTTTTGTACCTTGGAAATCCTAAGGGAAAGTGAGCAACATCTCAGGGCAGTCTGCACCACTGCTTTACTGTCCCCATGGTGAAAAAAGTGTCCTCACATGCCAAGTTCTCCAGCCTCCTGACTGCCTTAGAGGCCCTCTGCTGAACTCACTCCAATTCATCAATCTTTCTTGGGGCCAAAACAGGACAAACGCTAAGTGATGGCATGTAATCACTTCCTTTAATTGTCTGGCTATGGTCCTGTTAAATGGCTCAAGATGCAGTTGCCTATTTTTGCTGCCAGGGTACATTGCTGGCTCATGTTTGACTTCCTATCTACTAAGATCCCCCCAAGTTCTTTCCAGCTGAGTTGTTCCATAGCTGGTCAGTCTCTACCCTGTAATGCTGCAAGGGTTTATTACTAGGCAAGGTGCAAGGCTTCACATCTGTCCTTGATGAAACTACCTGGTAAACTTCTCCTCTGTGATCTTCTGACTGCCCTTGATCATACTAACTTGTTCTCTCCACTTTGGTGTCAACCTGATGGAGGTTTGATGACAGTGCTCTTCACAGATCAGATTCTTTGGTTTCTGTTCTTCACTTCTACCGTTACATTCTTTTTGGTAGCCAGAAGCCATGCAGAATTAAATCTAAAATGTTTCTTTATCACATTAGCAGTAGAATCTATTGAGCTGATACATACACATACAGAGTCATGTAGCATGGAAGGGACATCCAGAGGTCATCTAGTCTAACTTCCTGCTTGAAGCAGATCTATTCAGAGTAGGCTGCTCAGGACTGTGTCCAATCGCATTCCGGACCAAGTTCTCCATCCCTGATTCTCCAAGGATGGAGACTGTACAACCTGTCTGTTCCAATGACTGCTTACATATCTCTTATTTCCCTTTGTGCCTAACTCTGTTGTTTCAGCCTGTGTCCATTGCCTCTTGTATGTCAGAGTCCCAGGGCCTAGAGGGAAGAACTCTGTGGCTTTCTTCATAAATCACTTCTAGCAGCTCTAACTTGGATAAGAAAAGGATTCTGAATGGACAATTATTAAATTATTGAAAAGAGAACCTGAGACACTACTAGAAAAATGTACTTACTGCAGTATTCACAAAACCTATCTTCGCTACTTGACACAAACCTTTTTCCTTTTGATGTTTCTGTATTGGCAGCATGTTTGTAAGGTGGTAGCCAGAATGAACAGTCTGTCTATTAGCTTTGAGCCAGAGGAAATTTTGAGTATCTGTGAGTTCAGAGAACTTCGGAATTTAGTAGTACAAGAGATGCTATAACATTTTCCAAAACAAAAAGTATGATTACTTCAAGCCCAAAAACTTACTACTCTTTAAATGTGTGAAGATATATTTTCCAGTCGTCATTTTACTTGTGACCAAAGCTATTAAATTTTTTCAAGAAACAGAACAGTTTAGAGTGAAATGTTGTTGTAGTAAGTCCCCCTGTGTATAAATATTAAGGTTTTAATTTCTTTTTCACTGTCAAGGACTCTTCTGTATCCTCCACGATACTGTGAATTCTCCATTTGCTGTAGTTTCTTTAAAATGGAACTATTGCTGGACCAGATCTCCTTACTATTTTGGTTGAGATCTGTGAAGAATGCAAATGCAAATGCAGATGAAGATTGGTAGATAGAAAAGAGTTGTAGCAGATCCATGCCCTGATTACTACTTAGGAATCTTTTTTAGCTAAAGAAAAACATCTCACTTTTTTGTCGGGGCTGGAAGCTGTGTGATACTCTCAGTTGCACCAATTTACAGTTACCTAATTCAAAAGCTGTTTTGGGGGGGGAGAAGTTGGTAGCACAGCACAGAGATGTGCTTGAGCTAATGAATTTAATGATCAGTTGATGATGAGTAGCAAAGTGGATTTCTTTGGTTTACCATGCCATATTCGAGACTTGGCTTTTTATCTTGATTCTGCTCCATAACTGGGCTGAGCTGTTGACTGGATCTCTAAATCATTTTTGTTCTTTTTTTTTTTTTTACCTCTCCACTGATGGCCATTTATTTCACTGTGAGAGGTTTTTGCATGCACGTGTTTGTTTTCTCCTTGTGTCACTTGCAGCAGTCTTCTGGGATCTATTCTAAGCTCCTCCATTGTTGACAATTTATATCTTGTCTGTGAGACAAGTTATTCATAAGTATAGGGCTTGACTTTTGCTATTATGCTGATGAAACCCAGATTTATATTTCACTTAAACTGAATATTGATTCTGCTGTCTCTGCATTTGAGGCTTGTTTGCTGGACATAAAACTTTAAATGCAACTGAATTTCCTCCAGCAGAATGCAGATAAAATCAAAGTGCAGTGATGGGATGGGACCCTCTCCAGCATTTTTGGAGGTATTGAGGTTTAGTTCAATGAACCTGGTAGCTTCTTTGGATCTGAGGTGAGGGTTTTGGAGGTTTTTTTTTTTCTTTTGCTGGAAACTTCGGCTGAATATTTAAAGCTTGTAAGACTAGATACAAAAGTTGCACTTCCAAAAATGATGATGTGATTTTTGAAGCTCATGCTGGTCAAAGGGACTGTGCCCCCTAAATGCTAAGGTCACAATTGTTCAAGGAACTTGAGCATTTTTATTCTTCATGGGCCAGACCTATGTGAGCACATTAATGCCTACTAGATTTCAATGCACTTTAAGAGGCATTAAGGTGCCTACTGTCCTGTACTTGGAAATAATTACTGAGATCTTTGAAATTTTATCTATAGGTCTAACCAATAGATACTTGCCTTCTTTGTAGCATCTGGCCTCTTAGGCATTTCTTGAAATACTGTCTAATTCCTCAGCTGTATTGCGTGATTCCCTCAAAAAATCCTGACTTAAACAAACTTCATGAGACTTAATGAGTTTCTTCATTTCTATAGAATTTCTGAAACAAAATATTTCGGCTTTTCTCAGGAGCTGCTGAGAATGGTGTAGAGTACCCATTTTTCTCAGCTACTGGTAGGCCCTTTTGACACACAGTACTGATCTACAAAAAGGTGGTGCTGGGTTTTGGTGCAATTTACATGCAAGTGCAATGTCACTCTTCCACAATTGCACTTAATTTTGTACTTGGAGTGCTTCTTTAGATTAATGGCTTACTGTTTTCCTGATATGTAGAACATGTCCTTATTTCCTCTCTGAAACCACTGAGCAAGCAAAAGGTTGGAGTAGAACTTTTCAGAAGGTTTTATTGTTGCCTTTTTATTCTTTGGTAGGACTGTCTGGTGCACTGCAGCAGGTGTATGCCTCTCACAGTGTCCTTCCTTAAGTAGTGTGCTTCTCACAGTCCAAATACTTCTGCCAAGTGAAAGGCCAAGGGAAGATTCCAAGATATGCCAGGGGAAATACATTTTGGGCATTCCATCTTGGACTCTCAGAAACTATCAAAGAGGAAACAAATCATATTTCTGACTTTGGAGATTTACAGAAAGAAAAATGAGTGAAAAGTCATGAAGATTATGGCAGGACCAACTGCATGGAGCACAGACAGTGTCAGTCCTCTTGGTCACTTTCAGAGATGACAAGAATGGCACTTGGTTACCAGCCTGTCCATCAAACTGGTGCTCCAGTTTGTGCTGCTTAGTTACTGACTAACAACTGAGTGACTTTTACAGCTTAAAATGGGGTAAAGCAGGTTCTCTGACTAAACAGTGATGGGTAGTCACCCATTTGTTATATCCCTCATCTTTTGGCTTCTTTTCTTCATTTTAATTCACTATTTCTGCTTGTCACACTCAGAGAATGATACAACACAAAGCATTGACAAAATCAAAGACATTTCCTTCTTGCACTCCCTGCTTGCTATCCCCTTTGTTTCAAAGAGGGGGTTTTCTTGCAAGAGAAAATCTTCTGAAAATTAAAGCAAGCACAGTTATATTCTTTCAGTGCTTTAAAAATACCTTCTCTAAATACCCTTTTGCTGAACTGGATGCTTCCTTTGCCCTCATACAGTAGGGCACACAGTAGAAGTGCAATTTCTTTTAAAAAGCCCCTCTTCTGGGCTTCATGTTTCTGTTGCCAACACTGTCCTAAATTTAAGTGTGAAACAATGTACTGATGAAGCAAACCTTGATTTTTGTTCATTAAACAAAATGATGTTTTTGGCTTCCAGAATTACTGGTGAGACAGTTATGACACCACACTTGTAGGACTTTTTCCAGTACGTTGCTATTCTGATCATGGTTCTGATCAAAACCATGGCAAGCTATCCTTTAATAAGACATTAGTGTGAGTACCGCGGGAAAATATATTCCAGGGCAGTAGATGACTTGATATGATTTCCTTGATTGTATCTTTTTATTTATGAGGCATAATTTATGACTGCTGAAAAGCAAACTAAAATGAGTGATGACTAACTACAGCCAAAGTAATAAATCAGAAACAGAGAAAGAAGTGGTGATTTTGATCGAATCTATTGAATTAGCTGTTGCCCTTAGCTATTACAGGTATTGGAAAGACCTTTTAATATCTGCTTATCTCTCTCTTGGGAATGCGGTAACTATCTCATTATATACCCATAGGAAACAAATTATTTAATTTTCTACCTTTTAGAGTTAAACTTGTTTACATCTCTCATTAATTACGGGTGTTATACTATGTTATATGAAATGAGCATCCTTTAGAGTATGGTAATGTTATGAAAGTCCCAAACTGTTTGCCTGTAATCTTTGTCTTTCTCTTTCACCTCCCTAGAATGGGTTTAATACTTTTATTAGATATAAAGATTTGAATAGTGAAGATGAATAGCAATGTTAAGAGGTTCAAATTATCGCAATGCTAGAAGCCTGGACCTACAGTCTATCCCATTATATATTTATGGCCTCCCTAAGTATGCTGACTGAGTGCTAAATAGGTAAGAGAAGAGATTTCAGGATGGGCAATCAGAAAACACTCTTTTGTTTACTACCTCTTTGTACCACTGATCATGAGTGGATGTGATACCTTTTTTCTATTGCCTTTGCTCTATTCCTATTAGATTGCAACCACTTTTGAAACTTTCTACTTTGCTCATAACTTCCTGACACTGCAGTGCCCAGAATGAAAACATTATTTTAATGCTGGATGGTAGACTTCTGTAGGCAGGGTTTGTGCTCTAAGTTGTGCTGAAATTGCATTAGGAATCCCAAATTACCTAGACTGCACGTCGGTCAGGTCTGATGAGAAGAAAGATTTGTGAAGGGTGCTGCAAATGACGGTGGCAGAGAGATCTCTGGGTTTCTCTAATTTTATTTAACTAGCCAAGATTATAGGTTTCATTTTTCTTGCGGAATGCTGGTCAAACATAACTAAAAATTTGGTGCTGTGTTTCTGAAACTTACTGATATCATATCTGATATACTTCTAAAATATCTTACTATCTCGGAAAAAAGCTACACTGGGAAAACTCTGTGTTTATGTAATCACAGGGCTATAAGTGAGCAGGTCTTGGTGAAGAAAACAGTCTCAAAGTAGTGCTGTGTGTTTGCACCTCCAGGAATCAACTGTAGAAACAGAGGAATCGTATCAGTTCAGCTCTGCTACTGCTCATCTCTCCTGGCGTGTGCAGAGTGGTGCTAGTGCTGAATCCTTCTTGGAAGGACCAGCAATCAGTTGTGTTAAGTCCTTGAATTCCCCTCGAGCAGAGAGCTGAAGTCTTGCCCCTCACAGAAGCACGTTAACTTCACCAGACCTGAAGGGCTTGGTGGGAGCCTGCAGTCACTGCTGCTCAACAGTGAGCTTTTGGAGGAGGGCGATTGTCACCTGGTCTCTGTGCAAAGTGGAGGATGCTGGCTCTGCCTGCCCTAGGAATTCAGCAGGAGCTCAAGACTTCTTCCTCCAGACAAGCAAGCTGCCACCAGACAGCACACCCTTCTGCCTGCAGCTTCCTTGCTATACTTCAGCAGAGGCGAAGGAGAACGAGTTTCTTACGCTCGCTTTGCAGGAGCGGTGGGAGCTTCCTGGTTGGCCCCTGTGCTTACGGTGGAAATATCTGTCACACTGCTGGGACCAGGTGTGAGATGTGAGTGGTGCGAGCTGGCAGGCATTACTGCACACATGCCATCCTCTGCCAGACCTCTGCTCAGTCAGCTTGTGTTTATGCTTGTTTGTGTAATTGGAGTCATGATCAAAAGATCACTTCAATCACGGGGAGAATTTTTGGTAACACAGCGCATTTTTTCTGCCTTAATCACAGACTATATTTGTCCTTTGAGGGGGTTAAATTTGTGTACTTTATTTTGATAGCTTCTTGACTGTCCCTATTGATCACAGAGAAGCTTAGTGCTTGCCTGCTTGCTTGTCTTCTTCTGATGCTTTTCTTCAGCTTTAGTGGTAGTCCAGCTGCTTCCCTCTATTCCCTCCTGTATGAAGTACATACTTTCACATATGATCTCCATTTGATAAAAGAAAAATGACTTTTTCAGTTCAAAACACAGCTTGCCCAGGTGAGAGCCTCAGGCCTGTGTTGCTCAGAGGTGAAGACGACACCTACTCACAGCATCTCCATCTTTGAGCCATTGTAATTTTAGTGCCTTGTATGGAGAAAGTTGCTATTCAGCTTTACTGAGCTTGAACAAGTGCTCACTGCACTCAAGCTGTGGCCAGTTTCTCCTGGTCTCCTACCTCTTGCCCCTTCTTGCTGGGCCAGTGAGCCTTCAGGTTGTCCTATGATCATTTTGAGCAATGCCTGAACACCATTCTCATCCAGGAGCTGAGATCCATGCAGGGTCATTGGTGATGAAAGAAACAAGCTTAGTTACCTGTAAGTGGAATTCTCTAGTACTTCTCTAGAGATTGTAACTCTCTAGATATGGAGGCTCCAGACAAGTTTCTCCTCTCTGGTTCCACCTCATAATCCAGTGTGGTCCAGAGGCCAGCAAATTTATAAAGCAGTTTAAAAAATATCTCATGTAGTGTAGCTGATTTTGGAAACCACTCCTGCTTTTGTTGAGGGAAAGTAGCCGTTAAAAGCTATACATCTTTTGGCAGCATGCAGAGCCATGCACAATGATGTCATAGTTAATGCTTTTGAAAGCAGTATATTCAGAAGGTCGGGTTATGAGAAGCGTTTGATGCCTTTCTGCTGTTTTGTCATTCAGTACATTCCTGCCTACATGAGATCTGTGCTCTGAGGTAGCAGAGAATCTTCTGCCATTCTGAACAGCAAATGACGATGATGATGCCTATTAAGCTGTTTACATTTCTATGTGGATGCAGTAAATATTTTCTGTGCTGATTATGTCATGTCCTAAAAGAACTCTTTTTGTGTGCCAAAATAAAACTTGTTACAAAAGTCTAAAGCATGGAACTTCATCTTAACCAGGCTTTCAGTTATCCATGCCCTTTTTGTGGTAATCTTCTGAGGAGCCATGACCAAATCAAACCTCTGATTTTAGCAGGTGCTTCTCATTGCCGCTTCTGTTGCCTTGCTGTCTGATTTCTTCATGCACTGAAATGACTGAACATGAACATTTTCATCTGCAGCCATTTCTGTGCACTTACAACTCTGGATCTCTAAACACAGGCCAGAGTTTACTTGAATGACGATTCTCATAGGGAAAAATTTTTATAGCCATCCATTCTTTTACAGATGATTAAGCAGAAGCAGAGGGAGTCAGGGGACTCAGGATTATGTCAGTGTAAATCCAGAATTTAGATCCTCTAAAGTCCTGCTGAGCTCTCACAGTGTTTTCCAAAGCCGATGTGAGTTTTGCACAGCCGAAGATATTCTGCTGGAAATGTCTTGGCATGGCTGAGTTGCTAAGTTTCCCTCACTGGTATTCTGAGACCATGACTGTCAGAAAGGCCCAGATTCATCTTGGCCTCTTTTTGCAGAGGAATGTGATGCTCAGAGGATGGGCTCAGGGTCCCTCCCTGGAGATGGACCTGGCTAGGAAGCCATGTCTGCTTGCACTTGCCCTTGCTCTGCCCAGTTGATCTTGGTTTTGTTATGTTTGTACAAAGTGGAACAGCCTTGAAGGGTGCACACTGTGCACAGACAGAGGTGAGTTGTGCACATGGGCAATTCCACTCTGGAGGGCGGTGGGACTGACTGCCTCCATTGGAGCGTGTGATTGAAATGAAATTGCTGCCCTCTGGGAAGAGGTCTTCAGCCACCCAGATGTCACATGAAAGGAGATCAGCATTCCCTTTTCCCTTGTCCTGAGATGGTGACTATCAAAAATAAGGCTTGTGTTCTGAAAGATGTGGCTTAGGCTCCTATGTTATGGGAGGGATGGAAGAAGATGACTCAGTGATGTGTGTGCACCCCAGCTGTGCTGCATCCCTCTCTTCTCCAAATTTCCTAAGTAGTCCCATTTCGAGGCCTGGTTGCTGTGCTATGCAGGAAGCCTCTCTCCCTAGTTCATGGCCATCAGTTATAGTGTGGAAGCTGGTTCTGCAGCTCAGGCCCAACGCTGCCACATTCCATGCTCATTAAGACTGCAGCCTGGTGTGCAGCCAGAGCTTTAGAACTAGGGTCAGTGCTGAGTCGAGGCAAGTGGCACACTCAGAGCTGCTTTTTCCATATGTGGCTTTTTCTCTCCACAAAGAAATATGCTCCTTGAAATGAGCTACTGTGGGCAAATCTTTGTAGCAGCAGGGACTTAACTCAGATAGAGGGTTTGACCTACTGCAGTAAAGTGAACAGAGTTTGACTTATGAAAAGTTCACAACAGAGATATATTACTGATTTCACTGAAAATGAAAGTATTCTGGCAGAGCTTTTTATCGTAGGGTGTCATCTGCACTTATGTAGTGTTTCACAGGATGATATTATATGTTAGTGAAGGAATGAGGTAGTAACTTCAGTTTTGTAGTTGGCAGAACCATAGTCTTCAAAGCCTCTGAGGTAGGTTTTGGCCCTTTTCCTTCCCCGAGCCCCTTGTGAAGTGTTCTGTGGTCTTGGAACTTAATATTGCTAGCTGGAAAGATGCCAGGGTCAATCTTGAAGAACTCTAATTTCTAAACCTCTTATTTTTTTAAAGCCCAGTCCCACCAGCCACTTCCCCAGGACTTCTGCCTGGGGTAGATCACATAAGAACGTATTTTACTGTTGTCAGAATTGCTCGGCGTGAAAGCTTACTAAGGAATACTTATACTAAAAATCGCTCAGACAGTCCTCTTGTATTGCCATTTAGATCTATCATTCTGATTGATCACTGTGTGGTTGGCTAATATTGAGCCTAATTTAACCCTACACACTCACGCATCCATCTATTCTGTCTATTGTACCTGACATTCTACAAATTACTTACTCATGCAAATGACGACCTAAGGCAACCTTTTATGATATTCGTGTTTAATTATACAAATGGTTTTTGATAAATAAGATTATACATCCTTCCATATGTTTATTCACTCCTTGATGAAAGCAAAATTTAATTTTCATGCAGATTTGTTGAAGACTGTGTTTAATAAGTGCTGAGTTTTATGTAGTCTGCAGATCACTCTGGTTTTGGGAAGCTGACAAAACCAGTAGGTGTAGTTCACAGAGACATGTGGGTTTTAATCAGGCCTTGTTCAAGCTGCTAAATTTTGAACTCTTGGAATTGGAACAGTTGCCTTTGTGCTCATGTGGTAAAGTAAATGTTGTTGTGGAAGCAAATGAGAGATGCTGATTTAACCATAATTTTCAGTGGGCTTTGTTTATATAATGGCTTACTGAAAACGTTGCCAAATGATTGCTACAGAAATATTTTTAAGAGAGAGATGTCCCTATAAAAATGTCAAGTTTTTAAGAGAAACTAGAATTTGTCTTGTGCAATTCAGTCAAGGTGAACATAATTAGATGTCAGACAGTGGCAGGCTGAACTCACTGGGGCTGCTTGCGCACGTGAAGGAATTAAGAGGAAAGGAGACAAATGGCAGGCCTGGATGTCAGTATTTTTGTTCACATTTGTTTGAAAATGTTATCGGTGTTGATCCTCTTTGCATGGCACAACAAAGACGGTGCTGGGAATTTAGGTAAGTAGGAACTACGTGAATACACGCTTCCTGAGACAAGAAATCTACTTTTCAATGTAATTTTTTTTCTGCTAGGAAGTCATTGGATCAGTACAGGTACTGGGCTGCAGACAAGGGACATTCTGCACGGGGGCTGTTACACTGTGTCTTTCTTAGCTGCAGTAGCATCCTGGAGGGCTGTGGAGTTTTTTGTGGGTTTGAGTCCTTCATTGATAGTCTCTCTGTTTCTGTGTGCCGAAGGTGTGGTCAGTGAACTCGGCGGGCCGGACACCGAGCGGCTGGACACGCTGCCGGACAGGCCCTGCTCCTCCCGAGGGCCTGGCAGCTCCCCTCTTCCACACAGTGGCATCTACAGTGGCCGTAGCGAACATCAACCCTCCTCTGAAGCCAAACGGGGTGGTCAGTATCTACCGGCTGTTTTCTAATGATACTCGAGGGACTGAGGTGGTGGTACGTATTGTCAAAATTATTTGTGTACTTCCATTTTTACTTGCGTTTTTTAGCATTAGCAGTTTTGTTCTTAGTAACTGTCTGCTGGTTGCAAATTTTCTTCCTCTCCTGCTCTCCCTTTGTTGCCTGCTCTGCAATGCTCTCTTCTGGCCAAAGCGGGTCCTAGGCTTTCAGTCAGCTAAATGTGCTTCTCAAGGAATTATCTTCAGCGTTCAAATCTTTCTCACTTGGTAATGTGCTGTGACAATGTGACAAGAATCCACAGCGTTGTTTTGGGGATGGCTAACCATCCAAATGAAATACTTCCAGACAGCCCCTGCCAGTCCAAATGGTGCAGGTGGAAACGGGAGCCTGGAGGAAGTGGTTGTGTGCTTTGGAGAGCCTACAGGTTTGAAGCTCCAAAGAAAACGCTCTGAGTTACCCTTAAAATCTATCTGATTGGTAAGAAGTATTGCATGGCAAAGCACTCAAGAACAGTGCAAGTTAAAAGAAACGGTGTCTCAGTCTAGATCACCTTAAAAGAAGTTCTTAATGGAGACATCTTCAGTGCAAATCTTAGCTATTTAATCAAATCCCAGTGAACCAATTCTCTAGGCAATACCTCCTTTTTGTGTCTGTGCCATGGAGGGTTCCAAACCTCAAATGTGGAGTCATTTTCATCTCTAGATTGGACATTGCTGCATCTCAGAGGCCCATAATCAAGACTGCGGAGGGTTACACGTGATCCTCAAATGTTTCCTCAGTTTTAACTGTGTCTGGCTTTTTCTAGGGTGGGCACATGGAAAGCAAGAAAGAGTAGGCTTATATATATGTTTATGGTAACAGATTGATACTGTTTATTTTGTATTTGCACAAGAAGGCTCAACAGCTGTGAGGAGACTGCAGCAATACAGATGATGCTTTTATAGGGTTGACATGCAGCTGTGATTTTCCCTTGAGATTGATTCCATTAGGTGTCGAGGCATGATTGGACTCAGTTAAGCTAGGAAACCTGCAGAGTTTCATTAGTGTTTTAAAACTGGGAGATGTGAGGAAAATCTAGAGGTGTGCAAGTTGTCTGGAACAGTTACCACCAAATCAGCGCAAAATATTGGAATAACTTTTGTCCGTAACATTATCTGTCTGGTTTTCACAAGAAGGCAAGTATTGACACTTTTTTCTTTGTATCAATCTTTCTCAGTTCGGAAGTGTTGGAGATACCTTCTCAGGTCATCAAGCCTGTCCACAAGTTTAAGCTGCCTAGTGATACATAGTACAGATTTATTCCTCCATGCATTTATACCTCCCAGTGCAATCGGAGTGTCCATGTCTGATTCAGCTAGCTCATCTCCCTGGTGTCTGTATCGCCTTCCGTCTCCATCCCATCACACCTGCCATGCTGCTGTCTCTAGCACTGGCATTAGGCAGTACCAGATGCTTTTCTTTCCTTGCTTCACTCGTTCCTTCCTATTTTCTTCTGTACTGTGCTGAGTCACATGGTGCTATGTGGAAACAAATGTTGCCCCCTGCTGGTGTTGATTGTTTTGGTTTAAAAAGCTGTATCCATAAATGACTGTAACAAAGAGGTGAAGTAGCTGTTCCTCCAAGCAGTTTAGAAATAAGTTTCCTTTGCCAGAACTCTCCCATGTGAGATGTAGAAGAGTTGCCTATCAAGCAGGATTGCATGGCACCATTGCCATTTCAGTGTGGAGCAGCACTGTGTTGGCCTTCTGCTCAGAGGTTCCTGCTGGAGAGCCCAGTATCCCTTTGGGTGAATTGACCTACCAGTCACACGCCTATCACTCTGCCAAGTGCTGTCTCATGTATCCAAGCCAAGGAAACTTTTGAGATATCCACGGCACTTGCTAGTATACTTATCATGCAGTCATTTTCCACAGACATTTATTTTTGTTTCAGTTCCTTTTAGCCCAGTGTTTCTCCTTAAAGGTTTGCAGTTTCTCTGTCCCTGAGAATGACACATACAAGTTGATATACAGAGTTTACATCTCAACTCAAGAGGTCTGTGAGGCCACTGATGGCGTGGTCTTTTCCTTTGAATAGTGCCCTTTAGCTTTGTAATGGGAGGAAAATAACTGCAGAGGTCCTAGTGCACGGCAGCTGCATTAATGTCAGACTTAAAGGACATTCAGAACCTTGTGCCCATAGTCTTCTGGAGTTAATTTATCCTGATAACTCTTATTTAGTACTTGTGGTGCTTGAACCTATGACAAGTTTCCTCTTAATTTTTTGCAGCTGTCAGAAGGGACTGCCACCCAGCAGACAATACATGGGCTAAAACCTTTTACCACGTACTCCATTGGCGTGGAGGCCTGCACCTGTTTCAACTGTTGCAGCAAAGGACCCGTGGCCCAAATCACCACGCAGCCAGCTCCCCCCTCTGAGCAGCCACCCCCGCAGATCCGTGCCGTGACCTCCAGGAATGCCTCTTTCCAGTGGAGCGCCCCTCAGTCACCCAATGGCATTGTCACTAGGTGGGAGCTGCAACCCAGCCAAATCTCAGCTAGCTAGGGGTGGTGGCAGAGCCACCTTCCTGGATGTAAATTGTAATCATGTGACTGAGAGCACTGGATGGTTGGGACAGCCGCGTTCATTCTTCCTGGTGTTGGTGGTGATATCTCATGTGGCCTAAATAGCATCTAGGAGGTGTTTAGATGAAGCGGTTGCTTTTCTCATGTGCAGGATATAGAGACTGATGAAGGTGGGGAGGATGCTGGGAGTGGAGGTCATTGTCTAAAACCTGTGGTTGCACCGTGAGAGATCAATTGTCTGCAAGAGGCAGCTGTATCTTGTGGTTAGTAAGGCCAAAGCTGATGTGCGGAAGTATTGATGCCTTTTAAGGCACCAATAGTTTCATTATGAGTGTGACTGACAGCCACAGTTTTTCACAGACCACAGCTGGGGCCAAAGTCTCCAGGAGAAAAACTAGCATCGGGTTCAGTATCCTGTCTGGTAGTCAGACATATCAGGATGAAAATGGTTGGTTGGTTGTGATGAAACAATCATGTTATGTTATAAAAGCTCTTAGTTAATCTAAATCTCCACTGTCTTCTCAGCTATGAGCTCCATGTGTACATGGCTTGTCCGCTGAACCTGCAGCCGGCAGTAAAGGCTTGCAGCCCTGGCCCAACTGAGGTGAAGTATACAGGAAATGGACAGAGTGCCAACGTCTCAAACCTCGAGCCTTACACAACCTACAACCTGCGAGTTGTGTCTTACAACTCCGTGGGCAGCAGCGCCTCAGAGTGGGTTGGCTTCACTACAGAAAAGGAGCGTGAGTATGAGATCAGAAATTTCTGCTTCTGCTGCATGGGGCAGAGATCTGTTGATTCTCTTCAAGAATAACCTGTCTTAATTCATGCCACACTTCTGCCAGGTTCGTTAAAGTTTTCCACAGGTTTCATCTGAATGTTTGGATCCTTGCTGATAGCGAACAGTTTATCAGTAACCAACCACAGCAAGGCACTACTTTAAATTCGCTTGGTGCTGCATGGGACTTAGTTCACGGCCTGAACCAATGATTGAGCACCTGGTGAAGCAGCCAGACCTGGGAGCACAGGTGAAGGCAGTTTGCCTGTGTGACTAGAAGGGGTAGAACCAGGTTCTCCTTAAGCCTCATTTAAGTGCTAGCCGCTACAAGGGAAGGATCTCTTTGTGGAGATTCCTCCTTCTGGAGTATTTTATCTCCCTGAAAAAACAAAACGAAAACTTAAAACTAAAATCAGCTACAAAATGAGGGAGTCTGATGCTGGGCAGCAGCTCCTGCCGTGGTGCAATGGAGCCGGGGGCCTCAGCAGCCTTGCGACGGGTAAGCAAATCTTTCTTTGACTGGATTGTGACCATCACTCTTTTTTGGGTGATTTAGAGCTGGTTGTCTGCCATTGCCTTTCCCTACAGGTGATGTGTATGGAAGAAAAATGTGCAGGACTTGTGCCTGTAGCCAGAACAGATTTTTACCATCAATACTGAATTTCTGGTAGTCTAGCAGGAGCTTTTATTGAAAAGATCCATAGTGCTGTAGCCAATCATTCTGTAACAGATGAGATCATTTCACCTCAGCATGCCTGGACAGGGCAAAGAGGATCTTAACTTTTTCTCACATAGTCTGGTGTCAGGATTTCAGTATCCTTTTTATAGAAATCCCATTTAAATCAATAGATACTTCTGCTGAGTAGATAGTAAAAATGTATCACCTGCTACGTTGCATGGATTCTCATCTCTAAGTTTAGGGTAACGTAGCCCCAGATTTTCTTGAATGTGACCACTATAAGAAAAAGTCTTTAAAGCTTTTGCAAGCTGAAAACTGTAATGTGATTGATGAACTTTAAAATGGAGAAAAGAGGTGAGACATACAGAACAAAACTGTTTAATAGCCACTTTGAAACCCCTGCCCACTAGGTCTGCAGCCTTCACGTGTCAATCTTTCTTGCCTTGCTGAACTCTTATATGGGTTTCCTGAGTCACTCTGAGAGTCTCCTTCCTCTTGCCTGGAAGGTTTGGTTTAGTGAAAGTGGGCAATTAGAGGCGAAGTGTAGCTGGACAAGCAGCTTCCTTGTGAACAAACCAGCACGTGGTGGGCATGAGGTTTAACGACAAAGTCACAAGAAGGGACCACCTCAAACATGACAAATGAGTCATTTGTCAGCAAGCTGTTATGCCCAACTGATGAAAACTTCCTCCCTGAAGTGAGTTCTATTTCTTTTCTCCCTGCCTGCTGTGGTTTTTATATTATGTGCACATATTAGAAGAAAATCTAGGGCAGTCTCTCCAGGCTTGCAAAACAGTCCTTTCTTTAACGAGTTTGGTTGCCGGAGCTAGGTGTGCTGCAACTGAACTTGCAACTTGAACAACCTCCTTTTTCTCTCTGTAACGCGCTCTGAGTTGGGATTTAATCTGTGCAGTTTTAGTGCTGGACCACGAAGGCAAAGGACGAGAAATCTAGGTCTTTATTTTAAAGATTTGAAACATTTCTACTTTCTCAGTGTAGGGACTGGCTTGCTACTAAACGTTCTCTTTTCTCCATCTATCTGCTCAGACAAATGAATATGAGACAGCTAAAACACATGTGAATGAACTTGAATCATTCAGAGCCAGTTTCTCTCTGCTCTATAATTCTACCGTCCCTGTTGCCTAGAAATGAGCTTTTCTTCTTTTGCAGCACCTCGGTACATGGCTCCATTCTCAGTCGTTAGCAATTTATCTACCATCCACATAGACTGGAGTCGCACTTTTGTACTGAACGGGCGCCTGAAGGAGTACGCATTAACTGAGAGCGGGCAACGCATCTACAGTGGCTTTGACACCGAGTTGTATTTGCCGAGGACATCTGACAAAAGTCAGTTTCAATTTCCTATGTCTTTCTTCCTTTAAAAGACGTTGAGCTCAATTAATAGCATTTATATTATTGCTAAATTTGAGGAATGTGTCTCCCTGGAAGTCTCGTGCTAAGAGCACAGGAGTTATCGCTTTTCTTCCTAAATGGAGGAATGAAAGGGAGTCTGTGCAGCAGCTCTGGCAAGTTGTGCTCCATCTAAATACTTGCTGAATGCTATAGCCAAACTCACTGAACTGCATCCAAGCAGATGCTTGAAACAAAAATTCTTGGAACTTATAACCATTTTACCAGACTGGCTGAGCCTGCTTTAGTTTGTTCTGAGGGCTGAGCTTTACCAAATCCCGGAGCTGCATTCCGATTCCGTTCTTTAAGGCTGTGCTCTTGAAAAAAAAGGCATGAAAATAAACTCCACAAAAGGCTGGAGCCCGTTTGTTTTTGTTTTTTTTATTTAATATATATATATATTTTTTAAGGACTATATCAGTATCTTTTGGAACTGGCCTCGCTTTGAAATGCACTTTCTCTTTCAGAAATTTACGATGTTTAAAATGAAAATTAATCATGTCAACAGAGGAAAAAATGAAAACAAAAAAGAAAGATTCTGTTGTTAAGAGGTTTTTCTTTGTGTGTTACAGGGATTTGTCACTTCCTTTTTACTTTCTTGTATACTACTATGATGCTAGTACCTTCTTTTAAAAATCAATTTTTATAATAAGTTTCTATCAGCTGTGAACAAATGGCCCAAGGAATTTGTGGCACAATGATGGAATAAATTGAAATTTGCCAGCTGTATACAGTTGAAAAGGGGGAACTGAGCGTTGAAAGAGGAACATAATTTGTAGCAATGTCATAGTGATGGTTACCATATGTTCTGCCATACCTAATGGTTTAGGAGTTGAATACTCACGTATAAGGGATTATGAGGCTCTAATCTTGAACTCGGGTAGCTTGTTTGGCGATGTGCTGGGCTTGCTTGGTTGTTCTAAGCTACCGATCTCTACTGTTGGCTAATGGTGAAAAAGCAACACCTACAGAATTCTGATTTCTCCTTTTTGCTTAGCTTTTCTGTTTCAAGTAACATGCATCACCGATGAAGGGAGTGCCGTGACGCCAGTCATCAAGTACAGCGCTGCCGATGGACTTGGTAATTACACAAAGAAATGACCTATTGTCTACTGATTTTGTGCTTGTGGTAAAAATGTGATATGCACTGCGTGCTAGGTAGAGTGGAATCTGACTTGAGGGATCACGCCATGAGATTTCTCGGGACACTTGCTTTATAGATCCTTGACCCGTTCTGTAAATGGCATACGGTTTAGTGTGATGAAATCCTAGTTCAGTTGTTGTCCACTAGTAGATACCTATCACTAAAATGTTTGAATTTCCTTTTAGCTTTATTTTCTAGGATGAAAGTCTAAGCTCAAACTATTTGTAACTGACACTGCTTTTAATTAATATATTGTGAGTTAGCATTTTGTTTGGCTTCTTAAAATAGATCACCCTTGTCTTTGCAATTACTCTTTATACTGTAGTTCCCTGATATACCTCTTCGTGCTCTCAACTGTCGTCCTGCAAAATTTCAGGCAAGGCTACGGTAAAAGCATTGTGAAGTATTCCCATATCCATCACCTTCATTTGTTCTTTTTGACTGCTGGTTGTACCCTGCATCTACTACAAATTGGATCAGCACCGCAGGCAGCTTGCAGTGGAGACTTGGAAGCGAAGGTGATGGAAATTCCTTAGCAAAGAGTCTCGATACGCATGTAGGATTGCAAATAACCAAGCAATTCTGAATTCTGTCACAGAGACTTCTGATGCTTGTGTTGTGCAAAAACAGAGCCACGTGGCTGTTTTTTCTAACAGACAGGGGAAGGAGGAATAAAGTGTTTCATGTTGTTTTCTTTTATATTAATTTATTATTCATTTTTGTTCAGTCTTCTGGCATTCTGCTACAGGCATTGTCATGTAGAGAATGTCCTCTGTCCGTACCTCTCTGAAATTACTGTAGTCATTTCCACTCTTCAAGGTTACTCGGAGAACCTTTTTTTTTTCCTCACATTCCGCCTCCACCGCCTCCTTTCTCGAGAGCTGCTGATGCAGTGGTGATTTCCAGCCTGAGCAGCAATGCCGGAACTTTAAGCAGGGTCTCTTGAGGGTAGTAAGCTTTTTATTATAGCCCGCCAGCATATTGAACCATTATGCCACCTTGAACATAAGTGCAAATAAGCACATGACGACAAAATGACTTAAATTCCTGCCTAATTTATTAGAGGCAAAAGGGATAGCATATTGTTTAATGACTTTCTGAAATAACATTCTCTTTCTCCCCTAATCCCTCTTGATTTTTACAGGTCTGATCTTGACAACACCTGGAGAGAAGGACAAAGCAGAATCCAAAAGTGTAAAATTCTACAATGAGCTGTGGTTTGCAGTTTTGATGGTAGTTCTAGGTTTGATCCTCTTGGCTATTCTTCTCTCCTTAATTCTTCAAAGGAAAGTGCACAAGCAACCCTATGCACGAGACAGACCTCCTTTAGTTCCACTCCAGAAAAGAACGTCGCCAATGAGTGTGTATTCAACGGGTGAAACTCATCCGGTAGGTTGGGCAAAACACAATTACTCGTATCCATTGTGTCATACTTCTGCCTGTCCTTCACAGATTTCCTTTGTCCTTTGACTACTTTGCACTCCTATTTCCCAGCTGAATGCTGTTCAGTGTAGGAAAAGGACTGTCTGGTGCGCCTATGAAGGCACAGAGAGTCAGGATGAAGGCACTCAGTCCAAAAAGACTGCTGTGGCATCTGGTCTGCAGCCCCTGACATCTCTGGACCTGAAATGCTGATGATGCTTTAAGAAAACCTGTAGAACTCTAGTAGAGTAGAAAATCCAGAGCCGTTGATGGGACCTGATGTTAGCTGGCAACTTCAGTACAACTGGAAATGCCTTCATATCTTAAGAATTGGTAAGAAAATGCTCCTTGCAGAGGAGCACGTCACGTGGTCCCAGCTGTCTGTTGTCAGTGGTTAGCCAGGATCAAGTTGACAGTCTCTTGTCAGGAAACCGTGAGTTGCTCTTGCAAAAGCAGGGCTTAGAGGGCTTAGGGATGGGCTCTGTTTCTTTCTAGTTATCAGAACCCAGCTGGAATGCTACAGGACAAGCTGCCAGAAAGGTTAGGGGAGAGTGAGTGCAACTAGAGTAAAGCTAGGAACCTTAACAAAACGTATGTGTGTCTGTGCATGTGAAGTCACACTGGTACCATGAAAGGGTAGGAGGAAGGCTGCTGGGGAGTGATAAAGAAGGCGGCTCAGTGTCATTTTTATTATGACACGTATAGTTCTATAAAAATCAAACAATCAAAAAAAACCAACAACCCAGATAACGAACGTGTTCCATCACATAGCAGAGTAGTTGTGCTACCCTAACCATTTGCAAAAAGCGAGACACAGGAATGTGAAAAATGTTAGAAGACTGAAAGTTAGAACTTCTTACCAGGCACAGGCTGGGAGGCTATTCTTGTCACTTCTCTGCTTCTTTTTCCTGTGACTCTTGCATCCTTCACGCATTCTGTTCTTCTTTGTCTCAGTGCCAAGAAGCTGCATCTGTGCCTCAACGAAGCAGCTCTTGGAAACAATGGGATTTCCAGCGTGCCCCTTCTCCTGGCGAAGGCTGAGAGCATAACAAGCTTCTTTTATTGGTCTTATGGTTTTGATTCCACTTCTTCTACAGCCTGTTATGCTGTGTTGTCCCCCTTGACTTATGATGTCCTTGCTGCTGGCATTGCTATGTGGTTCCTAGCCTTTACCTTTTCATTTTTTTTCTCCAAAAGCTTGTGGAGCTAATGGGGGGAGGGGGGGAAACCACAACATTGGGCTGTGCACCAGTTGAAGAACTTAGTACAGAGCTACTTTGGAGTGGCAAAATGGCTTGTTTTACAATTGCTGCTGTGATCATTGCTGGCTGCCCACATGGCAGCTGATGACCAGTTGAAGTAAATCATGCTGTGTATTTGCTGGTTCTCCACTCTCCTACATCCTGCTATGGTATCTCCCTGACTTGAGCTGCAGCTAATTGACTTCCTTGTATAAGAAACAGATTGCACTTGCGCTACACCTTACCCTGCCCTAATGCTTCTCCTCCCTCTCTTTAATCTCAGTTTGAGACTATTGCTGACGCATCTGATTCATCGAGCAGCATCACTCTCAAAAGTTACAGGATGCGTTCTGAGGTAGAGTTAGCGTGCAGTGTTGCAAGATGTGTGATGTACCAGATGGCCTTAAGAGCATGCAGAAAGGCAGCTATACTTACAGTGCATGTTTATTTGGGTGGGTGAAAACATTTTTTCTGGTCATGGTAACTGTATATAACTAAGCAAAAGGAAGTCTGCTTAATGCCCTTGCTGTCTGTGTCTGGATTGCCATTCTGGTAAACAAAAGTCTTTGGACCTCTGCTTGTTGGCTAATGAAGGAAAAAAGTCTGGAGAGGGGAAAAAAAAAGTCAGGACAGCCCTGTTTCACAGAGTTGGGCCTTTATTTCCTTTTCAATAGTATGATTGACAGTGGGCGAAGGTTCTTTTTTTTCACCTTCTGTTTGTATTTGTGCATGACTTTCAAAGTATGGACTCCTCTGTTCTTGTACACCACTCTTTTGTTTTGTTTAAGGTGTTTGAGGATGATGCCCTGTACATTCTATTTATTTGTTGGTTTGTTGCTTCCTCCTAGGGACTAGCGGATACAAAAATTCCAGGAGTTGGTTCTCCCACAAGCAGCCGTGGTATCTACAACACTGCTGGGGGGCGGAGACCAAGTCAGAGCCAACTAAATCGCACGTATTCCCCAGCCTCTCTTCATCGTAGTGTCAGCCAGCTGCTTGACATCTATGACAAGAAGTCTTTTGTTGATGAATTACCTTGGGATACCATAATTCGTAATCATCGTGCTGGTGGTCGTGGCTTGGTAAGGACTCCGTGATGCTGTTGTGTGTCAGCTGTTTGGGATTTTTAGAACTGTGTTAGAATCGTGAAAATGCGTAACAAAGGATCAGGAAGGATTTCAAAAGATCTAGAAAGCGATGGTCAAATACCTTCCAGCCTCCTGTGGGTCATCACATACTGCTCTAACAGCATGCAAGTAGTCTTCGTATCTATCTGTCTATGGTAGCTGTTGAACCAATACCTGCACGGTCCATCAGCAGTATGCATTTTAAAGAAATCTACTCTGTTTAGCCAACTCACAGGTGTTTCTCTCCACCCATTTCAGCAAGTGTGTAAGAAGGGACAGTGAGAAGAAAGGCTTTATGCTCTGTCCGCATGGGGCTAAGAGGAGTCTGGGGATGGTGGGCATAGCAGCTGTAGCATGCCATGCTACAGGGATGTTGTTGACATTGCTGCAATATCTGCTAAGGCTTAGGAACCTAGTGACACTTACAAGCTCACAGTTGGACTGGTTTACAGAAGGCTCTGTTGACCTTCAGAACTGGTAGAAAGTAAGAGCAGGGGAATTAGAACTCACCGTTCATGGCCAACCACCATTACAATATGAGTTAAGCTCCCTTTTAAATTTCGGAAATACAAAACAGGGCTCTTCTATTGATGTTTTCTCTACACTGCTTTAGATTTTCCCGAATCCAATTGCCTCTGCTGTGTTGCTCATCTACTCTGCTGCTGCTGCAAAAAAATAAGTCTGGAAGGCTTTTAACTCAGCTCTTTCCTTTATTAATTACAGCAAGTAGCTAGAAAGTGACCTAAAGTATTGTTCATTCTGTCCCTTTTTGGGATGAATATACTGAATGGTGTAAGCAGAATGCTGCTAATAGAGTCTTTTTGATATAGAAACAAAGTGTATGTGCCTCTTCTTGCTGTCACCTTTTTATCTGGCTCAATGCATTAGAGTGTTTTGAGACTGAAAGAAAGCTGAGACTGTAAATTTAGTATTGGAGGCAGGTGCATGAATGCTTTTGGTCCTTAGTTTAGGGTGGGGAAAAAGGGAAAAATATAGGGGAAAGTAGAAATGCACTTCACTTAACTTACTTAAGCTGTGTCAGAATCATTTGTGAAAGAAAGAATTGAAGGAATAGGGTTACATTTTGTAAGCCGAAGATGTGCCTCACAACTGTTTTGGTTTTGTTTTCTTGTAATTTCTTTACAGTATGTTGAAGAAGAAGATCTTGTCAATGTCATCAAAGGTTTCAGTACAGTCACCAAAGAGCACACGACATTCACTGACACCCACCTTTGAAAACCATAACCACGTTCTCTAGAAAATGGAAAGTGGGTAACTTGCCAAAAGCAGCCTGCATGGACCTGGGGATAGGGCTGCAGTTTCCACACCTCGTGCCCGCTTAACAGATAAAAATGTGTGTTGGGAGCTGGGATAGGAATGGAGGGGGGGTTAGTTAGCCTTTTTTCATCTTCTTTATCCATAATCTAAAAATTGTGTGTTAGCACTGTTTCAGAACAGAACAGTAAAAGAGGAACAGTCTGAAACAATCAAAGTTACAGAATAGTAAAGGATGGTGAAGACAGAAGCTCTCATCCCAATCTCTCATCCAGCTTTCACAGCTGAGGAGCACCTAGGGGGGAGGTAGGTAAGGAAAATCCTTTACCATTCCAGAATGCAGCACAGGGCTGAAAGGGGCCTTTCCCACAGGATCACTGTGTCATTTCTTGGCCTGACAAAGCTCCACCACAAATCCCTGTTCACACCTCAGTGAATAAACAGCAAATAGAGTAATTCACATGGAGTTGCTTTACTCTTTGCATCCTCTCCCTCCTTCTACCCTGACCCTTTGTCTCAAGTAAAATAAATAAAGAAATAAAAAAGTCATAAATTAATACTCAACTAATTCCAGGCAGCCCTCTTTCCTTCTAGGGTACACAACCTCCCCTCTCCTATTCCCTATTAAACACTTGCTGTTACAGCTTTCCCTTCTGCTTATGTATTACTAATCTACATGCAAGATGATTTGTTCACCACCCACAGCAAACCCAGTAGCAAACATCAAGCAAAACACAGGTAGGAAATATCATGTCAAAGCACTTGTAATTGAGAATTATTACACCATGACAGTAGACCTACTCCCATATTCATCTCTGTTCTCTCTTTCCTGAGGAAGTGACAAGGAAGCTCTCAGGAGACTGCCAGTTCAGTGTATTTTGCCATGCTCTCCGTCACAATCAGCAGAACCCATTATCTGATACCATACGTTTTCAGAAAGCACAAGCAACATTTTCCTGACAATTTATTAGGAGAAAGAGGCAATATAATAAGCTATTTTAAACAGCTTCCTCCTTTTCCTGGACAATACATTTCAGCCTTCATACAGCAGCATACAGAGCAAGGATCCCACTTAGAAAACAAGACTACAGCAGCAGCCCTGAAAATTAGGCAGAATCCAGCCAAGACAGCAGCAGCTCTAGAGACTATGCAGCCGTGTCTAAAAGGAGTCTTCCACCAAGTATTTCTCTAGCACCCTCCCTCCCCCTTCCAACATTACCACAACATAGCACATGCCTGACCGTGTTTACTTAAGAATGCACAACATCATTTTGGACCAAGTACCGCACTACATTTTGGAGCATTACATAAAGCCACACAATGATGTGGACAACTCTTCCAATGTTTGGCAACAGCCAGGTACTTCCTCATAACCTGCCTCCTTACGCTTTTCATTCAGGTTATTGGAACAAAATTCCTTTCGAGAAGAAACCCACAACATGCAGTGTTATATTTGCTAGCAGCCAGAGGGCAGCTCCACCTCATCTTTGCCACCAGTCACATTTTCACAAGCCATAGTCTTGGCAAGATGAATCATTCTTCCGGTGACGTGGTGAAGCAGCTGTCTTTGTAGGGGATGGAGAAGCTGCACCAGGTAACTCAGGCCCACCTTCAGCAAGCACTGGTGCAGAAACCAGATGAGGCACTTTCTTCCTTCCCAGGAAACCAGCTCCTTCAAACCCTGTTTTCTTTTTGCTTTCTGCTTTGGCTTCACCTTCCTCTTCTGGTCCTCTTCTTTTGAGATCCAGAGAACCCTCTGGAAGCCTGTGAACCTCTGTACTGCAACACCCACCTGCATCTGTCAGACCTCGCACTTCAAGTGCTGTTGTCAGGACTGCCTTCTCTGCTGCACTGCCCTCAGCCATTGACTTCCTGGCCTCTGTCTGGCTTGAATTCCCATTAACAGGGGCTGCCTTTTCTCCTGGACTTTTGCTGGATAAGCTGAAAGCCTGGAAGTCCCGGTAACTGTGAAAGCTCTCCGTCCGCCTTGCTCTTGCCAGCAGAGGGCTTTCTCTGTATGGCCTCACAGAACCGTATGTAGCTGTTTCATAGATAGTTTCATGGTGTTGCAGTTGAAGGCTTCCAAAAAGCAACAAAAACAAAAAAACAAGAAAACAGTATAAGAACAATGACAAATAAGCAGATGTTAGACTGACAATAACAGCCAGTTCTTCTGCAAACTCTGCTCCCACTCCTCGTAGGGCAGCAATATACTCATCTCAATTCCCACACAACAGTTTTGAGTCCACTTACTTTGTGTTCTCATATGGTACTATAACATGCATGCATATAAACAAAGCAATCAAGAAGCGTGAGCGTAACTTACAATACTTACAGCACAGGTTCATGCAGCATTCAGGTCGCCAAACCTGCCCTTAGCTACCTAAAGGGTAAAACTTTTGCTGTGACTGTATGACCTACCTGGAATTAGATTCCCGCAGCCGGTTTGGCTGAACTACTGAGGTGGCAGGACTGATGTTGGGTGTGGCACAGCGAGATGTACTCAAGTCACACTGGTCAAGCAACTTCAGCAGCTCTTCCTCAGTAGGGCCACCAACATCTGAAAGAGATGGTTCTTAGTGCTGGAGTCCATTTGCGTTTAGTCACATACAAGTGATAACAGAAAAGGAACAGCAGACCTGCCATAACACAATTAACTCACCTTTGTCTTCACTCTTATTAACCATGTCCATTGCTGTGGTCAGGTCCCACATCTGGATGCTGCCATTTGCATGTCCAGTGAAGAGATAACGGCGGGGTCGAGAGCCCATTCTGCTGGATCCCTCACATTCCCGGACAGTAAAAGATGAGATGGTAGTGCAATCTACTGCCTGGATCTCACAGATTCTACAGGAAGAAAAAAACAAAAATACTTGCACACAGCATAGTTTAGCCAGTGAAAGCAGTATGATTTTTATTATCTGAGAAGGCAACAAATTTGCCCTCAGCCAGACCCTTCTTCCAGCCAAAAGTTCTTCCCATGCATGGCTAACATGATACTCACCTGCAGAGAAAGTAGCTTCTCCCATTTGCAGTGTTACTGCTTGTTTATTTTTATTAGGGAACCCCGCTACATTCAGTGTCCTTCTACAATCCACAGGTGTAAGAAATCCAAGGCTCGCAGAAGAATGACAGCAAATAGGCCTCTTCTAATGCTAGACACTCTAGGCAAACCGGGGAAATTCTTTACAGAGAGAGTGGTGAGGTACTGGACCAGGCTGCCCAGAGAGGTTGTGGATGCCCCGTCCCTGGAGGTGCTCAAGGCCAAATTGGATGGGGCCCTGGGCAGCCTGGTCTAGTATTAAATGGGGAGGTTGGTGGCCTTGCATGTGGTGGGGGGGTTATAGATTCATGATCCTCGAGGTCCCTTCCAACCCTGGCCATTCTGTGATTCTGTGAAACTAAGCTGCAGAAAGCGTATTTAACCATATAAGAAGCAAAAAAAAAAAAAAAAACAAGGATGATAAATTCAAGGTCACAAGACAAAAATGCGTTGATAACAACTGCAATATTTCCACCACTCTTTCCCCCAGTAGTTTATAAGACTATGTGGGTAGCAATAAGAATTAAAGCTGGACACCACGCCAGAACTTCATGTATTCTATGCAAGCCGATTTTTGTCTGATTTTTTACTGCCCCCGTATTAAGCTTTTTACAGAATAAATGCCAAAATAAGAAATTTACAGAAGTCTCCAATACATACAAAACTGGCTGAAGTAAAAAACCACACCAGTAATCCACAGGGCTCCTTTCCTCAATTCAACTGCCAAGAATGTTAACACATCAGTGCTTTCTCCCAGATTTAAAGTTATTAGGCAAGAAAGAAATGTAAGAATAATATGAAATTCAGAACTGAGATGCACCATCTTTTCTGATCTCCTGCTATTTTCCTAGCCTAACAGGAAAAAAACACCACTTTTCGTCTGTTGCAGTGTAGTAGACTTTGATGCAGTCAAGCCTTAATAAATAATTGTATACGTGATCTAAAAGACAGCCACTCATTTCAGAAGGTACTTATGTATTCTCATATATTCAAAGACAACTGCAAAGGTAGAGAATGTTTTCCCGTAGCCTTCATGAGCAGCATAATCCCTACCACCTACAACTTCAGCATTAGTTTTTTGAAATACCGTGTTGCCTTGATACCATGGAGGAGAGAAACAGATTCTGTATAGGCTCACAAATACATTTCTTTCGTGAACTCAGCAGGTAAGCCATCGCAATGCGCATCTATGAAACCACATTTTTCAAAATGCCATGTGGTTTTTAGGTTAGATTATTAAATACAAACTCACAGAACAGAACACAGCGAGAGCTGTCAAGCACATGAGAAGTTCGCTTAATGCAACTGCAGGCATCTTCATCGGATAGGAGACTCAGATACTCGAGAAGTACTGCTTCTTTCTCAGTTCAAACCCTCAACATGGACATACCTTTTCCCAGTTGAAGACAGCCTTACAAAGAGCTTATTAGTGATGGGAACAACTTTCTGAATAAACACCTGTTGATCATCACGTTCACCAAACGGTCCTAGAGAAAAAAAACAAATCACTTTTTCAATATTTTCATAGTTTCAACTCCCACATCTTCTTCCCCACACAGCCATGAAGACCCAGTCACATATTAGTACTATTATTATTAGGTCCAGGAAACTAAAGATGACCAATGGTTGATAACCAATAGTTAGAAAAAGCTACCCAGGAGTAGACTTTGCAAGTACAAGTCTTTTGAGTGCTTTCTGTTCATTTGTTTTAAAAAAACATCAATTCTTGAGTTTCCCATATGTTCCTGTAGAAATTACCACGTCAGTACAAAACTCTACATTAGGTCGCCACAGTCAGATCTATTTTGCAGCTTTTAGATGTCTGAATGCCTGATTAGATTTCTTGTAACCTCTCCCTGTGTTCACACCGCATTCTTTTTATCTAAGGTTCATTTGCAAGACTCTAACCACAAAGGAATCTGGACTACCCAGCTACCCTTATTTAACGACACACATACCTTGAATATCTTGCTACAGCA
Organism: Chrysolophus pictus; assembly: GCA_037305975.1. NCBI lineage: Eukaryota > Metazoa > Chordata > Aves > Galliformes > Phasianidae > Chrysolophus > Chrysolophus pictus. Next base: position 90,311,085 of record CM074578.1, on the reverse strand, counting down.
ATGTGCTTCCATCGTTTGCATGTGCAGTTTTAGTGCTTCAGTAAACTTCACAACAACTTCAGAATTATTCTACATGTACGTCATTTAAAACCAAATGAACAGTGAACTGTTGCAACTAACTCAAACCTTGCTACATTCATCTGCTTTGAATATATTCTCCTGTGTTTTCTGTCATTCCCTCATTAAAAGTGAAATGATACGTGAGTTCGCCCAAGGAAAAGATATAGCATTCATCATCAAGTTTTTTCTTCTTTTTCCTATAGTAAAGCAAGTGCTTTAAGTGCCCTCACTCTATACGGCCTAAATGGTGAACATTTCCAGGTAAGTATTACTGATCCCCACCATCATTTCAAAGGAATTGCAGTATATAAGTCAGTTGGCAAGCACATTATAGCTTCTGTTAAACCTTCAAGAGATTTGCTGAAGTACAGCCTTAGCACATCAAATTGGAGAGGGATCCTACCAATGTCATTTCCAGAGCAGTAACTGCCATGACTCTCTGCTTCCTCCAGGGATAAGATTTTGAACGATGCAAGAGGTGTTGAGCCTGGCTGAGTTGAAATCATGCCCCGGAACCGAGTCACAGTCCATGTCCGTACATGGTTGTTATCTGCACAAACTAGAAAGAAAAAAGGTGTACAATAAGTTGTCATCCCTTATAAATGTTAAAGATAAACTTCTTCAATATTATCTATATTACAGTTTCTCTAGTTTTTCAAGATTGAGTGACCAAATAGGATTTAGACATCTAGCAACACCAAACAATTATTTAACAATGTACAAATTATTGTGAATGACCTGTTCTTTTTTAAGTTTTGTCTCAACCTTCAGAAATTCAGGAAAAAATAGGGAGATGGAACAAATGATTGACAGATATTAAGGTGTGACTGGGTCAGCACCAGTAGCCTACACAATTTTCTGTGCGGGTGCTAGGATGAGACATATCATGAGAACAACCAGACAGCAGAATCCTCATCATACAAAAATGCTCTTCTATCTCATTCATCAGTTAATCTTCTTTTGACATACAAATGTGCCCTTTCCCAGCAACTGAGGGTTTTGAATGAAAGTAGATCAGTCCCCTGCCATGTCCTGGTTGCTGGACTCCGAGAGAAACAAATTCTTCCAGCAGAAGGATAGATTAACTTCTCTCTGGAGGCAACAAACGTCTTCCGGAGTGTAAGATAGGGCAGCATAACAAAGACTGGGAAATGGCTGAGAGAAGATGAGACAGAGAACCCTCTGAAATCATAGGAAGGCTTTTTCTATGATCCAAGAGGGGATGGTACACATTTTGCTGCAACTTAAAAAAGCTCCTGAAAAGTTGCTAAAGCAAGACAAATCCTAAGGGATTTGCCCACAGCAGAAGGACTTAGCAGCGAAATATCTGTTTACAAACCTTTTTATTTCTACAAATGGCAACACTGGAATAAAAGGAAACATTAGGTGGTCCAGGTCAAATAAAGTCAAAGCCTTTTTAAATGCTAAAGCCTTTGAGGAATGTTCTCTTTAAAGAAGTGGATCTAAGCAAATCAACCTCCCAGAAATCTATCCAACTCATTACTGTCACATATGGGACAGTTAAGAAGTTAAGAAGTAATGCATACAAAAACTTCAGTGGACAGAAATAGGAAGATCCACCAATGCAGACTGATACACACAAAAAAATAATAATATAATTACCTGACACAAGGTGTTTCTCTGAGAGCATGATCTTTGTAACAGGACTTCGATGTACTGTGAAAGTCTGAAAGAGCTGAGGCCCAGATCCAACTGTTTCAGGGTGCTGTACAATCACCCTCACTGCTCCAGAGCTGGTACCATATGCTATCTCAATCCAATTGCCACTTACACCTAGAGCAAGCAAGAACACAGTTATTCCTTTCTCCAAGTTTCCAAAGTAAAGAAGATACTTATTTTAAATACTCTTTATTCATTATTTTCCTGTGATCAGAGAAGATGTTTTTCTACTTGAGTTTTTTCAGTTCCACACTGTACGCTTCAAAACTGTCTTAGTAGCAGTCCTCTCTTTCCCCACCTTCTCCCCTCCTTTCTAGAGGTGAAAGGAAAGATAAAGTCATTTGAAGATCTTGTTCTATACCCCAGGAGGATATTGTGGCACTTCCCACAGTTACATGGTCAGTATGTGCCACATACTGTTTACTTCTGCCTTAGCAGGAGGCAAATGGAAGGACAGCAAGGGCTATAGTCAAAAAGGTCACTATGATATCAATACAGATATACAAGTAAATAGTGTTTTCAGTTCTTTTGTTTTTTCCCTTCATTTAAAAAACAGCTGTACTGTGATTAAAAAAGGGTGTATAGACAAAATAGCTGAACATCACTCAGCTGAATACGAAAATGTTTTTTAGTGTATTGGTAGTGAGAAGGTTAGAACTGTAAGGCTGTGTTCCTGCCCTCCCCAGAATTCAGCACAAACTATTTCAGTGATTACAGTTTATAATGTAAGTGTATATCCTGTGTGAAAGGTTTAAAGGTACATTATGCAGAAGTGTTAATATACAATACATCACATGCACATATATACACATTAACATATAATAACACACGTATACATGTATATACACGTATGCAATTGCATATGTACCTATTTCATAGAATCACCTGGGTTAGAAAAGACTTTAAAAGATCTTTAAGTTCAGCTGTCAATCTCACCTACCAAACTACATCCCTTAGTTGACATCCACATGTCTCTTGAATGCCTCCAAGGACAAAAACACCACCACTTCCTGGGCAGCTTGTTCCAGTGCTTGGCCACCCTTCTCCATGAATAAATTCTTCCTAATATCCAATCTAAGCCTCTCCTGGCACAACTTGAGATTGTTTCCTCATGTCCTATCACTTGTCACCTGAGTAAAGGATTGACACTCCTCACTGCAACCTCCTTTAAGGCACTTCCAGAGCAATGAGATCTCCCCCTCAACCCCCCTTCTAAAGACTAAATAGCCTCAGTTCCCTCAGTCACACCTTGTAACTCTTGTTTTCTGGTCTTTCACCAACTTTTGTTCTTCTCTGCATACACTCCAGCAACTTGATATCCTTCATATTCTGAGGGGCCCAAAAGTGAACTACAATATTTGAGACATAGTCACATTCAGAGATCACTGTCATTTGACAGTGACTAAAGGAAAAACATTCATTATGTACAAGCGTCTACTTTTACCCTGCTAGCAGCAATAGAAAGTCCAACTGGAAAAATAAATCTGTAACACTGAAGCAGCAGCATTGCTTAAAGAACAACAATACAATACTGACTTGTTTTAGGTGTGAGGTAGACACTGAGCGCTGTTATAGCATCATTGGAGGAGTCATGGTACAATTCTGTCACTAGAAGATCATTGTCCTTCATCCGCAATGGGAACTTCTGCATGTCTGTGGGAAAAAAAAAACAAAAACATTTATTCCTCTGAATAGAAAGGTATTCTGATGTAACTTAGCCCAACTAAAGAATTTAGAACAAAGCTACTCAGTACCACTATATTTTTATTCCTCCCTGCCCTCTTTCTTACCTATATAATAGATAGAACCATTGTTACAGCCCAGCAGCAAAAAAGACCCAGCAGTATCATAGCTTGTGATAGGAACGACATCCTGGACCTATTGCAAACAAAAGAAACAAATCAAGTCAGATTGCTACTTCCTCCGTTTTCAGACTTGTTTTTAGTATGTTTTGTTGAAGAATATCCAAGAACAGACCAAGTACTGGTCTGAAGCTGTTGGGCACACTCTCACGTACAAAATCATCATTTAAGTAATGCTGGTAGATGCTTCAGTGGCTTCTCTAAAAAAAAAAAAAAAACAAACAAACCTTAAGTTACAGAGTTCAGCAGAAGCATCATAGCTGCTATGGAAGATTCTCATTTGTGTGAAGGCACTTAGCAGCTAATGCAGTTGCAACTAAACCTCATCTTGAAAATACGAAGGCCCACCAAACATGCAAAATGAGTGTACTTCGCACTTTGTCTATCGTTTTTTTTTCCTCTCTAACAATTCCATCGGTTTCTGCTGGGCAGAAAATCTTTAAGCCCTTCTCTATCTGCAGTTCTTGTATCCTCTTGCTAGCCTCCATATATCTGCTAAAGGCTAAGATCTCCATAAATAGGAAAAAAATAAAATGTCTTGCCCTGTAAGATCCCATTTTTTCGATACTAGTTTAAAGCAGCAGCACAAGAGCAAAGAGGCAAAAAAAAAAAAGCAAAGTCTCAGAATCTAAGAGTCTATAGTGAAAGTGCAGCGTGCTCTATGTTCTTTGGATCAAAAATATGTAAGGAAGCTTTCCCACCTGCAAATGTTTACAAAAGCAATAGAGGTGGAAAGAAGCCACATTATGCACAGATGAACCACATTACTCACAGCCTTAAAGAACGCATTAACAACTGCAAGGAGAGGTCAAAACAAGTGGACCCACAATGCTGCCAACAGCACTGTGACTGACCAGGTCAGAGAGATCAGAGAAAACAAGAGCCCTTTTTTCTGCAGCTAAGATAGGAACATCACAGATGATTCAGAAATTACACCTGCTATAATGTGAACTACTCCCTATTAGGAAAACAGAGCACCAGCATAAATCAGTAATTGGTAAAACATTGCCAGTGAGAATCCTCATTTTGCAGTCTGAGTTGTCCATCAAATCCTATTGCTTTATCTGCTATCTCCTATTTTGTAACAGTAAATATTCTGCTTTAAGCTCTCCCACGCTAAGTATTTCATTACTGATGTATCACACAACCAAAACCTCTTCTTGTTGCATGCCATGTAACAGTGCCAGAGGAAGAAGTACAAGGGAAAGCACCTCATCTAATCTGCTCAGGTCTCCAAGTTGAGAAGATGTCAGAACAAATTATAGACAGAGGTTAGAGTCACATCCTCAGGGTAAATTACCTCAAACACAAAAATCGCAGTGCGATGAAGGATAGCTTTGTGAAAATTAAGTTTCCTTGCAGTTGAACTTAAAAAGGGCAACTCTGAAAAGAGGTAAAAAGGCACTGAGAAAGAAAATCTGAAAGGAAACACAGATCTTGGTCTGAGTGGGGCATTAGTGCACTACTGTAAACATCTCTTCTTCAGCAAGTGCAGTATCAAGTTATAAAGAAATAATTAGATTAATATAATCACATCATTTTATTCCTTACAACTTGCTGTTTTAGCAAATCCTGTCAAACGCCAGTTTGTCACATACCATTAAAGTTTCTTGCAAGACATCAACACCAATTTAAATATTGTTTTGTTTAATTCAAGACCAACCGAACACGTCCATCTCACTGCAGAAGCAGAGTTAACCTATGCTTATTATCTGTTATTATCTGTCACATAAGAGTTGAATCAGAACTTAGCCAGCAAACATGGCAGCAGACATGGGAGTCAGCCTCAGGTCAGTTCTGCCTTTTGAGATTTGCAATGCAATTTTTCAGGGTTTTTTTTTTGCATCCAGGTTTTGTACCTGAAAGATGCAGACCCAGCCACATTACAAGCTTTGTTAGTCACATGAATGCTCAACTGTGTTCTCAGATTCATACAGACCTTCTATTTAACATGCATTCTGACAAAATGAATAAAGTTAGTGCAGCCAGAAGCATTCAAATGCAAGACAAATATTGTTAAGGCTCCATGTATAATTCTACTAAAGAAAAGTCCCCCACTGAGATCTCCAGAGATCACTTTTTTAATGTTTCCTTTCCATTTCCAAAGGTGCAGGAATTACCTACACACATTCCCCAAAGTTCCTTATTTTATATTATAATTCTGATGGGTTTGTTTTTTTTGCTTGTTTTTTTTCAATTGTACAAAATGTTCAAATGTACAAAAAGATGAAATTTATTACTCCAAAGCTTACCGGTTCCTTTTATCTGAACATCTAAAAATCATGCTTGGTAGTATCGCCAAACATCACCCCATGGTAAGCATTTCACACTTACTTTTAGATTTTTTTATTCTTTTACTAGAAAGACATAGATTATTATAATTGATTCAGGAAATCAAACAGAACACACCTGCCAGTGCTGAGTCACAGCGTTCCACACTCCTACTTTCCCTGTATGACTTGTAGCCACCAATTGGTTGCCGATGAAGAAGAGAGCATCTACGGGGACTCCAAGGCTGAACACCCCTATTAAAAAAAAAAAAAGAATCAATAAAGTTAATGTAAAATAAAGACGAAAAATAACAACAATGGAATATTTCCAGTATTATCTTTTGTTTTTCTTTTGAATTATAGTAGCAAGTAAAGAGTGGCCAAAGCTAGGTTCTCTGTGACCTAGGTGAAGTACCATTCAACCAGCAAATAGTTCCATTAAATTAAATGGCAGTATGACATCATGATGGTGTTTTTGTATTTGTCTTTTTTGTTCGAAGTCTAGTCAAACAGAGGTTGTCTTAAAACACATTTTAGAAAGTAGACATGCTGAACAGGCTATATACGTATATCACTCCAAAAGTAATGCCTCCCATTTATTTTCATGGAAACTACAACAGATGCAAAGAGCAAAATAACAGTATTTAACAGAGCAAATTCTCTGCTACAAAGCATTATTTTTCAACATAGTCTCCAATATCAGCCAGGACTGATCAAAACCCAGGCTATATAATGTATGTGGCAGGACACTCCAGGCAAGATCAGCACTGCAAGAGAAAGGTTGTTTTCTGCAGCCTGATTGTGGAAATTCCAGCCTTCAGCTTAGTTAGTGTCACAAGGTAACATTCAGAGCTATCCCAAAAGACAGCACGCATCATTTCACCCATCGAGGTCTGCGTCTTGATCTTCTCCTGTGATGGAGAGTTCACATGTTGCCAATCCACGAGCTACCATTTTGACACAGTAGTGACACCACATCTCAACATCAATAATGAAGCGATCCAGGAAACTGTCATCCTCAGCCTCATATTGTAAACTTAATGAGGTTTATAGTGCCACCCCTATCCAAGAAGCAGCCCTCTGTTACACCTCAACAAGGAACCTCAGGAGATTAAATACAGGCTTATGTTCTAATTATGATGCTAAACTGTTTTCCAAGGCACAGTACAATCATTCGATGCAGATAAGATTCAGCAGTACAGGGCACTGTGAGAAGAGCAATAATAAAAAATCCACAGAAACAACTGGAATTGATTACTCCAGAGTAGGATGAGGTTCAAGGAAATCAAGGAAGACAGCTTGAAGGGTCTGGAGGAATTTGAAGTGTCAGTCCTGCTTAGGCTCAACAATCTTGAGAACCATCAACAGGAGGGACAATGCTATACGTAATGACAGGCTCTTCTCTTAAGGGTCTCTCTCAGTAAAATACTGCTTACAGCAGCAATTCAACAGTAGTGTCTTATGTAAGTAATATTGAAAGGAAGGAACGATCTCGGGGAGAGCTCTATCACAAAGATGCGAGTCCATGCAATTTTCTGTAGATGGCATTACCAGGCTACAAAGACTGGTTGGAATAAGTAGTTTCTTTCACAAGATAATAGCAGAGTACTCTAACACAAACAAGGATTGTAAGCATTTGCTGCTATAAAAAAACAAGACAGTTACATTGAAATTACTACTATTCTTGAATACAAGTATATTGCTTGGTCTAGAACACCAAAAATATGACCTATTATCCAGAAGAGGAACAGCACATTCTAATCAGTGTTAGTCAGATGAAAGACTCAACCCTATAGGCACTTATTCTCCCAGGCTTCTCCCTGCCGAAGAGAGACTAAGCGGAACTTCCTTGATTTCACAGTCACTCCAATGCAGTACAGTTTGTTTGGCATAACTACTTCCCTCTTTTTTTTTTCTCCCCATCTTCAGTCACAGTTTAAGTTAACAGAACCTAATGAAATTTAGAATAACAGAGCTAGAAATTGCCTGATCACCTTTAAAGTAAGGTCTGTATTTCAAATATAGGCACATGTACCAGAATATAAATTTCACAGAATCATAGGGGTTGGAAAGGAGATTATCTAGTTCACTCCTACTTCTAAAGCAAGTTTCCTACAACAGGTTGCACATAAAATCTACCCAGGCAGATTTTGAATATTCTCCAGAGGAGACTCAACAACCTCTCTGAGCAGCTTGTTCCAGTGCTCTGTCATCCTCCAAGCAAAGAAGCTTTTCCTCACGTTCAGATAGAATCTTCTGTGTTTCAGTTTGTGCCCGTTGTCCCTTGTCCTATTGCTTGGCGTCACCAAAAAAGCCTGGCCCATCTTCTTGCCCTATAGATATTTGCGTTGATAAGTTTCCCAGAATCAGTCTTTTTCTCTCCAGGCTGAACAGCCCTAGATCTCTCAGAATTTCCTCATAAGAGAGATGCTCCAGGCCCCTAATCATCTTTGCAGCCCCCTACCAGACTCTCTCCAGTAGTTCCCTGTCTTGGACTTGTTCCCTGTCCAGTAGTCTGTCTCAGGGAAGCTCAGAACTGCACACAGTACTCCAAGATGTGGCCTCACCAGAGCAGAATAGAGGGGGAGGATCACCTCTCTTGACCCACAGGCCATGCTCTTCTTCCCACATTTCACGGCCTCCTTGGTCACAAGGGCACACTGCTGGCTCATGGTCAACTAATATAGTCATTTTCTTTCCATTGAAAACTAAATTCTCATTATTTCAATTATGAAGATGCATTTAAATAAAATTATTTCAGCAGTTTCAGACAACTGCTCACATAAAGAAACTGCCATCACAGTTAACGATATCCACATGCAGAAGAAACAGGCATTATTGGAATGACAGTGGTGGTTCAAACACCAGGATTATGCTAAAGGAAATTCCTAATATTATTTCTTTCAATGCCTCCCAAACTTGCCCTGTTCTTGAACAACAGTGGGTCAGACCAGCCATCAGATGAACACCAAGGAACATTTACTTCTAAAAACTTCTTGCTGTTTCAAAGCCTCCCTAACTGTCTATCCTTCAGTGTCCATAAGATGAACCAGAAATTCCTGCATGCTTACGCTAGTACGGAGTACATCTTCCTTATCTAGATATCAAGTTATATAAAGAACAAATTGTCTTCTTCTAAATGCCATTTATTAACTATATTTAGCAGAGACCTGAAATCTTCTCATCTTCTCTGCGTAAAAAATATGGCTTCAGTAAGGCAAAGGCAAGAAAAGAGCAGAATCCCTCAGTACCTAACTTTCCACCTCAGTAGCTTTATTCCCTTATGCTGTGGCCTTGTCATGGTTTTGTGTTTTTTTTTGGTTTTCAGTATTCCACATCATATCATCATGTAGTGCACTGGGAATTAAAGTCTTAATGCTCCAACTACAGGTACCTATTCTTAGACATCACGGAAGCCATGGGATCTAGCCTTCCGGGTAGGGCGGTCTCTTACTACCTTGCAGTGGGTGCTGGAGGGTGCTTTCCTAGCCGTTTGCAAGCTTTTCAGGTTTGACTCTGTCTTAGGAACTCTCTCTCCCCCCTATTCTATTTGATTTATTAGTCTCAGTTTCAATTAGATTGTATTATATTGTGTTATCTCGCATTTTGATATCACAATTAGTAAAATAAGTTTTCCTCCATAGATTGTTGTCACTGTTTTTTTTTTTTTTTTTTTTTTTTTTTTTTCCCCTTCCTTGAGCCCAGTTCCCTATCCCTTTTCCCTTTCCCTTCCATTTTGTGGGGCCGGGGCCTACTGCCCACCTGTCACAGGCACAGATTGATCTAGTTAACTCCGTGATAGGCCTATATTCTAACTTTCCACAGGACTTGCAGTTAACTCTGATTTGCATCTCCACACAAAAACTGAACAGTAAACATTAGTCAGTATCTGTTCAGTAAGCAGATTACTTTTTATTCATCTTTTTGACTTTAAGAAAAGATTCCTCTAGCATGACAGAAAATAAAGTTAATATGCTCTAACAGGAGGCTCGATTCATCTGCTTTTGAAAACGCTTACTCTCTATAGTAATTTCTATACTCTCTACAGTATTTTCTATAGAAAATAAATTCTCAAACTACTTTCTGGTTAAACATAAAAATAAAACCAAACAAGGCATTACCAATTTCACTGCCGCTACCGCCATCTTGAATGCTCCATAAGATTATGCTACTCTCTGAGGCAACTGCAACCATCTTATCCTTGTCTCCATGAGGTCCTCCAACCACCTTAGCGTTAAGAGCCACTCGCTCAATTGTCCAGTCCAGATAGGGACTTGTGAAAACCTGCTGCCACCCAGACGATTCTTTGATTCTGAAAGAGCAAATTTAACAGGAAGAAGATGTTAAAGATTCAGAAACAGACAACTCTGCCTAAACCCGTCCAATGTGGATGATATGGTCTTACAGGCTGTGAGAACACTTATTTGTTTTCTGGCTCAAAGCCTGCTTCCTGAGGTACTTCTTGTGATAAGACTCTAACTGATTTACTGAGGAGGCAAGTGATAGATGCTACAGTAGACGCTTGAAAGCACCTTCCTTCAGAGCTGTTTGCCTCCAGAAGAGAGTGCTCAGGAGTGTTTACTGGTGGAAGATCTGGCCTGTGACTAAACAGCTCCAGCTTGGTATGGGAAAATTGGGGAATGATTCATCATGTCCTGTGAAAAACAGGATGCAGGTGGACATCCCTGCTCCCTCTTATCTGCTGGCAAGGCCCAGAAGATGAGAACAAAGGAGTTTCTGCTGAGATCCCAGAGCCAGACGCTGCCACTCCAAGGAGAGCTGACTCAACCATTTTGGACTTATAAATAAGTTGGTACTACCACTGAAAAGTCATCATCCTCAATGGAACAACAACGCCCAACATACCACCATTACTGAAGATCAATGTCTAAATGACAAACCACGCTAGATACATGGTGGTGACTATCTCCCTCTTGTCTCCTACAAAAACTCCTTGCTTTTATTTCCTTTCTTTTCTATTGCCCTTCTCCCCCTTCCCCATCTCCCTGATTAAGATTTGTAATAATCTGGTCAAACCAACATTTAAACCAGTGTTTCTTAATCTCACAACAGATATAGATATAATCAAAGAACCTACTTTCTCTCCTATAAATTGAAGTGAGACACAGGCTAAGCTACAAAATGACAACTGAAACTCCAATTAAGCACTATACTCTACAAAAACTGCATTTTCTTTAAATCTTATAATATATATTCCTTCACTGCTTTGTAGCTACTAGAACTCTGAGCTGGTATTTTCCTCATATTAGCACATCTAACACATAAGTTACAAGACCAAGCCATAATCTTGGTCAGTTCAAATATTAGAGAATAAAGCAGAATATAAAAACTTCGAAGAACTTTATTAATTTCCAGTGGCAAATGAAACTGATGTTGTGCAAGATACTCAATTATGCTTTGGCATAAAGCTGTACTATTCAGTCACATTTTCTGTTTATTACATATAGTAAACAAACAATGCAAACAAGCTTTATTTTCAGAAAATCACTTCTGACACTTCTGAATACTTCCCATTCATCTTAAAAACTAATATAATGTCAAAAGAGCACAACTTACCTGATTTATTTTAGGTAATTATCTTCATATTTCCCAACTGAACTAGAACACGCTGAATCTCAGCATTCTATGTTAACATTTATGTATTTTGAAAGCAGAAACATCCCCAGTAATTTGCCCATAGTTTCACTTTCAATGTTGCACTCTGCCTGGAGCACCACAGATCACTGTGTTCTACCAATGTAGCATGCATAATAAATTGTACTGCAGCAACTTACGGATACTGCAGTCCGACTCTTAAGTCTTTGTGAGCAACCAGGACATTCTCACAAACTTATTAACATAATTTAACAACTTCTGCAGTATTTTGAGAAAAGAAGTATTTTTTATGATGTATTGTGCTTTGCTGCAGCCTTTTAACAACTGTATTTAAATAACATCTGTTACAAACAGCCTAAAAGAAAGTCTAAATATGTTACTATATTTCTTAATGCATAAGTTTTACTGTCCAGTCCACTACAATCACACTGAACACACACAATCTAATGTCATTTCAGGACAGACTAGTCTGCTATGATTTAGCAAAGCAAGAAATTTTGTTTCTGTTATATATCTGTAGTCTCACAAGTAACTTCATTCATACCTGTAGCAAACAGCAAAATGAGCATAGGCAGCTACTATCCAATTGTGATGGCCAGCTACTATTAGAACTTTCCGCGGGTCCACAGGAAATCCTGAAAACAACAAAAAACAAATAAATCTGAATTCAGTGAATTGATGTACAATTAGAGAGAAGATGAGCAGATGTATCTAGAATGGGCTAGGATTTCCTGCTCTGATATTCAAAAGAAACTTTGTTAATAACATTACAAGAAATATTTCAGTCAGATTTTAGCTGTTGATATCCCTCGCAATCCTTACAACTACCAGAATTCTTACCAGGAAGGAAGACATTTCATCTCTGCACATACAATGAAAAGCATTCATTAAGTAGAAAGAGGCAAGTATATGGTCACATTTCAATGAAAACAATCTTAAAGTCTGATAATCTGGCAAAAAAAATTGAGGATTGTAATCAAATAAGAAACAGTGCCCTTTTTCTGTAAAGGTTTCATCCAAACAGCTGATGCAACCCCTTATCAGTTGCAGACTGATTAAATTCACAGTATCTTAGAATACCAGTAAGTCCTATTTCTGATACATAACTGAATTAAGTTTGCCAGAAGCACTGAATGGCACTGAAAATCATCATTATGCTATTTCCCGGTTAGCTCTCAGCTTTCATGAACTATAGAGAAAAGGCCTAAAGTCTGCATCTTCTACCTCCCTTCTCCCTAGACTGCCCACTTCCAAATTTGCAGCAACTCCAGAAGAGGCTTATCTTAACCTTTCTTGTTTAACATTCAACCTTTACCATAATCAAGATCTCCCTAACACTGCTATAATTTACATGATTATAACAGAAACGACAGTTTTAAGAGCCTAGTTTTGCTTACAATGCCAACAGCTGGAAAATAACAATTCAATCCTATCCTGCTTACAGTTTTAAAATATTTTATATGGAAAATACTCGATATAGTCAAACAACTGAATACTATCTTTGTACTAAAGACTCCTGATTCTTGCAGGGCGAAAGAGATACCAGGAAAAAGAAATGGGGGGCAAGAGCAAGAAGGAGATTCACGGTCTTGAACAAAGACCAAAGAGACACTGTCCTGACAGAATTTTCTCCTGACTTCCAGTATGGTGTAAGGCATTTATCTAAGCAGCCATACTAAGGCTGCTTGAAGAACTTTGATTCACCTTCCTTCTGTCTAGTGTCTTGACTGTGCAACAATAAGCCTTAAATACTATATAGGGAAGAGCATTTAAGTAACTGTTCAACTATTTAAGATCAGGCAAAGAAAGAACAACAGACTGAACCAAAAATAACCACACAGTTTTTATTTTCTGTTGACAACAATTTCCTGCAATTTGTTTTGGTTTTAAAAATGACATCCCTCACCTAGCCTGACTGTACCTTCTCCAGTACCAGCAAGTGTAGGTTGCACACCACCTCCATGAATATCATTCTCAGAGCAATTTTGACCAGTTCTGGTATCAGTTGGTGGCCCAGCAGTATTATTTATTTTACGACTGGGAATGCCTGTAAAAGAAAATAGATGTTTTGTCTCGTTCCATAAACTTCAGCAACATAATAGAATATTCATTTGTTTTCAAAATTCAGAATTAATATTTGTTTATATTAATCCAAAGTCTAATCCACCACCTGTTAGAGTTAGGCCATATCCCAGTACTGAAATAGAACATTTCTGCTCTCTACTTAGACATTCACAAGCAGTTAAAAAAACCATCTTCAGAAAACTTGTGAACAAAAGTTATGCCCCAATCTTCAGGTTAACACACAAAATGTGTTCATCTCTGCAGAGAAGTAGAAGCCTAACACGTACTAATCATTAAGAGAAGCCGATTTGTGTTGATTTGTCATCTACTGACATAGGCCACATAAAGTAACTGCATCATCAGAAAGAAGAAAGAGCACTCTCTACCAATAACAATTAACTGAAGTGTACTTCAAGAACCTCTGCTCTGGCCTACTACTAAACACAATTTGTTTGGTATTAACATGCCACCCCTTCTCCAGTACTCTAAATTTATCATTTCATACAGCATACCGACATGTCTTACTTTTTGGTCGGAACCGTGTTCAGTGCAACCAGTTGTCTTTATCCTTTCCATACAAAGGCTTTTTCTGGACAGTTTGATTGTCAATTGCACCCACATATGAAGCAATAAGTAGCTCAACATAACACCAAAAAAGAAAAGTACCTGGAGGAGGCAGGTAGCCATGAAACAGGACACTACCACAAGATGAGCGTTCCAGTTCTTCACATAGAAGCAGTCTCCTAACTGAGGTGGAAAAAAAACAGTACAATCATAGATTTCACTTCCCTGGAAATATGACATAATTCCAAATAACTTTCTATATCAGTAAGTTCGAAAACCTACACAGTTACAACTACTAAGGATTTGTAATTGATTCCTGATAGTAGTAACAAAGATGAAATGATCTCACAAGAAAATAAAGTTAAATTAAATTACCTAAAGGAGTGATTCCATAGAATTCAGCTTCATGTCTGAGAACATTAATACTCACCCCCCTAACAAACAAAAAAAAACAAGAAAGGACATAGTAAGATAACCTTTGCAATGCTATAATGTGATGGAAAGCACAGCAATAATATCAGGGTAGCAAAGACCAAGGCTGCAGCAAGTAAGGTTAAGCCCAAATGCAGCAGCAGAAACAAAGGAAAAAAAATACACTTACCCTTGGAAGGCCTCACACATACATGGATTCCACAAAGATCCCTTTGCCTCCACTACCAACCCTTAAATGAGGTCTGGGAAGAGCTGGATCCCAGCTCTACCAGGTACAGTCACTCAGGAGCATTACATGCACCTGAGCTCCCCTCATTTAGCCCTGCCTTCCCATCAGGTGCTCAATCACTGTTTCAATCCCTGACTTACCACTTCCACTACAATCTTGAATATAGATATTTGCATACAACTAAAAATAATCTTAACATTAATAATCTTTCATAGGGACAAAGAAATAGAGAAATGCATTGCCAGAAGTAGTCTAAACTATAAGAATCTACTAACAAAAAATAATGTTGTGACTGCCTCCAACATGTCATACAAATACACCCACTGTAGACAAGGACCCAGGTTTACAAGGAAGCTGAGACTATTATTAGACACCCAGCTGAGTAAAACTGTTTTTCTTATGGGAATTGCTCAATTTCTAATGCACCTGAGCCAATTAATTTTTACTTAAAACAATTAGAATTTCTTACCTTAAGTCGAGCTCCTTTGTGCGAAGAAAATTTAAAATGGGTGCAAATGCTGTTGGATCTCTATCAATAAATATCTGCAAGGAAAAAATGTTGTACTTTTAGCATTATTATGGAGAAACTGTCAATATGCTTTCCTGTGCTAGGTGTGGGAAAGAGGAGTGGAAGATGGTGCAGTCAACACACAACCAAAAAATCACAGAATGGCCTGGGTTGAAAAAGACCACAGTGATCATCTAGTTTCAACCCCCCAAGCTATGTGCAGGGTCACCAGCTACCAGACCAGGCTGCCCAGAGCCACGTCCAACCTGGTCTTGAATGCCTCCAGGGATGGGGCATCCACAACCTGCTTGGGCAACGTGTTCCTGTGCTTCAGCACCCTCTGAGTGAAAAACTTCCTCCTAATAACTAACCTAAATCTTGCCTTAGTTTAAAACCATTCCCCCTTGTCCAAAGTTTTCAGACAGCATCTCTGTTCTCATTATTTTTCTGCCTTGCACTAATTAAGGTTCTTAAAGACATATATACAAACTCTGTTGCAAATAGATGGCAGTTAAAAAAAAAAAAAAGAAGAAGAAAAAACCAACCCCACCAAAACATCCACAAACCTGCTAAGTTCTAGAGACTCCAAAAACATCAATAGGTACTCAGACTTCACACTATGTGTTCAAATTTCAGTAAACTAAAATCTGAAAATAAGCCTAGAGTGTTTTTTACAACAACTACCTCTACTCTTGTAGCAAAGTACTTTTGTGCCTTACCATTCAACACCACTGTTGTAACTAGTTTCCAATTTAAGAATAACAAACACAGACAGAAATGGCCATTTTGTTACATTTGCCAACCAAAGCTACAATTCCACGTCAAGACTGTTCAACTACATATGCAACAGCTACCTAATGAAAATTACCCATCCCTCTGCAATACAGCAATTAGCAGGTTTTCAGTTGAAGAAAATAAATACTGTTGCTATATTTGCATTGTCTGTACAACACGGAATGAGCATAAAAATACACACATTGCTCCTGTTTCCTTTATCTATGAAGATCAGAACCAAGAAATTTAGAGATGCCGTCAATTTTCATGAAAGTTTAGCAACCAGCAGCATGATACACAAATAGTTACACCTACAAGATCTTTCTCTGTCCTAATCAGGACAAGCAGGAGAAAAAAAAATGCTGTCTTTTGGTATTTTAAATCTTCTCCAAATATGACCAGATCAAATACTCCCAATCATAATAGCACAAACACCACAGTAAGCAGGTTTTGAAATTATAGAAGAGATGGTGGCAGACTTTGTAAAGAAGTTCTGCTCTTTGCAACAAAAGGCAAGGAAAACACATGGTGATATTTACAAGTGATCCCAAGTCCCCTTTTTTCCTCCTATTCAAATGGTAAGCATCAAAATACAAACACAAGTCCAGCTGAACATTACTCCTCACAGACTCATAAGCAGAAACAGTGCTGTCAGTACTGAGTGCAGGCTTCTGCAACACAACTACCGGGGTTATATAATAGAGTGACTGAGAAAATGCTGTCAAAAGCTGTGGCAAGTTTTTAGAAGTCTAGGAATGCAAATGTTTTTCATTCATATGACCATTTGTTTTCCAAGCTTTTAGCACAGCTGACTTGGGCAGCATAATCATTAGCACCTGGAGTGAACGTTCTTTAGGAGAGAACCTAATTGAAAGTACAACATTAATATAATACATTTATTACTCACAGCACCAGTTTCATCCTTTAGTGTTGAAATTCTTCCACTCAGCAAACTAAAATAAAGGAAATTATTGTTAGATGTAACCAAGGAACATGGTAACGTGAATACAAAGTAAGTTCACCATCAGTTTGTTCTGTATTTATGTGCTGTAGGTTGCATTTTCTTAAAACAGCATAGCTGAGCTAACAAAAAACTGCCTAGGTAAGGGAAAATGCTGGGAGGAAGGCTGAGGAAACCACACAGTGCGTTTCTCCTGAGCAAAGAAACTGTACATGCACACCGAAGGAAAGGCTAAAACCTGCACAACCACTTTTCAGATTCCTAAAAAGAACAAGCCTGAAAGGATGGAAAACTTTTCTGAGGCACCCAGAGGGTTGTAAAGTTTGTTACAATCAAGAAAATCAGTAAAAGCAGCCGAAAAGGAAAAATAAATAATCCATTCTGCATGGACTTACTGGCAGGAATAGGATGGATGAGTTTTTATGCTATTTTACTTTAAACCTTCCCTCCCATCACATCTAAGTCTTCTTGTTCCAAATCAGCAGAAAACACCACCAAAATCTAAGTTTACAGACAAAAGCAAACTCAATAACATCAACAGTTTTATTTCCAAATCCCAACTGACACCGATTGGCAGTTAGCTTGGAGATTTTTCAGTACTGGAGGGACTTTCAGAGAAACCTCCTTAGATTCTACATTTAGTGTTAAGAGACTGGGAGAACAGCAAAGGACTTCTTTCTGTGCCTCTCCTTCCACACGTCTGAGAAGATCTCAGAGACATCTCTCTGGCTCTCTATTTATCTGAGTATTTCTAACAGAAGCAGGTAATGTTGCCTGTCCATCCCAGCTGCCAAGCTTTTATTTGAAAGGAAGTCTAGAGTACAAAAACCTAATGCAAGAAAGCAAAACTGCAAGACCTAGGTTTCCCTTTATGTGTTTGGGATTAATTAGGGTGGTAGATGGACATCCCAGTGACTACAGCAGGGAATCACTAGAGTACAGTAAGCAGCACAACCTTCAGAAACAGTCACAGTAGGGAGGTAAAGGTTAGCAAAAAGATACTCAATAATCCAATGGATCCCAAAGCACAAGACAAAACCTTTACTTGACTTGGGGAACAGCAATAATTCAAAAAACATTACACATGGTGCTACTATGTATGGTCAATAAAATCACAAGTGGCATTACAACAATAGAGTCGGTCACATCTCCCTTTCCTGCAGATCTGTACCCATATTTCCAGGACAGTCCATCTAGAGAGTGACAACTCTGCAGCACACATAAGCTGCCAGTGCATCATTTGAGATAGAAGAAGTAATTTGGATACTAGTTTATGTCAACCCATCCTATTGCTTGTGATGGGGAAAAAGCAGTAAGGAATAAAAACATATTTATGGCAAAAAATTAGCTCTTACAAATACCTGGAAAAAAAGGAGTCTGGAATCCACATCAGTGTTTGTCTTGAAGTGCTGAACCTAGGAGACCATGGTTACAAGTTAAGAATTAGGCGTAAAATTGGAGGGAATTCTCATTTGTCAAATTCTTTGATATGTCCTACAAAGCTGATATGAAACAGGTAAGGATCTCAAACTTCTGAAACATACCTACACCGAGTCAAAGAGTTTGTGTGCAGTTTCTTTGCACAGATTGTCTCTAAGCATGAAGCTTTGACTACTGTTTTTCCCATTTGTAACACACTGTCCCAAACATTCTTTGGTTCTCATACTTTGTCAACATCAATGCTTTAAAAATAAATAAGCAAAGCCACGGACACGCACACAGATACAAAAAACCCAGAAAATAAGCATAAGTTTACCAACAGTGCACCACATTTGTCATTAACTGCATGTTAACCTCACTTAAGAATCAAAGGGTGCAAAAGACTACAGTAAGACTCACGTAAATATTTTATAGTAACAAGTTAATATCAATGATTTTAATTCTCTGTAGCCTTGCTTGTTGGGCCCTCTTAGGAGCCCACAGTGCTACATTTGTAGTTAAAGGTAACAAAGTATCCTATGATTATTGTTATGAATCATAACAATATTAAAAATAATAACACTTACAGCATTACTTACTCCAGACAGTATTTTACATAATAAATACCTATGAATTCCTTACGCTTTTTTTTTTATTATTATTTATTTAACATGAAGAAAGACAACTGTACTGGCAGCTTGGGAAATGAATTAATGCTCAACACCACCTGTCTGGTCGTCCACAGTCTCTTAGTAGCATTACTACTAAGAAACCCTGGGCAACACCTTTGTTAATAGGAATTGAACAAGGAATTGCAAAGGTAAAAATCCATAACTTTCTTTATAGTGCAGGAATATATTATAAAAGATTTTTAGAATACAAGTAGTTAAACGCAATTTATATACTTTTCACTGCTGGTATTCTTCAGTTTTCTTGGGAGGAAAAAGTAAACCAAAAGCATTGCTTTATATTGTTCAAGAGTCAGAAGCATAAATGCTATATGGAACTGCCATCCATTCTGCACAGAATGCAGATTGTGCAGCTCCTCACTGCAAGCATAACAATGACAAATCTGTTCTTAACACAAAATCTACAGTATCAGCGTTCTAAGCACAAACATGCACAAAGTCTTTTGTACAAAAGAAATAAAAGAATCAAAACTGTTTGCTAATTAAATGGAAAGCGACTTCTGAGTATAGTTTCTCGCTTGTGGGCTTGCTAGGGCACAGCTTTTATCACAGTGACGCTGCCCTTCTCTATTTCCAGTGTAGGGTACGATTCATTTAACCACGTTACAGTATGTACATAACTGAAAGCAATCCATGATTCATTTAATTGTGCACAATAGAAAGCAATCTGTTGCATTAATTATATCCTGGATTAAGCCAGACATCACTTGTGACAAAGGGGACAGATGCAACACCCCTCCCTTTAGCCCTCTTAGAGATCTTCACAAACTTCAAACAAAAAAAAAACTTTCACATACAAAACAAAAAGACACAAAGGACTTACAGTTCCCCAGAAAGGTACACACGGGAAAAAAAAATACATAGAAAAAGGTATGGAAAATGTACTAGAACCATAGCTAGCTGGCATTTTCTGACACTCAATGAGAAACACTAAATTAATTCTGAAGCAATAAGGAAAACTGATGTGACCATGAAAACATTCAGGATCGCTGAACAAAGAAAAGGGAAATTAGGTAAACAGCGTGCAATATCCTCAAATAATCTGAAGCACATGGCAGCCTACTGTTATCTCGAAGAATAACACAGGCAATTGGAAACAGACACACTTAACTGTCCAACGTAAAACAGCCATTTTCATAGTCTGCTGAGCTTGTAGAGTTATAAGCAGAGGGAGGCAAAATGTCAGAGAATTCATGAAACTTTTTATGGTAATTTCTGTGATTGCTAACTTGCAAGGGCCTTGCACTCCTGGCTAAGGAATCCACAAAAGCTGAGACCGCAGCTGCTGGAGCAACCACATGCAGCAGAGAAGCTCTGGCAGTCCCTGTGAGCAGAGGGAATCTCACATCAAAACACAGGAACTCTGCTCAGCTGGGTCTCTGTACTAAATCACCCACATCAGACAGCTTTCCAAACAAAAATAAGAGTCTCAGGTTTCTAATACGGTCCACAGGAACTAGTGGAGAGGAAAGAAGAAACGTGTACCCTGCCTATGTACTCCAGATCATCAATCCTTACACAGAAGGCTGTTACAATTGCTCACTGTCTACCTACTGAAAGGTAAATGCCTACATACACACTTCCTGCTCTTTAAATTCGGAAAATACTTGTTCTAGAATCTAGAACACTTCAGTTAAAAAATGAAATATAAAGTAAGTAATATGAGTAAGAACAGTTTTAAAACACAAGACTGAAGCATCTTCGTGATTCTACTCGCAATAAAAAACAACGAACTGGCCTACAATTCCAGAGACTGAGTTCAACGAAGCACCTTATCCAGGGTAACATGAAACCCGGTCCAAACCAGCACCAAAGTTATCCTGACAGCATCACTATGGATGAGTTTTGCCTGACTGATTCACAAGCAGCTTCTCACGGCAGAACCAGGTTCTGAGCGTTTTATTACAGCAAAAGAACTCCGCAGCAGCTTTTACAGCACCCTCCTTTAGGGAAGATTTCGGCACGTTATTTAGAGAGCAAGGCTGTCGTCTGAGCAACGCAATAAAGTAGACAGTAGTAATTCCTACTGATTAGAGCTGCTTTTACATTGCGTGCAGACTCGGGAAGCCACGTTCCTTCAGCTTCCACTACCTCCCGTAATCCAGATGCTTTCACGCCTACGCATTCTGACAGGAACATTTGCACCATTTATCACGCCGATACCGGCCACAGCCAACCCACAGCTCCCTCTCAGTCCACCAACACTCCTGCACGTCATCTTCCACAACTCCAGCGTACGTTTTATAACGCAGCTCTCCACTCCGGCCGACAGCCGCAATATCGCGTCAGTCCGCTCTTCCCGAGCCGCCCCCGAGCCCCCCGCCCCAACAGGACGAGCCTCGTTTCGGGCTCACAGCGCAGCACCCCGCCCAGCGCACGGGGCTCCCACTCCACGGCCCCGCCGCCCCCTCTGGCCGGAGCGCCCTCGGGGCCTGCCCGCCGCCCGAGCCCGCCGCCCGCCTCACCTGGTGCCGCCCACGTTGAGCTGGACGATCTCCCCGCTCCCGGCGCCAGCGAAGCCTCCGCCGTTCCCCGCCATCTTCCCCGCCGCCTGCTCCAGCCGGCGCCCGCCGCCGCCGCCGCCGCCCGCCGCCGGATCCTCGGGGTCGGGGCGCGGCGGTGGAGCGGGGGGCGGCGGGGGACGGGGCGGCGGCCCCGCGCAGGGCGCTGCGGCCAGGGCAGTGCTCCGCGTCCGCCCGGGTTCGGCCTCCGGGCTTCCCGCCGCTCAGGCCCCGCCAGGCCGCGCCGCCTCCTCGGGCCGAGCGGGACGTGCCATGGCAACGCGGCGGCGCTCGGGGAGGGGTCGGGGCGGGACGAAACGCTGCGAATCGATCGCGGAACCGGGCAGGCTGCGAAGCGGCGGCTGTCCCCGCGCTGGCTGGGGGCCGGTCGGAGGCCGGGCCGCGCAGGTGAGCGGGGCGGGGCTGCTGCGGAGCCGCCTCTCGGCCGGGCGGTACAGCGCAGCCCGGCGCTGCCTTGCCCTTCCCCGCTAGCCCGCCCCGGCTGCGGCGTCATGGTCTGAGGGGAAGGAGCCGAGAAGGCGGAATTCTTGGCTTCGGTGTTTAAAAACAAACGAACAAATAAATAAAAAATAAAAAGCGCAGATACACGAAATAAACCCCTTGAAAGCACGCTAGGAAAGCAAAAGGAGCGGCCGGCTCTCGTTAATCGAGTTCTGCCCTTCTTAAAGGGGACAGCCTCGACGCTACAGCTCTGAGGCCGCAGTACAATTTGAGGAAGGAATCTATCCCAGCAAGTGGAAGAAATTTGGGGAAGAAGTAAGCGCTGCTGTGGTTAGCAGAGGAAGCAATAAAGTTGTGGTTTAAAGCTGTGACAGTGAGCTTTGTTAATTAATTCCTACGCTCAAACACCAAGTTTCAATATGAGCTAAAATTTAATTCATTTTCAGTGAAATTTGCCAGAAAATTGAAAACCAGCTGCAAGAATCCAACCCCTATTTATATTATTATTATTTTCCCTACAAGGGCAGGGATAGATTTGAAGCATGCTCAAAAATGGTGTTTTACAAAAGCTACGGGAGGGATGTGAAGGGAAAACTTAAAAGCAGCAGTCACCATGCCCTGGGCCTTCATGCCTTCTGTATGTCAGTCAGCGTGGCTGTAGGTTGGGTTTCCTCTTGGGGCTTAACAGTCTTCATGTTCCTGGGTGTGTAAGGCTTATACTTATCCTCAGTGTTTGCCGTGGCCCTTTTGTGTGGCTGTTCATTCAGCCCGCTCACAAAAGATCACTTTTCTGCACGCCCAATTCAATCATGTTTTATGGGGAATTTAATAGCTCAGGTAACCAGGGCCTATAAATTGCACTGCGGCTGGCCACATCTTTAAGAAATGGCACTGTAAACATCGCTCGTATAAATCCTTCTGTGGACCAGTTTGCCTGGATCACTTTGGAAAAAATAATTTGGATTCCTAAATAAAGTTCTCCTCAGAGAGCCTAAACACTATTAAATTTAAGATCAGCCCCTTCTTAAATAAAGCATAGTCACAGATGCATTTGTCATTCTATTAATGACATTCAAGCCTGGAAGAAGTAATGTGAGAAAATCAGTTGTGCACTGATGCATTCTCTCTCAGCTGCAGTCCTCAAGCACTTCCACTAGATGCCCCTATTGTTTTTAAAGTAAGCTGCCAAAAAGTAATTCCTGCTTATCCTAATCATTTAAGGCATGTTTTCAAGACAATGTCTCTTGATGGTGCAATTAAAATACATAATTTGCAATCCCTCCAGAAAAATCCCAAACTCATTTCAAAGCACACATCATATAAGCATTATACAATATTAATATACAAAGCAGCTTGATGTTGCTGTTTTCTGTGATCTTTTTATTAATTCATCACCAAAAAGATCCCCAAATATTTATATCTGACAAGAAATGGACACATATGGCACAATGCAAAGAAGTGGGCATATCAAAATTAAATATACATGCTTTTGTATAACTTTGTACAGTTTAGGAAAGAAGCAGACCCATGCAATGAATTATTGGCTCTGCAGTAATGCATCCAGACATACAAACTTCACATTGTAATTTAGTCTCTTTAACTACAATAATTCAAGCTAAGAGTACACAGAAGACTTTTTAGCTACTTTTTTCCACTTGGTTATAAGTTTTCTCAGGGAGCATCCTGTTTTCTGGCCATACAACTAATTATTCTATTCATAAGAAAGCAAATTCTGCTGTATATATTGTATTCAGAGTCACCTTCCAATGGCATGATTGTCCTGAAGCTAATTAAAATGCTAATCTAGAGAGCAATTGTTGCTCTTGCCTATTTTTCTGTTAACTATCATACTATGCAAGTGGAGTTTTCAGAATGGATCCACCAAGGGGAAATAGTGGTTGACCAGTCCAGTAACCTTCCACGATGTGTTGGCCAGCTGGTAAGATGAGAGGAGAACAGTGAGTGTTGTTTACCTTGACTGCAGCAAGGCTTTTAATGCTGACTACCACAGTATCCTTGTAATGAAGCTTAGAAAGTATGGGACAGACAAGTGGACTGTAAGGTGGACTGAGAACTGGCCAACTGAAAGAGCTCAGAGGGTTGAGATCAGTGGAATGTAGTTGGAGTCTATAACTAGTAGTATTTCCCAGGGGTTGGTGCTGGATCTGGTCCTGTTCAATATCATCATCAGTGACCTGGATGAACAGATAGAATGCACTCTCAGGAAGTTTGCTGATGATAGAAAGCTGGGAAGAGTGGCTGACACTCCAGAAGGTTGTGCTGCCATTCAGTGAGACCTGGACAGATTGGAAAGCTGGATGGAGAGGAACATTATGAGATTAAACAAAGGCAAGTTCACAGTCCTACCCCTGGGTACATCAGTACAGGTTAGGGGCTGACCTGCTGGAAAGGAGCTCTACAGTGAAGGACCTAGATGTTCTGGTGAAAAACAGGTTGGCCATGAGCCAACAGTGTGCCCTTGTGGCAAAGATGGGCCAATGGTAGCCTGGGGTACATTAAAAGGAGCATGGCCAGCAGGTCAAGGGTGATGATCCTCGACTTCTACTGTGCTTTGGTGAGGTTGCATCTGTAGTACTGTGTTCAGTTCTGGGCTCTCCAGTTTAAGAAAGACAGGAAACTTCTAGAGAGCCCAGTGAAGAGCTACAAAGATGATTAGGGATCTGGAGCATCACTCTTAGTAGGGCAGGCTGAGAGACTTTTGGGACTGTTAAGTCTTGAGAAGACTAAGAGGGGACTTTATCAGTGCTTACAAATATCTAAAAGGCAGGATCCAAGTGGATGAGGCCAGGCTCCTTTTGACTAGCAACATAACAAAGGGCAGTGGTCATAAACTGGAACATAGGATTCATACAAACACGAGGACAGGCTTCTTTTCTTTGAGCACTGTAACAAGCTGCCCAGAGAGGCTGTGGAGTCTCCTTTTCTGGAGCTATTCAAAACCCATCTGTCTGCTTTCCTGCATAATCGACTCTAGGGAACCTGCTTTAGCAGTGGGGTTGGACTAGATGATCTGCAGAGGTCCCTTTCAACCCCTACAATTTTGTGCTTGCTGGCATTATACAGTAATAATAACAGAATAAAAACTTTCTACCATCTGCTCTAAAAGGAGGAACTTTGGAGCCTACCCAATATAGGCACTCTGGGAAATGCTACTATGAGTCACTACAAACAATAGTTGATGTACACTCAGTTTTTCCCCAGTTTTGCTTAAAATTACTTAGCTCAAAGGGTCTAAATTATGAAAGTATTTTCTTAGTAACTGTGATTCCATAATGAGTACTGGAATAACTTTAAACAGACCACAGAGGAGAGAGGAAGCTCAGGAGGTTAGGTGGGATATGCATTTCTTCTTTCCTGAACAAATGGTTGTTGCTTGCAAGTAGGGAAACAACCTTCCTTTTCAGTTCCAGCTGCAGTGTTACGTGAAGGGTAGCAACCAAGTATGGTCCAGATAAAAGGGATGTTGGCAGAAATTTCTGTACTTTTACTCCCCTTCTTAAAATAGAATGCAAAGAAGAGAACATAGATCCAGGATAACATCAGAAGCTGCATCCTACAAGAGGAAGAAAGACTCTACAGCATCCTGTAAAAAATATACATCTAACTCTGCTGAATCTTTGGAAAATTCCTAACATTTGTTTTTGGATATTAAGTCGTGATGAGCTTCATGCTTGACAGGACCAGGGCAGGTGACTGTTATACTCCACAATAGCATTTATTATCAGATACCATGTATAGGACACACACTGCTGTAGAATACCACCGAGTTTTGCTCGCCAAAAGGCTGTCAGGATGTCATGCCACAGAACAGCTTTTCTGTCAGAATTTCTTCTGTTGCTTTTTGTTCCCTGATAAATTTAAATTAATATATATATATATATTATAAAATGAAAATGTTTTTCTAAATCTGCTTTTTTAAATGGTCCCTTCTCTACCCAGTACTGTAGAAAATTTTAGTATGACACTAGGTGTTAAATTAATAATAACTTTACAATTTTCTGTATATCCTGCCAGGGCTGGGTGAGACAAGAAGTAACATATGAACTGCAAGACCCAGCACAAGAAAGACATGGATCTGTTGGAGTAGGTCCAGAGGGGGGTCATAGAGAGGCTTAGAAGGCTGGAGCACCTATTCCGTGAAGAAAAGGGGGAGCTGGGCTTGTTCAGCTTGGAGAAGAGAAGGCTCCAGGGAGGCTTCATTGTGACCCTCCTGTACTTAAAAGGAGCTGATAAAAGGAGGAAGACTGACATTTTACACGGTCTAATAGTGTCAGGACAAGGGGGAATAGTGTTTAAAAAAAGAGGAGAAATTTGAGTTAGATACTAGTTGGAATTTTTTTACTCCAAGAGCAGTGAGGTGCTGGCACAGCTGCCTAGAGAAGTTGTGGTGCCCCATCCCTGCAGGAGCTCAAGGCCAGGTTGGATGGGGCCCTGGGCAGCTGAGCTGGTGGGGGGCAGCCCTTCCCATTGCTGGGAGTTGTAACTGGGTGGGCATTAAGGCTCCTCCAACCTAAGCTATTCTATGATTCTATGAAGTACAGTAAATTTTACAAGTACCCATTATTTTAGTAGTACCTGAAATGTCCACAGTGTGGAGTTGTTTGCTAGCACATGTATGTTGAACAAGCCTAGGATCTTTTCTAATCAGGAGCCGTTGAAGAATGTCACTGCTGCAGACTTGGAACCCTCACCTATGAGCAAGGTGCTGTGAAGGAGTTCTCACTTTGTCTCATTTGTTGCAGAGTCCAAAACTCTGCTGCATCCATTTTTGATTCAGAATATATGTATAAACTGGTAACTATTATAAACAACAGCACTAATTGTATGTTAGCTTCTTACCTGAGTGACCAACTGCCAACATTTAGAAAAATGTATGTATACGTGCATGAAGTCTGTGCATACGTACAGATAACTACTCTTTGATTCTAGATGGGTAGAAAGGAATCATTTTAACAAATATATTATTTATGATACTTAGTTGAATAACTTAAGCATCATATTTAACTTAATTGCTCTTTTGAGGGCACGTTCAGTGGTGGACTTTGTAGATTTGCATCTCTCTGGTAGAAGAGACCTCTCCAAAAAGGCAGATTAAGCCATGCTTATGGCTGTTTTACCCTAAGCAGTTAGAGCAGTTGGTAGAACAGCGTAACGCTGCCAGAACACACTAATGAATGTGGCAATGCAATTTAAGATTGGCTTTTGGTTTTCCAAACAAAGAGGAACACAATTGCACAGCTACATTTGGCAGCAGGTGGTTTTCCTTCCCTTACCCTCAAACTGTGTATGTCTTACCTATACTTTAGATTCTTTGAGCTTGAATAGAAAGGTTTAATTAATGTTGAGTCAAACACTTCCATGGAAATAACTACTGGATATAGCTTATTCTGTAGTAGGCAATTCATGTACAATATCTCCAGTTGCTTTTAATGTCCATCATCAGCCATTCAGACTGAAATTTTCTAGGTTATGCTTCTTCCTTAGTCTCTCTTCAGAAACTACATATCTAAAAATAGAAGGGAAATCTGCTATTTTAATAATGTTCTTAGTTTTATTTGAATGTTTCAAGCAAGACTTCAGATCTGGTAAAACAACAGATCATCTTATTTTAGGGTGATACAGCCTTGGTCTAAGCAGCCCTATGAACAGCCACTTCAGTTTGGCCACACTATTAGTATCTGAAAGCCAAACTCCCAACTATTTTAAAGCAGCCTAAATTATTGAAGCATATTCTGAGATACATCTCTTAGGATGACTTTTGAATGTATAAAATGTATTTAGTAAGATATAATTGGAACAATGTTTATGTACATTTATATATTTCCAAATTTAAAATAATCAGTCTCCACCTATGAGGCACCTATCTTTTCCTTCCTCCTGAAATTAAATATTAGGAAAAATATTCCAAGGGGGCAACTGGGAATCTGTACTTTGGCCAATAAATGCAGGGAGACAGAGCTTTGATCTCCAGCTGCTGTGCAGCATGTCTGCTTCTTGCCAGCTGGCCTGGGTGGTCTATAAGCAGCAGAAAGGCACAGAGCCAGACTTCTGTAGGTCACCTGGAAGACTCTTGGCAATTTCACCTTTCCCTTGCCAGTTCTTTCCATTCTTCTCATCTTTATTGGTGATGATTTCCACCTGCCAGTTTTTGTTTTTTTTTTTTTTCTTGCCTAATGAGATTTTTTGGTCCCCCAAATAGCAGAAACATCTGTTATTTTGCTGTAGTTCACCAGCAGCACATTGAATGGCTACAAAATTTTAAAAAGGAAGATCAAATTCTACCGGTAAGAAAAGAAAAAGTCAACACTAAAGTATTTTCACACCTTGCCAGAACCTTTTCTCCATACCTCAGAAGCAATTAACATTGCATCATCTTTCTTTTCATATTACAATTGCAGTGCTTGACTCAGGAAAGGAAAGGTAATTTGCAGTTCTCTGTATTAGAGTCACACATCCACGCACAACCTTATTCATGAAAAACTATTCTAATTTTGAATAAAACTTCTGAAATATCTTGAGCCCAGAAGTGAATAATAATAAAAACATTTATCACTTATTGAAATAGGCTAATTGCAATGACGGTTGCCAGTATTTTCTTTTTTTCTTCCATATTTCTGGAAAAAAAAAAAAAAAAAGAAATCCCATTCTAGAAATGCTGCAAAGACAACTTTTTCTTTCTTTTCTTTTCTTATATATTGTTATATTTCAACTTTGCACGGTATAACTAAGACAACTTTGGTTCAAAGATCTATTAAAACATTATCATAGCTGATATTACTAGAGGGACAAAAATAGTAACTATGGGGGATTTTTTGTCATACAGAAGGTCTCCAGCCATGGCCAAACAGAGATCATTACTGTCATCTCAAATTTATATCAGTTAGTGTCCCATCCTTACTTTGCATACTGCTTTTCATCTTGTCATCAGATATTGAAATAGAAATGTGCAAGATTTCCTTGGGGTATGGATTAGGGAGGGAGGGAGAGTAATTTAGAGAAAATATGTTCGTGAGAACTGGATGTGAGCGAGCAGTGGAAGTCGCATTTTTGAAAAAGCATAGCGCTTCATATTGAAATATTCTTGCTTTAGTTGTGTATTTCAGAACTGAAGATCTTTCAGAATTTGGTGATAGTAATAACAATTCCAAAAAAATATTAGCAGGTAGAAGAGATGAGTGTTCTCATTTGCAGTCAGTGAACCAAGAAAGCAGAAAAATATTTCTTATTCAATGCGTTTAGTCAAGATTAGATATGGATGTGCTTAATAAAAAAACCCACAGTTACACTGCATGTTTATGACAAGCAAAATGTCACCTCATGGTGGTAAGAAACACATTGTTTTGGATGTGTGGGCTTTTTTCCTTAATTTACTGCTATGTGAATTCTGAATTGTTCAATGGTGGTCTTAATGCTAAATGTTGGGAAAGAAGTCATTGAACTAGCTTAAAGGGGATTGACTTTCAAGTAAGGTGGTAATCTGTTGCTTCTTAAGTATTTTCATTGAAAAATTCAAATATTAAAGGAATGGACATTTAATAGCCATTTCAGAAAAGAAATCGTGACTCAAGTCCAATATCCTTTTAGCGGTCCCTTGAGTCAGAGTTAATCAAATTCTAGCTAAGGATTTTCTGCACCCGTGCTGGCAGAGAAATGCTATATAATTACAGATTACATAGTTGATTGATGGTGACTTCATGAGTCACACAAAAGGATAGTGAGACATTTCTTTCATAAAAAGTATTTAATGAGTGATTTTTCTTCTTCTTCCTATTTCAAGTAGACACTTTAACTTCAATGTAGCTTCAATTTCCTACACTTCCAGAAAAAAAACACCACTTCACATATTAGACTATATATACCAATTTCTGATTTGTTGGTTTTTCTGATTTTTGTTAATAGTTGTTTTAATAACACAAGATGTGAAAAGCCCATCAAAAATATGTCGGATAAAAGTCCAGTAGTGCCTATTGGGAGCAGAATATGGCAGTGCAGTTTCACTCAAGGCTTCCTCATAGAAGAACTATGTTGCCTTACTGCAGTTTAATAGTCTATGTCCATTTAAGTGGAATTCTCACTCAGGATAGAAGAAAAAATTAAAACTACCAAATCAGTCAGACCTTGACAGGTGGCACCCATCCTAATACGCTTCCCAGCAGGCATTCAGCAGCTAGCACCAAATCCACACACATATTGAAGCTATAGTTGCCAGTGGCTACCAGGTCATGGTCCAGAGAAAGAATGCCACTTCCAGCTGCTCATTTCTATTCAGGATCACAGACTTGAAATGAAAGCCTAAAGTGAAGTAGTGCAATACTGTTGAATCTTGTCTGGCCTTAATGCCACAGTTACATTAATTTTGTTTGCATCACAGCACAGATGCTTTCATCTTTTTTCAGCCTTCCTAAAGGCCAGACCATCCAATAGTACTGCATTCTGCTGATGACAGTGGTCACTGCTGGGTGCTTCTTTATATCCAGGTAACTACCTTAGCAAGCACAGTTATACAACCAAATCACCCTTTCCTAACCCATGGCATTTAATGGTTGTCTTATGACCATAAGAAAAACTGTTCTTTATCCTATGTAATGCAATAAGTCTAGTTTTATGCTTCACGTACAATTCCTATGGATCTTTCTCACTGAATTATGTGATTCAGTGATCTCAGAAGTTTTTTAACCTTTTTCAGTCAAGTCCAAGGAAATGAGTACCAATGAGATTACAGCTGTATTAAGGGAGAACAGCATAGAAGTTCGTAAGCACTAGCATAATGTTCCTATTATTTACAAAGGGAATAAAAACCTGCTTATCACAAAGCATGGCTACTACAATGCAAGATATGCAGTTGCAATTATACTGCTATCATTGTACTCCAGGAGTAATGGAGAAGAAGCAGTGTAGACTAAGGGGACAAGGATGTTAAGCCTCCCACACTGCACAGCCCACACAAAATGGCGGCAGCTGCAGCACTCAGCCCCCTGCCAAACTCTGACTTCAGTGTGGCACATCAGAAAGGAAAAAGGGAATAATCTAACATCAAACATTTCTATTTTCTCCTGTCTGCAGAATGTCTAATACAGGGAGTCTAATCTGAGGAATCAGTTCCTGACAGAGCTCTGGGCACAAACAAAAATTATTAGTAGCACAAACAAAAATTATCAGTAGAATGAATTTGATGCATTGTTTCTAAATTATAGAGAAATGTGTACTGCACTCCACCCATTTTGAGTTCTCTGTCCTTGCAGAATTGAAGGCATATATAATTCTTCACCATGCTTAAGGTAAGTGCATAAAGATGGTCACTGACACATTCAAATCATTAACAATTCTACATAATATAAACAACGTAGGTTTTATGATATAATCTGTTGCATAATAAAAGTCTGAACTTCACATCCACTTGAAACATTTTAATTTCATTAACAACATCCTGTGGTGATGGTTTGACTCACAGAATCATAGGAAATTTAAAGTGGGAAATAGTTTCAAAATATGAAGAACAAACAGATAAAGCCTTTTCAGAATTAGTAATATGAGAAAATGTTTTCTCACACAAATAAAGAAATATTAATACTTTATTAAATATACTGCTAGAGGAGAAGTAAATATGCCAATCAACAATGAAGCACTATATACTAAAGTGACTTGCTTTGTATCTTGTGAATTTTTAGCTTTAGTTATTGATACCATGAACGTTGTTGTTTAAGCATGACCTATTTAAGAGCATATTCCATTAGAAATAAAAAGGATATATATAAAGAAACAAACAAACAAAAAATCCCATCACCATATACCAGTCCAAAGATAAACTCATTTTTAATTGACAGACTGCAGCATGAAAACAGACAGCATTTATCATCCATCTGAATGGATACGGGGAGAGGGATTCAATACTCAGTGGAAAGCCAGATCCACTGTAGTGGGGTTTGGTTTTGTTTTTCAGAAAAAGCAAATCTAATGGAAAGAAAATTCACTTATTATAAGTCTAGAATAGAAAAGAATTTGAGTCAGTGACAGAAGAAGATATGGTGGGAGGAAAGGAGTTCTAACTTCACTTTTCTTTAATCTCTTAAATTATATTGAAGGCAGACCAGGGCTGAATGACAGGTTCACTTAAATTGTGCCATGATTTTTCAGGGGTTTTGAAATTGGACTAAAACATTAACTGCATCATTTTTAATGCACATCACTCTAAATAATGAATTAGTAATACTACATTTCCTTTGTTTTCTTTTTTTCTTTTTTTCTTTTTTTTTAAGAGAAAATATCCTAATTAAGGCATTTTATAAGACTAAACAAAATTATTGTATTTCCAAAACACTGTATATATTCCACCTAAGTTGTTTTTAAACCTACTTTTCAGATATTTATCCTGTTTATTACTATCTGCACCATAAAGCTAACTAATCATAAAGCTGTTTTTCAAAGTTTAAGAAGGATTGTTTTGCTACTGTTTATTTGGTGTGTCACATCATTTCCTCTTGAAACAAAACAAAAAGAAAAACAAATCAACTTAAAAAAAGAATAATTCCAAACTGTTTGGGAGTTGGTAGTTTGATGTTCTCAGATGTGGAAAGGCATTCTCTATGGTAGTATCTGAATAAGAAAAGATTCTTACTAGATTAAATGTACATAAACGCTACCAAATTTCTAACATTGCTCCTTATGTATGTATTCATTTGAAGCCTTTAGTAATCCACATAAGCATACTGCAGGTAACAAGGAAGACTGTGGAGTTATTAATGCAGAGGGGAAAAAAAGACACCGATAACTACTTAGTAAGTGCAAAATTCAAGAAGCATCCTAACTGTTATGTAGAACCTGGTGTGTAACCTTAAATGATCCTATGTAATCTTAAATGTAACTCTGAAGAGAAGATCATACTTTCCTGTCTTTTTGATTCCTACAATCAATAACTTTCAAATACAAATCCAGGTAGATATATGGCTACCCTAGTGCACTTCTGCTTTACAGGCAAACGTTTCTTCAAAATCAAGCAGAAGGTCCTGTCTTGATCATAAGGTATAATAAATGAAAATGTGTTTTAAAATAAATCATGGTGTACCGTGTCTTGATCTGAAATTCAGGGAAAACCCTGAAACCAGACAGCTCTTATTCATTTCTAACGTGCATTTCCTCCCTTCCTTACTTTTGTAGAATGAATTAACTATGATTCTGTATAAAATATTAGAGAAATCTCAGAGGAGCCTCCCTTTCTCAGTTCTTGCAGCAGCCAAGGTGAAAGGTTCTTTTCTGAGGAAATATACAGAGGTGATTTTCTCTAAGTTTATTCTCATATATATACATTTATATATATATATGTATATATGAATGGATATATATATTCTCCACACATACTGGCACAGCTTGCACACCATCTGCCCCTGCTGCCGCTGTGGCTCTGCCCTGCCGAGCAGCCCAGATCAACAACAACCACACATCAGTGCACTGTTAATGTTGTCTGAGCTGAAACCAGGACAAGGGGAAGGCACAGTGCAGTGCTAACTCAAGTTATAGCAAATAAGAATATCAGTAAAATGGGAATATCCAAAGAGAAAACCTCCATAGAAACTAAAGGACAAAACTTCTTTCTTCCCTAGAAACAAATAAACAAATATCTGTCCTTCTTTATCTTAAGAATTATTACTGCCTATGCTTCATAAAGCTCTTACTATATCATAGCATCATAGAATAGCTTGGGTTGGAATGGACATCAATGGTCATCTAGTTCCAACACCCTGCCATGAGCAGGGTTGCCAGCCACCAGCTCAGGCTGCCCAGGGCCCCATCCAACCTGGCCTTGAGTGGCTCCAGGGATGGGGCATCACAGCTTCTCTGGGCAGCTGTGCCAGTGCCTCAGTGCCTCCAAACAAGCCGACAAATAAAGCAGAAAATAAACCATTAATAAAACCATAACCAAGCTGTATGAGGACATATATCTGCGAATGGAATAACCTCAAGAAAAATAGAGTGACATATTCTCAAACACTATGAAGAAAAGTATAACCTCCAATGATTTTACACATCAAACTTGTACTTGGATTTACTACCCAAACATCCAAAGGCAGAATTTCATTCTGGATGGTCACAGCTCCATCATTAAAATCAACAGACTCAAGAAAAAGCCCTCAAGCAGAAGAATTTTTGAGTGAGACTGTTTCTAGATGGAAGACTGATATTTTTTCCTTTATACAGACACCCACACAAGTTTTATTGTCAATATGGTTAATTTAAAACCTCTGTTATGAAACAGAAAATTCAGTAAAAACTTTTGTACCTGCTAAACATTGTTTCTCCCCAAAAACCCTCTGAACACAAATATCCATCATTTTTCTAACCAAAATGCAAAAAGTAGTGCATTTTAAACTCAGTAATGTATTTTACATTTGTTGTTTCTTCTGCCCCTCTACCTTTCAGACAAGCACCAAACCTCAAATGTTGAGAGGACTGGGGTGGTGAGGGGGAACACAAAAGCAAAACAGAATCGGTTGATTTAGAGAACTATTTTTATGGAGAAAAAAAAATCTTCCAAGTCATTTATGCTGCTTGTTGGCATTTCTAAAGATGACAAGAAGGATGGTTTATACATACACCTTATACAACACAACATTCTGTAACAGCTCTCAAGCCAGGCTATGTAAGCAGATTGTTACAGACCCAGAAGGGAGTGGTGCCAACTAATGAACCACTAAAACCACTTCTGTAATGTTCTGTGTTTCTCGGAGGTCTTCTGTTCACATGATGAGGCCTGTTATTGCTTAGTTTATAAAACATGATTTGATTATGGGCTAGCAAAAACTTATTACAGTCCCAGCTGGGTATATTTTGCTTTTAATTCTGGACTGTCCAAGATATGCTGCATAAAGAATAAAGATCCTGACTTCTTTTCCTACATCATAGGTTTCTTCGTTAGAGAGCAGAAACTGCAGAAGGTGAAAGCGTTACACAGCTCTTCTAGGAGAGACATGCAAAAATCCACCAGAAATCTTCTGCCAGTTCCTGGGTAAATTCCATTTCACTATTTTTCTTGTTTGAATCACAGTTGTGTTGTTTATTGAAGTGAGACAGTGCTAAAAAATCAAAGTTTGTTTATCTTTGGTAATATTGTTCTCAAGGTTGTGCAGGCATCAGCACCAGCTTCAATAATCATTTTAGTTTCAGGAATTTACCTTACACTGTCTGTTCCCTTTTAAGTACTTTAGATAAGTTTGCCTATGGCAAAAGAAATAAAAATAAAAAGATCAGGGTAATGATCCTTCATTACTCATACAAAGCAGTGAAAGAGTAATATATTACACGAATGATTTCAGGAGTGATCTCACAGTTACAGGCAACTTGGGTAACTGGAGCCTAAGGCCTCTTAAGCTTCATTTTGTATCCTAGGCTTACGGAAATAATTTCAGCAAACCTTTGCTTTCTATCCTCCTGTTTAAGAAAGGATACTACATGCATTGTAATCAAGCGTAGGTAACTCATATACTGCCTTGAAAGACCCTCAAATAAGCCTTTTAAACAAAACATCCCCACTTTGAAAATGCTGATCACAAATCTACAAGTATCTTGTTACGCAGTACATGATTTGACACTGCACTAGAAAATACATAATCAAATATCAAACCCACCACAGCCAAAATTAGCAGTACCTCTGAAGATTATCACAGAGATACCAGTACCCAGTGCCTTCTGGCTCAGCCTCGTTGTCTACATATGCCAAGCAGACAAGTAAGATCACAAACAAAAAATACATCCCAGCATTTAATTGCTTTTAAAATAAAAATATATCTTTATTTATAATCCAGGTGTTGCAATACTTAATATACTTTTGATTATTCCTTACTTTCATAAGGAGTTTAATGCAGTTTTACAGTATAATATTCTCAGTTAAAACAGGACAACAAAACTGACCACGCAGAGCATACCACACAGTGTAACACAGCTGCACAGACAGCTGTTGGCACAGAGCAAGCACAGAATTGTAGCAGTAGACATTACACAGCCAGTGCTGCAGCTTGAACGAGGCTGAAAGCTAAGGACAAAAGTATTACTAAAGAGAGCAAAGAAGATCAGCATGGTGAAGAAAATAATTAAAGAGCAATCACTCTCTTACTGAAGTAATTCAATATTTGTGATCTTTATGACACCAATATATTATCAATTTTTCATTTCTAGGATTTCTGGGAAATGTGACATATGTGCAAGCATATTTAAAATAAAATTTTGTGAGATGTTATAAGCAAGCAGTGTGGTTTCCTCTTTTATAACAGTCTTGAAAAGAACAAGATGACACTGAATGCACCACACATTACCTTTCTACTAAGGTGGATTTATTAAAATTTGAATTACGTAAAAGAGTGATAAACCTTAATGATTACTACAAAGCAGATCATGCTCTATGAGAAAAGGTCTTTGTAATCTATTCCTCTGCTTACTTCAGAGTTATCATTAGAAAAGAGCCGAGTGGAAAGTCTGCATTGCAGCATGACATCAGTGTCTCTAAATGCTGTAAATCCAAGCCCTAGGGTACCAAATCAAATTTTTCTTAATTGACAATGATCCTTCACCAGAAATGCCCTCTGTTCATATCCCAGTTCAGAATATTCTGTCTCATGCACAGCTTAATAAGGAAGCATTTTGTTAAACACCAGGCAACTAAAATTTGTATTAGTTTCAGTTCCTAAATTTGAGATCATACTCTATAGCAAGCATCAGGTATTGTTATTAATAGAGATACCACTACAGTTACAATTTGTATTTAATTATTGCTTTGATGAAGATAAATTTCACAGATAAAAGTGGCTGGAAAGCAAACCATTGCAGGTATCATGAGAACTGTGAGGTTAGAAGTGGGAAAGAAAAAAGAAAAACAAAAAGCTAACACCAAAAGATGTTTTATGCCTCTTGTAGACAAATAGTTGTTCCTTTGATGCGAAAATGCTTATCACAGTGTAACTTCCCTTTAGTCACGTTGTTCAGTAGGTCAACTATGTTAAGTTTCACAGTCAATCTTGTCAAGACATCCTGGATTCTCTAATTGATGGTAGAACTTTACAGAAAATATTTTTATATTTGCACTATAGAAATAAAGTCTTGAAAGCCCTCATTCAAGTGAATAACTCTTATTCGCATGAGAGATCATTCAAATCAAGCCTTCAATTAATTGCCTAACGTGGTTTATATTGATAAATGTACGTGGTTTACTGAGAAGTGCTGTTTTGCTTTAAAGAAGCAGTTTCTATCTTCTACACTACCAGAACAGAACTGCAACACTGGAAAATGAGGCTTCTGAGGAAAGTCAAGGAACATTTTGACTGAGCACAAAAGTTGACTGAGGAAAATAAAGCAAAATGTTAGAATGCAATGTGGTATTACAACTAAATTAGTATAAACACATTACCCTTAGGTCTTATATTGTCAGCGAACTGCAGTTCAGAGCAGTGTGTGCGAAAACATGCCAGCTGTGTTTTATTATTTTACTCTCCATCCCTTTGCGTTATTTAAAATATATATCACGGTGGCCTTATTATGCAGCTGTATATCATAAAAATAACTTTTTAAGACAATGTAGCATCTACCATTTCTTTCTGAAGAGAGCTTGCTTTAGAAAAAGAAAAGAAAGTTATAATAATGAGATATAATGAGAAAAATTAAAGCATACTTCTTTGTGTCAGTGAAGGCAGGAGCGGGGCTACTGTTCAAGGTAGGGCAAGCTGGGAGATAAAGAGTGGTTGCAGCAGGGCAGTGTCCTCACCCACTACAGTTCAAACAGAACGAAGCTCAGTTGAAAAGCCACATGCTGGAAATGAATCCGTCAGCAGCCTATGCACAACCAGGGGATGAATCTAATCCAGGCGCCATGCAAGGACATGTGGGGTAGGAGCTCCCAGGTGAGGCCTGTGAGGGCCATTGAAGACTAGCAGCACAGAGGCATCAGGCTGACCATCAGTTAAGGAAGTGATCATGAGTAATGATGGAGATGGCTTGCAACTTTAAGTTCTTGTTGAGTAAAATGACTTTTATTAAAATATTGCTTTAGGTTAAGTGTGGCTTGGTTTCTCACTCCCTGTGGCAAAGTTATATGTGAGATCCTAGCATAACTAACCTTTTGTGAATGGCAGGTGGGAAAAGAACCATCCTGCTGAACAGCTGATGTGGAAGAGTACCAGTCTAGCGGTGGGGGACTGGACTCATCCTAGGACCAGGAGAATGGAATGAGCCCAAGTGCTGTGATGGAGAAGGTAAAATAAGGACTGGTGGAAAGCATTTGTAGAGAAGTCCACTAGATGCCTACTTTGTCTAAAACCAGCATTCTATGTGAGTGAGCTTCATTATGCAGCACAGCTGATTACACATACAAAATCAAATTCCAGCTGGCTCTTAGGCAAAAGTTTTAAAGGTATGTTCTTTCTTCTATTATGTTGACTTTGAAGATATTAATCTCAATTTATGTGACTGTAAGGATAGTTAAGATTTAGGTCCTTAAATTTAATTTTCAATCAACTTAAAATTACTTATTAATGATGAATTCCTTTTTCTTAAGGAAGAAAAGGAAGTCTTAAGAAAGACTTAAATAAGCCCTATAACCCCATGTTAGACAAACACGTGAAAAATACACATAGAATGGTGAAAGCTGCTTTAGCACCATAATAACTATGCAGAACAAGAATTAAACTTTTAGTCAGATCAAATACGCTTCAATATGATAATAGTAACATTAACAGAGAATCAATCTCTAATGTGCATATTCTGTACTGTGAGGCTGACGAATATTTTTGTATTTAACTTTTACGGTTACTTTGATATGAAACATGACATTAAACTTCTCATAAACATCAACATAGTTTTTTTTTTTTTTTTTGTCCTCTGTTAAGTTATGGACATGTACCATGATTATTTGAGTAGCACATATACTTACACAAACATGTAAATGAGTACTACATTATAAAAGCACAAAGAAGCTATTTTTCTTATGACCTGGAAATGCCTTGGCCCTTCCATTTTTATAACATGGAGTATAAATCTTAGTTCTTGTGCTGTCATTTCAATTCTTAGGTTCTTTCCTTACATTATCATTTTTGTTACAGCTCTTCACCTGCATTTTTATGAGCAGTATGGTGGGAGGAATGTTATATAAATTATTCAGGTGACACTTTGTACCAAATACATGTCACGTTTTTTTGAAGTTATCTTTTGGATAGAAGATTCTCAAAGAAATGCAGCTCCATCACTCTAATATAAAAAAAGAAAATGTTTTCACAAATTGAGAAAAAAGTTTAGTTTTT
Organism: Chrysolophus pictus; assembly: GCA_037305975.1. Taxonomy (NCBI): domain Eukaryota; kingdom Metazoa; phylum Chordata; class Aves; order Galliformes; family Phasianidae; genus Chrysolophus; species Chrysolophus pictus. The sequence continues at coordinate 90,271,697 of CM074578.1, read as the reverse complement.
TTTTCCTGAAGACCACGCTAGTCTTGATGGCTACTATGTAAGATTTACTGAATGTGGTTTCTTCTACTTTCTGCTAAATGATCTTCTGAGTAGAAATAAAAGAAATCTACCAGTATTCTTGGTTCTTACTTGTGGCTTTGATCCAAAATAATATTTAAAGTCCAATTCAAAACTAGCATGTGCCATTTCTTGTATATATGTCTAATTTTTTCCTGCCTACTACATTCCTGTTTACTAGAAATTAAAGCAAATTACAACAAATGATAATGATTCTTCAGCCACAACGATTTGAATAAAACTGTCCGGGCTCTACTTAGAGCATCCCATTATGCTAAATATTATATTGAATGCAATTATTGTTGTAGCATTTCATATATCCTTTTGTAAATACTTTAAACTGTGTTATCGCATAACAAGAGAAGTCTCCGTTATCCTACATAGATTTCTGGGATGCCCTTTGCTTCATACTAGAGGCAGTATATGGGCAAGGTTTTGGCCATCTAATTTGCTGAGACCTATGGGTATTTTTTATCTATCAAATCATACACAGCAATCTGGTGTAGCTTTGTGATTACAATGCTAATTAATTATTTGAAGATGACCAGCTCTTTCTTTCTTGATGCTAATGAAGAAACACACATCAATTCCAATACGAACAGGAAATTAAGAGAGAAAAAAATGACAAGTTAACAGAATTTGTCATTCCAACTATACAGGTAAATGAAGATCATCTCTTAAGGGGATATGCATGATATAGAAATACAGGTAGTGTTTTTATACAAGTATATTAATAGAAGCTCTAGATAGAATAGTAGTACAGCTAAAAACCAAGATTTCATTTTTACCTTTAAACAACTAACATATGAATGACTACAAAGCTTCCAATCTCCTATGTGCATTCATACATGGTTTGGAGCCAGGTTCACATTATGATAACTTTCATTCAGAAGGGACAGCAGAGTAAAGCTCAAGTATTCATTCATTCACCCTGAGCAAATTAAGGATAGAACTATAATGATAAAGGTAATAGGTTAATATTTTATCCATCTTTAACATATTTAATAACTAGTTTCCAGCAAGATGAAGCCACTATTGCAATCAGACTGCTGCAGAACACAAAGGAAAAAGAACAGACATGAATGCCTGTTTCCAGTAGAAAATGAAAATGTAGTGTCCATTCTGAAGAAGCGCCTCAACTGTGTTGCTTCAGCAGGTGCTGGACATATGACAAGCCTTTCAGCTCATTCAGCAAGAGCTCTTATTTCTTATATTACAAAAGACAACATTTATTACAAGAAGATATACTTAAATGTCTGCTCAACCCTGCAAGACTGTATATTTTCTACAGGAAGCCTCTATATAATCACATTACTCACTTTCAGAATTTCTGTCTCAGTTTTTTTCCTGCATTAAGGTGGACACTCAGCTTAAAGATTCCAAGAAATGTGCTGTAAACGCTGGACTCATAACCTAAAACAGAAGAGCATGCTTTCCAGCTATTGTGATTAATCAAAGTGACATGTTTTATTTTTATTTTGGCTCCCATCAGATTAATATTTAATTGAATTCAGACTTCAACGGAATAGGAAAGAGAAACAGTTCTTTCCGAATTTATCAGAAGCTTCTGAGTGTTAGTGAACATTCATAACAAAACAAAAAACAAACATTATGTGAGATATTTGGGGGATCTAGATATTTTCTTACATATGAGATGTTTTTCAGTATCATAACAAATGTACACAACAGATTCACATAATGAAATTACTTAAGCTCCAGTAGAACAAATACAACTTGTTCAGAAAAAAAAAGAAATCGAACAGCAGAAGTTTCTCCTTCCCTGACAGTTTTTCCCCTCTCAGCACTTCAGTTTGGAACATCATTTTTAGAAACAATGAAATTGAAGTTGACAGAATCTTAGACTGTGAAAAGTTATAAATAATTTGAACTAAGCTAGGAGCTTTCATGCACATAGATTTTATCACACTCTCAAAAGTGAAATTTCATTCTCAAAAGTGAAATTAGACAAGCTGCTCTATATTAAAGTGGTAGCTCGGTTGATGAGTTGCCTCCAAGTAGTACAGAGGCCATTCACAAGAACCCAGCTTGCTTCTGTAGTGTCAAGATAGAATGCCTCCTTACAGTCTGATCTCCTGAGTGATATCTGTTTGATGATATTTTATGCACCTTCTGCCCTATCCTCCTATTCCTAACTTCCAGTAATTCTTACAACTGTTGTGTACATCTATCTTGATTTTATACCTGTAGTGACTGATGCTATGACAGCAGGAAATAACACGTCTAGTGCTCTATGAAGGAAGCTCTTGCTTCCACCTGCCATAGTATAGTACTGCAAACTGCCCATAGTGATGTGACTTCTAACCCTAAACACAGATTCCAAAAGTCTGACATGGAATAGTATTTCTTCAGCTTGTTAGTCCCTTACTCTCCTGAAAGGTTTCCTTCTAAGGCTGACCCAACATGGTAGCAGCAGCACAAGCCTGGGGAACTCCTGACCTCCTCTGCTTTGACTTATACTCCTTTTAAGCTTATCTATGACACCTACACAGGTATGCCACTTACATGCCTCTTAATAATTGAAGTCAAAGTCTGTCTTGGCTTGAGACTGAGCAATTTCCATCTGCCTCCAAGTTTTAGAGCTGATTGTGGGTTAAAAATGGCAGTTAATAGTATATGCTATCAGTATACAAAGTCTGCTCCCACTTTTTCCTTCACAGTACATGCTGTCAAGTCTTTTGAACGTTCCTGTAAAAATGGAAGAAATTAAACATATGCCTGCTATTTTTAGAAGATGCATCCTTAGAAAAGAGTGAGGGATTGCTGGTATGAATGCAGAATGTGGTTTCAACTAGTGTGGGTTTGTTATTTACAAGTATTTTCACTTCCACCTGCTCTTGGGATCAGAGAGGGAGCTGGAGGGGGAGCTGAGATGGAATATACGCAGAAGGATGTGCTGTTTGCAAGCCCTCACTGTCTCCGAAATATGGATCCACACAGCCTGCTAAGTTTCTCCAAGGTAATAAATTAAGATGAATGAAAAATATAGTTCATCCTGCCTGAGCCTTCTCTATCCTCTACTTTCTTTCCAAACAGCCTTATGTGAAGTAAAGCTAATTTTGATCTTGAGACCTGGCCAAGTAGTTTCGGAAGGATAAAGCAAAACTTCAGTTTTTGACACATTTTGTAAGCATCAGAGACTTATGTGTGAACACAGTGTGAAGACAAGCTATGTGGTCTATGTGGGCACCTGTTGCTTACCACCTGCTTGTTGCTTTAATTGTTGTAGCTCACTGTTTACTGTGGGTACACTGAAATCATGCAAGTCCATCCATCCTAGTATTGGAACTGCCTCGTGGTGCCTACTGGATATTTCAACCCTATATGAGGAAGAGCAGACTGGTTGATGGCTGGGCCCTTATTTTACACGCTAGACATCAAATACATCACAAGAACTGCAGACAGGTGGACTGATGGTCTTGATCATCTTACAATAACATTTTTTCAGCAATGAGAATTACAGAAGGAGATCCACATTCAGACCTACAAAAAGTTTTTATAATACTCACTTCACAAAGTTCATTTCTATTGTTTCCAGTAACTGATTTGACTTTTATAAGGATACTTAAAGAGAGGATGGAAATGGATGGAATTAAGAAACATTACTGAGATGTGTGTTTCTCCCTAGATCCATTTAAACAAATTGAGAAGAACATTTGCAATTTTCATTTACCATCATTTTCCTTTATTTTTCACATCCTGAATTCAAAGGAGTAGAACTAGACTAGTGCTACTCAAGTATTTATATTTTATTGGAAATATTTTTTAGAAAGTCTTGCAAGATTTAGATGCTGAGTAGCACAAAACACCACAAATCTAAGTAATGAAAATCAAATGGCTTTCAGTCATATTTTACAGTGTGCTTCATTATTTAATATTCCAGTGCCAGAAAGAAGTATACCACTTTGCAATATACATCATTTCTTTCTCCCCTAGAGTCATCTACCTCAATATAAACAAGAATTTCAGAATATGTTTTCAGCACTGGAGTGTTTTTAGACTTTTTTTTTTTAAAACAAAACAAAACTATATAACACAAAATTTGTGTATTTCCCTTCAGATTTAAATAATGATTTTTTTGAAAACTTTACCAAGAGATATAACATAGATGTCTACTTTTGCCCAACAAAGTTATATATAAGCATTCTCTTCAAGGAGCCCACATAGCCCTTTGGCAGCCCTTGTGCAGACCCTGAAGCTCTCAGCACTGTCTTTCAATCTCTAACCCTAACCTTATGAAACCATCTTGTCTTGGCGTTGCCTTGCTGAAGACACAGTCATGGCCCACATGAACAGCTCTTGTGAGAGAAATCTTTTTGCCATCTATGTCATTCCTTGGCAGCCCTTTTGCAATCCAATCCTACATGCAGGGCCAGGCTACCTCCCAGTCCTCAACACTAACCCTAGCTCTAAGCCTCGCGGGTTGTTTTTGCAGACTACCAAAGAATAGGTGGGAGAAGAATCTTAAATTGCTGGATTTGCTTTCCCCTGGGAGTTCCAATGCTTCATATTTATATTAAAGCATGAGAAAAGTGAAATAGTATTTCAGTACTGAAATTATACTTCATTCAGATTAAATTTAGTACTTAATGAAAAAATATCAATTATTTTCCTTTTATGTGCTGTTACTTTATAGCATGTTACTGTATCCAAAGCACATCCAGGACCCATAACTGAAATTTAAGTTTGAACAAATTCAGAAAGGAATACATTGAAGAATTTACAGTATGAAACAGACACGGAAAAGAATGAACCCCCTTAGTCTTATTTTACTGATGGGAAAAGTGGGCAAAAAAATATTAAATTTCAGAGCAAAAAAAAAAGCATTTAGTTGTCTAAACAGGGTCTGAAGCATATTTTAGATAAAGTTGGCATTGCAGTCCTGCAGTACCCAATCCAACTGGATATCTAAATTAGAAACATTCTGATGCTTCTGTTGCAGCTATATGTAACCTAAAAATATCCTGATCACCTAAAAATGCTACTTTTAGGCACACAAATAATAGAAATACTTCTAAGAGTTCTGTGATACTGGATCATTATTGCATGCCTTACTCAAGACACAAGAAGTAAAAAATCTCTGAAAAATCTATGACATAAAAGTCTTGAAGCTCAGTCTCCTTATTGGGCACTAATAGGATTGAGCTTGACAGAAAATATATCAACTTCTTCTCTTTTGGCACAGCAATGACATCAGTGGAAATGAACTTCAGTTTCCAGATCCTACTCCAAGGACTGTTTATGTACGTTATTCTGTGAATAATAACAGGGATGGCATCTTCCACATGTAGATGCTATGCTTTTCTTAAAAATGGTTCCAAGACTAAAGGTTATTACTGGAGTTAGTCTTTCAAGATTGATTTAAACACACAAATGTGAGATTGATTTTACAAGATAGAGAGCTGCCGATGTTTGACTACCTTCAGAAATAAAGCATTTTTGCAGAAAGTGTTGCAGATTTTCTTATAATTATTGTCAGCAGGGAAGGCCACAGTGTTACAAGGTCCTCTGAAAAAGAATTCTTGAAAGAAAAAAAAAATCAAAGTAGAACTACAAAAAGAGTCAAAAAGTTATCAAAGTTAGAGACTGAGATTATAAAAATATATTCCTGAGAAGGGTTTCTTCTTTCTAAATATGTGTAGGAGACAGTAGACAAGTTCTTTGTAGGCAGGCATCAAGGAAAACAAGGAGATGACAGTCTCCTGTTGTTCTCTTTTTCCACCATTAAAATACCTTTATTTAAAAATTATTACTCCCTCAGCTCTAATTCTTTCTTTATCTTTCTTTCTTCCTCCCTTATTTTTAAGCTAAAGACTTAGATATCTAATAAAAGAATATATTTCTGCAGATTAGATTATCAGCACTCTGCCACTGCCCCTTGTTTCCTGATGCTTTTGTTGATGTCCTTGTCCTTAGCATCACTAATCCAAACCCCAGCTATCTATTCAGATATCATTTCTGCTTGTGAGCTCTTAGTAATTCTTGGTTATTCTTGCTCTAAGAAATGTATGACAATATACTTGATTTTTAAAATAACATCTGTAGCTTAGGGTGCCCACCCCAGTCATCATTTTTGCCAAGAAGACAACAGAAAGAGCAGAGAGATCATGCTTCAAATCTAACTGCCGCTTTATCAAAGGATAAAAAAGAAACTTCTTTATTTTATGGAGTGAGTACATATTACTTTGCTGAACCAAAAAGCAAATAAATTCCACTTGGTTTAGTTCGGCTAAATCATTTTGTGGGTACAGAGGTACCCTAAGGTTGTTCTGTTGCCATAGTAAAAAAAGAATACGCTCTTACAATAACTCTACCTAAACAATGCTTTAAACAAAATACATCTATCTGTGGATACAGAAATTGTTAAAATGCACATTTCTGAAAAAAAAAAAAAGAAAAAGGACTCTCACTTCATCGATTTATTTAGTTTGGATCTAAACTTTTGCAGTTTGGATCTAAACTTTTGCAGTTGAGGAACATGTTTCACTTCAGCAGCTCTAAAATTGCATGAAACCACAGTCCCCCAAGGAATATGCCTTAGTTGCAAACACTGGGGAATTGTCTTTAGGAAAAAAAAAAAAACACCCACGTTCTTGCAGGTGAGAACATATGCAGACTTGCCAGCCAGAGGGAAATAAAAAGAGAAGCTACCAAACATTGTAAGGATAACTGCTACACTCAGACAAAATTCCTAATAAAGCATCAAACCAGAACTGCAACTGGGCACTCCCCTTAGTTTTACACTTTTTCTAGGGAAGGAAGATGTGATACCAAGATCAGCAAGTGGAGCAGAAGCAGAAGAGAAGGGTTAATAATTCATTTATGTAACTAAAAAGGCAAAGAAGGCAATGTTTGGAAAAGAAAGCTTCATTAAGAAGTCAGGAATGAATAGAAGACACAGAGGTCATTTCCTGATGCTCATGTGGCATTTTAAGTGGCTAAAGAACCACTTTGCATAGATGTTTCCTTTTGATCAGTTTAAGTAGTTGCTGAACATACTGCCTTTAAAAAAATGTGTATTTTTATTGCTTAAACTTTTAATGTACCATGTGGAGTCTCAAATACTGAGCTCAAAGGTGCTCGTTCAGTTGAAGGATAAGAAAGTAGTAAGTCAAGTGTGAGAATTTGAAGTGTTAAAATTCTCCAAGTATTTTTCAGAACTTTAGTTCTCTCAAATACACGTTCAAAAAGCCTTGAGAAAATGGCCATAGAGGCCAGGTCTTCCAAGTTGTTTTGGCACCTAATGTTATGGGAATACACAGATGTTGGTGCCTATTTAAAATTTTACATATTGAGCTCTGTGTCACTCAGAAACATTTTAATATGTTTCTGACATGCTAGACATGTCCAGATTTACAAGGCCAGATTTACAAAGTTTCTCAGCAGCCTCAAAGGAAAAAAAAGGGAGGTCAATGAACATGACTTTATAGTCTTCTACTTTTCCAACCATACAGAACAATATCCTTTACAATGCTGTCTATAAAATGTGAGACAACATGTCAGAATCTAAAGAAATGTGTTTTTTTGGGTTTTTTGTTTTTTTTTTTTATGAAATTTTAGGAGAAATTGAAATCTTGCAATGAAAAAGAAACCTTTTGCTCCTTTTCTCCTCCCCCCCCATCCCACAAAGAAAAAAAAAAATACTGAAAATTTTCAACAACAAATTTTTTTACAACAGCAGTTTTATCAGAAATAGTATGCCTTAGGAAATATTTTTTTCTACCATTCTCCAAAAGAGTAAAATGCTAATATTCAATTTTCAGTTTATAAATTCTCAGAGGAAATTTTGGATTATTTTTACTTTTCTAAGACCAAAGGTGTCAGTTTCCATTTGGATGATTTTCCTCTGCTGCATTTGAAATGACGAAAAAGGAGATTGCCTATGTGTGGATGACAAAGGAGAACAAAGAGTAGCTGTAGACAAAAAAAAATTATCGTCAAACAAACCCAAAGAATTTGGGTTGTTACGTAAACTGGTAATATATGCTTTCTCTTTGCACAGTTAATTATTAACTGTTATCATTCATGCAAGTGCAAAAATCTGAAGCAGAGTTAGTATACAAAGCCAGTTGTAGGACTTCTAATTCTGTTAGTCTCTGCCAGACAATCCATCACATCTGTTAAGCTAATTTTCATCAGGAAAATGCTTTGAAATATGCTATTTTAGAATGGAAATGGCAAAGAAAATTGAAGGATACTTATGTGAAACAAGAAAACTGCATCTGGTGGGCTTCTTTGTTAAAATAAATGTTTGAGCTATTATTCAGAGTTTCTGAAAAGGAAGATTAAGAAAGCAAACTATCTGGCCTTCTGATACAATTGGATATGTAATCTATTTATGACAGAGACACTAAATTTGATATTCGAATAATGTATAAAACCAATTTCTATTCCATTTGCACACCCCAAAAACATTCTGACCTCCTATCTCTGCCTGTTCATCCAATCTACCCATCTGCCAGTAATGAAGCTAACCCTAATGTCATCATTAGGGCTCAGATCCTACAATGACAGTTCCATTTCTCCAAGTGAGTTTCCTGCTAGTTTCCTATTATTCTATGTGTCATGTGAGAGATGCATGTCAGGATATTATTGCTATTTTCTGGCTTTCTTCATTTCAGAGGCACTAGGACATCTCTCTATTTTTGCCTGAGCATCAAGGAAAGTCAGGGTTAAATTACACATGATCAAGAAAAATCACAGCAAAACCCGTAAATTTTAAAGCACTCAAAAAATGCCTAATACTACCCATGGGAAGACAAACTAGAGTGGATTCCTAATCTTAAGACCATTTTCAGAACTAACCTTTATCTACAGAGCTACTAACACTTTCATAGTAAAAACAACATTCCTGTATGACTGAAGACTATAATATCAATTTCTATAAAAATAAACAGTCTATTGGTAGAAGCATTAAACCAACGCTTGCAGCATTTCCAGTCTGAGAATTCTAGACTCATTAATTACATGCTTTTACATCACTGCACTTTTTCATTCAGTTTGTAAATCTGCTTTGAGTGAGCCCTTCGACTGGGTCCAGGGCACGGTCCCAGTCTTGTGAGTATCTAAATCCCCTCTGCAGAACTTACACACATCCAGCAGGAGCAAATTCACATTTATTGAAAAGCAACAAAATGTTTCAAGGTTCTCAACACAAGGAAAACAACTTACTCAATTAAGATTTAAATCTAAGCTATTATCAAGACTTTGAAACTGTTAGAAAATTGCAAATCAGTTAAAAAAAAAAATAATCAATCATCATAAGGTGGACCTGACTAGAGTTTCAGAAGCTCTTTACTCTAATGCTTTTTAGGATTTACAACAGACATATAAACCATTCCAGTCATCACAAAGAAGTTCATCTTATTCTATTAAAATTTAAGCGGATTACTAAAATTTATGTCAAAAAATACTACAATGTTCTTTCTTTGAGGCAAGCCAAATTTATTCTGTTTTAAGCTAATGCGAATGCCTAGAAATTCACTAACTGCAAATAAGTGTTGAGCTTGGTTTTGGGCATTCTCTTGGTATTGATTATGATTTTCATTGGTTTATTTTTTTCCATTTCTTTTGTTAGTATTTGTCTGTTGCTGCTGCAGATGCTGGCTTAGAAGTCCTGGCTAGAAAAATCACTTGGTTACTGCAGTCTTCTTTCTGCCTGTTGTCCTAACAATGTGTGTTAACTTTTGCTGAGTAGCAAGAGACTAACAAATTGGTCCACTGAAGAGGTGGAGCTTGCATTCTCCTTTCTCAAGTGCTGCAGATCTCTCTGTCAATTCTTACTCAACGTGGGATCTATTTCATTAAATATTATTAGAGATTCATCAATCACTTCCCTCAGTAGTAGTCCTCTACCACCAATTAGAGACAGAAAAAAACTGTATTATGGTACCTTGCAGAAAACGCTAAGTGTGTAAAGAAGCCTGGGTCACAAAATGACTTTCATTATTATGGCCACTCTGATATGAGGTGGTCAGCAGGGAAAGGGAAGTGATTGTCCTCTTCTACTTTGCCCTTGTGAGGTCCCACCTGAAGTATTTTATCCAGGCCTGGGTCCCTCAGCAAGAGAAGGATGCAGAGCTGTTGGAACAGATTCAGAGGAGGGCCAAGAAGACAATCCAAAGGCTGAAGCACCTCTCCTATGATGAAAGGTTGTGAGAGCTGGGCTTGTTCACTTGGAGAAGGTTCTGACAATATCTCATTATGGCCTTTTAGCACTTGAAATGGACTTATAAAAAGGAAGGCAGATGACTTTTTACATGAGCTGATACTGATAAGACAAGGGGGAATGGTTTTAAACTTAAAGAGGAGGGATTTACATTAGATATTTGAAGAAAATTCTTTACTCAGAGGGTGATGAGGCACTGGCACAGCTGCGTAGAGAGACTGTGGATGTCCTTGGAGGTGCTCAAGGCCAGGTTGGATGGGGCTCTATGCACCTGATCTGGTGCAGGGCAGCCCTGCCCATGGTAGGGGGTTTGGAACTAATAAGCATTAAGATTTCTTCCCATCCAAACCATTCTGTGATTCTATGATCCATCCATCCACCTTCTCATGGCTCATTTAAGCTCAGGTCTGGACCTATACCCATGCTTAGCCTTGTTCTTTGCTGACCTGAATTGCTGACTGGCTTTCTTGGGGGAATCTTTTACACTGTAGTCACGTCTCCAGACCCATCTGCTGCTGCTGCTCACTGGTATTGCTGGGTGGGCACTGGATTTATTTCATTAGCTCATCATGTCAGGGACTTTCAAGGGACCCCAAGAACAACCCAGACTTGTCTTGGTAGTTTGGGACTGTGCCCTAGTTGTTGTACTGACTGTCCCACCTGCATCTCCCTTAGTTCCCAGCTCACCCCCTCTTGGAGCAGTCCTGCTCTCACTGACACCAGGCCCCTTTTTGCCCATTAGGAATCTTAAGCTTCAGTCAAAGAACTGAGTATATATGGGCAGAATTTACAGAAAGCAGCATACTGTTCGAAGCTATCCCAGACCAAAGAAAATGATTAGGAAAAGATAAACAAAAATAGATACACCTTCCTGTAGTTCAGAATTAGCTCTCAGTCATCAGAGGCATACTGGAACAGACTAGGGATTCATTCAAGCCAACCCCTGTGTCTCTCCTGACGAATAGTGACAGGTGTTTACCAAAAGCCTACAAGAAACAGCACATATCAAAAGATTCTCCCTTATATATTCTTCTAAAGTTATATAGATGTAGCAATTCTCTAAGACAAGGTAACTTCCAGTTGCTGTGTTTAATATTCCCCAATGGTCAAACTCTCTGTGAGCTTTTGAATCCATTTAGACACTTGGCCTCTACAATATTTCATTATAATGAGCTCCACTATTAAATTATGTCTGGTGTGAACAAGTACATCCTTTCATCCCAAGCCTGCTGCTTGGATACTTTCTACTTCTTGCAGCATGAGAAGAATAATTAAATCACTTGCTAATATGCCTTTTCAATGTACTTGAAATTGCATAGGTTTCTGCCCTATTTCAGACATGGGCAGAAATTGCTACTGAAATAGATTGTGCAAGTAAACTTGTGCAAAACTACTGAACATCTGACAGGACCTTAGCAGTTGTAATTTGTTCATCACTTCGTGATGCAGTTTTTCCTGAGAGCTCACCAACAGTGAATTTGTTCCACAGGTACTTCCAGCCTCCTGAGAAGCAGAGAGGAAAGGTTATCAGAAAGCCCAAACACCAGACTCAGGCAAACAAAGTGGCTCTTAGGTGCCTTCCAGGTTTGTGCCAAAACAACTGTGAATTCATAGTCCAGAGGTACATGCAAGAAACTGGTGGTGACCAGTTTTAAACCAGCAGACTAGAGACCAAATACAATCTCAAGCAGAAACATGGGGAAAGAGAGAGAAAGCTGATTGAAAGAGGACTGATGAACACGGGTGACAATTGCTGAGCTGTAAAGCAGACAAACAGCGTTGCAAGTGCCCTCCTGTGCTTTGAGATTGATGTAAGGAGGCGAAGCGTTACAGAAAACATGCTGCATGCAGCTTAAGAGCCTGCATCAGCCGAAGTTCTGAGGAAAAATGGGGCAAAATGGCTTGTTTATGTTTCCAACAGGATCCAAGTGACAGAGTTCAAATCTGGATGTGCTTTATTTGTGTGTGAGGTAAACACATAGGCCAGTAAGGGCTCCTCAGTGAAGTCAGCACAAATGCAAAGCATGCCTTCCCACAGTGCACGCGTTTTTGTAAGACAGTAAAACAACAAATAGACCTGACAAAAATAACAAGAAATAAAATACTTTGTGTTCTAAGTTATTGTGAATGTTTATCTAGTAAATACACAGTTCATGTGCCTGAACCATCCGGATTGATTTAATTTGAAAAAAATCCGGGTAGACCATATTCCAGGAGAGACAGCTTTTATTATAATGTATGACATGTTACTTCTCTGGATGCAGAACAACTCTAAACAGGGTTTTGAAGGCCTGTTTTACTGCAAGGAATATCCCATTTCTCTTGCCTGGGCAGCAGAGCTTACATATTGAAGCAAATGGGAGCTTCTGTCCCTTGTGCAGGGTTGTGTTAATTATTTATTGGACTGCCTACTCACTAAGGATTCTGGAAAACATTCACTCTGCAGAAAAGAAATCCTTGTTCACACATTTTCAGTTCACAATCAACGTGTAATGGGCTCTTTTTCACTTCTTTAAACAGGAGCTGAGAGCATTCCAGCAGCTACAGTCAGTCAGTGCTCACTCATTTGCTTATAGTTTTACTTTGAAGTGACACAGAGAGGTAAAAATGACTATCAAACAAACTAAATATTTCAAAATGGTTTTCTAATCAGTTATTTAGGAGAAATGCACAATAAATTTATTTCTAATACATATCATTTTCCCCCCATTCTGAAAAATAATCTCACTGATACTACATGTTATTTAGGATAGGTGTAATGGAAGTCCCCAGCACAAGAAGGATGAGGAGTTGCTGGAGAAGGTCCAGAGGAGGGCCATGAAGTTGCTCAAAAGGCTGGAGCAGCTGTGCTGTGGTGGAAAGCTAAGAGAAGTGGGCTTGTTCAGCTTGGAGAAGAGAAGGCTGCAGGGAGATCTCACTGCGGTCTTCCAGCACTTGAGGGGGGCTTATAAGCAGGAAGGGAAGCGAGTTTTCACATGGCTGATAGTGATAGGATAAAGAGGGCATGGCTTTAAACTAAAAGAGGAGAGATTTAGGTTAGATGTTAGGAAGAATCCTTTACTTGGAGGGCAGCGAGGCAGTGGCACAGCTGCCCAGAGGAGCTGTAGTGCCCCATCCCTGCAGGTGCTCAAGGCCGGGTTGGATGAGGCCCTGGGCAGCCTGAGCTGGGGAGGGCAGCCCTGCCCACTGCTGGGAGTTGGAACTAGATGGGCTTTGAGTTCCCTTCCATCCCAAACTTTTCTATGATTCTATGATATTCCGGGTTATGGTTTATTTTTTTTTTTTAGTCTCACAATGTGCCTTTAAATATTATCTAGTTAACCAGAAGACTTGAAAAGAACAAAGTATTGTTACAAAAAAAAGCTTTATTATATTCAATTTAGTATAGATTGTTATTGAAGTACTTGAACAATTACTACTTCTTCCTTGCACCAAAATGGTTTAGTGAAATGATTAAATCAAAATTGCATTTGCCTCTATCTTCACTGCTCTTAAAGAGTTTTTTTCTCCTGATGTAAGCGAAAATATTCTTTCCATAACAGCCCTGTGAATTGCTTACTCAGAATGCTAATATTTTGTATATTCTGCATTTTTATAGGCTGAATTCCTATTTTAGCTCTATGTTACTATAACATTCAGTACCATCAGGTCTGCCGTGAATCTGTTTAATTATTTTAAGTCTGCAAGGAGTAAGAATGTCTTCAGTTAACATTCTGCTGATATTTAACCTCAAAGGCTTTCTGAGAAAACAACAGTATCCTCCACTAATATGTGCTGCTGCTTCTTTTATGTGCATAACAAAGCAACTGAAGATAAAACAGATGAAATATGCAGGTTTTCTATCTGAATTCTCTCCCTCAGCTCCAAATTCACCCACGCAAGTCCAGGATCAGAATTATTCTTTCCTTTAACGAGGCCAAACAGTTCTCCTTCTTTTTCCACCCATACTTGCAAAAGAGTACATTTTATAACATATATTTTTGATTTGCTGTATATTATTACTTACTTAGCAATTCTATTCAGATAAAAAAAAAAAATAAAATCACAAAAAGATTGTGGTTTCTGTTTACATGAATTTTACAAAATTCCACTTGCAATTCTACTTTCTTCAGGAGCCACTAATACTATCTGATAGGAAAGCTCTCAGATAACATCATGCATTTCACCCTGGAAATCACCAGTTTAGAAGGTAGGCGAAATTCAGTTTAATTTGTTAGACTCTCTACTAGATTAAAAGACAACATTACCTTGAAATCCTACAAGTTATGCATCAATATAAAAACCAAAAACATTATACCTCAAATCATTTCCAGATCACTGATAGTATTTCAGTGTTACCTTTGTGTTATTGGCCGAAGCTTACACAACAGCATGCATTGCAAATGTTATCATCTAAACTATAGACACAACCTATTCTGCTGATTGAAAAACAAAAAAATTATACTATTTCTCAGGCAGTTCCATCATTTTCAAGGCACTTCATGCAATGTAAGTTCTAGCACAGCTGAGTCCCACATCTGCGAAAGGACACATTCAGCAGCTCTTCATGCATGGGGGATAGAGCACACTTGTCCTTTCTTAGGCCATTAGAGACCACTTCCTGAGAATTGGGGCATGGCCACTCTCTTGCATTCACAGGGAAGTCAGGGTCTGTCTGAACCAATCTCTGCAGGTAACTTGGGTCATCCAGTGATGATAAGGCAGAACGAGACATCTGAACCTTCTGATTGAAACTGTGAGATTACTCTGAAACCTAGTTTAATGCCACCCTAAATCTAGACTTCCCTGGTCCAGTCCTACCTTAGGGGTATTATTAATGCTGAGAGTTCACTTTTATGCAAAATTAAGCAAAGTCAGTTCAACACTATTAGAAATAATTCTGAATCCAGCCTTAAAAAATCAAAAAACAAAAACTAACATTTATAGAAACATCTATAAGTAGTCTTGAATTTCATCAGCCTCTGGAAGACAAAGTGCTAAATCATAACCCTAACTCAGATCAGATTGCAGAGGCATCAGGTAATATCTGTCTTCATTCACTTTAGGCACAAATGTTAACCTAGTTCATTGGCAGTTCTTTTGACCCCTACTTTAACCATCATGCTAAGCCAGACTTGATCATTCCCTTAAATATTTTCCAGAATGACTGGAAACTGGAGTGACCTTCTGGTCCTGGCCTATGTCAGCACTCAGAGGGCAATTCAGAGCCCCAGTCTTCACTGTTAACATCTAACTGTGCTACTAGAAGGCACCCTAAGAAGCCCATGGGAGATAAAACTACTTATTTCTTTTACCAACATTAGCAGATTTATCTACTGATGCAGTGATTAGTGAGACATAAGCTTTATAGGTGGCACTCACTGTGTTGCAAAAGAAAGAGTTGCAGGGACAATTTGATTGACTGAATTTCAAGCAGTTCATACTCAGGAGATATCTGTTGATGCTTCAAGCCCTGGCTAGATTTTGACATTCAGAAAGCACTACACAACCTCTAGCCTGGAGCATTTCTCTGGTATTCCTGAATGATCACAATGGGATTCATACAAGGATTCATTTTTTCATGTTGATACATGAAAGTAGAAGGAACTTACTGGAGCTGAAGAACAGGCAAAGCTGCCTGGAAATACAGCTGCAGTCTCTCAAGACATGGAAGAAACACTATAAATTCCCTGTGCTTAATTAGAATTTGGGCTAGTTGCTGAACGTAACCAATAGCAGGTGCTATAAAACCTGCAGTGCAGCTTGAGGTTACAGAGAGAGAATCCATCCTTGCCTTGCACCATGGTGGATGATGACCTGATATATGAACTTATATTTCAAGTTTGGAAATTCAGTCTGTGACTGCTTCACAAAGCATATTTGTCTTGCTTTAAGATGAAGGAAAAACTGTGATCACCTGCAAGCCATAACTGCTGTAAAATCTGAGTGCAACCACAGAAGGCAACATTTCTGTTTAGACAAATGCTGTGCAGTCAAAAGTGCCTGAGAGAGTAGACCTGCAGTGGAGGCCTGGGGTTCAGAGGGTCCTTTTTGTTATTTAAATAATTCACAGGATGGTACTGATCAGAGAAGAGATTTACAGCTTTGATATGTGGTTTATCATTTTCATTTCTGCCCTATTATGCCATTTCAAAGAGAATAGTATAATGTGAAAACAGGCTACAATTTTAGGAGTGACAAAAACAAGGAATTGAATGTTTCAGAAATAATATCTGTTGAACAGATTACTTTCAGTGGTTCTTTGCTTCTTTATATTCAATTGACTGTGATCGTCTAAAATAGCCGAAGTGATACAGTCTATGTTTTTCTTAGTCTGAGAATACCAAACCACAGTCCCCTAAACAACTACAGTCAAGTGGCTGAGTGGAGATGCTTATCTGCAACAAAAAGTATCAAGCCCTTTATTTCTCCAAGGTTTCGTTATAGAAAAGTATTATATTTCACCAGACACCAGTGAGAGCTGCAGAAGCAGAGCATCCCTAGAAGCAGCGCTGCCCCTCCAGCCAAGTGGGCTGTTCTGCCCAGCTCCAGGGCTCCTCTGGCTCACAGTGCTGCTCATCAGTATCATTGCCTCATTCATCTTCCAGTGTTAGTGATCTGTGCTATGTCCCTGAGATGCGGATGGATGGATGCTGGATGCTAACCAAAGAGCACTAAAATCAGATCTCCCCAACTGACTAGAGTTATCTTAATTCTGCCCTTACGCCCATCATGTTTGTTCTTTCACTTGAAGAACATAGAGACAGTAACGTTAAAAGGGTGAAGTTTTTGTCTTTTGTTTTAAGAGACCTAGTCCACAACAAAGAAGTACATTTCCTGACGTTTTATTTTCTTATCCAGCAGAAGAACAAATCAATATCACTTTAAGTTGAAAAATCTTAACTGCCTCTAAGTGGGATATTTGCAAAGTGTTGGAACAATTATTTATTAAATTATTGATTATTAAATACTATGAAGCTTCTTTGTAAATTGTGACTGTTTTTGTTTTACCTCATGAAGATATCACATACAACTTCTGAATCACACAACTTTAGAGAATAAGGTGGTTTGAGCTGCTTGGATTCCAGACTAGAAAAAGACTGGGATCTTAAACATTGAGCAGTAGCCCACTTTTTGCATTAACAGCTCTTCATAACTGTTGCTATTTTCAGCTAGCAACAACTGTTGAAAATTGGTGTAGTAGTTATGGCCAAATGATATAGGATAAAATGAGGCCAGAGAAGAAGAGGTTTTTGTGTCTTTTCTCAAGCACTGAGCCCAGAGTAAGGGGTGAAAATAGTCTAGTTTGTATTACTAATAAGCCCATAACTGTGAGAATAATAATAATAAAAAAAATACCACAGAGCTGATTATGTGGGTACAATTAAATAAAAATGAAGGGAGAGAGTAGAAATAGATTTTGTGCTGTGAAAATTAAAATATTCATAGGAAAGAGAAAGCAAGTTGTTAACTCTTGAAGTAGCCCTGGTGTGAACAGCAGGTTGGATCTCCAGACATCCCACCCAACATAAGTTATTCAGTAGCTCTGTAGTTCAGAGGTAGTGAGTACTATGTTGTTTTGGGGTAGTTGAAAGATTCTCAAAGCAATCATTTGTACAAAGTGGAGTATCTCCAATAAGAGAGAGAGACAGAGTATGTCTCTGCTGGCAGGTATGCTTGGGCCTCAACACCTGCATCCTACTACTAGGACCACCCACACTTCTCCCAGCCAGATTGAAGGCATCTGCTTCTAGATAGGAAAATCCAGGCGCAAAATTCTATTGCAGTTCCACCTGAAAATAATTAAAAGCTCGAGAGAATTTTAATAGGATTGTGCATTTTTGAGGTCTTTGGAGACAGTTTTAATTGGCTTGATCTTTTGCAGGCACTTTTAGTTAAAGCAAATTGAGCAAGAGCCAGCATTATCTTAGCTTGCAGCTCATGGTAAGATTTTAATGTAGTTCCAGCAGATACAAGACTCACAAACTTATCCTCACAGTCAGCACAATCTGCCTGCATTCATACTTGCTAAACTGTTTCCAACTCAGTTAAAAAAGATTTTTTTTTTTTTTTTTGGACAAACTGTACAAAACTGTCTGTCCATAGAAGGGAATAAAATGTGATTTTAAATATTCCAAAGCTACCTCTAAGCCATCTTATACATTTATGCATGACTATAGTATTGCACAGAGATGTTAGGAATCATCTCAGAAGTAAGATAGCTTAAGTGGCACAGGTTGTGCCGGGGAACAATTTGCCTTCCCAACATCAAATGTGTTTGTTACAGCAAGTCATCATATGTCAGAACCACAGCACATCATGGGATGCTAAGGGTGATGCCATATTTCAAACCCTTCAGATTTCCCAAATACGATTCCAACAGGGCTTTGGAAGTGGATGGCACCATGAAATCTAAAGAAGTTAAAAAGAAAAAAAAAAAAACAAAACAACAAAACAAGCAAAAACCTTTTAGCAACCCTCAATCCCCTGCTAGGGTTTCATGACAAGAGAATTTAATCTTGGCCCCAAATCTGGTCATCAGTTTAACCATGCACACATAAGCAAAATACACCGTGTGGTGCTGGGGTGTGGGAACACCTATCTTTGTTTTATTTGTGGTAACATGCAGCAGCTGAAAAAAAGTGAGCTAGATGTTGTGTTGAGAGAGGAACGCTCTTCCTATCTCAACCATTCTCTTCTCTGCCTCCGAACAGGACCACAGAACCCTTAAGCAGAGGATTAGTACAACAAAAACATAGTGAAAGGAAAGAAACAGTGTATTTCCAATGAAGAAAGCTAATTCTTTGGGCGCAGTACTACACTGGCTCTGCTATGCTGTTGCTACTTCTAAAAAAATTCAGCCAACCTTAGTTTTGGGATCATGTAACAAGAAAAAAAAAAAAACAGTATCATAGGTGTTCATATGAACTTCCTGAACCTCCATTAGGTCTTCTATATGACAAATGTTCACGTGTATTTAGGATGATTCACAGGCTAAAAATCTTCACAGGCCAAACACAAATTAAAAAGATTTTTATTTTAAAATAGTTGCTACCATAACAAGTACCCAGGAACGTATTTCCTGGCTTGTACAACACATATTTTGTATGTTATGGGGTACAGCACATAGCAGTGTGTTAAACTGGACATTCTCATTTCTAAAGAAACTGCAACAGTGAGAAGCAGCACTGTGCTCCCGCAGCCACCAGCAGTAACACTGCTCTCCTGCTTTTGCGAGCTCATGTCTTTCAGCACTCAGATTCTTGTGTATGCACACCTCTCAGCACAGAATTTCAGAAAGAAAAAAGAGAAGAAAAAGAGGAGCTTCCTGCTTTCCACTGCCATTAATTAGCATATTTCACCTCAGTGCTAAAGCCATGAATCAGCATTACATAGCACTGGGCACTGCACAAATTGAACAAGAAATATTTCCCCTGTCTCAAATATGTTATAATTTAAGCCTGGAGGGCAAATGACAGTGAATGCTAAAATATCCTGGTGGGCAAAACCATAAGCTACTGCAAATAAATTCAGTTCCAAATTTTCTTCAGTTTTCACTCAGCTTTCACTTGAGGAGAAAAACACTCCCATTGCCAACAGTGATAACCCTTAACTAAATGAGGATAGAGTTAATCTACCTTCCATGAAATCCCACACAACTTGTGAGCAAAATCAGGGCCATTTGTCTTGCCTGCCTCTGATGTCTGCCTCTCTCCCTCTACCTGTCTGAAGGAACTTTTCTATAAGTACTGGAAACAGTTTAAGCAATTTATCCAGAAAATAACTTGTTTGGGTGCACCAAATTGTAATCGGAATTGGGTATATAATGAGGTGTAAGACAGAAAACACCAAAATCAACAAACTAAGATATAGCTGGGAGTTGGAGTGAATGATGGAGGAGGAACTTTTATTGAACACACAAAAAGAAACAAAACAAGGTAAATGAGAAGTGAACATTTGCTAACAAACAGTGGTGGAAACAAGCTTTGGTGCAACATGTAAATTAAAAACAAACAGCTCGAGGAGCAGGGGCACTAACAAAGCCAGGACACCTATTGATTTCTGTCTCAGGTCCTGGTTCTGACTGAAATTTTTGCCACCATGGGTGTGTTTTCTTAGTTCTCCTCTCTCCCTAATGAAGTACAAACTGTAGATTCAAAAAGCTTCTACCAAAGAAGTGGATATGCAGGCAAAGGCATCATGCTTCTGCCCAGCATGATTTTACAAGCTTCAATTCTCTTCAGAGAAGAGCCAAAAATAAATAAATAAATAAATAAAAAAGATTAAAATAAATAAATAAATAAAATAGAGTTAAAGGCTGAAAATCATTTAGTGGAATAACAAAAATATGGTATCAAATGAATTAGGTTTCCACATCATGTGAAAAGGGATCCAGTAACTCTTAAAAGACACAGACATCTTCTGCTACCCTACCTCCCACTTAGCATCCATTTAGTTCTACTCCCATTTACACCCAGGTGGGCTTCAGTGCAGGATTCCTGAAACCTGCCAACCTGCCAAGAACCGTTTGGATGTAAGGGCAACGTGGGCTATCAAACAAAAGCATTTGATCTCCAGATCACTTGAACCAAACATTTTAATACGAGTAAGTTTTGTCGTCTTTATAAGACAGAATGGTAAATCAAGAACTGCATAGTGTTGCTACACTGAAAGAGCAGAAGGTATGTAGAGTACTGTGTATCCATATTAGAAAGTGAAAAGTTTTATGTGTTGACCGTTACTAAAAGGACCTACATATAGGAGTCCTGTTTCTAACATTTGAGTTAAATAACCTCATCAACAAGCATTAGTCCTGTACCAGCACTCAGCACTGCACTCAGCACAAGCAGTCCTTGTTTTCTACCTATCACATTGCTTTCTCTGACTGCAGTTCAAACTCTTCTATGCAAAAAATTACTGATAAGAAACTTAGACACATTCCTACTTCTCACTATCTTCAAGGTAACACTTTCTTTGCAGTTTCACTTCTGTAATCATGTAAGTCTGGATCCTGGCACTGCTACAGTAATATCTGCTTTTGCCTGGTCTGAGAAAGAAAATCTGGATTTCCTGGGCTCTGAAAGAAGGTAGGAGAATGCTGCCAAACTCCCACACGCATAAAAATGTTCATTTGGGCATCACTGATGAGCTCAAGCATAGATTCTGTGCTTCCCACCTAAAGTAACAGAGAACAGGCAATAAATGGTGCTACCCATAGACCTTCTGTAACAGCACTGCAAGCAGTGCAATATGAAGCAGAGGAGCAGAGAACTGGAAGGGATCCCAGCACAGGGCACAGAGAGACTGGGAGCATATACTCCAACATAAAGGAAACTATCACCTCTCCAAAAATCAACTCACTGGAAATCAGAAACATGCCCATGTAGAAATTCCCAAGGCCATTTAATGGAGTTCAAATAACTCATTATTATTATTATTTCATGATTTTGGCCTAGCACCTCAAAATGCTTCCATTCTACCCCACCTCCCAGCCCTGTGGTTCCTCCTTTTCCAAGTCATAGGTGAACACAAGAAGGACACAGAAGGAACTGTCTTTTGAAGAACTGTTCTCTCCCCTGGTTGTTTATGGGTTGTTATCGAAACATTTCCAAATATATGCTTCTTGCAGAATATAGGATCTTTAGCAACATAACTGCTGCATACAAGCAAAAATATAAAGAAGTGGAAAACGTAAAATTAGCCCAGCAAGAAGGTCCAGCCGTACAGAAGATTGCTTTTTAAGACTAAATAAATTGCAAGGTAAATACCTAGCATAAACATCTGAAGTACATTGCTTACCACTCAAGAGATCACAGCAAATTTCCTGCATGCTGTGCTTGGTTTAAGAATTTAGTCATTGTGTTGCTAGGTCAGCTTTGCCAGGCTTTGCACTGGCTCCCAGCGCTAAGCAACAGCATCGTGCTTGCAGAATCCTGGATTGATCTTGGCCCAAGCACTCATCCTGTTTTCTGGCACAGGTTTAAATGAATTTTCAAAAAGATATTCAAGCTTCAATCTTTGTACACCCATTCCTATGGAGAACTTCATTTACTCTTAGATGTAAGCAAGTTGCAGCATAAAGTATAAGGATGATTTTGAGCAGTTAGGTTCTTTGATTTCAGGTGCTTTTTTCTTTTTCTGAGTTGCTTACAGGGATTTTTAAAAGTACATTCAAATCAGTTTATGCAAGATCAAAATTAGAAGAGGGAAAACATTTGCCTTTTTCATTTTTAATTAAGAAAGTGCTGCATGATGGACATTTAATTTATACCGCTGTCCATTGACAAACTTTTATTACAACATTCAGGTGAAATTGTCTTTTTGGCAGCTGTTCATTACTGAAGATTAGGTTACATATACAATAATTGGATTTAGGATTTCTTGTTTTATTTTTTTAATAAGATACAAGGAACAGAAATAACAGCAAATGAATCGGAGCATGGATGCCTAATTACTAGCAATCAAAGTACAACAGATTATCTCATTCTTTGTCAGAGCTACATTAAACGATAGTGCAGGTCCAACCAGTAGCACATACTTCAAAGTATGTTTATGTGCATGTACACACACACACACATACACACACACCCCTACCTTCTGTGTGACACTATCCCAAAGTTCTCTTCTCCTTGTTTGGACAAAGGAAAAGTGTAAACTGAAGTGCTTTAGATTTTCTAGACCAGCACAAGCTATACCTAGCCACTATAAACCACAGTTCTCTCTTCTAACCCCACAGACTTCTCATTACTAATCTCATAGACCAACTGGCAGAGAATGAAAACAAACTTTTGCTATGAAGAAAGAGAAGCAGACTGAAGAAGCACCCTTTTACTATACAGAGTTGCAGAGAAAAACAGAGACTATTTACAAAAGTACGGTAAACTCTCTCTTAAAGAATGATAGATAGCCAAAAGCACTGTTCTAACACACCACTCCTAAATCTAGGACATTTAGAAGGGTATCTTACTAATGCCATTTCTTGTGATTTACTATTTCTGAGTGGAACAAGATGAATTTATGATTTAAATAGAAGATCCTGCATATATAAGCAATAGTGTAAGCGTGTTTAAAATTGATAAATCTTACACACTTGCTTACACAGGAACACAGTTTTAGTGGATGAAGGATCCTGTGCAGATATGTTCCTACCATGGAGTTAGATTTTCCTCAACAAAAGAAATACACGGGATCATAGAATATCTTAGGTTGGAGGGGACTTTGAAGACCAACCAGTTCCAACCTCCCTGCCACGGCCAGGGCTGCCCCCCCAGCTCAGGCTGTCTAGCATCCCATCCAACCTGGTTTGAAGTGTCTGCAGGGATGGGGCACCACAGCTTCTCTGGGCAGTGCCAGGGCCTCACTGCCCTCTTAGTAAATAATGTCTTCCTAACATCTAACCTAAATCTTCTCTCTTTTAGTTTAAAGCCATTCCCCCTTATCCTATCATTTACAGACCGTATATTTTAACATGACCCTCCTCCTGCTTATAAGCTCCCTTTAAGTACTGGAAGGGCTTCAACTAAGTCTCTCTGGAGCCTTCTCTTCTCCAAGCTGAAGGAGCCTAGCTCTCTCATTCTGTCTTCTTAGAGGTGCTCCAGCACTCTGACACCTTTGTGACCCTCCTCTGGACCTGCTCCAACATTTCCACATCTTGTGCTGGAGGCCCCCAGTCTGGACTCAGTACTCCAAAATGGGAGAAAATGAAGAGCTTCCATCCTGCGAGCACGTCCCGGTCTGCGATTGGGCTTGGGTGCCAGCAGGCTGCGCTGCAGCCCCGCATTCAGCTTTGAGCCCTCCAGTCCCGGGCTCTGTCCTGCAGAGCTGCAGCCTACAACCTGGAATAGGGTCATTCCTTCCGTGATGCACGTGGGACTTGGCTTCTGCTGAAATTCCTGAGGTTTCTATCCGCTTGTTCCTCCAATCCAATAAATACTATGGAAGACCATACTGCAAATGAAGGTATGCACATTACTCTCATCTGCTGGAACTATTCTTTTAAGACACACCTGAATGCCTTCCTGTGCAACTTACTGTAGGGAGCATGTTTTAGCAGGGGGGGTTGGACATGATGCTCTCCAGAAGTCTCTTCCAACTCCTACAGTGCTGTGATTCTGTGATCATAGAATGCAACTGAGGTTTGATGAGCAATGATTTCTCTTCCCACAGCCGCACTGGCTGTTCCCAGCCACCTTGTTCTCCCTAGAAAAATGTCTTCTAGGGTGTTTGCCCCATGATCTTCCCAGGAACTGAGCCTAGACCAACAAGCTGATAGATCCTTGGCTTCTCCTCTTTCTTTTTGAACATGATATTGTCCCTTCCGAGTAATCAGGAGCATCACCTGACTGCTACCACCTGCCTAGATGGTGATAGTGGCCTCACAATGACATTGGCCACTTCTCTTGGTGCCCCATGGATACATCCCATCCTGTCCCATGATGGTGAGCATGGCCACTTTGACTCAGTGGCCCTTTGCTGCAGTGCATAACACTTCTGTCATAGAATCATTGAGGTTAGAAAGACCACTAAGATCATCTAGTCCAAACATCAACCCATGCCTGTGACCATTCTAGTCTATGTCCCTCAGTGCCACACCTAGCCTTTAACTGAACACCTCCAGGAACAATGACTTCACCACCTCCCATGGCAGCTTGTTCCAATACAAATCTTTCAGAGAGAAAATTTTTCCTAATACCCAACATGAACTTCTGGTACAATTTAAGGCCATTACCTATTGTCCTGTCAAAGTCCCCAGGCTCTGCCTCTAGGCAAAGCAAAAAGACAGAGTGCAGACCAAAACTTGGGAGGCATCTTGATCTCCCTCCAGATTCCCCTCCAATTCAGTAGCAGACCCCCACATACACACAGAGCAATTACACATACACAAGATGACCAGGTCCTGTGTGCACATCATCTGTCTCATTTTTGTAATCCACTGCATGTGTACTGTTTGGCTGCTGCCAACTGGCTGTAAGCAGACTACTCACTAAATCACAAGGTCCCATAAAACACAGGCAAGACACACACTGCTGGCTCTGCTTGCCAGAGTTGAACTTCTGACTGTTGAGTCCAAGGAACTAAATATGAAATATTTCTTAGTTTCTTGATTTATAGCTTTATTTAATACTTAGAGAAAAAGGATTTTTTTTTTTTTTGAGGAAATTTTTCATAATTTAGGATTCATATTTCTAATGAAACTAAATAGATTGGTAGGATTCAAAGAAAACTGCAATCAAAGTTAGTGTAGAAGTCTGAAACTATCAGAAATTGAAGTCAAACTGTTGTGCAATCATATTGCATATGATTATACATCTCACTTATTCATATTTTCTCCTTACTGCTATCTCAGTGGAGCACAAATACTGAAGTTTAAAGAGATAATCCTTATGTGCAATGCCTTTTTCAGAAACTCTTATGGATTTTAACTTTAAAGGTGAAAATGATAAAAACCACATCAAGCAGCTAGTCTAACAGAGAAATGTGTTCTTCCTATCTAGCTTATGCCTAGCAGGTATAACAATACATACAAATTACATGTGATGTTAGTAGTATAATAGCTTTATAGTGGTTTATAAACAGATTCATATAATATGTGCATACAATTCAGCACAAGGGCAAAGCATACACAGAACTCATGGGCACAACCAGATAACCATACATATGATGAAGACATCCTTCAGAACAAAATGCTACTTCACGCACCCAGAAGGGACACACTGTCAGTTCTCAGAATTAATTTCCACTGTTCTTCATCCAAAGGAAAAAGTAAATTTTCACTCAGTGTCCTTCTCATATGTACTAGGGTTATTTCTAGTAGAGCGAGCCTAATTTTCACCCACATTCATCATGGTAAAATGATACCTCAAGGATGGCCAACTTGGTTTGGCTTCACTTCACACCCAAACCAACTGATAGAATAAATGAGCACAAATCTAACAGAATCTAAGACATCAAATTTTATTCCAGGAAGGACCAACTAAGAGCTCTTCTAAAGAAAAATGGTACTAAGAAATCAATTTGTAAATAGAAAATAGTATTAATTTTACTCTATTTATATCTTTATATTTGCAAGGATATGTACTAAACGTTTCTGAATTCACTAAATATTTTATTTCCTAATTAAACAGAAAACTAGTCAGTGACAAAGTAATTAGAATGAATAACTTACTGTCTTTAATGTATGGAAATCACTTTCAAAGGAAATAGCATGATAGAAATCCTATTTCTTGATTCATGAAAGTAATTAATGTGTATTTTATAAACTCAGAAATATGAAAAATTAAATAGACAAAGTATATAACTAAATCTTTACATAATTGGGACTTCACCTTAGAGGATGTAAAGGGGATCCAGCTACAGAAATTTACTGCTGAAAGTGGGCTATAAGGAACACAAAGTCATGGAATCAGTCATGGAATGACTTGGGTTGGTAGGGATCTTGACAATCATCCAGTTCCAGCCCCCCTAACCATCCATAGAGCTAGAGTCTTCTTGGTGATATAAAGCTAAAGAATGAGAGAATTCTTGAACATTGCCACAAGAAAAACTCCAGATGGATATCAGAATGTTTTGATTAAGCACTGAAACAAGTTGCCCATAGAGACTGAGAACATCCATCTCTGTGGATAATGAAAACTCAGCTGAGCAGAGCATACATGCTTATACATGTACATCAACTATGGGTTTAAAGTTTCTTCCAGGTTTTGGAGAAGTATTTTCTTGACAGTACCACTCTCTGCTCTACCTTTTCCCTCAGCCCTGAAACACTGCATTTCTTGCACTTGGTTATGCATAAACCTTCAAGGGTTGCTGTAAGAGATGCTGTATCTTCCCTTAAAAGTGCATTTCACATCAACTTTTTCCTCAGCTACCGAGGGAGAGGGAGAAGCATCCGTTTGGAAATTGAGAAAAATGGAAGGCAAGGCTTTTCAAGGGTGATACTGTTGACAAGAAACATTCAAGCAGAAGGATTTATATTTGGAACTCCTTTTTCTTTTTAGGGTATAATTACCTTTATGCTCAAATGAGAAGTATTCTAACTCTCTCAACAGCCTGTAGGAGTGAGAAATAGCAAAACCATACCTGTTATGCTTAAAAATCATAACTATTTGAAAAGCCTTATTTACATGTGGATCTCATTTTTGTTACACTTACAATGTAAAGACAACCAATCATTAAGAGCTGGAACTTATAAACTTAAGTATGCATTAGTACATAAGACCCAGAGAAGGCCACATGAGGGATTCAGAACAACCATTCCCTCTGATGTGCATCGTAGCACCACTCTGATAGGATTAATCAAGCTTTGGACCTCTAAAGAAGAAATAGCAACTATCCCAAGGCTCAGAAAATAAGCTAACTCTTCCTGTTATTGAGTTTGGTGCTTGATCAGTACTTGGAGTTATATTGCTGTTCTTTGTGTTCAGTTTGAAGTAGTTAGGCTGAAGAAACACCATTCATTCATATTCCGTGCTTCAAGGTTCTCTTTGCAACTGGGAGGATTGGAGTTTAAAAGTAGTAAATTTAAGGACATTGCTGAAGGTCTTGGATTTATCACATTAAAACTGTCACATACTTCATGCCCTTTTACCTCTTGTGCTGTTACTGTTCTTGCAGGTTTTTCTTTTTTTCCCTCCAAGTTCTGGTTATTCTTCTTCCCTCAAATAAATTATTGTTATATCCTAAATCTCCTTCTAAGTGATGGACAGCCTCACATGCAGCATTTTCCATTATATGTTATACATCAACAATGCAAATTATTGCTGACAACTTACTGACTCACTTGCCTCTAAAGATCTTGCTCCTTGTTTTAAAAGCTCATGTGAAAGAAGTCTAATTAATCATTCTGGATAGAAAATTTATTTTATTTCCCAGGAAAAAAAAATTAAAGAACAGACAAACACATTTTACCTTGTACCTCAAACACTGCCTGATTCAGATTTCTGGCTTGACTTCACCCAGTCCCTCTGCCAGCCAACACAAATGTTAAAGCTTTCCAGTTTGTTTGTTTGTGTTGTTTTTTTTTTATTGTGAGAAATACATGTACTCAGCCTATTTCTCATTTACCTGTACAGCAGGGGGTCCCGACAGTATTCTCAAGTGTACATTTATGAGTACAGAGTGAACATTTAAATAAATAGGAATTCTGTCTGCATGCCATCTGTAACAGGTCATGGCATTGGATCCATGGATTTGGAGCCAACATACCTGGTTTGAAAGCAATAATCTACAAATGACACAAAAGATATCCAAGCAGCAGATCCTGATTTAGGTGAAATTAAACTCCACATCAGAAACATTAGTACTTGTAACATCTTTACTTTCTTTTGTCCAGATCACTACTGCTCAGAGCTGTGTTTCTTTAGGTTTGTCATAAAGTGCTCTGTATTGTATTTCAAGGGTTATATAAGCAAAATTATTTTATTTACTCTCATTCAAATTCTTATAATTAGATTATTAATTCTTTAACCTTCTGTGTATTTAACAGGAAAAGGAATTTTTCTTGAAAAGAGACATTTTAATCTGCTCATATTTGCCACAGATTCATCAAGACTGTCTGGTAGATGTATAGATAGGAAAGTGGCTTAAAACTGCACCCCAGATAAATATCTGCATTTTGTCTCATATCCTTCTCTCTTGTTGTTAGCGTTGAGTGTCTTTATGTCCTGAAATGGGCAATATGGAGTATTTTACTTGTAGCCCAGAGGCGTGAGTTTCTTGCTGCCTTTTTTGCTGTAGGTCTCTTTCCAGATCCCAGTGCACATGCATTCATCTGTGTGAACAAACCAATTTTATCACCTTTTCACTGCTCCCACAACATAAAGCTTTGTCCTGAGTTGAGCAGGCCTCGCTAAGGGCTGCAATTATGGCCTGAAACTGGGTATAATTTGTTAGATTTTTAATGCTAACTTAAAGTACTATTTGATCTAAATAGCCTTATGTTTTCTAAGCCTGGTATTGTTTGTCTCTCTGTCCTATCTCAAAGCATGTTGTGTGCGTCTGAGATGGCGGCAGAGAGGTACATCTCACAACATGAGGCAGGGGAACTGCATTGATTTCATCCTCCCACAGGATCCCACAGTCTGATATTAAGCCACAGAAACCTCCTTGGAAAACACATATAATGACTCAAAGGATGAGCATTCACCACAGAAACACAAAGGAAAATGGTGAGAGATGCTTATATTGTTACTCCTAAACTTCACGCTCTGCTGTTTCTTTCAAACTATTCATGTTGAAACGCTTTCATGAGTGACACAAAGCCTCACTCAAAAGATAAAGGTTTACCATCTTCTACTGGTAACTGAATAAACTCTAACATAATGCTGGAAAACTGCACTATTTTATCAGAGTTTTGAGTATCCATTTCAAAAATCTTACACCAACTTAACTGCAATTTCCTCCCATCCCTCCTTTACTTTCCCCATAGAGTATCTGGGAATATGCACAAATGCAGACCAGCTTTGAAGAACCTTCTGTCATAGGAAAAAGGCACATCCTATATTTTACTGATACAAACATCATGCACAATTTTTGGCTACAGATTATTGAACCTCAAGATATCATTTGACAAGTTCTACATTTTCCAGCTCTCAACCACTAGGGATTAAACCTAGATGAGATCCTCAGGCTGCCTTGCAACACCTGTTTAAAAGAGCTCAATAGATTCTATTATGATTTGAAAGTCAGGCTGTTTTCCGTAAATTAGGATGATGTTTTGACTTTTAAAAGGCATATGACTTCCAAAGAATCTACCTCTGATATTCTTCCAAAAGAGATACGCTAGATCAATTTGTTTAAGAACTTCATTTTGAAAACTACAGTGTATGTTCTTTAAATATAGCTCTCTAGCCAGAATTAATGAAACACTGTTACATGGAGCTCATGCAATCTGGCAGATAAATCTCTAGTCCTACAGAGGCTTACTGCAAGAATTGCAGTGACTTCACCAGGGTGAGGATATCACCTGATGTGTTGTAAAATGATGGAATATTCTCCAATATATTGCAGCACACTTAAAGACTCTTCTACGTCCTGTGTATCACTGTCCTTAAGAGATCTTTATCACAATAATCTGAATATGAAAACTCTCACCAGTTAAACCGTTGAACCCAAGTAGCGTCAGGATTTTCTAAGAGAGAAAGTAGAATTTTGTTGTTCCTGGTAACAATACCTACTCAACTACTACCTAGAACAGATTGGACTGCAAGATGTCATCCAGGGACACCATCCCTATTCTGAGGCATTTACTGTAAAAGTTAGCAACAGACATCTTGTCTCAGAAGAATTTTTACTGCTAATCTATCAATAGATTATTATGATACATGACTTTGGGCCATGTTTTAATATTTAAGAAGTGTACTGTATGTTGTCTTGGGATATAGGACGTAGCATTTGTTGAATATGATTTACGGTTCATTACTTGTAAAGAATCATCAATAAAACTATTGCCAGTAATTAAATGTTGCATATTTTGGAGTACTGAGATGAGTAGTTATTAAAAATCAGAGCTGCATTAGAATCCACATGACAAATTGAGTTGAGTTTTTTTTTTTTTTTTTTTTTTGCACTGATATATCTATAACAACTTTTAAGATATAGTGTTGTCAGCTAAGTACTCTTAGAGGGATATAAAGCATCCTTTAATTTAAAATTCACAATTTATTTCCACAAAGGCTAGAAGAAGCATGATTTATCATAGCTATATGTACTATTGCCTATCATTGCTAGACCTCAGGTTTTTTTATTTTTATTATTTTTATTTTTGGTGTTTTGAAAGGGTATCTACAGTGTCTTGACTGTAAAGAACCAAAATTATGCAAGGATAAAAACACAGCAGTGTCAAATGGAACACCCAGAGACGGGATGGGTGTTAACTACCAGGAACTGAGTATATTTCTGTCTTGAGATTCACGCTGCAGATCGTTGAATTAGAAGGAAAATTAGACTAGACTAAAAAAAAATAATTGTGTTGATATGAATATACTTTCACTGCTTGTATGCTTCATGCAAGTCTAGATCTGAACTATATGCATATTTGCATTATCACCTTAAGATTGCCATCTTCTCTGAAATTAAAAATTGCTTTCAACTCTTGTGAGTTTTTCTTATGATTCTTTAAACAAAGTAGTAACAGACACTTAAATCCATTGAATAAAAAAAAAAAGACAAAGCTGCTAAAAAAAGAAACGTAAGTGGCTTGATGCATCCAAGTCCACTAAACTGGCACTCCTGTTATTTCCATGCCAGGTGTTCAGGATGTCTAAACTAGGTTGTAAGGACTTATGATTCCAAAATGAGAAGAAACCCATCTGTTTATGAACTCTCAAACTCCAGGTGTGAGGCTTAAAATGAAATACTCCCCCATTCTTCTGCTTTATCACTGACGAGTTTGATAATGGCTGACAAGTCCCTTCCTGTTTGGAAAATTTCTGATAAAACATTCATATCCTGGCCCCATCAAGCTAAAGGCCAGAGGGCCCTGAACTAAGTTCCCTCCAAATGGAGAAAGCGTTGATAAAACACATCTTTCTCAGCATTTTCAGATAGTGAAGGTATTATGAGTCAGGAGTGCAGTTCATGGAGTGCATTCAAAAAGTCATCGAGATCCTCTTGGAGATCTTCATATACAAATATAAGTACTAAGTTTCAAGGATTTTCACAGTTTGTTTATTTTATAAGCCTGTAGTATATTGGCATTTTCCAATACTTGAGGAAAATAGCTAATGAAACTGTCCTGGTTTCTCAGCAAGGCAAGAGCTCTCCAAAAATAACGCATGGAAAATCTGTTTTTATAGGAGTAGGATCTTTTGAAGACAGGGCTATTATGAGGCTTTGAAATCAATATTTTCCTAATAAAGCTTTCCCTGTACTCAAACATAAAGTGAAAATTTGGGGCCTAAAATGAACAAAGCATGAAAACTGTTCAAGAGTTAATGCTCAGTTACCATTCAGTATTAAGCAAATAGTTATGTTCTTCACTAAATGAATACGTTCTGAGAAATCAACATGTTAATGTTTTTTGGCATTTCACAATATTGTCAGTATTACCATCAGAGTAAATCAAGTGGCTTTCACTAGGTCAAAACTTCCTTCCTATTCACATATATAAGTACCTTCAAGGTCTAGCGTTAAACCTTCTAAGTGCTCAAATGCTGGCATAGGACTATGCATAAAAAAAAAAAAAAAGTGTCCCTACCTTATTATACTTAAAAACCTATTCAGATAGAAGAGAGTCTATTTTTAACAACCTACTTTTCCCTTCCTCTTTGATCTCTCTGAGAGCTGCTGACAAGTTAAGTTTTTTTGATCATTGTTTAAAAGACAGAAAGGTTAACAGTTATATAAAAGAACTAATTCTTAAAACAATTTTCAGAGCCCATAGCAGTGCAGAACTGTGGAGCACAGGCTCACTTAGGCTAAAAACAGCAATGCTTTTTGCAAGAACTTCCACTCACTAGATCAATCTCAGACTAGATATGGGAACCTTAAGAGAGAAAGGTGAAAGCCTGGAAAGTAGTTTATTGCAAGCACTTTATTCATTTGCCACCTGTGAAAACCAGAACTACCATAATGCTTCCAGAATAACAAAGCTTTCAAAAATGAACTCCAGTTTTAAGCAAGGCAGAGATCTTTTCAGTGTGAATACAGACATTTTTAAAGCTACTTTCACATTTGAAATCACTGAAACTGTCCATATAAATATTAACCGTGAGAATCAGGTGACAGCACTTCCAAGGTCTGATCCTCTGTCTCTGAACCTCAGGGCTCAGACCCTTATTTCTAAAATCCATCTGTTCAGCTTCCTTCCACAGTTAATGTGAAGAGCCTGTTAGCTTTTGCTAACAGCAGCCTAATGAATTTGAGCTCTTGAAGTGGGCCCCCGGGTAAGTGGGACGAGTTTTGGCCCACCTACACAAGGCTGGACGCGATCCTTGACTTCTGCATCCTTCAAGCTGGCAATCAATATTTCAATAGCATTTCCATTATGATTTATTTAGCAAAATACATCTTCAAGAAACATACCCTTTTTCTCTGCCCTGATTTCCACAACAGTGAATGCTGTTAGAAGACAAACTTTATTCATGCAAGGAAATGACATTTTAAAATAACAACAAAAAAAAGACCTTTGAACTTAAATTTCGTATTCATTTGACCTAAAAACTTCCTTGTGAATGGACTTTCAATTCCATTTTGAAAAATAAATCAGAAAACTGAAAGCAAACAATAATCTACCTTTTGTCATAAAAATTGCTTACTTTAAAACTGCATTACTTTCTCCTACTTCGTTTTGTAATTTTTTTCTCCATTTTGCACCAATGGAAACAGATAAAGAATTAATCTTTGTAAAAGAATAGCAAATAATTTCCCTTTCACTTTCTAGTTAACCTGTTCTATTTTCTTGTACCATTTTTCAAGCCTGTTCAAACCTGACCATACAAACATATTTTTGTAATGCATTTTCAAGCCTCAGTTATCACTACAGAAAAACTTAGAGATCCCATAATTAGACCTGTCACATTGAAATGAATTAATTTTCTGTAGCACAAAATCCTGCTGAAGAGTTCTTATAGCGAAAGGAAAATTTAAGCTTCTCATTATTATAACTGCAATTAATTGCTTCAGATTTTCTTTTTTTGACAAAAAATTGAAGCCTGGACTCCTATAAAATCAGCAATTTCTGAACATTTTCATGTACATCCCAAGAGTAAACAGTATGTTCGTCCCAAATTCTCACTTTTTGCTGTGAATAACCTACTGAGGTTACTGTAGCTCCTTACATCAATCAGCAAGTATAGGATTATGGTCACAAGTGTCATCTACTTCAGATACAAGCAAAGGTCATGATATCAGTATGTGAGCACGGATTCACTTCATAAAACAAGACACAGGCAGATAAAGCACATCAGCTCCTCGCCAGCTCCACAGCCAGTGAAATTCATGAACAGGATGGATATGTGAGTGCCAGAAAGATCCCTAGCTGTTTTACAGTCTCATTGCTCTTGAAATAGCAGAGCATAGGAAAGGAAATATGATGTTCTAGTTATTTCTCTAAAATTGAAATATGTACCTCTGAACTACAGTAAAATTCCTTGTAAACACAGGATTGAGTCGAATTTTTTCATCACTTTCCATTTCAGTTTCTTTTATTAAATGAACTTCATAGTTTATCAGTCTCCCTGTTAAGATTGTGCACTCTTGGGTATGGCTAGCATCTCTCCCTGTGTTTACAAAACAACCATTCAAGGCACAGTCCTGTGATGTTAGCCCAGCTCTTTTGAGCCAATAACACAGGCATGGAGTGTTGCCAATTGCTAACATCAATTCAGCATCATACCTGTTACCTTTTGTGCTTACTTTTATAGAGAAGTTGTAGGAGAATCTCAGTCCTCTCTCAAATGCTATTCTAGTTCATACTGATACAGAGGAATAGAAAAATATTCAGAAAGCAAATAAAATGGTTGAATATATTTCCACTGCTCCCATCACATCATCATTTGCAAGTCAACCTGTTCTGCAGTTAGACACCACCAGAACCAATTTCTCCTCATCTTCTCAAACACCCATATATATATATATATGCTGGTTCTCCATGCAGGGATTCAAGATGATGACATGCCCAAGATTTAGACCTTTCCCCCACTGAGATGTGAGTGAGCAAGTATCACTGAGATTCTTCATAACTCTTTTCATTTGTTGCCTTTGCAGCCTCCAGGTCATACTGATCCAGTCATAAAACACCCATAATCACCCTTAGGCAATTTGTTCTGTTGAAAATAATTGAGATAAGAATTACAGGAAATTGCTTGATATTGGCAATAAAGTCATTTATTGTAATTGATTGTATAGCATGCCTTATGTTATTATGAAGTCTAATAATCAGAAGCACATAACTAAGTCAGCTCTAGCTGTGGAGAACCATGACCAATATGAACCTTAAAAATAGGAGTAGCTGTAATCATTGATGTTCTCTGATCTTCTAAATGCACACTGGAAATTGTATTAGCCAAGATAACAGAAAGGGAAATGTCTTGTTTCAGAAATAGTATGAACATAATCAGATTTGTGAAACCAAATGATTATAGTAATATGGGGCACTGTGCACTGAGAGCAAAGAAAAAAAGGTTTTATGAAATGCATTTCACTACTTGGTAAATGGCAGAAAATAAACCACAGCGACTTCATCCTTCACCGTTAGTGTGATTGCTATTCTTGACAACTCAATATAAATTCAGATTTCTCAGGTGCCACACATTGAAAATATGAAAAAGAGAGAATGCTTCACAAAGTAGCTTCCAAATAGCCAGTTGCATTCTGAAGTTACCTTAGAAGAAAGGCTACATATGGAAGTAAATCAGATCAGTGAGAGTCTGTTCTAAGCATTATTCTCTCCATAATCAAGTGATTATATCCCCACAACATTCATATGCAAGTCCTTCGTGTATTTTAATAACTCCTCTCTTAATCCTGGTATCTCTGCCCAACAAAGAGGTGAAAACAGTTTAGGTATTTTTCCTGCTTGAGAAACAAAAATTAAATATTGCTAAATATTGAGTTGAAAAGTTATTACTTTAAGTCAAAATACACTCCTTAGAGACACTGCTCTGCTGAGTCACACCACTTAGATATTATTTTTCCCTTATCAAGACTAACCATATAATCGTTATAGAGGTCCATAGCGAATACATCTGAAATAATGGCTTTAAGGCATATCTAACATGCATTTCAAATGCTGAGCTGCCCAACTGAAACATCGATTTTGCCAAACCATTGGGTTGTGAATTCGCTATCAGTTTGTTTAAAAACACTGAGGTACAAAAGCAAACAGAGAACATAACCTCATTTTTCCAATATTTTGAGTGCTTTGTCTGCATTTTTTCCTACTAATTACTATTAAGCTGTAAGCAGAAATCATATTGAAATGTTCCCTTTCTCCAAACATTGCTTAATGTTGTTTCACATAATCCTCTCATCTTTTTTCCATAGCTTCCAGCCCATTAGCACTCCTGGGTTACTTTTGCCATGCTGATTTTTCTCCTGCAGCCCCTTAACACTGGCAAGGAATTCCTAATAGACACCCATATAGTTACCATTATAAAGTTATGAAGATCTTCCTTCAGTTCCATTGTTCTTCTCAAAACTCTCCTTTCCTAGACGTTACAGTATGCTCGGTGGAAGCTAAACCTCACTTTGATTGATCCAACTCCTTTTCATGCAAATAAAATCAGTCTCACTGCTGCCTCTTTTTGGTGAATTCTATCAGTCAGTCAGCATGTGCTGCCTTAAGACTTTTTGTACACATTAAGTTCAACACAGCACAAAAATATTTTTATTACGTGCTCACGAAGATCCTAACTTGTTAAAGAGCTGACCCACAGATTGATGATATGGAGGTTGTTGCAACCTAGATCATTAGCAATAGATTAGTAGTTTTCTTTTTTTTGTTAGTTTTAAAGCTGTTGAAGTATTAGTTCTTTATTTCAATCCAATTTTTAATCAAATATGCTCAGCAATTCCTTTTCCTTTTTAAACATATATTACCTTTAATAAAACAATAAGTTTGTGTTCTTGCCATTAAACGCTGTCTTCCCTTTCACAAGGAAACCATTAATTTATAAATCACAGTGTGGATTCTCAGCTGCTTAGAAAATCAGCAATAAAACAGCAGCACAACCACTCGTTACACTATTTATAAATATGTTAAAATAATTTCCATATTAGAACATTTCAATTAATCTGTAGGCTTAGATGTCAATCTACATCAGGCTGTTAAAAATACTGAAAAAGGCCTTTTAGATCTATAATGCTAAAAAGATATTTAAAAGAATTCTGTGCCACTGAAAGGCAGGAAATATTTTAATTATAAGCCTGATATTATTCAATCCGGCTCTCTCCAAATTAGGCAAGGTGAGTAGGAATATCAGATCAGATCTTGAAGTTTGACCCAGGAATTGTACCAGGTTACTGTTTATGCTTATGTAATTTATGCTGTCTGCTCCAGTCAAAATATTTACTAGGCTAGTTAGCAAAGAACTTCTGGACTAAGACGAAATCTAATTTAGCATACTTTACATTCCTGTAGCCCATTTAGCAAGCTTTCTCAATTTAGGAACACTTCCTAGAGAAGAATTTAAAACAATCCAGAGATTTGTGTTTCTGCCTAGCCAAATATTTTCAGCTACTTCTTACAAGTTGTTATTTACGTGTTTAAAAAAATATTCCTTTTGAAAAATTGTCTTTTAGGAGATTATCCACTGGTTCATAGACTTTAACACCCTCTGTGTGCTGATGTTTCACTAGGCAAGCTTCCAAAATGGGTTATGAATTACATATTCTTCAACAAGCTGATTTATATCAAAGAACAGCTGGCACGTAAAGAAAAGAGCCTAACGGAAGCAATGCAATACTATGGTAGAAATTGGAAGAGTACAAAACTGAAAATACTTCGGTAACTTCCACCACACCTAGAAGGCCCTCTGGTAAACAGATGAGTAGTTCTTAGAGGGTCATGTGTAGAAATGCAGGTTCTCTATTTCCCCCCCTCCCATCAGCTTCCATGTACTAGTAGGTGCATTCTGGGGTGATCAGAAATGTTGATGATAGAGTTCATATAGTGCAAAACTACACAGTAAGTTTAGCTTTTGTCTTCTTGTGGGGTTTGAAGCACACTCAACAACTTTGGAGCAGTTCCACAGAGGAGCTAGTCCATTTCACAACCTAGTGCTGCCAGCAGGGGACAAGTCCCACTGCTCCCCGCCTTGCTTGCACTCAAGCACTGTTTGCACAAATCTATCTATTACTCATCAGACCTTTTTTCCCAGCTTCCTCATCAGAAGTCAGTTTAACTCACACTTTCAGCAAAAAAAATCATCCAGCAAAAGCATGCAGCTTTCTGTGGATTTGTCAGATATTTAGGCTATCCCAAAGGACCCCTGTGGCAGCTCCAGGAAATCGCAAGTCTTTATATGTAAAAGCATTCAGACTTGTACACAGGGACAGCAAAATTCTTTAGATCAATTGATGAAACCTCATTGATTTCAGCAGGGTTTGAAAATTTACCAATGGCTTCATGTGAATATTGTATTACAGGCTAGAGCATCATTCACAGCACCTACATCAATATCTAATGCAGGCAAATCAGCCACTACACATTTTTCAAGATGTGCATTGCCATAGTTTCCACTACAGCAACAGAAAGTAAGTAGCGTGATGGGGGTCAATAGTTTTCAGCTCCTCATTAATAACATTTTCTAAAAATACACTATTGTGCTGGTAAACATATTTCAACGTGCCATGAAATCACTGGCCAAAATGATGACTTCCAACAAATAAGAAAGTATTACTATAAGTCTAATACTGTAATGGTTGCTAACAGTACTGCTTATCACTCTCAAGGTGCAATTGCGTGAGATGCCTGGTGCTAGTACATTCACTTGGAGAATTTACCCCTGTAATTCTCTGCTTTAAGGCCAAAGACTAAGCAGGCATAATTGTCCTTTACCCTGAAGCTGTAAAGCAATCAGTTTCCAAAGGCCAAGAATGGCAGAGAAACTGATTATATTCTAAAAGGGAGTTTATAATAAAAAAAATTTATATAATTCTGGTTCTCCATAGAGATTTTTTTTTTTACTGTTAGACAAAGCCGCAGAGCAGTAAACTCCAGCAGAGAAGAACAAAACCTGACTGAGCACTCTGTATCACCATGCCCCAATAACCTTGTGAGCAATTTGTCTCTTCCCTCTTTGGGGTAACAGACTGAGTCTCAGCTCTGACATTCAAAAAGCAATAGCCAGAGCTAGAGACAGGTCAAAATCCATCTCAAAAACACATCCCCTCAAGCCAGTTTCCTTTTCAGTTCAAATAAGACTTTTGGTTCCCAAAGGCCCTTCCAGTCAGGATTGCACTGTTGTCCCAAGGAGGGATGCAGCCTGTGTCCTCCTCTGCCCCGTGCACAGGGTCACCATTTGGGAAAAGGGAGATTAAAAACCGATCAACAGCCCTGACATGTGCTTAACCTAGCAGCAAGGGAAGAGGGTGGAGGCTGTCAGCCTTAATTAATGCCTGTTTTAAAAGCACTTTGCATTCCTTGCCTGACATGTGCTTAACAAAAGCCAAGAGCTGTTGTTGTTATTAACAACTCACAATATAAACACACTTGGCCTGATTTTCCTCCTCCATACAATAGGCTTCACGCTTGTTTAAGTCTCTATTCCATTGGAATAAGGCTTTTGACTGGCAGGGCCAGAGGAGGCTCTGAGAGGTACAGTATGAGCATCTCCAGAAGAAAAGGCAGCAGGAATAAAAACCAGCTTGGTTAAGTGCTCCATTCCTTGCAGGCTGAGTATAGAATCAAAAATAAACCAATAGTACCAGCCTTTACCCATGCACACTTCCTTTGCTACTTCAGTGAAAAAAAAAAAAACAAACTGTCTTGCTTAGAAAATTTTTTTTCCCCAGTAATGCCTTTTTTTTTTTTTTAACTGTGTCAATTTGTTTATAATACAGACAGAGCTAATGAGACATCAAAGAGATTTTGCTAAGATGCTTTGATCAAGAAAAAAAATCCAAACAAAGAAAAAATAGACATGGCTCATCAGCCTGGGTCTTGCAATGCTTTTCTGTAAAGCATTAAATAGATGGAGAGGAAAAAATCCAAACCTATCAACGTATAAAATCAGTCCCAGAGGTTACGAGCTTTCATGTTCTGTTGATCACAGAAGGCCCTTTAGTTAGGCCTTGATCCTTTCAAGTAGCTGGAAATGAAAACACGGTGCAGAAACTGCAGCTTCGATTAGATGTGATATCAAAAAAAAAAAAAGCTTGATATCTCTTCCTTGCTAATGAGAGGGAGAAAAAAAGTGTTCTGGAAGAATGCCATCCCACCCTGCCAGCTGACGTCAATAGAACAACACACATCTCAATATTTTAAAGTCAGATCAACCTGCAGACTTAATTTTGCACCTTTTACCTCTCCTCATTGGCTCCTTCAGAGAAATGAAGCTAATGCTTTTCTCTTTTCTTTGTTGAAGAAATCTGATGTTTTTTCTCTCATTTTTTCAGCGCACCACAAAAAAAAAAAAATCAGTAAGGAAAGGAGGTGAAATTATTTTTTCCCCCTGTAATTTGCAAATTACACTGAGGAACAAACCCAGCTGGTAACATTGCTTCAGTATCAGAGAAGAGGTTCATAAGCTTATAGCAGGCAGATAGCATTAATTCAAGAGAGGAAAAATGTGAAGGAGCTTAAATGGTGGCTTCAATTTACCACAGCTTGCTCTCTTCACAGTCATCTAGGACCATGCCTTTGCTTCTGGGTTTTCTAATCAAGACAGTTTATTGCCCAAAGCTCTCAATACCATTTTGGATGTAAACAAAAAAAATAAATGAAAGAACGGTAAAATCACAGCAATCCCCGCTATCAGTTCAAGCTGGGGATCGTAAGGATAGAGAACAGCCCTATGAAAAATGACCTTGGGATACTGGCAGATGGCAAGCTGGACATGAGCCAACAGTGTGTCCTCATAGCCCAGAACACCAATTGTATCCTGAGCTGCATCATCAGCAGTGTGGCCAGCAGGTTGAGGGAGGTGATCCCACCCCTCTGCTCTGCACTCATGAGATCTCACTTGGAGTACTGTGTCCAAATGTGGAGTCCCCAGTACAGGAGAGACATGGACCTATTGGAGCTCAGCCAGAGAAGGGCCACAAAAATGATCCTAGGGATGGAACGCCTCTCCTTCGAGGACAGGCTGAGAGTTGGGGCTGTTCAGCCAGCAGAAGAGTGGGCTCAGGGGAGACTTGATAGTAGCCTTCCAGTATATAGGGAGAGGACATGAGAAAGAAGGGACGGGCTCTTTAGCAGAGTCTGAGGTAATAAGACAAGGGGGCATAGTTTCAAACTAAAAAAGGAGAGATGTAGATTAGATATAAGTTTTTTTGTTTGTATGTTTTTACAGTCACGGTGGTGAGGCACTGGAACAGGGTTGCCCATAGAGGAGGTAGATGCCCCCTCCCTGGAGACACTCAAGGTCAGGCTGGATGGGGCTCTGAGTACCTGATCAAGCTGTTCAGTCCCTGTTCAGTGGAAAGGAGTTAGACTGGATGGCCTTTGAGCATCCCTTCCAACTCAAACAATTCTATGATTTTCAGTATAGAAACTGAAAGTCAAGTCACACTATCGTTGTTCAGCTAGGCCAAGTTATGATAGTGCTGCCACCCTGCATGAGCTCCTTGAGGAGCAGGCAGTCTTAAAAAGTGAACACAATGCATCACAGTCATACCAGCTCTGGTATCTGGGTTGTCAGGCACCAAGGTTAATGTAATGACTGTGTACCAAGGCCCTATATGAAATACCTAAATGTTCCAGTCTACAATGAATACCTTGCAAACATCCCTCTACTATAAAATGGGACTTGGAGAAGGGCCAAAGATATGAACATGATTTCATAATGATCGTTACTGTAGTCCCAAGTAATCAAATCTCTTTCAACTAAAATATATTACCCTTCCTACATTCACCCAGGGAGTATTAGATTCGGTTATGCTTTCTTTCTACAACAAGGAGTATTTTTCTAGCAGCCTCTATTAACAGCTGGGAAATAGTCTATTTGCCTGGAAGTAGCTCTGCTTTAAGAAATCTATTAGCTACTGCAATATATGATTACTATTTTAAATAACATGTGAAATACACAGGGTACAATGGTATTTTAGAACAGTAGCTCACAGCCAGCATTTCACAGCTCAGCACAGGTAGAAGTGCACTTCAATACAAAGTGAGAAGCTGAGCTCAGCTATCCATCCCCAGTGTCACCCTTCCATACTGCACAGAGATACACTCAGGATTATCAGATTTTCTTTTTGGAAGCTCAGGTCCTCGGTCCCGCATCACCAGCCACTGCTGGTGTCTTATCTGACAGAGAGAGAACAAAATGGGGCACTGACCAATCTGGGCCTGGTCACCGTGAGCACTTGCAGCATTGGTCCCTCCCAACTTGGTTCTGGGCCTTCCCTATATTTTGGGAGTAAAATTCTTGAATTGAGAACTGTGAGATATTCCTTTTGTTGCAATCTTCAGAAAAAACGCCCAGGATTCTTCATGGCTTGTTATTTTAAGAAAGAGTTAACCAGTGAGGAAAAAAAACCTGAGATTTCTGTTACAGCACTCTGCATCAAAAGAGGGGTGGCCAACAGGTTGAGAGAAGTGATTGTCCCCCCTCTACTCTGCCCTCATGAGGCTCCCTTTGGAGTACTGCATCCAGCCCTGGGATCCCCAGCACAAAAAAGATGTGGAACTGTTGGAGCAGGTCCAAAAGAGGGACACAATGATGCTCAGAGGTCTGGAGCATCTCCCCTGTGATGGAAGGCTGAAAGAACTGGGCTTGTTCAGCTTGGAGAAGAGAAGGCTCTGGGGATGCTTGCAGCTTTCCAGTACCTGGAAGAGGCTCATAAGCAGGAAGGAGACAAGGTTTTTACATGGTCTGATAGTGATAGAACACAGTAGAATGACTTTAATTTAAAAAGAAGGTAACTTTGGCTAGATGTTTGCAAATTTTTTTTTTTTTTTTTTTTTTTTAAACTCAGAGGTTGCCGAGACAGTGACATATCTGCCCAGAGAAGCTGTAAGTGTCCCAACCCTGGAGACAATCAAGGCCAGGTTGGATGAGGTCCCAGGCAGCCTGATCTGGGGGGGCAGCATGCCCATGGCACAAGGGCTGGAGCTTGATGATCTTGAAGGTCCCTTTCAATCAAAGCCATTCCACAATTATACACTTCAAGCAGTTTTCAGTCTTTAGTATCTTACACAGGAAACTTGGAAACACTAGACTTGTAGCCCAGGTTGCTCCCAGAATTGCACTGCTCTGCCTGTTATAAAGGAAGGCATCAGGGAACTTTTCCAATACTCTACTTTCAGTTAGCTGTGACTTTGCAAAACTCTAATCACTTAATGGATTTTGTGTCAAGAACACGGGTTTCCAAATCCTGTTAGAGGTGCCTTTGAGAGTCATTTGTTTGCAGCTAATGAGTAGAGGAGAATTGCTGGACCTTGACAACTAAGTCTAAAAAGCTTGCTGTATACTCTGCATATACTACAGAAAAACCAAGCGTAGGTCTTCCTTTTGAACTGCTCATACCATTCATCAGACTAACAAAAAAGCTGAGCATGTTGAAGCCCTCCACAGTCCCTTTTCCATGCTATTCCCACAGAGCAGTAAAGATTGTGGGATTTACCATGCATACCTGACTTACTGCATGAACGTACCATGAAAAAGATGAGAACATTGGTTCTACTGAAAGCTTTTTTTAGTTCACAGTTTCTTGAGTGTATTTGTTCATCTTCATTCCCATCCCTGCTCCATCCCTGATGACACTGTAAGAATAGCAGTACAGAGCCAACATCATCAAGCTATAGCTAAAACAACCAAAACCACCAACTTCTCATTCAGCTACTGAGATTCTGACATCTCTAGAGAAAATCTTTTGCATACAAAACTCAGCTATTTTTTTATACCACCCAAATCACTTTAACAATTACTGTCACTTTTGCATACTAAAAGATAGTTCATGGGTAATCATAGTGGACATGTAGTATTACAGATATGCAGACTTCCTGAGCATTGTGGGGTCAAAGCCATACAGAAAAAAAAACACCACAAGAATCTAGGGGTATTTTACAGCTATGGTTCCTGTAAGCATTTATTTTGGGAATCATCACTTCAGATACTTTGCTTCTTTTAACTAAAGGATATAATCCTCCAGTACATACTCTCTTCTCCCCTCTTATTTTTGTGCATGAAATATTTCTAGGCACAATGTATGCTGTCACAACAGCTCTGATTCTGCTGTTTGGAAGGGACAATAGCTACATAGGTGTAATGATTGACAACAGTGTTCTTCAGCTTATAAAAAGAAGTGGAAACTGAACACAAAAAAAACTTCACTTGCTGTTCAGGTAAAACAGCAGTTTTTCAGATGGAACAACTGCCT
The DNA here is from genome assembly GCA_037305975.1 of Chrysolophus pictus. Classification (NCBI taxonomy): domain Eukaryota; kingdom Metazoa; phylum Chordata; class Aves; order Galliformes; family Phasianidae; genus Chrysolophus; species Chrysolophus pictus. Next base: position 90,227,494 of record CM074578.1, on the reverse strand, counting down.
TACAGTCTTAAAGAAAAAACCATCCCAGGAAATGTTGTCAGGAAAGAAACGTAAAAACTTACAAGTAACACCTGTTTTTCATTTGTTTATCTAAGAAAATTGAACAAGAATATATTTATTTGTATGTAATGATGCGTGCTTGTGTGTATTTTTGAACAGTGCTAACTGCAATGAAGTTTGACATTTTAAAAATTGCCTGAAACAAACTTGCCTGCTTGAACTCTGCCTGTGAAGGGAAGCAGGAGATTGTTTACAACATGTTTAAATATATACGATTACTTTTTGATTGTGAATGGTAAATACTAACTGCTATATCCTTTACGCATAACATGGACTACTTTAAAGTTTTGAATATCTTTTCCTAGTTATTATATATTTTGAAATGAACACACCTAATTAACCAAAGATTTTTAGTCTGTCTCCACCAGAAATCCATCTTGCTGCTGGTCACCATGGTAAGATATTGCCACCTCAAAATTATGAAGTCAGGCCATCATAGAATCATAGAATGGCCTGGATTGAAAAGGACCTCAAAGATCATCTAGGTTCAACCCTCTGCCATGGGCAGGTTCGCCAACCACTGGACCAGGCTGCCTGCAGCCACATCCAGCCTGGCCCTGAATGCCTCCAGGGATGGTGCATCCACAACCTCCTTGGGCAACCTGTTCCAGTGTGTCATCACCCTCTGTGTGAAAAACTTCCTCCTAATATCTAACCTAGATCTCCCCTGTCTCAGTTTAACCATATACAAAAGTACTTTTTCCCTCCTTCTATGTTACTTGAAAATTCAGAGAAAGGTTGGTGAATGTTAGCCAGCTTTCAAATGCTAGCAATGCATACAAGAGAACTAGATAGTCTCTGTCATGAATACAATTATTTTTTATTAATTGCAGAAGAAATAAAAAAGGAACTCAGCGCAATGGTAACAACAAGCCCCATTTGAAACAGGTTCTTTTTTCCTAAAGATTTGCCCACTAAAACCTGCCCAGCCCTATAAACGAGCTTACCAACAGCACTGGCCTGGGTGAAGGAGAAATATAAAGGATTTTCCATGGCCTATACAACAATAAATCTTTTGAAGAGATTGGTGTAAATCCAACTTTTCCCCCCCTCATTATCCCACACAGTCAACAATTTACTCTAGTAGGTATGGTTAAGATGATACACTCACTCATAAGTGGAAGTAGAAGCATTCAGAGTTTCAGTGTCAGGTTGGGCAGCTGCTCTTTCTGATGAGCTCAGCTTAGCTGGGAGACCACTAGAAGGGTACCCAGTCAGGAACAAGCCAGATAGGTCAGCTGTTTGCTGAGCTAGCTTTGCAGATTTAGCAACCCAGCAGCAAAGAAAGATTGTTCATTAATATTATTTCCTGATGATAAGACATTTTTTAATTTAGAACAGAAGAGATGTCTCCAGATACAAGCAAGACAGGAGTAGATGCTTTTTCTGATTAGCTCAGCTTTTACTAATTGAGGAGCTACTTATTTTCTGAATGGTATCCAGACAAAGCAGGAAAGAAGGAAGTTTAAAGAAGATTGGTTAAAATTGCACCTTATCTTTTTACCCAAGGAGAATATAACTCATACGGCAAAATCTCTTCAGTTACACAGATAAAAAGTACTGTAAACAAGTTTTATAACAAAATCAGCCTTCAGAAGTAATTAAACTTCATTCATCATTCTTTCTTCTCTGGATTAGAAAGGTAAATAATATGTTCAGTTACCCTCAAGAAAAAGTTTGAGGGCTATGTCAGTGCTATGTGCATGTTTTGATATTGATTGATTACCAGCAAGCCTCAAAAAACTGTTAGGATGAGGACTGAAATTCTGAGAAAGAGGAGCCCCATGAAGCTCTGAGAGCTGTGCTTTCACAGCTAGTGTGGTGCAAAAGGCTAACTCAGGATGCTTTTGATTAAATCCACGCTTAATTATTGAAGAACAAGGTAGTGTAAATAAAGGAGAGGGATGATGCTCAGCTCTGCAGCATTAGTCATGTATTTCATATCTAAACAAGTCATTATATGTCACATTAATTAGCAGAAGTTATGGTTGACTCTGCAAAAGGCTTACTAGCAGAAGAGCTACTGGTTTGCAAATGAGCTGTCAGCTAACAAACTGCTGTGAGTTTTTTTTTGGTTTTTTTTTTTTTTTTTTTACAATTCCAATTGCAATTAAGTGATGTTCACTGAAAGGATACTAAGAAAATCTACCTTAGCAAGAAGATGTTAGCAACAACCCAGGAATTTCAGAGAAAACTCTAGAGCTTGATCTGAAACAAAATTTAGCATGTACACTTCCAAAAGGAAGGACAACCAAATCTGAAGTCAGCCACACACTGCTGTCCAGGTTAACTATTTGACTAAAACATTACTTTCTTTTTTTTTTTTTGTTCCCACAGTGCAAGTTGAAGAATAAGAGTTTCAACTGAATGAATTGGAAGGAACTCCTTCTGAGGAAATAAATTGTAATGTACATAAAAACACAATATATGATAATTAACTGCAGAATTACATGCTATTTGTTACATAAAAAATGTAGATATCTATTATTACAACATAGAAGGGCTTAGCTAAATTTTTTGCCCAAGTCAATTTGCCATGTGGTTCAAAATCAGCCTCTCCTCTCTGGCAGCTAGGAACAGTGGGTAAGCAAGGTGAACCTGAGTTGACATGATAAATGCAGGTCTGTAAGCAGCAGTGTCTTTCTGAGAACACTTTTTCATCTCCTGCTTACTTTCAGACTCTTCTGTACAAAGAAGAACACAATACTTACTTTCTATTCTGTACTCCCAAGTACACAACAAAACCTCAAACATTTCACTTCTCAGGAGTTTTGATTTTATGTATTCAAGACAAACATGTCTTAAACAGGGAGATACAAAATATAATTGCCAAGACACAATTTTCAGCACATAAGCTTTCAGAAACGAGCAACTAAAAGCACATTTAGTTAAAATGGTTTCTAGCAAGAATCAAAACACAGATCTACTCTCCACTGCACTGATTTGGATGGGTCCGATCATCTACAACTCTGAAAATTACTACAGTATCTCATTTATTTGCAAAGTGAATCAAAAGTTTCCTTCTTGGAAAACAAAGATAAGCTACTTATTTTTGTTAAAACACATCTCCAGAGCACACTGGCTACTTATAAAAGCAAACAGGAAAGAAAAAAAAGGACAAGCCATTTTCATCATGTTGTTGATGCCCATTCATGAGTTATTTGCACAGGAATTAAATTTAAACTTTAAAGCTTGAGGAAAAAAACCTTGGATAGCCTTTTATTGAGTCCAGCTCTTAAGATTGCCAACTGTAAACATAAAAATCAAAACCAGAAGTTAAATTGTACTTCTTGTCCCTGTACCTAAATTAAAAGCAGAATCTGTGCACTTGAATTAGTAAAACCAATGACATCAACATAGTTACAATTCCTGAGCTTAGTCAGAGGTGATCATTAGCAAGCAGCAAATTAATTCCCATCTCAGTAGAATGGGAAATATATATTCCCACCTTCTTAATTGGTAAGGAAAATAACTCACACAAACAAAATGAAAAAATTCAGTATGAGAATTCTGAATTTCCCTAATGGACCATGTATATTCTTGGTTTTATCCTCCTTTAAAATAGACATGCTCCAGAGAAAAGCATGTACATATAAACACTCAGCTGAACTTCCAACTCTTTAGTTCAAAGTATAATATCTTGACATTAATCTTGGAAATATAAAAGTAAGGTAGTCAACAACAACAAAAACCCCGTGGCACCTTGCTACAGTTCTCAGCCAAGACATGTTTGGCCAAACCTTATGTTTGACATCTGACTTTCTCATACCTGGCACACTACCTACAATAGGTTTTATCAGCTCTATTAAACACCAAAAAATGCAATATGCAACTCATCTCACATTTAATTCCCTTCAGTTTGTCTAAGCTAATAAAAACCAAAACTAGAAGCCAGACTCAACATCAAGACAGCAGCATGCTACATCGGTTTGCAATTTTATTTTTTATCATAGTGTGCTGAACAGGATAATTATTCCAGAGTTTAAAACAGGATCTAAGATTTGACTGAAATTCTGACAAACTTTACATTACACAAAGAATAACTTGGTTATATAATTTGTTTCACTATAGAAAGTGAACAGATCAAAGAGGATGCTATTTGCTGGAAACTTCAATAATTTAATTCCCCCTCACTCTTGGTAGAAATAGTGCTATATAAAGCTACATTCATGAAGACTGGCTATTTGCCGAAAACCTAATGGTTCCTTCAGATCCTGGCCTGATATTATATTGTTGTGTTTTTCATATTAAAATACAATTACCCTCTCTCAGTGGTTCAGCTACATTAATTTCTAGTAAACAATTTGTCAACAGCAAATACACTTAAAACAGCTGTAGTTCCTTTTGGATCTGTACTGTTATTGAGACCATATGGCCATTACGGCGATGTTGTTTCCTCTTTTGTCCTCTCCTTTTGACAAAATAATTTATCTTTAACGTGCTAACACTCTTCAGAGCTGGCCTGGACTTTGGTTTATTTTTAATCTCCAGAGATGCTAACAATTTCAAAAATAATAGACAGTCCAGGGAACAGAGCACAGTAGGTTTTAAAAGCAAGACCTTCACAAAATTCATCCACTATTTTCTCTTCATTAATAGCAAGATTACAGCAGAAATTAGAAATACAAAAATGCAAACACGTTGCGTTATATCTGTTTCCTCAGCAATACTTCCACTTTTCAGTGTTCCAGCATTACCTGATCTTGTAGCAGGATTAGCAAAGAGTGATATTGAATCACAAAATCATAGAATTGCTCAGGTTGGAAAAGACCTTAGAGATCATCACGTCCAATGCAACCTAACCATACTACTGTGACTCTAGCAACGCTCTGCTAAATCATGTCCCTGAGCACCACATCCGTATGGTTTTTAAACACATCCAGGGATGGTGACTCAACCCTGGGGAGCCTATTCCAGTGCTTAAAAATTCTTTCTGTAAAGAAGTTTTTCCTGATATCCAACCTAAACCTCCCCCAGTGATTCATGGATCTCCAAAAGCAAGTTCTATCTGACCAAGTAGTCCAAAGAACCTAAGCATCAGGAGACTGATTTGAGAAAAAGTGATTAAAAATACTGTTTTGTGGATATCAGAGCCAAAGGTGAGGACTTGCTCAGGCTTTTACTCCAGAAGGCCAGAATTAACATCCAGTTTGACTTCTTTATGGAGTACAATTCCACATCTCCTGTTCTAATCAACTGAAGATACTTGTTGAAGTCCTACTTTCAGGTATTCTGTATGCATGTCATCTATGCATTTGTAATAAGAAACTTATATGAAGTGGGATTGGAAATGAAGACCAGCAATCTAACCCCTTCAGTATACAAAAAGCCTTCAGATTTTTTTAAAATTAACAGGAGAAGCATTTATACTACTATTAAATTTCTAAATATTTTAAATAAGGACAGCATATTGCTAAAAAATTTATAGTTCAGGAAGTTTTGTTGACATAGAGAAGGGATTTGGCCCATGATCGTGGCTCAGTTTGCAAATGTAAGGTGCTTTATTGCACATGTCCTCTCCAAAAGGAGAGCACAGCTCTCACACCCTCCTCTCACTTTCATTTACCAGCAGCTTACACAGTTTTACCTCCATGGCTTCAAAATCTGTCAGAGCCACTACGAAGTCCTTGCCACCTCACCATCTTGCTAACTGTGCACCTTAATCGGCATGCTCTTTAGTTTCCCCAGAATTAGGCACAGATGAATAGAAGCTCATTGTTAGAGGGTGCATTCACCCATTAATTTGGAATAGAGAGCAACTCCTGACTTCAAACTGAGAGGAAATCCTGTAGCAACTTTTAGATACCTGTTTTTGAGACCACTGTCTAAATTCTCACAGAAGGTGCGTGAGGTTACTTTTCCAGTCCTTGTCCCAGTCAGCTTCCTGCTGAAGTTGCATTGCACAAAGCTAACATCTCAAAGTGATGCTGTATCACCTTCGCTATTTCAGAGTAATGAACGCTTCCCTGGATTTAGTGGGACCACAGCAGCTTTAATTTGAGTAGGAATCAAGAGGTTGAAGCTAAGAAACTTTAAAACTCTTACTTAATAGCCAGTAATGTACAATTGACTTGAGAGTACGTTTGCTACATAGAAACATCAATGAAACAAAACAGCTTCAACATCAGGGAAAGGGAAGGTGACATTCTCCATTGTCTCTAAGTCCCATTTGTGCTTTGTCATAGATTTCATCTACTTACAGTCCCTTATTTCCACAAACACTAGGACACATGCCCAAGAGTCTGGCCAGGACCACTTGCTTGTGACAAAGAAGTGGGAACACTAGCTTTCAAGTCTTTTTCACTTCTCTGGATTCCTCTTGACTGGTGAGAACTAAACATGAAACAGATTTTATATCCTTTGAGTCAATAGCTGGTATCCTCTAGTACCAAATTCTTTATTATGAAAATCTCCTTCAGCCTTAGGCAACTTTTTTTTTCCTCATTTGAAAAAAACATGCCTATTTTGTTGATGGCCTAAACATAATGGCATATAAGATTTGGTGCAATACCACTGCCATCCTCCACGTTGTAGTCAACCAATCATCAAAGCATGACCCCACACAAAGTGACAAACAGTTCACAGCCGGTCCAAGCACAGCCCCACATCCCATAGCCCACCTCAGTTCCTGCTAAGGTGGAAGGTGCAGTCAATACAAAGAGGGTATCAAAGCAGAAGCTTTACTGAGGCAAGTCTTAAAACAAGAAGGAATATGTATTTATCTTGAGGACAAAGAAAAAGATATTACATCAAGTACGTGAGCATCTGAGAGATACAAACCAGAACCTGGCTTTCTAGTGCTTTCCTCCCCAGGAAGAATAAAACATTCCTAACTCTATTTGTCCACAATACCTGAACCAACATCTTTGGCTAACTATGCAAAAGCTCTTAATTCCAGACACTGTCATCTCCTACACTTGGCTTTTTGCAGCCATTAGGGCAGCCTGGTGTCACCATCACCAGGCAGTAAGATCAAAGCCAGTACATGAGCTTTCTTGCAAAGATGAGTGATAGAAACCCAAACATTCACAGTGAGAAGGGAAGGGAAAACAACCTCTTCCAAAGAGATGCAAGGCAGAACCAAATGAAAACAAAAGAACAGAGCAATAAGCAACAGCTATTTTAAGGGAGGTTAGACACTAGAACTACACACACACACAGAAATAGATACAGATAGTTAAGCAAGTCTGCATTTTTTTCACAGCTAGGGTCACATAACCTCATATTTTTTCCAGTTGTTTACATCCATTTCCTTTAATTGTTTCACTATTGTTCCAAAATACTCAAGTCTAGTACCATTTTTTTTTTTTTTAAACCATGCAGACCATCCCCCCCCCCCCAGAAAATCACTGTGCTTTAGCACAAGGCTTTTCTCCTACCTTATTTTCATGGCAGCTCAAAACATTTATCAAAAGATGAATTGCCAAAGCACAGCAGCAGGGCCAAGGCTCAGCTACATCCTTTGCTCTCCCTCAGCACCATAATCTTCTCTCCTTGCTGAATACTTGGAAGGTGGCTTAGCAGCCAGGTCCCAGATCATTGCAGTTCCAGAGCTGGGCTGCCTTTTGGAACCCAGGAACCTCTCTCAGGCTGGAAACCCACTGAGCTAGCTGCTCATTTCCACGCCCATAACAGATTACCTCATCATCACCTGGCTTTAAGTGGGCCAGCAACAAGACTCAGCTGTGTAGCACTAATCAACCTGCACCTGAGCTGCAGGGCGTTCATCTCCTGTCTCCATGATTTGTTGCACAGCACTTCAGTTGCAAGCAGAAATAAAAGTCCTACCTTAACAGCCTGACCTGTTGTCCCATGGTTTAACTTCTCTTCAGAGGTCATAGAATTATTAAGGTTAGAAAAGATCTCCAAGATCATCTAGTCCAACCAGCCATTTACCATCAAATTTGCTCACTAGACCATGTCCCTAAGCACTACGTCTACCCTTTCCTTAGACACCTCCAGAGATAGTGACACCACCACCTCCCTAGGCAGCCTTTTCCAATACCTTTCTAGTCTTTCAGAGAAGTCTTTCCTAATGTCCAAATTGAACCTTCCACTTGAGGCCATTCTCTCTCATCCTATCACTGTTACCTCAGAGAACAGGCCAACACCCACTTCTCTGCGACCTTCTTTTAGGCTATTGTACAGAGTGATGGAGTGTTCCTTGAGCTTCCTCTTCTCCAGACTGAACAATCCCAGTTCCCTCAGCTGCCCTTCACAAAAGCTGTGTTCCAGACCATTCACTGCTTTCCATTCTCTGGACATGCTTTGAGATCTTTCACATAGCAAGGGGCCCAAAACTGAACTCATTCCCTCCAACTAAAGAAATTCTATTTCCCAAAATGCTGCTGAGTCAGAGCTATTTCATAAAAAGGAAAAGTAGTAAAACTTAGCTCACCTTCACATCAACTACGTGCTTTGGAATGAAAAAACACACCAGTATTAGCTCAAGGATGGGAAGAAGTACATCTCAGCAGCCTCACATAGATCTTTTTAACACTTGCCTCTAATAACAAAATGTCCCTTTTTTAATTGCATTTAGATAGGAAGTTTCAACAGGATGCTGAAAGAAACTGAAACCTGCATGTTAGCAACCCCTGGTGCTTTATATCAGATTTTAGAAGAGACCTCAGTCAGACCTTGGCTCCCTGCCACATCCCCTGCATCATTAGTAGAGCCACATACTGCTTTTCTAATTGTGGGCAGCTGAGGTGTTGGCCTTTGGCCCCTCTGTGTTGATATGAGGAACTGGCTGTGTTGCTCTAGGACCTTAGTTATATGCATAGGGTTCTGGGTCTCTATCTGGGGACAAAATGCTGGAAAATTAGGTTTGGTGTTGACTATTTTTAGGTACGTACATTCCTTATTGGACTTAAATTTCAGAGCTATACTGAAAGAAGGCATCAATTGTGAAGTATCGCCTCAGTAATTAGTTTTTCACATTAGCTGAAAAGCTCAGCATTCCTTCATTTGATCAGAAGTCTCTGTTCTTCGCACTCTGTCATTTTATATATTTTCAAGACAAGTCTGATCTTTTAAACTTGTGGTTTTATGAACTAGAAGTAAACTTCTGTAATATAGTAAAACTGAGGGCTAGAAGTTTTAATGCATGTTAATTTTATTCTACAGCAAACAAGCAATGGCAGTAGATAGGGAATTTCAAACACATTGAGAATTCAGTTGCATAATGGTCGCTCAGAAATGGCCCAATGCAAAATGGGCCCATTTTCATTAGATACCAAGCTCATCTCTTTTGCTTTTTGCATAGAATTACAGAATTGTTTGAGCTGGAAGGCCACCTAGTGCAACTCCCCCTGCACTGAACAGGGACACCTACAGCAGATCAGGGTGCTCAGAGCCTCCCCCGGTCTGACCCTGACTGTCTCCAGGGATGGGGCATCCACCACTTCTCTGGGCAATCTCTGCCAGTGCTTCACCACCCTGACTGTAATAAACTTCTCCTTATATCCAATCCAAATCGCTACTTGTTCCATTTGAAATAATTTCCCTTTTTATGAAATCTCCATAAGATTCACAAACCAAAATTTAGATGTGTCACCACCTTTCCTTAATATGCACGAAGTTGCCAAAACAGCATTCTTTCAGCCCATTTTTCCTTTCTGTTAAGTGGTACCACAGCCTTTGTTTTCCTCTGATGGCTTGAAAGCTGTGACAAGACCTCTGGACAACCCAAATATGGACATGGCAGGAGGCTGCAGCTCGCTGGGGCTGCCAACAACTGATCTGAAAATGCACTGTAGGAAGTGCTGTGGTGTTTCTACCTCTGCTGGAGGAAATATCTACTGTGTCACATTTCCTGCAAACAGAGCTCCATTTTTACTTGCTGTTAGCTACCAGAGCACTTAATTCCTCTGCCAGTATTATTTACTGCTGAGCATGAAGCTGCTGTCAATAGACATACACTCCATATGAGTGACTTGATTTTGTAGCTTCAATTGCTAAGATGAATGAACATTCAGTCATATTAGCAACATCATTACAGTTAATTGCACTTTTATTATGCTCCCCTTCACTGCATAAATTACACTTTTTCTAATGCTTACTAAGAATACTGGCTGATTTAAAGCAAGCCCTTCCCTGCAATGTTCTTGTTCTCTCACTTTTTTCTAAAGATAGCATTACCCTTGGAGGTTGGAGGAGCCAAAGCAGTTACTCTTGAGGTTCAACTATACAAGAAAATGAGAGCAAGCTGCAAGAAAACATTCATTTTTGGTGCTTCATTGTGGCCAGGCATTACAGCAACATACTTCATCCACGCTTTAGAACCTTAGGAAGGAGGCACACAGTATTGAAATTATCTTCACAAACATTATATTCCTCTTTTCTTTTCCAGTTCTTCAGTTTGGTAGACACTGTCTTCTTTTGCCCTGCTCTGGATGGAGACAGGAGGACAGTCAGATGCAGAGGTGAGGCTGTGGGCTGATGTCTTGCACAGATGGAAGGACGTCCCTTGAACGGCCTTCTTGTGGGAAACAGAGTATTTACATTGCCTTTAGCAATAGATTATTTGATGTAAAAAAATAAATAAATCAAGACTCTTCCTCCTGGGATTCTTAGTCTTGGAGGCAGTGCTCAAAGCAAAGCTTTTCTTTTACATTTTCTCTTGTACTTTTTATCATTTCATGTAGCTGCCCCTGGACTCAGCTTTCTCCTGACAACAATCTCTGAAGCACTCCAGCAATCTGGCCACCTCATTTATCAAAGCAGCATCACGTCCACTGTTCTGCTGAAATTTGGCAGCAGAGCTTTTAGTAAATTAATAATTCCTGTCATCTGCCATGAAAGAGAATAAGGAGGTAACCATTATTACAGCTTGAAATGTAGGTCCAAAACCTATTCTCTTCTATGCTCTCTCCAAAAGTCTGTACTCCATGGGCTGCCTACTTTCAGTAAATTATGACATTTACTGAGTACCACTTTACAGCCCAAAAGCACAAAGTTTTGGTGAGCCAGCAGCTCTGTTCTGGAAAGAAGACCAGACCCCCGTGCTGGCTCTGATTTTCCATGCCTGTTGTTAGGGTGACTAGACAGATGTTTAGAGTACTCTCAAATTAACATGACAAGCAAAATTAATGTATTATCTGTGGTTCCTGTACTTATCACTACAGTGATCCTATTAATTCATTACAGAACCACAAATCATCTTACTAAAATGCATTGTTTAAGGATTAGTGTTATTGTTATTCCACAACTACTCTTTTTTTTTTTTTTTTTTTCATGCTAATTCAAAAAGAAGTCTTTCTGTCAAACACAAGGGGAAGCACATGCTATTAACATGGCAACAATATGCAGCAGCAACAGGGAAACAAAGGCAATGCAGTATGCTTTCTGTGCTGTGTGTTCAAGATATTTATTTTCTTTTCAAAGACATATCCCAGTACAACAGTTTCCTACACTGAAGAGTTTCAGAAAACACTGAGGAAGAGGGAATTCTTCTGAGCTGTTGGAGCAATTCTGTGGCAAATGATTTTTCAGGCTAATGGCTTTCAGTTCTGCTTTTAACATAATCTGTAGGATGCTGGAAGAACACACAATCGGGTGTGAAGGGCTGGATACCTTGATGTGTAACACCCTGCACCTGCGTTAAGGATCACTCCCTTCAGATGTGGCTGAAATACAGCCTAGCAGTCAGAAACTCCTGAAATAATTACTATCCTGAGAATTGGCACTGCTACTTTGAACTCCGTTTTAGTTTTTTTCGCTCAGTCAGGATAAGATTTTGTAAAGCAGTTTCAAACCCAAGCTATGTGTCTGTAGTGATGAGATATTTCAGTTATCAAGGTAATTCTCTTGCACAACTCCCAAATAGCACAGGTGCATTATAAATACTTGAGAACTTGGTGTAATCACTGTGACTGCCCCTAAATTCTAAATCTCAGCTCAGTATAACCTGACTTTCTAGTTTTTCAACTTTCTTCAAGGACCTTTTCACTGCCCAATTGCTAAACCATCAGGCAGACAAGCTGAGAAGCTGGAACAGACAGGAAAACAGCTTTATTGCAGTTGCATGCAATTTCAACAGCTGCCTAAAGCACTGCAGGAAATGGCAACTCATGGAGGCCTGCACATGATCACATTGTCCTCCCATGCATCATGTCATACCATAATCTCCAAAGCAACATATTCTTTCAAAATTTCTGACATATTAAATGAGAAAAAAAGATCTTTTCACATACACCCTATTTTATTTTCACAAATAACCCCCTCCACCTGCATAGAGATTGTAATTTCCTTCTAATAGGGCCAGAAATTGCAAGCCAGAGGCATACTGTACATGAATTTATTTCCTTGTGTTACATCTATTATGTAAGGTGTCACTAAAAAACATGAAAATCTGGTAAGAAATCTGTTTGTGAGAAAAACAAACAAAACTGAAAGAGAGAATGAAAGGAAAGTATCCTGACTTTGTAGCTACTTATGCATTTCTGCATTTCGTTTTTCAGTACAGAGCACCTGGGTTTGGATTTGTGAGGAAAAGGAGGAAGGTGTTAGAGAAGTAGTTAAGGGCTCTGCATGTTCTCCACTGCAGTCCTTTACTATTTGCTGTAGGCTCTGCTCAGTCACTATGGAGCAGGATTAAAATGTTATGCAAATGCAGGAATGCAGTCTAATTTAAGGCCTAAACCTGTCTTCCATGATTGCTAAGCAGCAGTGAGAGTTTAGAGCAATTTTCTCTTCATTACTTTGCATATAACGGTTTCTCATATTTTCAGCCTGCACAAGCAGAAATCTCATGCAACTTCTGCTGCTGCTTTGTACTGAAGCCCTGCACATTGTGAGGCAGGTCAAGCTTGCCAGCTGTGTGCAGCTGCAATGGCAACAGGGAACTGCAGCCTACGCTGCAGCCTTGACAGAGTAGATGGGAATTCACTTCTTCAAAACACTTTCTGTACACACAGCACTGTTCTGAGGGCTTCGTATTGAAAAGTAATTTTTCCCTCCTTACTCTACCTGTACAGTATGACTAAGAGGAATTTCATGGAATCACAGAATCATAGAATAATTAAGGTTGGGAAAGACCTTTAAGATCACCTAGTCCAGACATCCCATCTACCACCAATATTGCCTAGTAAACCATGTTCCTTAGTACCACAGCTACACAACACATGAATAATCAACCCCCTGGGCAGCCTGTGCTAGTGCCTCATCGCATTTGCTGAGAAGAAATGTTTCCTAATGTCCAACCTGAACTTCCCTGGTGCAACTTGAGGCCGTTCCCTCTCATCCCATCACTATTACCCAGGAGAAGAAGCTGACCCCCATCTCACCACCACAGATAGTTGTAGAAAGCAATTTCATCCCCTTTCAAGCTCTCCAGTCTTTGTTATTTAGCTTGCACCAGAAGAGCGTGATACACTCATAGCTGGTGCATACAGAGCTTGAAAAGGCACTGCAAAAGAACAAGAGTAAGCTGGTATAATGCAGACTGCACTCTCTCTTCTGACAGTCTCTAAGGACACTGCAAAATGAAAAGGCCTTTGTGCCTGCACCACCTCCACTCTGTATAGCACACAATAGTACATGACATACTACTCCCACTTCCACTTTTCACACTGGAGCCTAATTTTTAATCCTCCTTTTGCTGCACATCACCAAGGTATTCACAGATTTTATGACTCCTCACTCTGTAGTCCAGAAGGGCCTCAACTGCAACTCAGGATAATATCCAGCCAACTGCACAACAAAGTGCTCTTATATCTCTGAAATTTCCTTTCTCCTGCTACAGAGAAGGCAGAGGTAACAGAAGGTATTCTAAATGCTGTATACATTACAGGGAAGGATATGCTGAGTGCAGCCATGCTACGTAAAGCAGAACTTCATTTGTCCACGTTTCCCACGAGATCTAGAGGGCTCGAGTTGTGAATTGCGCACTGCAGTGATGCCTTCTGCCTTCTGTGGGCACAATCCATATTCACTCCTTTCAAAGCACAAACTTCCAGTAATACTCAGATAACCTTGCTGGTTTGGCACTCAGCTATCAGGATATTTCTGCATGGTAGAAAAAAATCATTAAATGAAAACCATGTTCTTGGGAAAAAAAAAAGCCCAAAACTTTAAGAATGAGCTTCTGTTACACTACTTTAGCATGCATTAATATTGAATACAAAAGCTTATGAGTAAAATGCAAAATCCATATAAAGAAGGAGCAGACCTCTGACTAGTACAAAAGTGGGATCCAACAGTATACTGATGTACTCATGATGCCGTGAGAGAATTTTTAACAAATAGATCAATACTTCTGTTCATCCAGCAAAGTTTGACTCTCTGGAGGCAAAGTAGACTGAAATACACGCAGTATGAATGATACATCTCTTCTCAAAAACTTAGAACCCACCATTTAATTTGAAGGATTTAATTAATCTTTCCTATTGCTTCTTAATTCTTTAATGTTTTCTGTTGCAGTGGAAATAACTAAATGTTATTTTTTTTTTAATCAAATAATGCCAAATTATGCCTGATTCATGGCGGTGAATAGTGAAAGGAAAAAAAAAATAAAATTAAGGGCTATCACTAAACTAAACTAAACAATCATTTCAGGCTGCAGCTCATCTTCAGGAGATTATTTTTACTAATGACAAATAGTACATTCCCATTAGGATCACTAATGTATGCATATCATATGCCTTTCACTGAAGGATGGAGGTCTGACTCTATACACTTGAGCATGAGCTATAATTAATAACTGGGGTTAGTAACGTAAATCCTTCTTGAGGAGTTTCTCACTAAGGACATTCATAAACGCTCCTGTGACATTCACAGAAAAAGCAGTTTGGTGCTTAATGAATACTACTAACACTAATCAGTAATGGTTCAGAGCACAAAGTATTGTTTCAAAGTCTGCACTATGAAATTTAATACAGCAGCATGATCATACCATATTACTTACAAACCATGTCTTATTATTTACAAACCAGCTAGTCTAGAACACCAATTCAACATTCAGAAACAATTAGAACAGGCAAAAAAAATATAATGCAAGTGTAGAGAGTTCTATAATTCATAAGATGTTGTGATGTCTATTGGTTTTCTAAGATACTCATTTTAAATTGAGCTTTACTGTCAAAACTCTAACACAAAACAATACTGAATTTTTAAAGTGGACTTTCTGCCAATTTAAGATTACACAACAACATAGATACAAATTGAAAGCACATATATATGGGGCCTAGAATAGAAAGCTGCATAAGCTTTTATCTCAGCTCTTGTAATTAAAGGATGAAATGATGATGTTCTGTAATAACAATGTACCTGTTTGTAAACTTACTCAACATATTCTTCAGAAAGTGTGTGAATGCATGATAAACAATGGCCTAGAATTGAAACGTTCGCAGTTTTTAAAGTGTAAAAACCTGCTGTAATTATTTCTTACACAGGCTCTTCACAGCTGTAAGAATTTGGTAAAGCACAGAATGCTTGTTCAAATATGAACCAGTATTTTTATCTAGGAATAGCTCAACAGCTTTTTATTTCTAATAATGGTAAATCAGCATCTTTTCCATTTTTCTGAAAAGGAACATAATGTTCACAGGAAGCTCACATTATTCTTTTAAATCTGCAGGGCAATACAACCAAAAATCTTGCATGTGCTTCTATGACAAAATAATTATTCTAATTTTGACATATTCATGTAAAATGTATGTTTTTTATATATACAAAATCCTTTCCTTTCAAACAATACTGCAAGGTAGGAAAGAGAAGATAATTACCCCATAACTGTATGACAGCAATTTATTAGAAATATTACTGCTGAATTTCAACATTATATGTAGTTTCCCTGACAGGAAATTTACCATCACAGGAAAGAAATTTATATACATCTAAAGCCTTACGATGATCATGAAGGGTTGACTAAGTAGAGCAGCCTTCCATTTCTTCTTCTATCGGGCACGTTGTATTCCTGTTTAGAGATCACTGATGTAGAAATGATGCTGGAGGAACAAGAGCTCAAAACAAACATACAGGCCAGATTTCCTCCCATCTGCTGTCCTGGTGTCATGGTTTGTCTAGTGAATTAAGGAAGGTCCATTTCAGCTCAAGACCGGTCCCTTTAGAGGTTTAGCACTTCTGCTTTACTCTCCTGTTGTGTCAAAAAATAATTCAGGAAGGGGTGAAGAGAGGAAGGCATGACTTGGGATGTTCATAAGATTCAGTGAACTTCTGGGTTTGATACTGTTAGGCTATTTGCAGCTCAGACCGTGACACAAGGCTGCCCAACTGCGGAAAAATGTGGGACTGCCAGCCCAGAGCTAAAAAAGTCATGGAGGAATACAAAAGTAAGCTCTTTCCATTGTACGTCAGCATGGACGGGGCGCAGAACACATTCTCTGTGACTCAATCTCCCTGCCTTTCATGCACA
This sequence comes from Chrysolophus pictus, assembly GCA_037305975.1. Lineage (NCBI taxonomy): Eukaryota > Metazoa > Chordata > Aves > Galliformes > Phasianidae > Chrysolophus > Chrysolophus pictus. Next base: position 90,211,056 of record CM074578.1, on the reverse strand, counting down.
GCTATCCAAGAACTGAGGATTTAACCAAACTCTACAATTTGGGCACTTTGTCAGAGCAGTAAGTACTCCAGAAAAAGCAAAAAAATCAGGATTATTACACAAGGCAGAACATAAGCAACAGCCAACAGAAATTAGCTACTTCTTTAACAGACTCCAGACTATTACTATTACTATTAATGTAACATTTCCTCTAGCACTGAGAAATAAATGCTTTTTTTTTTATGTGGCGAAACTGTCTTTAAAGATCTTTATGTTCTAAAACTTATCTCTCATTCAAAAAGGATTGTCAATTACTTTTTTAACTGTATTTGCTTGACAGAGCAGGAGAAAACAAACCTTTACCAGAATGACCAGAAATGAAATATCATTTTCAAATACTTGCTTAAGTAGCAAGCATCCTAATAGTTGGGAAACATCTCCATGTATGTGTGAGAGGAAGGAGGTTGCAAGTGGAATTTCTTGGAAGAAATTAGGACTGGAAGAAGTCCTAATTCATAGAAAAAAAAAATACAGAGAGCTATGCGTGATTTCCAGAGCACAAAAGGGATGGGGTTTAAATCGAAAGTTTGCTTTTACAAGAATGAAAATGAAATATCTTTACAGATGTCACTAAGTTTTATATTCACTTTGCCATCCTTAAGAGGTCTATCACTGTACATGGAGAGGGAAAAAAAAGGTTTTCTAATAACGCTAATGGCACTAGACCCATTTGACTATCTACTTACACCACCTGAACTGTTACATCTTCTCTGGTTATTAAAACTATGAATTCAGGATTGCATTTGCTAGTGTTTTGTTCCAAACAGCCAAATCTAATCTATTTTAGTTTATAAGGTAGAATATTTCAGATCAGATAAGAAAGTAAAAAAAAACCCAAAAACTAATGCAGTTTATATACAAATTAACAGGGGTTCTTTTCCCGGAAATCACATGCAAGAATCAAGGTAAGAAATTCCTCAATTGATTTAACAAATATCCATACCAATATCACAAATCTTGAAATAATATACTGTTTTCAGCAGATCCTAAGGTGACCACAGTTTCTTTAAAATGAAAGAAACCACATAGGCAATCACTGATACAGGTTGGTGAATTGAAACAAACCAATTAGTAAGAATGATCTAAGGACTTAACCTTAGATTATAAAATGGTTTGGGTTAGAAGAGATCTTAAAGCCCACCCAGCCTCACACCCAGTCATGGGCAAGGCTGCCCCCCCAGCTCAGCTGCCCAGAGCCCCATCCAACCTGGCCCTGAGTGCCTCCAGGGATGGGGCACCACAGCATATCTGGTCAGCTGTGTCAGGGCCTCACCACCTTCATAAAGATGCAAGAGAGAAACATCTCTTTTCAGAAACAGTAATCTTTAAACATTACAAGACCAATTTTTCTGAAAATCAGGCCCAAAAGTCACTGAGACATCCTATCCATATCAGATTGGAACAATTTAAGAAAACAGCACGCTTCAGTCTTTACTTACCCACCACACATTTGCAAACTAACGTTCCCTTGGCTGAGGCTTAGAGAGGCTGCTGCAAACCACCCAGTGCAGAAATAACTGTTCTGGTATGACAGGTTACTGCCCTGAGAGCTGCTGGTGTGCACACTACTGCAGGAGGTTACCACCACCAGGGCATCCTGCATCACTGCCACTTGACAGGACAGAGATCACCAGCTGCTCCGTAGCACATGACAATTTGAACTTGGTCCTGCCACGTTTTTGAACAAAACAGGAAGAAACACAAAATCAAGTACAGCAACCAAAGAACATTATTTTTAATATTAAGAAAAAATATATATGTATATTTCTGTGCTGGATGAGTCAAGCCTTTATTGCTAAACCAGCTTGAATTAAAGCAGGTGAAAAGCTGCTATACTCTAACCAGTGAAAACACAAAATCAGTTTCACAAATGATTTCTTAGCATTCCAGTTACATCAAGCAGAAGATTCAGAAAAGCTTATTTTAATTAAAAACTTTATTTTTCATTACAATTCACAGTTTATACATGGCAAGACAAACTCTTGCCATGTGGACATTCAGAACACTGTGCTGGGGAGACGAGGGTCTTTGTTATAAGAGCATTGCTCGGTGCTGTTTCATGGAATTTCTTTAATTTTAAAAGCGTACTCTCTATAAATGTTAATTGACTGATATTTACACTGAATTGACTGAATTTACATATTAACTTATATTTATTAGAAAACAAGCTAAGCATCCAAAAACATTAACATTCATATCTTGCATGTTATCTAATGGTCAGAGATGCTGTAAGATTTGCCACTTGAATCATGCCCAATCAGCAAAGTCTCATTCTTTTTAATTTACACAGAGCCTAAATTATTCTTTAAGGCCTGTTCAATTCATGTTATGTACAGCCATGATACAGTAGACTAACGTAAGAAAAAAAACATAAAGTTATCCGTTCCATCTTGCATTTCTTCTGAATCTCATGTACACTTACAAGCAAAATAGAGGATATAAAATTAAAGTTAACGTGTTTTCTTAAAACCAATAAAGAAAACCCATAGTCTGGTTTAGATCTGCTTCTCATCAGCCTATCCTGTCTGAACAATCATCAGTATTCAGATTGTGCTATTTCTCAGCTCTTCTTCATGCCTGCACTTATATTCAGAGCCATCTCTATTGGAAATGTATGGAGTCACAGTGATACCAGTTTCAGTCGCATTCCCATATTAGTCACAGCTCCGGCACAGGCAGCCACTGTACAGCGTGACATTCAGGAAAGCACTCCAGCAGGGTTCCTGTGTAAAATATCATATGGTGTGTGGTGCGACTTGACTTAAGGAGGAAGTTAAGATCCTCGCTGCACAGAAAATATCTGGCAGAAGGTTTATGCTCATTGAAAATGATTGTATTTTGCTGCATTGGTTTCTGGATGTGGTTATTGGAATACAGCAATTAAAAGCCTCTCCTGTCTCTCTTCAAAACAGCCATCTTTATTTGCTCTTCATCTACCAAATAACTCAGTGATAGAAAGCTGATCTTTTTTTTTTTTTTTGGTACATCTGACACAGAGAAAAAAATCTGCTGAACACTTCTTGAAAAAAAATAAGACCTAAAGAGGATCTGCAGGTTCTCCAAATCAGTGTGAACAAATATCAGCTGGACCTGAGTAAAACAAAATTCTACTGGGGAACATATTTGCAACTTTCAAAACTGCAGTGCCTTTAAATTCAGAGCTAAGGACATCATTTGATGACTGTTGAGTTTTGGCATTCATTCATGCTGGTTGGTATCTTCATTACAGACACCTTTAAAACACCATCAAGAAAAATGAAAGCTCAAATGAAAAGCACTTCTCATGCAAAAAAAGAAAAAAAAAAAAGAAAAAAGAAAAGAAAACATACAGGAATTGTAGAGGTTCTGGTTCTCCAAAAGATAAGGCACTGACAAAAATTTCTTAGGTAAAAGGCTGCATAAGAATTTCTTGCCATTTACAAATGTGTTGTAGTCCATAAATGGTCCATTCCTAGGCTCAGTAAGGTAGACCCTGAAATATTAAGGACTGATCCCTCAAAGCTACATTGTTACCATAAACAAGTGTGATTCATTCTTTAGGCCGTATGGCACATTAGGAGAAGTGAAAAACAGTCTGGGCAGATAAAGGCAGAAGACGTTGCGTGTTCCAGCATCTTTCGATAACAGAAGTGCCATTCATCTTTGTGTCTTTGAAGAGATGCGATGGTAACTCTGGACTGCAGTTTCTGTGGAACTCATGCACACATATAAAATGCTATTAGCATTGATCTTTGACAGGGTGGAGAAAAAAGGGTGTATGGCTAGTCTAAAAGCCAAGAGCTTCTCAAGGACTGGGACCCAACGTCACAGCTACTTAATATTTTCAATGACAGCTATTTCTTCTGCTGCACAGTGCGGTGTCAAACCATTCATGTAAATGCTGTCTGTCTTTGTTAGAGCTGGCAAGAGGTCCTTCTCACTGGTGAGATGGTTGACTGACAGGGTTCTCTTGCAGGGGGTCAGGTCTTGGTTGTGGTTGACAGCGAGCTCAGCAGAGAGCTTTCTTTTGATGGAGGTAGCCCGCTGGAACTTGTCATAGATCTCCACGCTCAGGCGTCTTCGGGTTTCTTTGAACTCTGCGGTGACGTTGGCTGTCCACTCTGCAGCGTGGGCTCGGAATTCCCCTACCTGCAGCAAAAACAAGAAAAAATATGCAGCTTAATAGGGCTGAGGACTTTAAAGTCTTCATAGGCTTGAAAGCAATGCAGCTTTGGGCTGGCTGGCAGAGAGCTGTGGTGGTTGACACAGATTTCTCATCCCATATACTTGCCGTTTCATTGACAGCAACAATAAAAAATGATGCTCTAGTAAGAGTTAATAGCAATTCAAAAAAAAAAAAAAAGAAAAAAAAAGAAAAAGAAAAATCTTTTCTACTGAAATTTGTTACTGAATTACAGGCAGAGAACAACAGAGGGAACAGAGGGGAGCTCCAGAGCCCTGACAGCTGCCCAGTGCCCAGCTGGTCAGGGCATGCTGAAATCCCAGCAACCCAGGCAATGCTGTGTGTTGTTATTTATGAGCACTTCTACTGTCTATGGAAAGATCCCTAGGAGACTTGGCAAAGAACTTTCTAAATTTAGACAGAAAAGCTTTTTTTAAAAGAAAGCATCAGCTGCTGGTATTCTCTCTTTCTTTGTGCTTGCTCAGACATAGTGCCAATACAGTAATAGCTTCAGTCCTGTCAGCAGCATGTCTGTGTACCACCCTGCTTCCTCCAAGGTGACACACATGCAATGGGAGGGTGGGACAGCTGGAGCTGTCACCACTCTCACCCCAAGGAAACACAGGCTGCCAGTCAGCACGCTGTGCTGTGTGCTATCACCATACAGCTGGAGGGTGGCATTTCCCTGTCACGCATGAATCTCCAGCCTGGTTGGCAGCAAGGTGCTAGTGTGCACAATCATTATCATTTAATGAATGTATGTATGTATGTATGTATGGAGCAGCCTGGTCTAGTGGGAGATGTCCCTATTCATACCAGGGGTTTAGATCTAGATCATCTTTAAAGTCCCTTCCAACCCAAACCATTCTAGGTCTGTATATCCCTGCTGTACATATGCATATTGCTGTCTCTATGTGTCTTTGCCTTAGATTCTGTTAATATACAGGCTGATCAACTTCATTAAAACCACTGTAACTTTGACCCACCATTTTTGCATTTTATTGCTGTGAAAGCTGGAACATGCTGTGAGCCCAGGCTCTGAGGGTACGGCTGAGGAGGGGGAGGGAGGCAGCTGCTGGCACAGGCTTCCAAATTATCATCTTCCTTGGACAGGGCACAAGGTAGACTTGGCAGCTTACCCATATAATAGTCTGAGGTGGACGACAACCTTATCAATTATATGCTATTTATATGTTTTCTCTTGTGTTTCAAGCAAACAGTTACTATATTAAATTTCACAGGTAATTAAAGGAAGTATGTTTTGAGGAGAATATTGTTATAAGGGAAAAGGGAATAGACTGCTTTTCTTTAAATCTTGGTTCTGTAGGCAGCTTATTAGTTGGAACATATAGCACAGGGGAGATAGACTGCTGATAAATACAACTCCAAAGAAAAGCATTTTAGAAGAATTAACCTTCTTAAATACATTAGTCTAATTGGTACTACTCAGTCCAGAATTTCAATCATCAGTAAGCAAGCCTGGACTTGGTGAGCACAGAAATCAAACACAAATTAACAAAGAGAAATATGGGGCTAAGCCATCAGAGAAGAGTGGCCAAAGGCTTATTCATGCTTTGCAGTGCAGTGGAAAACAGGAATATAATGAAGGTAAAAAATAATCAGCTCACTCAGGAGTGATGGGGTTTCAGGAAAAACTTTCCCCCTCCAGAAACAAAACAAAAAGCTCTTTACCCAGGGGTCATTTTATTACATTTGTCTCAGCTTCAGTGAATTACGCAGTTGACTAATGTGGACCCATTATGTGTATTTTCTAAAACGAGGATTATTATCTGTAATACACAGAGGATTTGCCCAGCTGAAAGATTATTAGTATTTAAATTGTGCAATTAGGATCAGACACACTGCACTTCAGATCTGAAAATAATGAAATCTGCACTGCTGAAACATTTCAGCTGCCGCACTAGTTTTATTTGTAGTAAACAAATAACAGAAGTACGATAAGCAGTATCAATGCACTGACACCCTGGGGTAGCTTTGTGCTGCTCTAAAGCTCTCCTAAAGGCAAGCTGCTCAGATTTTGGAGCATGTTGCTGTCTAGGGGAGCAAAAAGCCCATATACAGCTATTTTACCCTGCACATTTGTAGCCCTCTCCAGCTGTGTAAGACTTTTGCTCATGCACACATCTCTGCGATTGCAGATAATCACATTCAAGGGATGTTATTAGATAAGTAGTTTTAAAACTGTCTTGGCAACCTACTGGAAGTCACAAGCATCTTGAACTGCCTCCTTATGACCTTCCTAACCTGCTTTTTGGTAATGGATCCAGTTCCCACTTCTCCCATGTGTTCTCAGCTAATGAAAAACAGCTGGCCATGCTTCTGACAAAAGCAAGTACAGGTAACCTTTAGTACATGCTCACAACTCTCTCACCAGTCCACCTCACAACATGTTGATGATGGAGCTGTCTTGCACTAGAAAAGCTGCTCTATTTTAACTCGTTTGTATGGGAATTATTCTGGAAATTTTTCAGATTGTTAGGATAGCTAATTACTAGGTTCTAATTAGATTTCTTCTGGGAAACAAGTTTGTGCAGCTAGATGGAGAACATCATTAATATGTCTTTTAGAGACAGAATCATGTTCCAATTAAGGTGATATGGAACATGAACATGGTGGTCTCAATCCTATCTACCCACATATCAGAGCTGTGATGCTGCTTGGCAGGATTTCAATTCTATATTAAAATCACTGGGAAAAAAAATAATAAAAATGCAGTGCTGTTACTAAGCAGAATTGAAATACATTCCTAGTAAAACAGAGGTAATTGGCACAGCATGAGAAACAAGGTGGTGCTGTGTGAACTGTGTGTGCCCCCAAATTACTGCTTTCAGCCCCTAGCTTTTGTGTGAACTAAAATGCACTCAAAAATGTTATCTTTCCAGAATAAAACTCTTAATTCCATAGCACTTACAGATTTATGTACAAAAGGCTACACGAATATAAATTTGCAGTTTTCAACTGCCAGTGAACATAAGCAACTAATAATCTGATCCTTCCTTTATCCATAGGGACCTTTCTGTATATATGCAGGTCCATTCTGTCCTTAGGGTATGACATTTCTTCCTATTGCATTACAGCTTATTTTCATCTGGAGGCTGACAGACGCAAAATGCTTTATGGAAAGTGATTGAAATGCCAGTTGCCTGTGCTGCTCAGAAAAAAATCTTAACTTACATACCTACCATAACTCTTGTATACTTTCCTCAAATTCTCTTGCCCCATTGCTCTAATTTCTGCAGTCACCATAGTCGGATTTCACGATAACATATTTGGGCAACATGATGCAAAGGTATGGTCTCAGTCACAGAAATTATTGACAGCTAAATACCTTACATAAAGCTAAACTGAATTACATATTTCAGAAGTAACAGGAAAACCACATCACAGTGATATAAGTAACACTAGCCTGGTGAAGTTGCTCTTTTCTAACTTTTGCAGAACAGAAACACCACCAGTAATGGGGACTCAGCCATTAGCACAGCTCCAGGATTGACTTCCTCAATATCAAAATCCAAATCAGACTACAAGATGTCAGATCCACAGAGATTCCACAAGGAGCACAAACTTTAACCCATTAATGTTATACCTTGAACATCACCAGCAGGTAACTCTCAGCTATTTATGAAGCAATAACCTACTGCCTTATGAGACCTGTATCTGCTGCACTCAGTGACAAATTCTCAAGACATACGAACGAGAAATATATATATTCCACATCATAGCACGCATCATCATGAAACACCAGACGTTTTTCACTCAAACATCATTCCTTGATTCAATTCACTGCCCAGTACAGACTGCCTGGCTGTAGTAGGCGCAGCGAGGAAACGGGATGTGACGGGGTCAGGCTCTCCCTATGCTCTGGCCTGTGCTTGCCAAGTATTGTCCACTGATAGGTAGATGCGCTCTACACGTATGTAGGGGCTGTGTATTTAAACGCCCATCACGTAGCAATAAACGCCATTTTGCCAGGTTTCCTGCTGAGGTTATTTGGCACTCGGCCCCGGCTGGTTTAGGTCGGCTTCGCTGAGTTGCGACTCCTGGGCAGACAGAGATCGAACGTTACTCGCTTGTGGCGTACGGCAACACCTGGCCTCCAGCTACCACGGCAGATAGACCTCTATCTCTAAGTATATGTTGGACGGTGTCTTTCAAAATGTGACATTTATTCTATTGGACCATAATGAGAAATAGCATTGAACAAATATAAAATGTCTACTTATTCCTGTTAAAGCCACTTTATATATATATATATATATATATGCATGAATACACAGAAAATATGCTGCATGAATTTTCTAAACGACCAAAGAGTTCCCAGACCTCACCAAAAATGTCATTTAAAGATGAATATACTGAATATAATGAAACTAGAAAGGAAAAAAAAAAAAAAAAAAAAAGGACAATAAATAAGCATTCTTTCACTTTTCCTGCCAAAAAAAAAACCAAACATCTAAATTAATATTAACCTAAAACTCTGGTCTAGGCCAAGCCTCTCAGCCAGTATCACTGATGAGATCAACACCTTCCCTATTAATTTTCATCACCACCAATTAAAAAAGAAGATTTGAAGATATTGAAGAACCTAATATGAAGAAATTCTTCATATTTGTCTGAAGTTTGGGGACCTTTCTGGACTCTCTATGAACAGATAGCCAAATAATTACGCTAACAGAACTGCTCACCTCTCAGTAAGCACACACACATTAACTGCAATTTGGAAACACAAGTCACATAACTATTACATACAAATAGTCTATACTTTGAATTAAGTTACAACTGCAGTAAAACAAAGAAAAAGCATAAATATACCAAATTGAATACACGCTGTTCTAAGCTCTCCTTAACTTTGGTTGAAAAATCCCAATATGAAAGTGCAACCAGTTGATCTATTTGTGTTTACAGGGAGAGAAGATAGAGTTATGTTGCCTGGAGAGACATACATGATGTGAAATATCTGATATGCTTGGGAGAAGCTATAGCAGTGAGCACCAAACTGTAAAAATAGATGTTACATATGTTGTACAAGAAATCATGACTAAATGTATTTTTAAATCACTTGGTTTGTGGTTTTTTTTTTTTTTTTTTTTTTTTGCATACAATTTAGAATGGTCATGATGTTAGTGCAAAGCAAAAAGCAAAAAGAAATAAATAGGGAGCAGCTGAGCGGGAAATATCCATCTGACTATTTTAGAAAAAAAAGTGGCCATCCTTACTGATACTTTTAATGCTGTAGATGTTCCTCAGTATATGATTTCTAACATTTATACCTAATGCATTCTGCAATTTCTCAGCTTTTCTTTTTTCCTTCCAAAGTACTTTCCTGTTACTTCAGAATAACACATCCAATTAACCTCTCCGTGATCTGCTACTCAGTGACAAAACTAGAAAGAGCATGTACATATCACATTATGTACTCAGCAGAGTAGAGTACATAACATTTTGTCTTAGCTTTCAAGAAACTCATCCAAGCCTTCTCAGAAATTTGTCTCAGAAAGTCTCACCTAAAAACTGAAATAAAAAATAACTTAGGTACAGACAGTCTTGATGTATTTAACAATGCAGCTGCTGGGTGGGTTGGTTCTGTAGGCGGGTTTGTCTCTCTGCCTTCTCATTTTCCTGCAGTCCTGGGTAAGCAAACACCATTTCTTTCTGCCTGAACTACTGCTGGCCACTAACGTATGTTCATTTTTGCAGAAGAGAAAAAAAAAAATAGGTTTGACAGACATTTTGATTGAAGCCCATGCTTTTCCTGTGTCTTAAGAATTTATAGATCAACTAAATAAATTCCCATCCCCAGTATATTGCTCTTAATATTTCTAATTATAGCATTATTAGAGAACATCCAAACCTCACTGCCCTGTAGCAGAGGTAGAGAAGACTGCTACTTTGAAGGTAAGACAAGACAGTAGCAACATACAACAGAAAGACCACAGACTGTACAGAGATACCTAGGCTGAGCTTTCTCAGTGTGTAACCATTATTTTCTACTCCTTCATTCTTCCCAGGACTCAAATCTGTAAGAAAGAACTCTTCTACATCAGATCTTTAACACAGCAAATAATTTCAAATTGAATGTGGCAAGTAAAGCATTATTTGTTCTCTCATTTAATACCCCCAACTGGTATATTAAACTCTTTTTTAAAAGCCAAGTACTAGAAGGGAAAGATTCTATTTTGTAAAATTGCTATCTTCTGGAATAACATTTAAATTACTTAGACAGTGGTATTTTTGTACACACAGTGGTCAGAAATGCTCTCCCACTGGTAACTGGATTATTCAGTCCTTCAACAAATAACATTTGTGAGTTTATTCCAGTGAGCAATGTCTGTTTGCTTTCACCCACAACTTCCATGAGTGCAGCTGATGCCTTGGATGAAACAAACCACAATAGTTAAAGGGAATGCAGAGAGCTCATGAATTTTGATTATTTTGTTGTGGAGAAGCATATATGGAGACATCTGTGGGAGTGTATTTTGTGGAGATAATGACAGATGGCAGATACAGAAATGCTCTTTTGCTCTATCGTGGTCCAATTCAACTAAATAGGAACAGGTAGCTTACAATACTTTTTTTTCATTGGCAAAAACAGATCAAAATAAATCATGCATTGGGCTTTTTTTTTCCTCCTTTGTTTACTTTTTTTTTTTCCTCCCCAGAAACATAAACACTCCTGTGTTAAGTACTCCCTCAGAACTATTCCTGATATTGTTCATAAGACAATTCTTTGCATAGAGTTACATGTGTATATTTGATGATTGTACGCTAACTATTGGCCTGATTGTCTCCATTTCTAGCATTTCATCTTGTTAATAAAATTTCAAGCATCAAGAAAAATGTAAGCATCTCCTTTTAACAAAATAAGTCATTTTATTCAGTTGATTCATCTACCTCAGAAAGCTATCCAACCTTTCTCAACCTGATGAAACTGAATGACATCCACCTTTATTAACCACAAGAAACTACTGGAGTTAACATGAAGCTCTATCAGCTGACCTTAATGTGATTCAGGAGACCATCTACTCTCTGTCTACGCTCTACAGCCCATGACTTTGCTGTGGCCAGAAATAGCAAACATTTTAAGAATTTTAGTACAAGCATAATGAAATCCAAGTCACAAGCAGCTGAAAGGCTCTGTCTTTTAAATTTCTCCCACAGGAAAAAGATGACTTCAATAAGTTCACTGGCTCTTATTTTATTTTTCCTCACAGTGATATTCTAAAAAGAAGAAAAGGCTTAATTTAGACTTGGTACTAAGAATAGGATGGTTATTGTAACTACAGGGACAAGTCTCACCAAAAATTGTTCAATCCTAAAATTCCCAATGTTAATACCTGGGGTAATATTTTGTGAGATATTAAATCTCCACTTTAATATCACAATCTGAGTATTACAGCTGCACTCATTCCCTCTACAGAAAAGTATTCCATAATTTCTTCAGTCTCTTTTATCCATTATTGGAAAACACAATTTCCTCGCTATCAACACAGCTTCTTGAAGATGCAAGGTTATTCTGCTGGACTGGCTTTGTCTGGTGATACTTCCACAGGAGAGCTATCAAATGTAAACTTACATGTTTGCTCTGAGATTATCATAAAAAAAAGTTTTTAAAAAGTTAGTCTTCAGGAATATTAATCATGAAGATGTGGGCTGAACAGATTCCAGACTAAATATCACTATCAATAGAGTTAAATCACAGATACATTTGTCTTAGTAACTCAGGGGATCAATTACATCTTGTCTCAAAAATAAAAAATAAAAATCAAGATCTCCTAATATAAGTTACAGTAACCTACGTTCAAGGAATCTTCATGTGTAATTAACTCTGAGAAACACCACTGCTATAACTGATCTCTTTAATTAATTTCTATCTCATTATGAAGCGTAAGTAATTTGCTCTAGTTTTATTTTTTGGGAATAGCTCTTGTCATTACTGTCTGGTTTAATTCAACCTGAACTGAAGGCATTTTATCCTTCCCAAGTCAGCACAGTGAGGAAATGGGGAGCACTGGGGAAGAGTTGGGTGGTGGAACCTATGCAAAACACAGCCATCACTAAAAGGATTTTTTTTTAATCCTCAGCTAAGAGGTGGGATATAAACATGGACCATACCAACACGGTAACAACACAGATGTTACTTTTGTGTGTGTGATGAATCTGAGGCTAAGTCAAGCAAGCACCGTGTGCCAGAAGTACAAAAAGCTCAGGAAAGACATCTCAAAAAATAAAGTGTGAAAGCTTATTAGCAGACTAGTTCACTTAAGATTAATAGAAAAACATGTCCTTTCATATTCTTTACTGCACATAGTACAACCATATACTTGCAAATGAGTGATTAATACAGAAACTCAGTACTGGAGTGTTGCTATGGCAGGACCTAGAACACCACCAGGATAGCTTGCACTCATCGCTTTTGGAATGAGATGAAATTTCATTCAAAATCAAGTCAGCATTTCTTCCTTCTGACACCATCGCCACTCTGTGTGTGTCTGAGACTAAAAAAAGTTTATGGAAGGGACTGTATTACCATCACGTTTTTTGGTTTTTGGGGGGGTTTTTTGCAAGTTTTGTTTGTGTGGGGTTTTTTTTTAAGCCCTGTTGATATTCAGGTTTGACGGTATTTTATGACCTAATAGCTTATGTTCTTCCCCATCTGACACAAATTAGTAGGAAAAAAAATAGTTTTTTGAATGTCGCAATTCTTTCTCAAATACACATTTCTGCACACTGTTAAACCTAAGCAGGCTTCTCTTGTTTTGCAGTTGTTGTAGCCCTCTGCATTCCTCTTGAATATTAGGCCACAAAACCAGGGACTGTTTTCTGGTAGTATTCCTTTCCAATAACATCTGTAGCTGTAACACCGTGTTCCTACAGAAATTCAACAACCGCCTGCTGGCGCATCCTAGAATTGTGTCACCCCCATTAATCACTGCCTTGCAAAAGAATTTCTCATGCAGTTTCTTTCACACTACGACTGCCTCCCACAAATATTTCTCCAGTTCAGCACTTTCTAGGAATAGGCTTGCACCAAGTCAGTCTGCCCAATACTTTGAGCTTGTGAATGGATGCATTTTAGCACTACTGAAACTTCCTTTGGCGCTGTTGGTTCTTTTTCTGGTTGTTGTTATTGGCGTCTACAAAAAAAGAAAAGCCCTGAGTTGTTTTCTTTGATAGAAGCTGCTCCATCTTGCTTAAAGCAAGCTGCAAGGGATCAGCAGTGTGCAATGAATCAGCAGTGGTTTCACACCTTTGTATAAAGCCTCTGATCAGCAGGCTGTAGAGCTATTCTGATCATTTTCATTTCCAACTCAGTGGATGGATGCAAGTGCCACATTGCAAGCTTTTGTCACTGGAAGATGATCTCAGTCACCACTTTCTCTGAGCAGGCTCTGAGGCCTGTTTGCCTGCAAGGCCAATACAATTCACTGAAATCTTGCAAAATTATATCGCGCTTCTCTAGCAAAATCAGGTGTAGAGTACTACAGAGAAACCAGGAAGGAGGCCAGGGGAAGATGGAGGATAAAAGAAGGCCACTATTTTCAGTAAAGAGTGGCTCAGATGTTTTCTGAAGTCAGACTTGACTTTTTGTAATATACACATAATAATTTTCTAATATACATGTAACATTACAAGACTGAGAGATACCATGCCACTCCATGTATACAGTCTACATTTAGGGTCCTCCCATAATGAATATAAGAGATGGATTCATATTCCCTTAAGGCTGGGACCCATATGTTTAACCTTAAGCTACAGTAAAATGAAAAGACAATAAATATTACAGAGTGCAATAATATCCACGGCATCATCATGACAAGACTAATTCTGTTTTGACAGACATGAGTGACAGGTCTGCCGCTGATGCCAAGGAGATTAAACAGAGTGATGATTCAGATGAATCAAATTGTTTATAAATACCGAAGATAACATTTGCCTCTTGAATTTCCTGAAAGAGTGAGCATGCTACTTTTCATGAAGTTTTAGACCTGGTCATTAAAGACGGATCCATATCATTCAATTCAAAAGAAAGACAACCAGCATGAAAATCACTTGTCCAAACAGAACTGATGTCTAACACTCTTGATACTCAAAGAAGAGAACCTGCTTGTAGAGGATGCAATTCATCTCACACAGTAGGTGCCTTAAAATGAAATGGACATGCTATAAACGCTCATTTCCTTGCACTAACTATAAAGGCAACATATGATGACTAAGTCAGAAGTTACTCTCTACAGTGGAGATTAATTCCACCCTCATTGATTTGAATGAAGTCTGGACTAAAATTTCACAAAGAATATTGTGAGCTGAAGGGATGTTTATTTATTTAAGGGACCTTATTTTAAAAATAAAAATTTGAGTCGTATAGCCCAAGTGACTAAGGTTCTTGGTTGGGAAGTCATTTTTGCAGGACATACTGAAATTCAGAAGCTGCTGCATGTGATGAAAAATCCTGCTGAAATATTACCTTTCAAAGAGACTAAAATCAGAAGACTTCGTAAGTTCTCTGAGTAATCAGAGCACAGAATAATGAAGAGGAGGGAGTTTATGGCAAGCTAGTATAGCTAAAGCTGAACTTCAGAGACAGATCGCCTACTTATGATTATAGCACACAGCATGTTCCAATGACTTTCTGACACTTCATCTATCTTACTGCATGAACTGCTTCCAGCAGCAGATCTATGCTTCTAAAACTCCCACTTCTGTCTCTGCTTGTCTTTCACTTCTCCCTTCAGCTGATGCATTCAAAACTCTCAGGACTATTTCAAGAACCAAGACCACCTGAGCAACTAAAAGACATGCTGATTACTTGGATTTTAATATAAAAAACAGCATTATAGTGGATCAAAGATTAGCTGATCAGATTTATTATTTTTTTTTAATCAGTTCCATTTTCATCTGACAAACATTTGGCACTATCCTGGAAAAAAACAGGTTTTTTAATTTGCTGAAACAGTGAAATGCATGATTACCATCAATCCTTATGTAAATTGTTTTTTTATGAGCAATACAGCTGCATTTGTAAAGCGGGAAAACGTGAACAGGTCTACAGATATTAGGTGATAGCCATGATCAATGCCCGTTCCTTGGAACGTGGAAGATTCCTTTCACAATATATACTCTACATTAGCACTTTTAAAATTATTTTTATTTTACTTCAGACCACATGAAGAAGCACAAAGGAGGTTATTACTACTGCCTATGAAAACATGTCATACAGCTCAATTTTGGTTGTTCAGGGGAACCTCAGCTTCTATCTCTCAGTAGATTTCAGCGTGTAACTTCATTTTTACAGACAAAAGCTTCTTCTCGTTATAAGAAGCTATTTTTCCCCAATGAGTGATACAAAGTTACCTTAAAAAAAAAAAAAAAAAAGTAAGTATAAAGGCATGCTTATGACTAGGATTTTCCACTGCACTTACTTCTACTATCAGAACTACAGATAAGTTCTTCTGCTATAATCTGCATCCACAGCATCTGGAACAGACCATCATAAATCTAAGCTTAACTGAAAAAACAGGCAATACATGAAATTTCGTCTCCTCTGACTTCTGCTGGCACAGAGAAGACTAAATTTCCACTGAACTACCTTGGCTTCTTCACTTGAATTTTCCTTGACAGATAGCAAAGATGAGCTGAGAGCAGCAGTTTTTAAATCATAAAATGCTACTTGTAAAGCTAACACAATGCTTCTGTTAATCAGACAGTCAATCTGTCAGCAGAATGCAGGATACTTGTACACAAATTCCTTTCTACAAAATCAGCACAGAATCCAGAAGTAATTTCTCATATTTTCTAACTAGCACAAAGATTATGCTTTGCCAGTTTTCTCAAATCAGACTCAGTCATTTCTGATACTTTAGCATCTATTGCCAGAGTATTTTCTTTCTGCTATGGATTTTCTCAGACACACTTAAGCAACGGGTTAAAAAGCAGGGGAACACTTCTGAACATCAGGGATATGATTAATTGAACAAATGGTACCAATTATGTTATGTCTGTCTTTAATCTAACTTAAAACACACGAGACACTTGTTTACAGCAAAGTCCTGAATACCTGCATCAGCCAAGAGAATTTGGTTATATTTGAAGAATGAGGCTTTCCTTTCTGTAGACAAAATGAATATGTTTGTTTAGGCTACAAAGGTGAGAAAGAATGGAAAGAGGAAATAGGAGATACATTCCTGATGCCTGAGGAAAGTTTGGCATAGCACTGTGCTGCATAACCTGGCAAATGGAGTATTGCTTCATATAAATAGTATTATATACTTTATATGCTAAACAGGCCCACGACTCTATTAAATTCATGTATCTTTAAAGCTTCTCCAAAATATCTACAGTATAAAAAAATATTAGACATCATAAAATCGACACTTTGGTAATATATTGTCATTACAATAACATGGATAATGAGAGATTCTAAACAAGATTAAGATCCTCAGTGCTATGTACAATTATTTAGTCAAGATAGCATCTTATCCAGATATCTTACTGTCTAATTGAACAGCTTGAGAAAAGAGAGATTAAAGACCAAATTCATTTTAGAAAGTATCATGAAGAACTAGACTGTTCCACCAGTGTATGAAGAAGGGTAATAGAACCAAGCCTGAGCAGGGTATTTTTCATAGTCCCAAGTTACAGTGTGTTAGTCATAATGCCATTTTTTTTTCCCCCAAGAACCTAGGAAATAAATGCAGCTTAGGAAATGCTCCAAGCTAAGAACTGTTAAACTAAGACAGTGCACAAGGGAAATACTACATGTGCTTGCCCAACTCTTTCCCCGTGCAGAGGAAAGAATGGGCTAGGTGGCCTTATTTCTTAAGCACAAAACAATAAATTTCAACAACACAAGCTAATCACATTTTATATGATCTGGCAGTTTCCCTGCAGATAGTGGAAATAATACAGGCTGGGTGGTAAAGTTGCCCACTGTATTTATCCAGAATTCAAGATTGTGAACCTGCATACTGTTGAACTTGCAAATAAAAACACTTTTGTGATAACCACTGCTTCATATTTGTGAATGTCATTAGTAAAGTTACTTGTGTGAACTATAAATATCCATTGAAATTAGCAAAGGAAAAGATCAGTTCCCATACTCATTAAATAAAATGGATCAAATAAATATTGTGTTCTGCTTCAGAGCTATATCCTCTCATTATTTAGCTGCTTATTCTTTTATTGGAATAAGCGTTTATGAAATTCTCAGTAAAAATGTGCTAAAACAGGTCTGCTGCATCACTCTCACTAGCTGTAAGGGCTAGAGGCATAGCAAATAGGATGCTTCTCCCTACAGACCTCACAAAATGGGTTTACTAATCCCGCCCAGCTCACGTCCACTGCCACCATCACTGCTCCCCTACAGTTAGGAGGAGGAGGAAGCCTGAGAGGCCCAAGGAGCCTATAACAAGTGAAGATGTATAGGCATAAACTACTCTTTATAGTAAGGTCTTTGGAACTCAGAGTTTGCCAAGATTACAAGTATTGATGGTGCACCACACAGCTAGGAAGACAATTTAAAGAAATGTAAGTAGCAGGCACAGTAACCAGCATATTCATTCAACAACAGCAACAAAGATTCTTTATATTTGATTAACACAAATGAACTGATATGTGCAGAGGAACTGAAGTTGAAGCAGAGGGAAATTATATATTGCTTAAAATAGAAATTATTTCTAAAGCTTCTAATGAAGCTCAAATTGTGCCAAATGTAACCAAAGGAAATTTTACTTATCCTCTAACATTTTCAGAAGTCAGAACATTTTCTTAACTGACAAAATTTAAAGTAAAATAGTATATATATGATGAATACATATTTACAAGTAGATTTTAACTGAAAACAACACACCTTACTACAAATAGCTATGCATGCAGCTGAAGATAATCTAGTAAAATACACCCAGGCACATTTAAGTAATACATTTTAATACATGACAAGATAGGGAAGATTTATTCTCTTAGTGCTGTAAGATGGTGAAAGGTACATTGAATATAAATTTATAGAGCCTTTTTATTTTTCTTTCTGTGCTCACACCTCATAGAGAAACAATCAAAGCAGAATAATTTTTGTCTCAGAAATTAAGGACTTCATTCTGCCATTTAGAATAATTCTTTTAGAAAATCTTCTTCTGTAAGTCAGGTACAGATGTGCATACACATTTAATTTAATACAGTTTACCTAAATCCATATGCAGTCATGCAAAAAAAAAAAAAAAAAAAAACACTGAATGTTTGACTAGACTGAAGTAAAGATTCAATTTGTGCTATGGCACATACTTAGCATAGAAACAGTTTTTTTCCCCATTCCCTAAGAGCAAAAGGGGTTATACATTCACCTGACTTATGAACAAAGTTTTTATAAAGCAACATTCCTTCTCTTCTGGAAAAGTTCTTACCTCTTCTTTTGTCTTTTTTGATATGACTCTTAGCCAGTCTCCAATCATGCTGAGAACAGCTGCAAAGTAAGCAAGCCCAACAAGGATCCAGAACCACACCACTGGCTTATAAAAATCTAGGTACTCAATATCTGATCCTCCTGAAAAACAATGAAGTTAAAAATAAAGCACATTTAATTGTTAAAGGTGCAAAACTATTTTAAAATTAATTCTTTTCCAGAAGTTCTATTTCATCCATTTTCTTACTACTGAAAAAACGTATAGCAAAATACTCCATTGTTAAGACATCAGTCTAAATTCCTCCATTGCTGAAACAGTTTTGATATAGTAGTATGCAAATTGTACACAATGGTTCCTAATCTTTCAAATAATGAAAATGAACACTGAGAAACTGATTCAGTTTCTGAGATATCATTATTTAAGGTGGAGGTTATTGTGGATAGACTGAATGAAAGGACTTCCCACCTTCTTCAAACATGCATGCCGTACCAAATTTGAAGTGTTGTTCTGCAATATGTAATACATTCAAACACTGAGAAATCTGACTTTGCTAGGACTTACATCTCTATTACATGAGTCCTTTAACTCTAGTGAATAGTACCAGCATTAAGAAGTGCCCTTGTTGGGCAGTCAGACACTGCCATCTCCATTTTACAGTAGAAGAAATCAGTCTACAGGGGCTCGAGTTGAACTCAAGAAAATGTGGATAATACAGTTGGCAGCTGAAGGCAGTTTTTTTTGAATCCCACTGCCATAAGAACCAGACACTTTCTTCCTTCCAAGTGTTGAAGTGAAAAAAAAAAGGGGAGGGATAAATTTCAGAGATGCTGTAATGAAACTTTTATGTCCAACACAGCTATAAAGAACAGATGCATAATTTCCCACAAAGAACAAAAAAAAAAAGGTTATGTTCATCCAGGGCTCTCAAACAACACAAACTAACTCATATTTCACATCCCACAGTACAATAAAACAAGCCTTAAGCTTGCAAGTCAGCTATACCCCGTCAACTAAAATCATACCCTTTGTTTGGGTTGTGCAAAGAGAAGTTTGATGTGTATCTCTGCCCACTGGAAAGACCAAAGGAAAATGCTCTTAACCCCCCTTTCATGGCAAATTGGTTTTCCCTGCTACTGTTATCTAATCATCACACAGGTTACAAGCAAATTTTACTGATTGTCATCTTTGTGAGGAAGCCCTCATAGACAGAAATTGTTTTTCTCATATCAAAGAGTCTTTTCATCAATAAAAACTGTTGAGCAGTAGTGGTTTATTTAACTGCCTAAGAGATAAATCCATAATGCAAAAAAATAAAAAAGGGTACTTAACATCTGCGCAGTTACAGGACAGTCTGAAATAGAAGACAGCCTGCAAAAGTTTGAGTTCACCGCACTTCAAGGCAATCAAATACCAGATAAAGCAATTTATTAACAGCCGCTTCACAGCAACCCAGCAAAACAGGATTTACCCACGTCTTTCCCCTGCTGTCATTCAAAAAGGTCCTGATTACCATGATGCATAGAGCTCTATCAGGAGCCATCCGTGAACCTCACTCCTTAGTTCACATTCTTCATCTACTTATGTAGTGCACAAGGAAGTACAATACGAATATCCACTCAGACTTACTTCTGGAGAATGAAGTTTATAAACGGAAACTAGAGATCAAATATATCGGTCTGCAGGCAGCAGTTCCTTCACTGTGTCGATCCTATTTATTTATAGCAAGGTTAATTGCTAGGTCAGGAGTTAGGACATGTTGATACTCAATATCTTTGCTTTCTGACCAGGAGATGGCTCCATCTAGCCATGCCTAAAGGAGTTCATCTTTCCAACTTTTGCAAGGGGTAGTCAAAATGCTCTAGAACAGCTTATCAGTTGTTGAGTTCATGAATTTTAAGGACTCCTTAGGGAGGTATCAATTTAATGAAAGACCACGGAGAAAAAAAATATATCTAAGGATATTTGTCCTGAGATAACTCTTTCTCTATACATACGAAAAACAATTACATAAAGTAAACTTTCCTTTATTGATGCCACTCTTTTCCCTATTCTTTTTAAAGCTAACTAACCAAAAATTATTTCTGTGAAGTCTTTTTCGTTCACATTTTTCCTTCAAAACTGTAAGTAGAGAATATAAAAAGCTATCAGTACAGAGTATCTTACTTCCATATTAGCAGAAAACCTCTGGTTCACTCCAAACTTGGCTTTCCAGACCAGTAAAGGTCATTATTACTTCACATCAATAGTACATATTCTGGGCATAGAGATGAAATTCACTTCAAACACAGCTGAAATTAAGCATGCAGGTTGCACGTGGCCCAGCCCAGCTCGCAGTATGGCCACTGCCTGTCCCACACCATCATGGCAGTGGCTCTTCCTGCTGAGCAGCCTGACACAGCCAGTGTGTAATTGTCACTTCATAACAACCAAATATTGTTGTGTGTGATCAGCACCTTCTGGGCTGAAATCAGTGCACTGTGCACAGTGCAGTGCTAACTCAAGTTACAGCAGTAAATTCATGCATTTTGCTACACTGGTTAAACACAGCCCTGTGAACACAGGGAAATATGAAGCTGTACTTTCCACTTTGATAAAGGAATTTAAGAACAGGCTTCAAGATTGACCAAAAAATCATCAGTATTTTTGGTTAACTCGCAGCTCCATTTTCAGTCGGCAAATACGTTAGCTGCAAGTTTTGAAACAAAATGCATAGAGTTGCAATTAAAAATTTGGTCACATCTCTTTAACAGACTTTTATAAACCTCCTCTTACCAGAGAGGAATACCCCTCACAACTTATTCACATCGCTGCTTTTGGGTAGCATCTACATTTGTGAACAAACAGAACAGTAGAAAATGGAGAGACACTTAAGAATAGGAGCACAGCTATAAAACACCGATTCCATGCTGTCCTACCCAGAAGTCAAGGGAGACACTGCATACTGACTCAAGCTTAAAGCAGCCTGCATGGTTCACACCGACAGCCCCTATTACAGATGTGAAATGCTGAGGTGACGGAGCACTTCTAAATGCTAAGAAGACAATGCCAGCAGGAGAGAGCACAGACTCTGGGTTGCTTTGACAAGTAGCTGAAGTGTTCCACTTTGGTGACATTAAATCTATCAGTGTTCTACAAACTGGATCTCCAGCTGAGTGATTCAGAGCAGACCCAGATAAATGTATTAAAATGGCAACATGCATAATTCAGTTACAACCCAAAACAGTGAAAAAGCAATATTCTCAAAATCACAGATCAAAGGAAAAAGAACACTTCAGAAAACATTCTTAAAGCAGAGACTCGCTTTAATTGCAGTAATTTGCTGCTTAACCTTATGAAATAATATCATTATGCTCCACTGTGAAACACGCTACTCATACGTTATTAATAATTTCTGACCTCCACGTAATTCAGTCAAGTTTTAGGCATCTAATCTACTCTGATAGCTGCTAGACTCTCTCTTTTAGAAGCATATGCAATACTTTTCAATTTGAACTGCAGTTAAAGGATTTATCTGCACATACAAACATTATATTGTCATGCTGTACATATTATGACTTCACTGCTAACTTCGGTTAGCAACTTCCTTACACTAAAAAAATGACATGAAAAACTCTTACTTTCCTCTTTCACAGAACATTAATAATATAAGTTTGATATTTCTGTAGTATTAAAGTGTTTTTTTTTTTTTTTTTTTTTTTTAAATAAGAGGTGTTTGAATTAGTATGACACGATTTTCAAGAGAGAATCCTGGCTGTTCCTTTAAAACAGTTTCTTACTTGTGTGTGTGTGCGTGTGTGTGAGAGAGAGAGAAACAAGAACGATAAACTTTCTTCAATTACAAAAAAAGCCTAAATAATAATAATGAGAAAATACAGAAATTTTAAAAAAAGTTAAAAATTCAGCTCCCATGCAAAAGAATCAACTCCATCAACCAAAAAAAAAAAAAAAAAAAAAATCCAATTTAAAAAACAGAAAAAGATTAAGCTTGTTTTTTGGAACACTGTCCATGTATTTTCTTGAACTTTGAATACAAAATCTCATTGCCTTTTCCCTCCTTGCCTGCACCTTGAATGATCATCCTTTTATGTTTGTCTTAAGAGTTCTCCTGCTGGTGGAAACCGCAGCTGAAATTTCCAGAGGCTGCAAATGCCAACCTGGATTCTGAAAAGGGGATGGGAACAATGCTTCTCTGGTAGAAATGAAAATAAGTGTGTAGAAAAACTTGAGAGGTATACAAAAATTTCTGTTACAACAACCAGCCTTACAGCCTTTAGTACCATTACATTCCCTAATCCCTAGCTCCTCTGTTGGCCCCTTTCTCACACAGCTATTTGGAAACACTCTCCTTTACTTCCTAAAAGTTCTCCAAGACTTCAAATCCAGTGATGCCAGCAGGCAGCAGTTCATTTCACGTTAGTGAAAAGTGACAGATACTGGAAGAAATCTCTTAACCCCAGTACAGGCTATAACAACCATAACATTCCTATTAGGTCTCGAAAACACAGATTTTCCTCTGGGATGATGGTTCCCAGAAAGATAATATGATAATTACCAAATATTTTGAAGTTTTTAAATCATTTGGAATTTTGTTTTGAGGGAACTTTATGAAACGAAGTTGACAGTTATGAAATATCCCATGGAGCTCCAATATGCTACAAGAATTGCCAAATACTTTATTTTTTCCTAGAAGCCCGCTGCATTATAATCACAATTTGAAGTGCCACTGTCTACCACTCTGTTCTTGTTTTGACTGCCATTTTAAGTGGAAAACGGCAATTTACACCTCAAATATTATTTAAGAAACATGCCTTCTCAGCCAAGAAAATCATAAAAAGAACTAAATGCCAGCTTGAGACATTTTTTTTTTCCAATTGCATTGCCACCTAGGCACTGAGAAGTGGATTGATGTAGAATTCTTCCTGCTTCATGACCCACTACCAATAACCAGAACAAAAAAAAATGTCATATGCTAGAGCCAAAACAAATTCAGATGCTTCTGTCAGATGAAATACTTATGTTCTTTAGCACAACCTACCCTACAGCCTATTACCCCATTACATGGGTAACTCCATACACTTGCTTAATCTCTGTTTAAGGCACTCAGCTTTTCTAAATGTTTTTGAGTGATAGTGTTCTAGATGAAGTCTGTAACAAAACAAGTGACATTGTCTCTGAGGTAGTTATGACTTATCTAAAAGAAAAAAAGCAGGTCAGTAATCATAAAGTCCACTTACTAATTTGTTAACTTGCAAAAGATTCTGCATGCTTTCTCAAAATTAATGAGGTAATCTAGTTATTCAGATAAATATTATCAGCTTTATTGAGTACTTGCAGAATAAGTTTTCCTTTTAAAATAGCTGGAGGCCTCAGAGCTGAACACAGCATTGCAGGTGGGGCTTTGTGCGGACAGAGCAGAAGGGAATAATCACCTCCTTTGGCTTACAGGTCATACTGCATTTCACGTTGCCCAGGAGACTTTTGGCTTTCCAATCTGCAAATGCTTGCTGCCTGCTCACATGGGGCTGTTGCTTGAGGGAAAGCTTAAAGTCCTTCTCCATCCACAGGGTTGCTCTCAATCTATTCTCTGCCCAGCCTGTATTTAGATTTGTGCTTGGAATTGCCCTAACCCAAGTACAGGACCCTGCACTTGGCCTTGAACTTCATGAGGTTCACACAGGCCCATTTCTCAAGTCTGCACAAGACTCTCTGGATGGTATCCTTTCCCTCCAACCTCTTAAGTGCACAAATCAGTCTTGTGCATTCTTATCACCAGGCATCAACAGAGTACATTAGTCCACACAAAGAAGATGAAAGTCAATGAACTTATTGTCAACTTTGTCTCTGACAAAATACAATCCATTGGCCATGTTCGCCTCACATGACAATAGAGGTGGTCTCAACCTGTTCTCTTTAGCGTCTTTATTACAATACAAGTCCAATTCCTACACTCCAAATCTCTAAGTCAATAACATTTCAGAACAAGTCTTTTGCAAATTGCGCTAAAAGGACATAGAAAACATTCACAGCATTTTGATAGCTCCATTACAGCAGAATTTCAGAATTAAAAATATGCTTAAAGACTATGAAAGGCCATGAGGTATAGAACAACATAATTCAAGGGCATTCAATAGAAGGATAATGTGTTTCCTGGTAAAATTTTAAAAGAAGACAATGTAGAAACAAATTACGATATCAAGTGGTCTACAAATAGAAATCTGCGGAAATTTGATAATGAGAGTAACGATGAATGTACTCAGTGTTCCAGCTAGAGACAAGTGGGCTATTTCACATAATGTATTACAGTAAATATCACTAGGTCTTCATACACAATTATTTTTATTCCCTGCAATGCACATGCCCCACAGGAGAGAAAATTTAGAGCACCCAGACTCTTTCCTTTGAAGCAGCATAAATTTTTGATTTGATATAAGTCAGAATTTGTTCCAAACCACAAAGTCCTGAAGACAAAATCAAAGTCAGAAAAACAATACAAGGAAAGAGAAGAAAAAAAGAGAGATTCAAAAGAAATACAGAAGCATCACAGAAATAGTTACTAGGAGCTACTCTGCCTAAGACTGAAATTCTGGGTGCACTTGGACTCATGCAATGGCAGTAACTCCACGTGGGACGTGGAAGATGCCCACATCACGCGAATGTCTGCTAGCTGTGCTTTCCTCCAGCAAAATAGCTCACTGACATCAGCCCTACACTTCTCTCCTCATCCCACTGCTGATATCAGATGGAGTAAACTCATTTCTGTTACCTCTGCCTGACACAAAGACACCAGAACTGGGAGAGAGGCACCTTTCAAGTGTTGGTGTAATTTTGGGATATGCTAAACCTTCTTCTTATAAAGTTCATACAAAAAGACAAATACATAGCAAACAAAGCACAGAAAGGTACAACAGTAACAGAGAAATTCAGTGGTAGAAGCAGAAATCTGGAAAAATGTGTTGAAAGCCAAAGATGCTCACAAAAACTGTGTTGTATAACAAAGCAATGTGAGACACTAAGGTACTCCTGCTAAAGTAGAAATGTTCAGCAGACTAAAACACCATAATTCTTCTTGTATACCTCACAATCTGCGAGGACAAAAATAATCTAAGATTAGGTAAAGCATTTTTTGACAATATAGCGGAGAAAAAGAATTAAAATGCATAGAGAGAGACAGTCCCACCTCCTGTCTGAGCTTGCGACATGATCTAAGGTTCTTCAAAGGACTTGAGACAAATATGATGAAAGGTAAAATTAAAAGAGACAGGCTAAAACACCCCCTCCCCCCCCAGAAACACACACAGAATTGGGTCTATACCCCCTACCCACAAATAAAATAAAAGCAAAACGTATATCATTGTGCAAAACATTATAAGATAAAGTTATGAGAAAAAAAATTACCTGCAACATAGTCACCGAATCCAATGGTAGTTAAAGTGATAACAACAAAGTAAATTGCATCTAGTGTGCTCCAGCCTTCTATGTGCTTGAATATAACTGCAGGAAGAGCAACAAACAGCACGCAACCAAAGAGTATGAATATTATTGTTGAAATAATGCGAATCTTTGTCTGACTCACGTTCCATTTCTATGAAAGAAAGAGAAGGGGAAAAAGAAGAAACTGTTGTTAATAAAACTGTGCTACCATACATAAGCACCTATTACCTAATGTGAGCACATTATAGTTCTCAAACAGGAAAAAAAATAATCAAAGCATGGTTTTAATTTGAAAGCATTTTCAAAGCAAACATGACTATCCTAGGAAACATTCTGTAGCAGGAAATTGCAGAGTAGGTCTTTACTCTTCATCATGAATGGCTTTGTGGTCTGGGTGGATGGTATGTGTAACACGCATTGATGTTAACAGCCGATCGTGCTAGCTCTGAATGAGGGCTAAATATTTGAGTGAGCTTCAAGTAGTGTTTGCACTTGAGATGTCTGCTTTTTTCACTTATAAATACCTAATTAAAAACAGTGATTTTAACAGTATTTCTCTCTTTAATCAAATATGAGGGCTGCTCCAGTAGCAATGCCTCCCATGAAATCACGGCCCATTACATCAGAGGTGGCCCATTAGTGGTATGGCAGTAGAGGACAAACCTTCCAGACAATATTCCATTGCTTTCTATTGCTATGGGATAGACAGCAGCAGGAGACATTCTGACAGAATGACTTCTGATGTGAAAGTGTGTATGAAGCAAAAGTGTGTCACTGAATTCCTCCATGTGAAAAAAAATGTCACCCAGTGACATTCACCAACACTTGCTGTACAGTTATGGAGACCCAAGAGTGGATGTGAGCACAGTTAGGTGGTGGGTGGTGCATTTCAGCAGTGGTGACAGCGACGTGAAAGACAAGACCTGTTCCAGACAACCACAAATTACTATGATACCATGAAATGAAAAGCATCTCAATCAGCTCATCCACACAAACTGGTGGATTATGACAAGGGAACTGTGTACAGAGCTGTCAGCTTTGATGCATTTGGAACAATGGTTGGCAATTTTGGAATATCCCAGAACTTGTGCCAGGTGGGTTCCACAAATGCTCACACAGAAACAGAAGGGCTGACAATGACAAGTTGCTGCATTCTTGCTGTATGCATACAGATATTACAGGGAAGGAAAAAAAGAAAAAAGGAAATCCATTATCCCTGTGAGCAAGAGTCTAAGAGACCAAACAAATTAGTCTGATAGCTTTTGTACTTTTAAGCAAAAAACTAAAATTCCATTATAATAAAAAAGTGAAAAGGATAAAAATAAAGTGTGGAATGTTCTTACCCTTTTTAGCCAAATCTCAATCAAAATTGCTGCTATTCATCAGTAACTTATTGGGATTTGAACTGATGTCTTCCAATTTTAAAAAAAAGTGCTTTTTCTTAACGCTGTCTCATAAGCTACTGTGTATGAAATGAACTTCTTTCGCAATAATTTTAGGTACTTGGTTCTTAAGGCTGCAGTTTAACATTACCAATATATTCATAAGCCTGTTAAGTCTCTTCCTCCACTTAGGCTTTGCCACTTTGCATGGAGTAACTAAAGATTCACAGGCCCAACAAGATGAAGGACATGAACCTTCATGCTGTGCGAAGTTTAACTGAAGCTGCAAATACCTTAAGTCCAATGTCAGGCAAGTGACAGCAGACTCTGTACCATTTAGGCCATCCTGCTACCCGGAACACACAAAGCATTAAGTAGTTACAGACCGGTAAATCTGGCAATACAGTGTCTACAGATTGTGAGTATTTCTTCTTCTATGATGCCATCTGATCTTAAGAATGTAGTTTTAAACTCAGACACCAGAGATCTTTTGTGAATCAAATACAAAGGAACAGTAATTGCCAGAAGTCAACACTACAGCTCAACCCCTCTTTTCCCTACATCAGTGATTTCCTACCACATACTGCACTACAACGTTTAAAGGTAAACATCACAGCAAGTTAGGAGCATTTTAAGGGCAAAACAAAAATAAAACGTTTTGTTCCTCCTAATCACCACTATTATAGAAAATGTTGAACCACATCCAACTCTCAATTAACAGTGTTCAACATGTTCAGAGTTTGCAATGTTCTCCCTACCTTTTCTAGACATCTGGTTACAAGGATGGTCTGTATCCTGTGCATTACACATGTTAAATTTAGAACAATTTAGAACAACAATCAGCCAGCATACTCACAACAAAGGTATCTTCTACTTTGGCAATTCCTTTTCCAAAGATTGTCCCTAGTTGATCTCCAACACCAGCCAAGAGAAAACCAAACAGAGGAATTCCCAGTAAGGCATAGATGATACAGAATATCTTTCCACCTTGTGTGCGTGGGGAGATGTTTCCAAAGCCTAAATTACAAACAACTTGAGATGCTTAAAAAGAAGTTACACGTATTACATTACACATTTGTAAAGGACTACAGGAACAGAACACTTGCAAACAAGTCCTCCTAGGTTAACCACATGACACATTGTGAAAAAAAAAAAAAAAAATCAAATGAAAATATGTTGTTAAATCCTCTTTGAACTAAAATTAAACTGCTGTACAATTTACTTTTTTAATACTCTACCTACTACAGAGAAACAAAATCTCAACAGAAAAATAAATCATATATACACACACACATACACACACTGTATATACACATAAATATTTATAAATTACAACAACTTTCCATATCTACTAGATACAGTAAACATCATTTGGTTAAGATGTGCCTTAGCCTCTGTTTCCTGTAAATGCCCATAACTGGACTTGTAATTTGAAGACTGCAGTACTCTGAAATAAAATACAGTTTTCCTTTGAATATGCTGTGTCTCGAAGTGAAGCACCCTGAAAGAAACCATTTGGATGAATGAAGTAGAAACCTCTAAATTAAATGAAATTGCTTTGAGTTCTCATTATTAAAGCCTCAGGTTGATATAGTTGCAAACAGAGCTTAGAGAAACAGTTTTTTCCAGGCTCCTCTGCATTTGAGAACTGAAATGATTCTGTCTTCACTGATCGTGTAAAAATCACACCCTTCATATGTCTGTGATGCCTCTATTACTGCTGTTCCACTTAAATTGAGGAACCCAAAATACAATGAACATAAGCAGGTGGCATGCCCTCAAATGTATCCCCCCAAGATTGGCAGTTTAATGATTTGTCCAAGGTCGCACTGTTTTAGGAGCATCATCTTCGTTTTCAATTCAAAGGCGTTTTTTCCTACTCATGTTCTGGGGAAGCAGTAAGGCATTAGTAATAATACAGCATGAGTTTTGAAATTTTTCTGCTGTTCAGAACAACTGTGAGTACTTTGAAGGAGGGCAGAGGGAGAACTCATGAAGGGAAGAAAAGGATTATTTTCTACGGATAAATTAAGCAAAAGCTTTTAAAGGAATTACCTTTTTTTTTTTTGGTAGAAAAGAACGTACAGAAGATAAAAAGCAAAATATTTTAGCACATAATAGAATCATCCATGTCTCAGTTTTTGTCTTTAATATTAAGTTTTGCATAAAATATACTTTTCATAAAAACACTAAAAGCATTCAATGAACACCCAATTTTCCTTTGAAAAATCTGACAGATTTTACAGATTTTATCTGCTCTATTGAGAACCTGCAATGTCAGTTTTCTATTTAAAATAGCATACTATTGATGCACACCAACCATAAGCTTCCATAATGCAAAGCACATTCAATGAATATCTAATTTCTCAGAATTTTTATTTAACTATTCTGAGCACATGGGTTTAAAATGGATTTCCCTTCAAAAAAACTTATTTATATTACCTTAATTTTTGGTTCTGCTCTCACATAGGTGGGTTAAAGAAAAGCTCTGGGTCAAAACCTCTTCAGCACACAGGAGACAGAACTGCCCCTCACTCAACTTTGTTACAGAAAAAGAAAACATGATTGGAATACATTTTACTCCCAGATATTTTGCTCCAGTATCTGCTTAGGATCACTAATTGTGATAACAATAATGCAATGTTATAATGATAACAGTTAAATTAGGTTAAAAAATGGGGGTAAATGGTTTTTATTAAAATTTTACCAAAATAAATAAAGGACAAAATTATATAGTCATGGAATCACTAAGGTTGTAAAGACCACTAAGATCATATCGTTCAACCATCAGCCCATCACCACCATGCCACTAAGCCATGTAAACCAATGTGAAATAGGAATCATCAGCTACAAGCCCCAGAACTCATACATTTTCCCTGCAGTAATATCAAGACAAGAAACTGACTCAGTCCAGGTGACTAAAGTCAGAGTGCCTTTAGGATAACCTAGTATTCTTCCCTAAACCAGAGCCAGGGCTGAAATTACTGATTATTATAATTCAGGAAATTTCAGCTCCACCGATTTCACTCTGTGCCTTCATGCAGCAAGCAGGAAAGACCCTTGAGTTTTAAAATAAAATTAGCTCATCACCAACCAAAAGGGACAAACAGATCCAAGATACTCTGTTTTCATAAATATCTCTGTTTATGCAGCAACAGGAGCTTGAATAGATGCCAGAGTGTAATTCCTGCAGAGTCTTAACGCGATTCAGAATCAGAGTCTGGATACACCAGATTTATAAAACTTGTACTGGGGGATCTGGAAACAGCTCTCCCTTATCTTGGTTTAAGAACATTATTATTCACTTATTCCACAAAAACGGTACCATAATGGTGACAAAATAATAATGGTGACAAAACACCAACCCGGTCAACAAGAAGTCAAGCAGGCAATTTCAGCAAACTGGCACTTTCTGTGCATCCCATAGCTATTATAATGGATGATTACTGCTACAGCTTACTTCTCATCTGTTGCTAATCACTACGAGAACAAGAAGTTCACATTCAGCTCTGTGTATTATTGCTCTAAATCACAGGTATATTTTGCTTGAGGTAAGGATAGGGCCACTTGTACCTTCAAACTTTTCTTCCATAAGCAACATTAAGAAGGTCTTGTATTATTAATTTTTCCTTAAAACAAACCTCACTAACACATTACTGGATAAAATAACACTCCACAGGCAGTACAGCCCATCTCCACCCAGCTGCTTGCTGCACACTATACAAGCTACAGTGCTGTCATGACAGGACGTGCTTCAGTGAACAGATACACCAAGGAGCTTCCATTACATGTTAATCATACTTCCTGGAGCAACATGTTTCATAACAGCCTGCTGCCACACACCACAGCCTACTTCTCGAGTGACCCAAACTGTCCTTACATTCTACTGTCCCGGTTTCTCCAGTAGAAAGCAAATCCATCATTTACGTAAAGAGAAAGGAAGCATATTTATATTTCATACTGTTGTTGTAATTCCTGAGGGCTTCGCCAAAAAAAAAAAAAAAGAAGAAAAGAAAAAGTATCATTTCTTCCTTAGGAAAGGCAGCAGAATTCCCCCTGTAGTTCATTGTGGCCTCAGTCTTTCAAAATGCAGTGTTAAAAGAATAGACTTCTGATGAACATATGATGGGGGCTCTGAAAATTATGCCTCCTATTTTATTATATTAACCCACTAAGTCAGAGGTGGATTTTGGTGGTATAGCAGCAGAGGTTGAACCTTCCCAACAATGTTCCAATACACGTTGTTGACATGGGACAGATGGCAGCAGTGGAATAGTCTGACAAAATGGTGTCTGACATGAAGGACAGATGAAGCAAAGTTGTATCAGTAAAAAAAAACTACACCCACTGACACTCACCAACACTTGCTGAATGTTTATGGTGACCCAACAGTGGAAATGAGCACAGTAAGGCAGTAGGTAGTGTCTTGCAGCAGTGGGGACAGTGACATGAAAGACAAGATATTCTAGATGGTCGTACACCGCTGTCACACCACAAAAATGCAGAGCATCTCAATCAGCTCATCAGCATCAATCAGCTAATAGTGGTGACTAATTTTAAAAATAACACTTTGTAGGCAAGAACTTACTCTATTAAACAGTTTCATTGTTCTCTTTGAAGTATCTGTTGTAGTTTCTACAGAAATAAGCAGGAGCATTACTTTTGGAGTAACCTATGTATTTTCACCGATAATTCCTAGGCAAAGCAGGGCACCAGCTAATAAATTGCACCGAAGAGATGCTGAGCTCCTGCTATGGAACCAAGTGGTCAGATCTAAGCAACTTGGCTGCCATGTACTAGGTGGCCACACTGGTGCAGGTTCACATCCAGCCTGATTGTGCAGCTCAATTACAGTGATTACCCTTTGGAAAGGGCGAACATGTGTTTTGATACTGAATGCCATATTGATTTTAAGAGATCAAAACGTGCTTTTTCTGGGTGCTCAGGAGCTATCTGATGGAATCTGTATGAAAGATATCTCAGCAAATTTCTACTAGCTGAGATGGTTTTTCCCCCTTCTGGAGTGCCATTTAGACTCAAGAGATTATAATATATGCCTCATCACCAATGCCCAGGCAAAGATGCACACTTATTCACAGATACCAATTGCTTTTGGTAGAAATATTGGTACGGATGTGATCAAACAAGAAGATTTTACTTATGTACCCACACTGGCTCTCCGGAGATCCCTGCAGATAATGCAGAAAATTTAAAACTTACACCTTCACTACACAATAACTACTACATTTGTTTGTTTTTTAATCACCTATTCTCTTTCTCACCACACGCTTTGCTTTCAACCTCTGCCCTACCCTCCAAAATATAAGTTAGACATAATTTCTGTACTGGTCCCTGTAGCTCTTAAAAGCCATTTTTCTTAATAGCTCCAGTCAATGACTCAGGAAAGATGTTGTCACACAGTACTGCTATTTACTTAATATCAGTGGTCAGCAAAGCACTCCCTTCGGTATTATCTGGATTCCAACCTACATATTCTGGCTTTTAGTATTAATCCATAATTCTGTGTCACTACAATGTCAATATATCATTTAGAAGGTTCTTGTGTTCCGGTTCAAGCCTAAAAAAAAAGCCTCCATTACCATCTCCTTTTCAACTATGGATAATAACAGGAAAACCTAGAATGACGTTAATAAAATGTGTAATACTCAGAAATTGACAAAACAGAGCCTAATCTCCTTTAAGTGGTTTCTTTTCATCTGCATTCCCTGGAAGCAATAATCAAATCAAAGCAACTTTTTAAAAGAACGGGCTATAAGTATTCACAGGAAGTAAGTTTCCTTCAAATCAAAAAGTGCTGCGCTAGAGGCGAAGGAGCCTTGCAAGGAACATCTGATATAGTTGCTGATATATTCAGTAATCCACATACGGTTGCTTAGAAAATTTCTGAAGAAACTGAGTAACAATTGTTGAAAATTCTTTAAAAGCTTAGACATTCTTTCAGATAGCTCTTCCTCTTGGTACAGCGTACCTCATTCATTCACAGATGTCACCTTGCATGGTAAAGTGCTTCTTGCCAGTGGTGGGACTTCCATCCCTTCTTTAGTTCTCTTCCTCTGTGAGTTATAACACTCATTCTCCTCCAAATACATAAACATCATCAATGTATTGATATAATATACTGACACAGGTGATCAATGAAAAAATAGTGAGCTTTAAACATACTGACAAAAGCTTATAAATAGAATAAGTTTCTGGTGCTGACTTCAGTGGAAGTCTAAGATAACCTTCAATATCTTTCCTTGTTGTTCGCTGTAAGTAGCACTGCAAATGCATTACCAAGTCCTTACCAAGTTAAGGACTAGAGCAAACAAACAGCAATAAATGAAGAGCTAAAACATGTAAAGTCTCCACCACTTGCCCTTTTTATCTAGGAGCACTGTTATTCACTAATATGAGAGTATCTAATTTCTCCGGTGAAACTGGCTCTGTGCCATCAGTTTTTAGCACAGATATTCTGCAATCCCCTTTGATTTCAGTGAAATCAAACTTCAAGACGAACTAAAAATTTCAGTCCTACACTCAGCAGATTCTGAGTTCCAACCCTGTTCAACTGATGCAGCTGGCCACGATGAATGGACGATGATTTGACCTAGTAAAGATAAGCTGCAAATGTCTTTGTAGCATTAAACTTTTCTTCAGATGCCCTTTTTTAGCTTAAAAGGGGTTTCACCAGTTCAGCATTCGAAAACACAAATACTTGGCAGCTTTAATTCTGAGAGAGAAGAAAGATGAGCCATCTTCTATATTTAATGCTTTTTGATAAACTACATACACACAATCCATATATCCAGAGCCTTTGCCCTGAATCACAAATAGGCAGAGAAATTCTGGAGAAGACTGAGCAGGGGAAGGCTTGGGTGGATGGGAAGTGCCATGAAGGGGAACATCCTGCATTGCACATATTTATCCAACTGCACCACTGCTTAAGCTTAGTAAAGCAAACAGAAAGGAGGGATTTTAAAGATTAAAAAAAACACATATAGAAAAAAAATATAGTAACTTTCACTGACTTCATGATATTTACGGGCTGTACTCCTGACTCAGCGAAGTCAGCATATGCTTATCTTTAAGAATACATTTAATTTTATCTCTATTCAATAAGCATTTAAATGCCTGAAAGCATACACACGCTGTCAGCACTTATATCTGCAAATTTGGAAAACACGTATACTTTATCAAATGAAATTCTTAACAGATTTCCAGCAGTACCATGATGTTGCAGAAATCAGCACTGGAAATCATTCTGTCACAGATTCTCTAGTTGCCCAGAATTACACACTGCACATCAAGAAACTACTTTGTTATAATGCCATTATCCTAACAATTAAAGAAAGTGCAATAACAAGACTGCAAAAGTACTTAAAATCCTTCAAAGGAGTAAAGCTTAATTTTTCTGCTTCCATAGCATGCAGTTTTTAGAAGCCTTAAGCTGTGTAGGTACGGGTGTTTTTCTCCCTGTAGCAAATGCTCCAGCAGAAGGAGGAACCTGAGCATCCCGTGGCTCAGCAGCACCCTACCAATGCTCAGCACAACTCTGTCTTCAGGCAAACTACTTGCTAAGTTAGCAAGCTGGGGAGTCTCACATCATCCTTTGGAAAAGAAAGAAGTGCAAAGATGGGGAAATAGAAAAGAACAAAAGTAAATACATGATAAGAGTCTGTGCTTCTAACCGTAAGACCCCAACAGAAAAATAATTTCAGAGTGATAGTTTTATACTAAGTAAACTGATAAAAAAAGTGATGCAGTGCAAAATAAACTCCGAAGTTTGCACTATTGTACACTGCAAGGTTTTGAGGGGTTTCCATGCCAAGCTTGCCTTTGACAGACACCAGCGTTACTTACAATAGACAGGAATTTCAACCAGTAACAAAAACCATGAGAATCTTTCCTCTGATACCTTGCTTTTACATACATAGATTGTGATGTTTCCATAAGAAAACGAGGGCAATATTTCAGAAATCTCTACTCATCATCCTACACAAGGAAAGAATTCAAAACGGAACAGAACACATCAGGAGGCAGAATACTGCTTTCAGATAAAAGTCTCACACTTGATATAATCCTTCATTTCAGTTCAAAATGGAGAAAAAGACATTAAAATAAATGCATATAAAAATGAACCGTGTGTAAATATATTTTCCAACTATTATTTTACATTTTCTCTTCCCTCCAGAACCCTGGGCTAGATTATGAACATTTAGTTTAGACTAAGCCTTCCAGCTCAATAAGCAAAGTCATTTGACTTTTGCTTGGATTATGGGATGTGTATTGCCTTCTGAAATCAGGTGCAATACCATATGAGTTAGAACAATTGCACCATCTAAATCTACTCAGAAACTGAAGGTGGTGAAAAGGTGTTTAAAAAAGGAGGGGGTTGTTTACGACTTAGTTCCTGCTTTGCAAACCTCTTCATCCATACACCAGTTTTAGAACACAGAAGCACCAATTTGCTTCCCTCCACCCCCCCCATCTCCTCTTAAGTGTCAGTAGATCTTGTAAAAACAACATCTCTTTTCAGCAAAGGCAAAACTGAACAAGGAAAATCATTTCCTGAATAAAATGACACCGTGTTTCTCCCTATAAAAGCCTATAGAGATATGAAAAGTACAACAGCTAAGCAACCTAAGGACAGTAAGTCTTAATGACTTTTAAACAGCTCTACTCTTGGTATGAAAAAAGGATGCTTACATTAGGAGTATATCCTATGACCTTATAAAACCTTAAAAATTAAGAAGTAAAATAGAGGTAAGAGAAGTAATATTTAATAGGTTTTTTTGCAGGTAACAGATTGATATTTTCTATTTTTATTAAAGTGCTGTGAAGGGGACTGCAAAATAGAATGTGACAATTAGCTTCACTGAAGGTTCCCACTAATCCATTACTAACAGAAATTAGCAAATAGTAGCTTAGACTCATCTTTAGTTGAAGGAAATGTTTCAATATTTTAGCTATTGAGAATTCCATTATTAGTCATTGCAGTTCAAAATAAATGGAATTTAAATTTCTTCATTATATTTGGGAAAAAAATCCTGTATAAAGCAGCACTCTCAAAAATTTTCTCCTTTTTTATATAAAATTACTTTTGTCAGAAAATGAGTGTGTTTTTTGTGGTTTTTTTTTTTTTTTTTTTTTTTTTTTTTGCTTCAACCCCCCACTCCAGAATTATTCTGCAACAATAGGAATGTACAGTCTTTGGGTCTTTAAGACGCATAAGGCATTTACATATATATTTTTTGTTTTCCTTATTATTTAGTGAACTACTGTTGTTTGCAAACATTTCCATTCTGAACAAGCATTTGTGCTTATTCCACATGCCATCCTGATGGGACAATGTGAAAATTCAAACATTAGGCTTCAAGGTTAATAGATGAGTACTACAACTTATTTTTGTCTCTCTCTTCCAAAAGGTTTTGTAGTCATTTAGGAATATCTGACTCTGAAGAATCACACATATATAGTCAAAACTACCAATGCAGAAGAGTTTGTAATGAGAAATATGTTGCATGGTAACGTCTTCAAATTTATTGGCAAATAGTACAGCTGATAAATACGTTTGCAAAAACTATATAATAATCTCAAATGGAAAACAATGCAAAAAATGAATAAATGCACTTTTCCTGAATCATAGTACTTTCTTTTCATTCAGCTTGAACAAGGAAATTAGAGTAGCCAGTTTCCAAGTATGTATGCAAATTACATTTTTTCCTATTTAATTCATAAGGAAACACCACTGAAAAGGTTGCTACTCAAAACAGGTGACTGCAGTTGCTTTAGCAAGCAGGATCTCATTTTCTAAAGGAAGCAGAGCAGAACCTAACTGGAAAAAAAAGTGAAAGTTTCTAAAAAAAAAATCCCACCCATAAAGCCTAAACTCATTTGTTTCTACTACAATTACTTGATTCCACCGCACGCTATTCATTCAAGTGAGCACCACAATTCTTCAATTGTAACAAACTAATTACTTGCAACAAAGTTAATTATCATTAACTAAAGTTTAAAGATGGTCTGCTCTAACCAACACATCTTTCCTGGGATCAGAAACACTTGTAAAAAAAATCCCTACAAGTTTAGTGTTTCACAGTTTCATGTACAGACACAAAAACAGACAAACTGCTTAATGCCACTTTGTTTTTTCAGCATAACCTTGTGACTCTTCAAAGAAGAGCCATCAAATGAATTCTTCATGTTTACACACAAGCAGATCAAGAATAGATGAAAGCTAAATTTTCATACATCTATTTTTTATCACCAAAGACTCAGTGGGATTCATTAGTGTATGCCTTGTGATTCCCTTCTTTAAGTGATCACGTACGTAAATGGAACATATCAACACAGACACACAAAAGCAGTTTTGAACTCTCAAATTGCCAATAATGAAAACTCCACTCTATCCCAAGCATTAGAGTGAGAAGTCATTCCACCCAAAAAAGACCACAAGATTAGTAACTTTTGTTTGTGTGAAAACAGACATCAGCTCCAACCCAAAGGATGAAGCTTTGGGACTTATGGATTCTCCATACCATAGTATTCTACATAACAGCAACCTATTTCTTCCATGTAATCTACTACACTCACATAACATAGCAACAAAATAATTAATTAGGCACAACAGGTATACCTTCACATCAAGAAAACTGTTCCAGATGATCATACTAAATCAAAGTGTTTGAGAAATGTAACAACTGTTACTTGCATGCTTGTGTGTTTATGTAAAGTAGAAACACCTTTCCAAAAATACATGAAGGCTAAACTGTGAACACTTCTGTTTTCTACATATAATGGGCAAAATAAACACATGAACAATAAGGAACATAGAATCCACATATATAGGGCAAAATACAAAGATTAATAAACAGACCAAATAATGACCCTGCACTCAGAGAGACAGACTCATACATCCAGAACTGAAAAACTTGAATCAAATTTTAAAAGGCAGAATTCTCATCATGGGTAGATAACATTGGCCAATAACCCCACATAGCGGATGCAGAATTCTGCAAGTAGAGTACCAAAATACAGTTACCTCCATTATGAGACGCTCAGGTACGTGGATGCCATACAATGCTTCTCACGGAAGCATGAGAATCACCTTCCTTTATCAAGATTTTTCCCAATTGAAAATTTCAAATCATGAGAATAACTGTAAGTACAAGAATACTTTCACAATTTTCTTTGAGATAATCTTAAAGGTGAATTATTTTCCATGAGACAAGCAAATTTTCAGATGCACACATTGATGCACACACAAAAAAAAAATATATGGGCAATTCTAACTATGCATTTAGCAAGTTGCATTGATCCACAGAACTACTAAACAGGTAATGTCAATCCAATTCCCAACCCAGCAGAGCATTTTGTGAACTGGAGATAACTGTGTTTAGTATTACAGACAAAGTAACTGTCTCTTTCTTGGTTATTTAAAAAAAAAAAAGTTATCTACTGCATATGACTAAGCCACTCAATGCTACTTCTTCCCTCTTGAACAGTAGCCTCTAGATGGTTATTTTAATCTATCAGAACTGCAAAATTATAAATCTGATGTCTATAGTGGAGAAATACAATCTGTGCTTAACAAATGCTGGCATGGGGTTTTTCAGTGCATACTCTCAGCTGAAAACCACATTGGTGCCTCAGCTGTGTCAGACAGTCCTGTACTCATAACCACTAGTAAACACTACAGAGTTCTAAATGTTTATTAGTGCACAACTAGCATTTCCTACAACCCTCTTATGTCAGTTTCAATGAGTCAAGAATCCAGAACCTTGAAAATTCAATTGAACAGTTTAAGCTAGGAAATACAGATGGCTGATGGTCTCCACATACAAATATCTTCAGGACCAGAAGTTTTCTCTAATCATCTTTTCCTTGCATACTGAAATATTTAAGCAACAAATAAACAAGAAATTTATTCTTATTGGGCATCAGTATCTTAGGACACGGGCAGACCTGTAAGCGTCCAAATCAAATTTTTAGGATTGGAAAAAAAAAAAAAGTTGCACATTCCTTGAAATGGCTGTTTCTCTTTTATCATTTCCTGCCTTTTAACCCCCCCACTACTCCAAAGCAGATTTGCAAAATTAAAAAAAATGCAAAATTCTTTAGCTTAGCATGAAAAAAAAAAATAGAGCTCCACAAGGCATATATTTCTGGAGATCTTTTGGTGTTCCTGTGAGATTATTTTAAATCCTAGTATCTCTGAGCAAGCTGAGATATGTTATAGGAACACCTGTGACAACATAACAAGAATTAAACCGTTTCACTGTTGAAGCGATAGACCTGAAACATCTCAACGCAGAAGAACTTTAACCAGGTTGGACTTCCTACATTTTTAGCTGAGGCAGCATATGCTGCACTCAAAGTACCACAGAGGTCTCAAGGCAGCAACTATGCATCTATCCAAGTCTTTGGACTTTGTGGAAGGCATCTTAAATATAATAGGTTTGCACTGCAACTGAACCATCAGTAGTAGCTGACTGTTGAACCTGCATGCTCTGAAAGACACTAAGTCAATAGAAACATTATTTCCATTAAAAAAGTAGAATTTTAACAAGTACATAAAAGGACAATGAAGAGCAGAGAGCACTGAAGCAGTATCAAGATATACTCAATTAATACCTTAATGAGAAAACTAGAATGGCACTGTTTTGGAGAAGTACTGAACTGTAAAGCTATGTAACACAGTGGTTGCTTCAGTAAAACTATCTTTAAAATGGAGCCAGTTTGAAAGTGATTTTTTTTAATATTATTTTTTCTAAAGTATTTAGATTTGTATTAACAAGGAACACTCCACAGAAAACACAGAATATCATGAGTACAGAAAGTACACATCACTATCACATAAAGAAAAGGAGAAGAAATAGAGTGGAAAAATCTGAGCTAGGAAACACTAAATCCACTGGTCAAAACAAGCACATTTTCTGCCCTCAGAATCATCACTCCACCACACAGAAGCTTCTCTCACTCTCCAAGTCAGAAGCGCAGATGTTTCTAGACTAAGTATCCAATGTTTTAACCACATCTTTCACAAATTTATTATTTTTAGAAGTTCACGGCTGGATAAGATTCCATCTGAGAACAACCAGAACAGGATGAAGAACGCCTACTGAGCTTCCAGACAGCTCAGAGAGAACGTTCCAGCTTGATGCTTGCAGTAGGTGCCTCCTCTTTGCAAATTCTCCAAAAGCCACATGCCAGAGACAGGCATGAGACAGGCATAACACAGGCATAACTCCAGCTCCTCAGAGGTGGAGCACACTTTGCAGTATTCTGCATCCAACAGTCCTTCATCAATCAAGTATTCACCATCCCAGCTGCTTTTCCATTTTCTCCCTTTTTTAATTTTTTTTTTTTTTTGTGCCAGTTAATAAAAATATCTGTGGGAGCATTTTCATGGAGGACTGCTGTTGCAGTTTCCATCCTGTCTCTGCGTGACTACTTAACAACATGCTGTTCTAACAAGCATCTGGTAAGCTTTCACATCTTGTGACAGCTTTCAATTCATCATTCCTATATCCCAGCTGTATAGAGATGCGCATTAAGTAGATCACAAATTTCTTTTTTGAATAACTCTGAACTTCCTGGATGCGTGTCAGAATGACAATAATGTAGTTCTACCTTTACACCCAGCACACAAGCCATCTTACAATTGCAGGAGCAAACAGCAAGCTGGCATGATGTAGAATTACAGAACGGTTTGGGTTGGGAGGGACTTTAAAGCCCACTCAGTTCCAAACCACTGCCGTGGGCAGGGCTGCCCCCCACCAGCTCAGGCTGCCCAGGGCACCGTCCAACATGACCCTGAGTGCCTCCGTCTGTTGCCCTTCTGAAACTCATCACAGCATGAATCCTCAGCAAAGACACGCAGCCTACTGCTGCATGCATCCTGGCTAGAAGGGAACTTAAACATGCCCAAGACTGTCAGGCTGCTTTAATGATGGATGATGTTACATGCACATACACATGCACACACTTTCATCAAACATAGGGTTCAAAAAGAGCAAGAGTGTAATGCTACCCAAACATTCAGATGGTTCATCTCAAAAAAAAAAAAAAAAGAAATCAGATGATAAACTTCTTGATGAGACCTGAATATGGGTCTTTTCCCATTACTGATCCATTTTACAGATAGTTACAGGCAAAGACATTTTGTTTCTTTCTCTGCTAGACAGAGTACAGGACAAGGCTTTCGCAGCTATCCAGAGTCTGCAGACAGGATGTCTCTACTGTGGAAGCTGATGCAATGTGATTTGTCTTGATTGACAAATAATATTGAATGCTTCATTATCTTTTATGAATCATCTCTCTAAATTTACTTTTTCTGAACTTGATCTCTCGATTATGGAAAGAACAATTCTATCAAATTAGTCCCTATAAATTACCGCTCAGAGAAATATTGTACAATCACTAAGGTTGAGATGTTCTAAATATCCAAATATGAAATGTAATTAAAGATTAGAAAAAGAGAGAAATGAGAAGCATAGATGGGTGTCTACAACTCCACCGTCAGTGTTGTACTCGATATTTGTATGATGATTCAGCAGCATATCATTATGAAAATCTCATTTTTGAAATTAAGCAAGAACAATAAACATTTTAAAGTGTTTTACTATGAAAGTGGGGATATGAGTTTGAGTAGTTCCAGCATGGTACAAACATGTCCTAGAAAGGCATAATAATAGCACTTCCATAATCAGAAAAAATGGAAGAACATAGTGAGATATTGTGATTTAAAAAAAAAAAGGTAATGCCTGTTAGTGGAGTATTTGTCACAATAAGAAAAATATTTATGCTAAATAAGGCCTTCCTCAGCTATGCCCAAAAAATTTTGTTCTTCCAGCTGTTTTGTGTGCCTCTACTAAGGTGCCTTTCCCTACAAATGTCCTCTCTTTCTATAGAAAAGTAATTGGCTCATTACTTAATTCTAATCATCATCACGAAACAGAAAGCCTAACCTAGAACTCTAAATTATTTTTCCTTTTATAATCTCTAGTACCTTGGAGTTTGATTCATCTGCCAACTGCAGTTCCTGCAGCTTCGCCCTACAAACGGAGCACGATCCTTACTCTCTGCAACAGTCATGTTCTTTCATACCAATGAAGTGTACTGCACAAAATCCCAAATTTGTACTGTACCCTTCAACATAAAATTCAATCTCTCACATTCAAGTAATGAATCTGTCCATGCAAATGTTTGTTGCTCCTGCAATACATCTACAAAAATAAAAAGCAAGAAAAATGTTGGTACCACGCCCCATGCGCTAGCTCAAAATCAGCTGCATTAGTAGAAGGATACAGATGTTTTTTCCTCTTCTTTCTGCCAGACCTAACAAAAACACCATTGCTAACACCACAGCTTCTGTAGCACTTACATATCTTTAACTCTTTCATTTCAGCATCAAAATATCTGTATTTTGATATTACCACCCTCCTAGTAGCAATTGCTCAGTTAAAGTGTGCGCATTTCTGATGACATCAATTCCTTTCTTCTTTGTTTACTGCAGTAGAATCATGCTGGCTACTGCTCCTTTCATCCAATCCTTAGAAAAGCATATTTTCAAGACTTCAGGATTAAAAATGAAGAGTACAGAATATTGACTTCTCTGAATCTTCAGACATACAGTGGACAAAAGGGACTATTAGTTTAGCTGAATATCTAATCTGTATTTCATATTTATAGATAAAAAAATTTGAACAATTCAACAGCAATTACTAATCAGCACTCAGAGGTTCAGCAAAGTTCAGGGTAATTATTTTGCCAGCAACAATTGCAAGTGCAGACTTAAAAACTATTTACAAGGATGAACGATATATTAATATGTCATAAGCCATTACAAGTGTATAGATTTGCAGGTTATCTGTGTGAAGAGAGATCACCTCACAAAAAAATACAGCATTTCAGAAAAATGCAAAACTAATTTTTTTTTTTTTTTGTGCAGTATAAGAAAATATCACTTTGGGGCACTGTTGAATATCAATAAATTCCATAAAGAGATATCAAAAAATTAAAAAATTCTCAGTCATGATGGTGTATAATGGAGCAATGAATCAGATAATGACTCTTGATCTAGTGATCACATTTTCTGCAGCCAGTGCTCACCCAGAGAGCAAGCAGATATATGGTCAGAGAGGTTCTCCTTCCTCAAGCTGAAGAATTACACTTTCCAATTGCAGAGTCCAAATGTGGAGCAAGGTTTACACCCTCTAATTTATATCCTTTCACATTCACTATTCTTTCTTATGTGAGGAGAAGAACAGAGCAAGCCAGAGAGCAGAAGTTCCTTTGCCTCCCACAGGAGCACTGCCACGCATGAATTAGCATCTTCAGATCCATTTCAAGAGGAGAAAGGGCTTAACCTAGTGATGACACTGGCAGATTTCAAAAAGCAAATCTAAAATTAGACTCAGAGTGCCAGCAGGTCAAATTGGTGCGATTTTAGAGTGGGTGCTAGCAGTATGTAATCAAAGACCTTTTTAAGCTATTAGAATCATGGATGTTGTTTCCTGGAGGGAATATCTTAAATACCTTGGAAATGTTACTTAAAAAGCAGAGTCATAGGCTCTAATAGCTTCTGATTTCACCTGCCCTTATTTAAGTAAAAAATTATCAAGCAGTGTTAAAAAAATCCACCATTATATTGAAAAACAGATTCTAGTCTTCTTAAACTAGGCTGTTTTTTAAGCTATTATTCAACTATCATGTGAAATTAGATTAAGTCTACACAAACATATGGATTCCTTGATGAAGGAATTTTTCTTGGTTCCATAACTAAACTTAGCAATTATAGCTACATACTGTGTGGTATCATCTAATGTGTCATCAGTTAAAGTGATCAAAACAGACAATGGGGATACTTGCTCATGCTGGTACTACAGCTGCACAGAGCTTGTGTCTAAATCAGCAAGACTGACAAAGGAGGAGAGCAGTCAAGGGATTCAAACAACATATTGCAAGCACCACCCTGGTTCCTCAATCGTTTGTTTGCTGCGATGCAGCACACAGCAAAAAGCCTCAAAGGCACATGAACTGAGGTTATCCATCCATGTTTTCCCTCATAGCTGCTTTTGTGCCATACTACCCAAAGAATGCAGATGGTCATGACCAACACATGACCCAATTACATAATTTAAGAATGAAGGCTGGAAGATTTGCAGGATAATAAATAATTCTCACTATGGCTAGTGAGAATCTCAATATGGCTACTAAGCACTACATGTTTAAGAAGAAAAAACTCATTAATTAAAATAGTCTAAATTCAGACAAGCAGCAGCAGCAACCATAGGTAAAAAGAGAAAATGTGTCCCCCTCCACCCTGTAGTCTCTTCATATAGTGAAACTTCTTAAGGGTTAACAAAATACTAGAATAC
Source organism: Chrysolophus pictus (assembly GCA_037305975.1). NCBI lineage: Eukaryota > Metazoa > Chordata > Aves > Galliformes > Phasianidae > Chrysolophus > Chrysolophus pictus. The sequence goes on along the minus strand of CM074578.1, from coordinate 90,166,244 downwards.
AAATAAATAATTTAACCAAAAGCAAGCTTCTGTGGACTAAAATAAGTTGTACAATCTTATGGAAAAGAGTTTGTCAGCCCAGCAAGCTTCATTGAGCCATTCCTGATCAGTATTTAATTCAGATTACATGGCAGGAGAAAGTAAAAGAGATTTAAGAAAACCTCTGTAGCAAGAAGTGATGACAGCAGTAAATTATTCAGTAGTTACAGTTGAAGTCCAGCCATCAGAGACCAGAGAGGACCCAAAAGTGACGTAGCTAACTCCTCCCTTTTCTTACAATTCTTTTCTTACATTTTGAGGCATCCTCATGACATTCTGGGAGATAAGAAACACCACTGATGTTTTTAAATAACATTATCCTTAACCAAATCTAGCTTTAACACTGGATGTTAGAACTTAAGACACGCATTTTTATAGAAAAGAATACCATATTCTGTGGAAGAAAAAAGAAAAAAGAGCTTCACTCAAACCTTAAAGGAATAAAACAGTTCAGAATTAGAATTCTAATCTTGAGAATTAAAGTATTTTATAAAATGCATCAAAGGTTTTTCCTACTCACATTCCTTGATAGTTCCCATCTAGTCAACTAAATATTAAACTGATACTTCCATGCAGAGTACCTGCACACATGAATTACCCATTTCAGGTGGTTTTGACTAAGGATAGCTGCAGGTGACATCCTCACTGGGACAATTACCATCAAACTCCTGTCCACCAAGTGAGGCTCAAATTCACACAGTCTGTATGGAACATAAAGATGTCTATACAAAGTAACCTCTTATCCTGGCCCTGGTTACCAGTCCAGCAAGAAAAACGTCAGAATCCCACACGTGCAGAACAGGGAGAAGAGCACATCTCTAATGAAGCCACATGGTGAAGCTGTCTGCAGATTTCCCCTCGCAAAACCAAAAAGCCAAAGCTGAACTCTTAGTAACAATCAAACAATACTGCTCACTGCTTCTCCTACAAATTAAATAAAAGAGAAAAACAAAATCACACCAATCAGACAGCCTCAGCTAGAACAGAGTGACTTTCAGAATGTCAGTTAACTAAAAGAAAATTACATTATTCATCACTCTCTTGTGCAACTCCAGACTAAAATTTCACAAGACGTTCTCACAGAAGAACATCTCAAAAACAAAACACTACTTATCATATACTTCACAGGCTAATAGTTCTACTACCCCACATTAGTTTACATGCAGCAGATAGTTATCTTTCTATTAGTTACAGCCCATTTTATTCACACCTGGAAAAGCACTGAAGGATTCATTTGTCAAAACCAGCACGACTAGGAAAGGGCAGCTGGTGAACAAACACAGAACTCATCTGCACTGTTCACCACCTAATTCCTCTTAAATAAAAATATATATATTTTTAAGTCTTCAGAACATAACCTTTTCACTTATCTGCACTTGTATTAGCAGTTTAAATCAGTTTTTAAAACATTTTACTCTCTTTATCTGAAAAACTAGACACGTGGATTAAATCTATATTACTGTGAACATAAAAAGGTACTAATGAAAAATACAGACATCCGACCCAAACTGAGATGTGAGCAAGTCAAGCCTGCAGCAGCACACCTTGTGCTTTTTTTTTTTTTTTTAACAGTTCCAGCGATTGATCCAGATGTTGCAAAAAAGATGATATTCTTACTCAGCTTCCCTTTTTTTTTTGTGGCCTTTTGTTGTTGTTGTAATGGAACCAAGACACTGAAAATAAGGAGAAGTATAAAATATGCAGAAATCTCTCAATGTATATAATATATACATATATTTATGAAGCACTAGTAGATGCCCTGTTGCACCAGTGGCACAACACATCAGATGTTATATTACCAACTGCTCACTTCAAGAAACCTTTAAGCCCTTCTAGGCTGTCAGTACAAATTCCCTTCCATATACTTTGAAAAAAAGTAAATATCTTCAAAATATCATTGAAACATAACCCATAAACCCAGTTTAAGAATTACTTCTTCACATAAGGTTACATGGATTAGATGCCTAATACACTGTAACGCGATGCAAAGTGCAGCAGTGACAGCAGAGTAGCAAGGTCCTACACTGCAGCAAGCAAGGATTTACTCAAGCTCAACAGCTGTAGGCACAGGAATAAAGAAAAGAAACTGCTTACTTTCAGAAAGCCTCAGGTGCATAGGGATCTCCAGCAAGATACCCTTACCTCCACTGCCAACCCTTAAATGAGGTCTGCGAAGGGGTGCATCCTGGCTCTACCAGGTGCAATCATTCAGGTACAGAGCATGCACCCGAGCTCCCCTGGGTTGGCCCTGCCTTCCCACCAGGTGCTCAATCACTGCTTCAGGCTGTGACTTAGCTTGTCCACTACAGACGCTGTATGTGGTTTTTTTTTTATTTTTTGTTTTAAATAGAACTGAAAACCACTTTGTAACTTTATAGAAGTATGTTCTCTGTCCTGTGCTTCTCCACACACATTCTACAGTTAATAGTAATGCCAAAAAACATGTTTTACACGAGGAGGAATGTAATCAAACTGAACTTAAACAGTCTCAAGTCCATGGCAATCCTCACTTCCAGATTAATAAGGTGTCTATAAAACACACTAATGTAATATCCTTACTTGTTTGCCCGTTCCTTCAACAGCGTTTTAGATATTTTCATACCATAGCCATCTTCCCAGTCTAGATGCAGCCTACAAATATATCTCCTCACAATGGTGCATATGGCAAGCACACCTACTGAAAGCTGTCTCAGAACATAGGCAACAGTGATTGGAATGCTCCAGCCCAGTTCACAAGTACGCAACTGAGTGAAGAGAAAGCCTACCCTGACCAACTGACCCATCTTTGTTGGGTGCTAGTTCTACAGTAACTACAGCAATGGAATACCGAGCCCCAGCTGTTCTCTGTGAGCACTCATCACTTCCCCAAGCCAGCCAGAGCACCCAGAGGCACACCTAGGGATTGCGGGTGCACGATCTATGCATTAAACACAGCCACTGTACAATATAACTCATCTTTTTCAGATCTTAGTTTGCAGGAGAAAAAACAACTACTACCTACATTCAGGCCAACAGGATAAAACAAACAAGCAACAGATGAAGGCATACAGTGGGCAGGCCCTTTTCTAGTATGAAAGAGTATACTTTTCTATGTTTTGGCCAGTTTGCAAAGCCACTCAGTGGGTGAGTGGCTTTCAGAATCCAAAATTTTTCTGCTAAAGACACCTAATAAGTACCTTGCTTTCTAAAGTGATTAGGAAGCAGGAATCCCAGCTGAAATGGTCAGCTAACTTTCAATAAAGGTTACTGCCCAACATGCTAAAAATATATTGTTGGGTCACACAACAAATAAATAAACAAATAAAAGATCTGGTATTGACTATGGCTGCCCTTTCCTTTGCAAAAGCTGGCTTTGGTTAGCAGCTCAACTAAAGAGTAAGTGCAAACAGCTGAAAACAAAGTAGCGTATCATGGTAAACAGCTTAACGCACTTAAAGCAGAATTTACAAACAGCTCATCCTGTTGGGATGTACACACTGCATATAGGTGCTTTTATTTTGGCCTCTAACCACACGCAGCGGTTCCAATTTTGTGACTTCTTGTTCAGTTGAAACAAAGGACAAAATGTTTACTTTTTTTTCCTGAATTTTCCAGTATCCCGTAGTTCTTGTTTGCGTACAGGATTTGAGGTTCTTGTGGTTAGTTGCACCATTTCTGATGCAATTATAAAAATAAACAAAAAGGAAAGCAGGAAATAATTTCATTCATCCTAACATTCTGCAAACAGTGTAACTGTATTCAGCGGTTCTTCCTGGCAGCCCTTCCTTTATTGATAGCAACAAGCTTTTATAACTTGGAAATTAAAATTGGAGAGGCTCAGACATGAGCCCAACATGATTGGGAGGCTCAGAAACTCTACAGTGATCAGCTGGTGGTGAGAAATCTAAATAAAGAAAACAAAATCCAGTTCCATTAGCACACTAGCTTTAACAGAGTAAGCTGTGAAAATTTCAGTGCTCATTTGCAGTGTAAATTGGGGACTCTGTCACAACTGACAAACTGACATTTTCACTTCATAGCAAGACTTAAGCAGAACTGTGCTAAGTGTAGTTTTTAGGAAATTGTTGAAGATACAGAAAAGGGATAGAAAGCTAGGTAGCTGGGAATTTGTTTGCAATTTCTGAGGAAAAGGAAGATTAAGAGGTAAGAATGTGCAAGAACACTGAACCATAAAAATGGTACAACTCCTTGCTTTGCAAGGAAATAGACACCATGCTAAAATAAAATCATCAGTGCTGCATGGGTGGAAGTTTATCAGTGAAATTAAAAAGGTTATTTTGAGAAAGCCATGTTTTAATGAAATCATATCAATTTTGAAAACATTCCAGGTGGCAGGAAAAAGTTTTCCAAGTACAAACATCTTTGCAAACTCGATTTTACAAGAAAAGTAGTTTTTAGTTCCATGAATTGGGATAAAAAGACTAAAAAAGTGCAAAAAGAACAGTGAAAAAAAAAAGAAAAAGAAAGATAATATGGAACATCACTGATGCTACCACCTTACCTCAAGATACAGCATCGCTTTGTACCAACTACAGCAAAATTTCTTCTTCTAAACCTTGCCAGGTCAACAAATTCTCTTGAACATTCATACTACTCAGATGCTGTATCACCCTAAGCTTTTCCAACATAGTTAATAATTTGAATAGTATCACAAGAAATATCAGGTCTGTGGCCCACAGAACATGCAAGTGTCTCCAACTTACTAGACACCTGTGTATCACAAAGGGGCCAGAAGAAAAAATAGTTTTATATATGCAATTAAAGCTTCATAATCTCTGTCATCTCATAAACTTGCATTCATTAACTTTCAGACAGGGTGGCCAGGCACTGGAACAGCCTGCCCAGGGCTGTGGATGAGGCCCCAAACTGCCGGAGTTCAGGAAGCATTTGGACAACGCTCTCAACAGAGGGTCTGATTTTTGGGTGGTCCTGTGTGAAGCCCAGAGTTGGACTCAGTGATACATATGTCTCCCTTCCAACTCTAGATATTCAATGATTCTATGATTTAGAGTCTGCCTTGTTGACTACTTCGGATTGCACTGGGAACACTTGGTCTCTTGGTCTCAGTCTTTTGGGTCAGTGATGCTCACCTTCTTTTTGTTCATTCAGCTCATGCCTTTTCTCATATACAACCCCTCAATATCAGTCTTTGACTGAGCTCTTCATCTAATGTAGTTTCCTTTCAGCTGTTCACCAAGGTCCTTCCAAAACCACTTTCCAGGCTCTGTTACTCCCAGCAGTCTTATCCTAATTTGTTGCCTTGGAACCTCATGCAGTCCAACTATTTTTTCTTCACCATCAGGATCAGATAAATCCTCTTTTGCATTGTCTGAACAAATGCAGGAGAAAATTGAGGGCACAGTGGTAATACACTCTCTGCTCTCTGTTCCTGGGAGAAATAATTAAGGAGGAAATCTGGCTTAGTCTCTATAGTTCTGGAAAAGAGTAAGCTCAGAGTAGATGAAATATTTGGTGAATTTTGTTATCAAATCCACAGAGCACAGGTGAGCCACTATTTGTCAACAGCCAATAACTGGGTCATATTCTTTACAGGAGCAATAAAAGAATTACAAGAGAAAAAATAGGTTGGAAAAAAGAGAGACAAAGAAACAATTTTAGCTTAAGCTTCTTTAGAGCCACAGTGTGAGGAAGGGAAGGTAAGCACAGTACTAACAGAGAGTAAGAAAGAATTCTGAAGAGATTTTTGAGAGATATTTTTAAACCAAACATCTCTGTTGACATTTAGTCAGGTGAGATATACATATTTAACACACTTTGTGAGCAGACGTGAAATCACTGTATGACAGCAAAAGCTTTCAGTGCAGTGAGGGACTCTGCCTGGGGAGGCAGAGTAAACGATGGAAGGAGCATTCCCATCTCATTCCCCAGCAATACCAGATCATAACTCTTAACCACTTATTTTCTGCATTGCTCTGCAGCTGGTCTTATCAGCTGGTTATACTCAGCTTTCCCCTATATACATCAATTCTCAGAGCTATATGAAACCTGGACATGCGTTCAGGCTACATGTAGAGGACAACATCTATGACTCTACTTCAATGAAAGCTTACTTGCTTTGGAAAAGAAGCCAAAGAAGATGATTTTGAGTTGATGACTCTTCAGAGAAACAGATCCTCAAAAGCCATTATGTTTCAATGTCCACCATGCAACTAAGCTCATGTAAACCACAGTCCCAAATATATTTCTAAACACTGCTATGGTGGGGGAAATCACACATCAGAATACTTTTGGGACAAATATATTTTATGTAATTTACTTTCAGGAAGTTTTCATTACCCTTCTCTCTTCAATCACCTTGGCACCTGCACTTTACTCTTATGTTTGCTTTCCCTCGTTTCCCTTTCTTTCACACAAGCCATAGAAATCCCAGCATTTATATTCTGATCAGCAAATTGGAGACATCTTTCAAAATGAATTTTTTAAGCTCATCTTCAATAGCCTCTGCTTTTGAAAATAACTAAGATGCAGTACTCCCATGACTTTGTTCTGCTTCAGTTCTCAAAATGTGGTTCTTAATGTTGTATAGTGGATGTGGATTTCTTATGCAGAAACAACAGAAACCAATTAAAAAGAAAGGCTGAAGGCAGAAGTACATATCCACACAAAAGTTTTAGGAGGCAGCTAATTCAAACTGATTTAAAACCAGCATTTCAGATAATCTGAGCACTTTCTATTGTTTATGAGCTATTGGAGAGCAAATTTCTAGGAAGACTTAACAGTTAAGGGCTGATTGATTTATTTTTTTGATGTAGTTATTATTTTTGTTTTACTGAAATTATGTGACACCACATGAAAAGCTCAGAAAAAACATTTCTTCCTTGGTGGCAAATGCAGCTACAAAACAAACAAACAAAAAAAACCCCACCAAACAAACAAAAGTACTCTAACATCAGTTTGTGATACTTGTTATTTTTTAGAACTAAGGGAACACATTTTGCAGCATCACTTGCAATTTTTTACCTGCATGATAATCTGACATAATAAGTAATAAATTCTGATTATCAACAATATTTATCCTTTTATAACAACAAATATATTTTGGATATTTTAGTTATCAAGACATTATTCTTTTACTATGTATTTCAAAAATGCAATGAAATGGCACCAGAAGGGACAGATTTAGTGGCAGGATTATTTTCTTTTTAAATAAATAAGCAATGTAATAATAGTTTATGAAATACCCTGACTTCACAAGAAAAGCTTGGGGTCAGGCAATGGGAAAATAGCAGGAAAAAAAAAGATATTCCTTACAGTGAAACTGCATTTTGAAACTGCATAACTAATTGCAAATCTCGAAGTAAAAAATCAAGTTCGGATTTGCAGTCAAATGTATTAAGCATTTTTCAGTGTTCTAGCTGCTTGCAGTTCACAACTGTTCCCTAAAACATAAATATTCACAAATAGTTCCCTTCATTTATTTATTTTTTTAATTTAACAACAACAACAAAATAGATTCACATTCCTTTGCACTTTGTAATAGTTACTAGGCTTCAGACCCAACCAACATAGCAATATTTCCATGGCTAGCTATATAAAGCTAAGCAAAACTCAGATATAATCGAACTAGACTAGAGGTCCAGCTTCAAGTGCCAATGAGAAGTCCAGGTTCAAAAGTCAACAGCTGGTGAAAAAAAGGGGAAAAAGAACAAAAAGAAATGATATGTTCTTCCCCTTTTGATTTATAGGAAGCTATTAACAACTATGCTTGGACATCAATACAGCTGCCAAGTATCCTTGTGCTAGGTACTCACAAAGCTCCATGAACTCATTCCTCTGTAGACACAGTTCTGTTTGAAAAGATGTGCTCCAGGAAACTACAGCTGCTGGTGAGGTTGTTGGCATCCCTGACATGCTCACAACGGCTATTCAAGATACTCTATCTTCCAGGAATCCAAATAAGTTCCCTCTGCGATATTTCTGCTTGAAAAAGTCAGTACAGACTGGCTGGAGTAGAAGCAGAAACAGTACAGCTATTTGAAATGAAGATCTGTAGGAGATTTCATGACACAGAGTCTGACATTTTTTATATGCTAGAGCAGCAGTCACTTGTGAGAGAGACCACTAAGTGCTACACCTCAGTACGTCTACTTTGTTTTTCTGTTTATTTTTCTAAATTGCAGAAAGAGGGGTTTAATTTCCTACCCTGTTGCCAAGAGGAAGCTTTATCGGGACCTGAAATACAAATTGCTGGAGAGGGGAAACTATCTGCCTGTTCCCAAGTTAAGCTATCTACTGAAGAAAATAATCTAGAGGATAAAAATGTACTTGGAGAAGCAATGATGAACCCTTACAATAAAAAGGTAAGACAGAAAGATTGTTTTCCACACTTCCTCAGCACTAGCTCCAGCTTTACTATTTAGTTACCCTTTTTTTCCCCACACTTTTCCTCTCAATCCTCTTTTTTCTTCTCCTTGGACATTTGGTCCGAATAATAAAGGCACTTTCTGGTAGAAAAAAAAACAAGTATATTTTGCACTTAGCAGCATGTGCAGAATCCCAATGAACAATGTAACAACATATTCCATAAACAATGTCAGCATTCCTATTATCCTTTGTTACTCTTTTCCCTATTAGGGACTATCTGAAAGCGTTTCATACACACAGAGTAATTACAGTGCTTCACTGTAATTTCTTTGTCAAGATGAGCCATGTTTGATCTAGAAACACAGTCACTAGTGAAAACATCTAAACAAACCAAACCAATAGCCAGCCTGGTCAGTTCTTGAAACAAATCTTATGCTGTTCCACAGTAGCAAATGCAAAGCCAAAACCAGCCTACTTGGACTCAGTATAAAAAGCTATCAAGTATCTTCTCTATTAAACAGAGTCATGTGACACTGTTTGACTTCTCAACTAAATCCACATCTTTGGAAACATCTAACTAACATTCACGGAATCACAGAATCACCAATGTTGGAAAAGACCTCTAAGATCATCCAGTCCAATCATCCACCAATATTTCCTACTAAACCACGTCCCTCAGTACAACATCTAATCATTTCTTGCTTTCTCCAGTGTTACTGCTGCTTTTGCTAGCTGGCTTTGACTCTCAACAGATTACAAGTCACCACCAAAGAGCCTTTCAGCAGCCCATAGGAGATCCAAAGCAGAGAGAAGGACAGACGACTCTGGACTGCTGCCAACAGTCATCAAAATGCATGGTCAATATTTTCACTTAAATGCTTACAATTGCTATGATACAATAATAACAGTAACTATAAAACAGTAACTTGTTGCTTAGGTAAATGCTAAAGTTCTATTTATGATTCTCTCTCCCCAGGAATCAAATATCTTAGGGATGCAAGTGGTACTGTCATTGAAGAAGGGTTTGGAAAAAATATAATCCAGAAATAAATTACTGGTTTCACTGAAATTTCTTGGATTCTGAGATACCAGCAGGAGGAGTGTGTTTTACAGAAAAATCATAATAATAAGAGGTTTAGAAATCCAGAGAATCTGCTGCAACACTGGAAAGCTATCATTTTCTGTGGAGAGAAGCAATCTTTTTTTTCTTCTATTCAAGTACTTATTTGAGGCATTCAGTCTAAAGGACATAATATTTGAAGATTTCATTCATATTTATAAATCACTTTTACAAATTATTTCTGTTGTTTCATGAATTTACAAGGTCGTGTCCTGGTTCACAGAGAATATCTGTAGCGTTTGACTGAAACTCATGGCAATTCTCTAGAGATGCTCATAAACTGCATTCTTAAACTCTGGAGAATTTGAAATATCAAGTTGTAGGATAAACATATGCCCCCAAGTTGGAAGGAATGCTTTCACATTCAAAAGGTTACTCAGATACGAAAAGATCACATTATGAACACAAAAGCAGTTGATGACATGTCATAATGTAAAGAGTAAGGGAAAACACAGTCAATTGTTAGGCCTGTTGCTGTTATCCTGGGAGATCCACAATTCCAAAGGCTTTTCATGACAGCTGCACTTCTCTGTCATATCACAAGCCCTTTGAACCACCAGGAAGATGGCTCACAGTAGCAAGACAATGCCAAACTGCAATAGCTGTAACATACACACACAATCCAGAGATCCTAAGAATAAAAGCCCAAAACTGCAACTGATCGGGAACTCCCATCAGAAGGCTTTCTGATGAAAAGCACTGTTGCTCCAAAGCCTAAATATTTCTCAGAAGACTTTTTCCTACATTTTCTCATATTTTGTATCACAAAAAACCTGAAATACATATTTACAGTTGCCTGGTGTGATCTGATTCTGACTACTCTGGTTTGAAGAAATGACCTGAAATATTAATTTTCAAATGTATTTCCTATTGGGTTATCTTGTCTCCTGAGGACTGTGGATCACAGGGCTGGATCCATTTGCAGATGGCCCTCTCTCCACACAGGACTCACACATGTTTTGGTAGAATCAGTTCAATAAATTAAATCAGGAAACATTTTGATTTAGAAAGACCTTAAAGTTTTATTTAGAAATGAAATAAAATGTGAAACAAAATGTTCCACTGCTTTAAAATAATGTTTGAATTAATTAAGTCCCTGAACAATTTTCATACTTTTTTATCCCTATCCACAACTGAAAACATTAAGCACTTTCTACAGTACCATGGACACTTACAATGACATGCTCTAATTAAAATATCCTGAAGAGTAAAAAATAAGTAATCTAGAAATAAACCATAGTGAAGTGCAAAATGTGTTGCCAGTTTTAATAAACATGCAGTTTTAAAATAGACAATAAACTTACAATGTCAAGCTTCATGCTGTCAGAAGACAGTAATGAGATTGATTGTAAAGATATCCTTTCAAGGCTTTTGCTTTCCTTCATTATAATAGGATAAAATTAAATTTTTCAATATTTAAAAATCAGTGAGTTTGCTGGTAACCTCAGTAAGGTCAGAATTTTACTCTTCGCTGTCACTAAACTGTGGCTTAGTTACTCTGGATGTGAAAAAAATATTTCACCTACATGCAATATTTATACAGATATATAGATATGCAGGTATGTAAATATACAAAAATATAGTACATATGCATTGACCATAACGAAGAAATAAAAGTACATAAAAAGAACACACCTTTCATCAAAACACGCATATAAATTGTACATATACAATAATTACAACAACATGACAACTCCTTACACATTACTCTAGACATGTAGATTTTAAGTTTTTTCATCTGATTTCTTCCTCAAGTTTCCAGTCCCCTTTGTGAATGCCTATTCTATGACTTGGGAGCTACCCTGCATCGTTGAACTGTTTACCATGTGCACTATATTCTAGTCAAGGGGAAGAAACTGAAAGATCAAATGCTGTTCCTGCTCACACCTGCCCAGAGGGACAGTGGCTCTTATGTGCAGAAAGGATGCAGATAACTCAGTGGGCTTGTGATCATGGACAAATCACTCTACAGCTTTAGACCTTTCTGAATGCAGCAGAAGCCTCAGAGTAAGCTCTTGGATATGAATCTGCCCACCAACACAGTGTTCATAACTGAATAAGTTGAACAGAATCCTTATCATATTGTCATCTTACTCAAAACTTAGTTCTCTAACAACATAAAGTCGGATTATACAGACTTGAAATTCCATACATCTTAGTCAAGGTTTAATGCACATGTGCTTTAAATCATGCCCTATTTAACACTTATGATTACACAGTTGACCAAATTCCCCCCAGAAAATGTTTCCATAGCCTCTTCTAATCACCTCACAGAAATCTAAATAATATTTGTCTTCTATCGCAGAGCTATTTACTCAGCTAGGGATCCTTAAAGACAGCTCTCACTTCTGCCCCTGAAACTAAAAAATAACTCTGGTTCAAAAAAAAAAAAAAAAAAAGAAGAAGATTTGGAAGATATACCATTGACAAATATATGCACACATTGGAAATTAAAAGAGATTCAGCTCATTTACTATAAAAAGGTAATAAGCTGTGTCCTACCTATGGTGGTAATAACAGTGCCAGCAAAGAAGAAGGAACTTCCCAAGTCCCAGTGACTGATCTGAGTAGATGTGTTTCCTAAAGGTATGATTCCTGCATTTATTGCTGCCACTACTTGCTGCAAGTTTAAAAAGATTGTCGTCAATATTCATGAAACATTGATATTAATATACATTACATTAAGATAAGTAATTTATTTAACCCAAGCAATAAAGCACAAAAAGATGAGTGTAGGGCTGCTCAAGTTTTGTCATTCAGCCAGTCTAGGATTTATTGCTCAGAATACACTTGAGCGTGTCAGCGAGCTGCAAGCTCTACACTACTAAGGCAAAATGAACACAAAATCCACAAGAGCCGTGTTAATTAGGTGACAAACACAATTATTTTTACTTTTGTAACATTTTGATGAAGAAAAATGTGCATTAGATGAAGATTTACAATTACATTCCCCAAAACATTATTCTATTGAGTTAGTGAAGCAAATGTATTTTTTAAAACACAAACATTTTAAAACTCCAAGAAAAAAATCACCATGCATCATTTTGGATCAAATGAACTCCAAATAATTAAAACATTTCCTTAAAATAGATAATTCAGTAATGAAAAGTGTATAATTACATAAAACCTCCGCTATATCAATAGCAAATTCAGGGTCAAGTACCAAACGTGTATTTCTCTAAGTTTATACAACTACATCCTTCATAAATATTGTTCTTGAAAAAAATCAGTTCCATCAGCTGAAATGAGCAAGTATGACATTTATGACATTTTCAGAATGTTGAGAAATATGAAACATTTTCTATACTGGCATTGTCACCTACTGTACATTGTTATCACAAAAGAGGATTCCCATGCAGTTTTATCTCCATTGCAGGTATACACCAGCAATTCAGTTAAACACCACATGTCAAGAAAACATATTTTTAAACTTGCAATAAATATTTAAAAGCGGATTTATTTCATAATCATGATCATTATAATAATAATCGGTGTTTAACAAAAGAACATCACAGGAAGCAATCCTACAAAGCTAAAATGAACATTTTCACTAACAAATAGCTTCATCTTGGTGAGTTGTCCAAAAATGACTTTGCAGATAAAGGCATTCAGCAACAGAGTAGACCAGAATGGTTTTCTGTGTGGGCAGAAACCCCGCTGTTCTGGTTTCTGAAACTGCTCTGAGTGAAGCCCTCTGAAATTGTTTTACTATTTCAGAAGAAGACTATCTTGTAGAATTAATATTTTTTTCAATCAGAAAATAGATCAATATTTTGCCAATTATATGATTTTTGTTTCTAAACAGTGCCCGTGCAAGTCAGTTGATGTGGATAGACATGACAAAACATCAATGCTGGAATTCCCAGGCCATTGATTTCCCATGACTGGATCTCAATCAAAATCCACCGCTTCCAGTTTGCCATTGCCAAAGCTCAGATGCACAAAGCAGCCATCTCTGAAACCATGAGGATGCCACTGCCATTTTCAGTACCCAGAGTGTCAGTAGAAAGCCCACTGGGGTAACCTGACATAGAATTTGCATTGTTTTACCTTCTATACTTTTCATTTTAAAATGCTTTGAAATACCAGAAAGCAAGACATCCAAGATGTGGAATTTTCAGACCTACTGAGGAAGAAGAAAAGAATGGGAAGAGGGAAGGGGAAGGGGAAGAGAGTTTAATTTTCCTTTGGGTTTGAGGAAAAATGCTTCTTCAGTGTTCATACATTACATACGACTTGGCAACTATAGGTACTGACAAGCACTTTCATTAGTTTAGAGACACATCAGATTAAGCCCAATATGGAAACCAGCCCTTATATTGATTTTGGAATTCACACAATACAGATATTCCTTTAACTTAAATACCCTAGTGTGCTGCATTATGAAGCCTACTGAATACATTTTGAGTACTGTTTCATTTTAGAGAACTAAGAATTTTCATCATAAATTCTTGTAGCTGCAAGTAGGAACATGCACTTCTGTGAGGACATCATATGTTAAAGTGCTGGATCAATATAATTTTGTAGGACCGTTCATGTTTTATTACAGTTCAGCATACTGTGTGAATGCCCTATACAGAGCAAAGCACCTGTTCAGGCAGTCTAAGACGACCCATTTTTATACAGATCCAGATGTAAAAATTTTTCAGAACTTTATATCGTCACCGTAAAAGCCAAACAACATCAATGTCTTCTCTATGAAAGGCAAGCTCATCAAAGCAATCAAAGATCCATTAAAGCTATGCATTTTCTAACTGCAGTATACTACAACTACAGAATTCAAGGAAAAAAGAAACAGCTTAACCCAAAATTGCTCTGTTGGGTTAGTCCTGACAAAACATAACAGATGGCTACAAAAGACAATTAGCCATTATTATGTCTTTGATTTCAGCCAACAGCTAATTAGGAAAAGAATGTAGAGTCAGGGCAAGCAGGAAAGTGATGCTTTCTCTTCACACAGCTTCTGACTAGCACCTTTAGGAACTCTGAGTGGGAGGCTGCATGGTATTAAGATTGTTCGGGGTGGATCTTTTTACCACAAATTTCACTACTTTTGGAGTCTACATGCATTTTGGGAGCCAAGACACACTGTGACAATGAGTTCAGCATTTGCTGCTGGATTGTTTAAAAAAAAGCACTTCCTCTTCGAGATTATTATGTGCTTTGTCATAAATCGTATAAAGTTCTTATGTTATGAGAAACACTGAATTGAAATTTCTTATTCGTCTAATCAGAGAAATTCACTATCTTATAGACCCATTATCTGCCTCTTCTCCAAGTTAAAAACTGTTTCTTATTAAACAAATTATTTGCCTATTTAAATAAGCTCACTGAATCTTCTATATCAGTATTTCTTTATTGCCAGTATTTCTCATCAACCTTCTCTGTACCTTACTGATGCAACTTATGCACAGTTTTAAACACAGTTCTAGTGTGGAATGGCCATATGATACCTTCTTCATCATCTGGTTGTTAAGTTTCCAAACACACACTATTAAGCTTTCTGCTCTGTGGTTCCTGTGCTTGGGAGAAGCCAGACTTAAATAACAAAGCTACTTCATTACATTTCTTCACAGTCATCCATAAGTCATCCTCACTAACAAGGATGACAGGCTTGAAAGCAACAAGGTCACAGGTTTACTGTGATCAATAACACTATCTCATAAAGTCTCTGGACTGGAGGCCATCTTTCCTTCTTAGTTTGGTTAGTTCCTGCAAACAGGTCCTTATCTAAGACTACTCTTAAGCATAATGTTAAAGAAAATACCCTTACCTGTGTGCATGTCAGGGCACAATTTGCAGGGAAGCATCTTCTTTTTGACTACATAACATAGCTGGCACAAACATAGCTGGACTATTGGATATCAACATTTCCTTAGCCTGGAATAAAAACTAAGCCTCACACAGTTGTTTTCTGCTGAATTCACTGAGGGCCAGGATCTCATTCTCCATCATTCTCCATGCTTAAAAGCATCCTATTACTTTTAAGTCAGTACTGCTAGATCCACTTTTCTCTGTCACTTTATTCTTGATCTCCAGTTTTCTCTCCCCATGTTTGCCTTACTAGTAGAGTAAACACAACCATTTCATTTGTCACAAGTTTGGCATGACTTTCCTCCCTTTATAACTTTTTTTTCTGTCATTTGAACTCTTTGGAATATCCTAACATATACAGCAGCATGAATAACTCTCTGCTTTCAATCTTGAAACAGTCAGAACAGTCAGAATCATGAAAACTGTATAATCTTTACAATATATCAGGTTGTAGCCAACAAACATGTCACATGATCTTAAGATAGGAATTTCTTTACAGCAATACAGTTCACTGGCAGCCTTAGCGGCAATTTTTCTAGTTTTTCTTATTATTATCCCCTGTGCAAACTAAGTTCTGACTTAAACCTCGGTTTTACTTCAGCACTACAGAACCACTTAGCTTTCTTATAGGAATATGGACAGTTTTCATTCTTAAGCCATATAGATTCTTTCACTTGCCTTGCCTTCCCTGAGCGCATTAGTCTACCAGTTGTTTTGTATGAAATGCCTGAGGACTGAGCAGAGAAGGGATCCCTCAGCACACAGCATGCAATCAAGGTCTCTATATGCAGTCATTTCAATATCATATGCTTGCCATAAAAGTATTAGTGTTTTCACCACTTGTTTTTATTTGTCATCACAATTGTGAAATGCAGGGTTGGTTTTTTTTTTTGTTTTTTTTTTTTTTTTTTTTTTGTTTTTGACAGTAAAGAAAACTAAGTATCTAAGTATCAAAAAACTTAAGGAACTTAATTCCCAATTTTTTTTAATCACATGGATCTTTAGGCTTGTTTTGCACTGTATCTGAAATATAAGCATGAGGTGCATTCACGTATTAACTCACACTACATCCAAATTACCTGGCTATACACCCCTAGCCGGGCATAAGCTTTAGTAGAACACCAGAGAAGATGCTTGACTGCAGAGTGGATGGGCGAGGCATCCGTGCTACTTTCAAAAACTGAGCTACAAAGACACATAAAGCCTGCATTCACCCTGTGCTGTTTTGCTTGAAATTGGAGCACTGGGAAAAATGAGAGCAACAACTCTAAATTTGATTTTAATTCAATGCCAGTTTCCCATATAATTTAGAAACACTTTCTGGTAAATATATTGTGCAGTTTTGTGTTATCACATCATGATTCATTCAAGCAGAAAGCTATCCATTGAGACCACACTGACCTACCCTTGCAGTTTATCACATAAATCAGGCTTTCAAAGAGGAGCTATTTGGGAGAGAGTGAGAGGGGGGAAAGTAGAAGACAATTCTCCTAGGTCAGGGATTTCAACCTCTGCTCCTCTGACCCCACAAGGAATCAATGGAGATGAGAGACAAAAGCAAGCCTGTTGGTGGTGGAGCAACATCCATTAAACTGGGATCCTTAGTACAACAAATACAGAGAGGTTATAAACTGAGGAGGACAGCCTCTGGTAGCATCCCACAGAAATAAGCGTATCTCAAACCAGCCACCCCAATTCTTTTTCATCATCTTGTCCTCCATCAGGCACTGAATGCATGCTTTTGTACAAGGCTGCAGTCACATCACTTTTCTGAAATGATGTAACAAAACACTTCATTACTCTCAGCCTTTCTGTCCAAAAATTAAAATAGGTTCACTGCAAAGTATGCTGCTAATAAAAGACAGAGCATGCACTCTCCTGTTACCCAGGTTGTCAGGAGTTGGCTTGCACTTCCTGGAAATCATTTAACAAGCAGTGTCAAAAAGTCAAAAATGCCTCATAGATTTTGGAAACTCTCAGCTCTCCCCCTGAATTTCTCCCTTTTTACAAGAGCACTCCCTTTCTCTCCCATGTAGCCATACACCTCATGCTGTCCAGCTACTGCCAGGTCCTGCCTTTGCACTTCACCTTTGGTTTGCAGAGGATGGAAATCCCAGTTCTTTGTTCAGAGGCACACGCGGATGATTTCAACACTTAGCAAATTACTCTCTACTCTCTCAAAGATTACGCTTTTGAGTAATTCCTACTGTTGAAAGAAGCTACAACGATGTTTGTATTGTAATTCTATGACTGCATGTAATTTTTTTCACCCATCTAACTTATGATTGTAATCTGCACTGGAGTACTCAGCACATCAAAAAGCTCTTTTCACCCAAAGTTCACAATCTTCTTAAGCTAAAAATACATGGGAAGATATTGAAAAAACATTTATATTTTAAAATATGTAGAACCAACAGAATACATACATAAATTTTATTGTGTGTGTATACATATTTATGTATACACATATGTATACGTACACATTTTGAGATGAGGATCTTACATAGCTTCTTGAGATTAAAGATACGAAGAATTATTCAGACAGCTGCTCAGGAAAATTGACTTACCAGTGAGTCATAGCTGCCACTCTCTCTAAGACAAAAGCTGTCATTCAGATGCACTCAAGCTAGTTAGGTTCTGGGTCCTGGAAAACTGTTCCTCTGAACTAAATATATCATTCAAGAGCCCAAACCCCAAACCACTCTGCTCAAACAGAGAAGTGACAAGAGTGGTTAAAATCTATTTATTATTCTTTCAGAAATCTGTATTGCACTTAGGCTCATGAGGGGTAAAGAGCGTGTGCTTTAGAAATTCCCTTAAGTTTAATGAGCATGAAGAAAACAGCTACAGAAGAGGGATCTATCCTACCAGCATGCTAAAATGGGAATGGTCCCAAGGCAACAGAAAGTTTGGCAAAAATTTCCCCACTTCATGAACTGAGAGATTTATAGAATCATAGAATCAACGAGGTTGGAAAAGACCTCCAAGACCACCCAGTCCAACCATTCACCTACCACCAGTATTTCCCCAGTAACCATGTCTCTCAGTACAGAAAGCAGAGGTAAAGGAGGAGATCCGTCTGGAAGAGCATAGAAGGAACTGGAGCAATCCAGAGCAGGACATGCCCACACCCTGGGAGCTCCACAGCCTACCTGTTTTCTGGTAATGAGGCCCAATCACAGCAGGTGGATATCTGTGCAGAGCAGGTCAGGGTGAGGTTAGGATCACAGATGCCTCCAGGAGGTCTTTGATTTAATAAATAAACAGTTTGGACAATATTTCCTGAATATTTTTCTCTGATGAGAAAGAAGCAGGCATGATATCCTGGGGTGAATACTGACTAGCAGTGTATATGGGAACTATTGAGTCACAGCCTGAACCACTGATTGATCACCTGAGGAAAGGACTGGCTCAGCCCTGGGAGCATACGTGGAGGCAATCCAGCTGTATGACCAGAAGGGGTGGAACCTGGCTGCACTTTTCTTAGACCTCTTTAAGGGCTGAATGCTTCCTTGTGGAGTTTTTCTCTGTAAGTCTAGATCTTTGAAGATGAGTGAGTATTCTTTCTTTGTTTTGTCCCTTTTGCCATTTCACTCTTAGATCACCTTTCCACCACACTAATCTTTCCAATTGTAACACAGGGTCAGCAAGAGGAAAAAAAGCAGCAGAATCTCTCTTCACCAGCTAGGGCTATCTCTGTATTTAAAGATAAGAATACATAAGATCAAGTGCTTTGAGGGACAGGCTTCTTGTTGAGGACTGACACGTGCACAGGGTAACAATAAAAACTACAGCCCCTGTACCTCATGTTTTAATTGCTTTAAAAGTCATTAATTTAATGTTGCTTAATCAATACTATTAGCAGGCAGCTGTGGGACTGGTACTTGCAATTTGACATAAGCTTCATGTTCAAAATGCAGCAGCATGGTCTTGTACATTTAAAAAAAAAAATACTGATACAATGGTATTTTGGATCCTCAGCTAAAAAAAATTCACTGCAACATCAATTTCTTTTATGCTAGTCTGTCAATCTTTCCAAAGCTCTAAGGCTTATGAAAGATAAGCACCTGCTTCTTTGCAGGCCAGGATCCAGACCAAGATGGGATGGTTCCTGCTCCCTTTTAGAGAGACCAGAAGAAACTGCAAAAGATAGAGACAAAGAGTGTTTATGGTTTGAGTTGGTATGTGCCAGACTCCCTCCAAAAATTCCTGTTCAGAGACCCACAGGCTACAGCCCACAGGACTGAGAATGTCTGTCAACATTGTGACTCAAAGAAGGAATAAAATTTCATTCAAGCTTAACAGGCTTAGCTAATAGATTTAAAATTTGTATAAATAAATGTCAGATTTAGCTGAAAACAAAATCTTTGCATATCTTTGACTTGTTATCTTTAAAAAATTATACAGGTAGCTCAAAAAGCTTCTAGTCTCTAGGGGAGAGAAAGAAGGATTTACGTTATTTTAACAGTTTTCTACATGATCTGAGAAGTTGTGGCTCAAGGAGCTTAGCTGGCTGAAAAAAACCAACATGCTTCTGAGGATGCAGCTATATTAGTTTCTTGGGGCTAAAATGCAAGTTGTAAAAGGCCCTATGAAAAAGATATAATATCATATACTGGTGGAGGTGCACAGTAGTGTAAAATATATTCAAGCTACTCTAAGCTACAAAAATGAGGTCACAGAAAATACATATTTTGAAGTAAAATATTTTTAACAGTAAATTAATCATGTCACAAGCCGTGATGACATTTTGGTGATGAATGAAACACAGCTCGCATGTCATTCATAACTGTTGGGCTTTCCTCCAGAGAGATAAAGGAAAAATATTTCCTCCAGAGAGATAAAGAGAAAAGGCATTTCAGTCTCATTCTGAGTCTAAAAGATGAATAGAAAGTAAAGAGAGAATTTAGCATGTGCAAATACAGAATGGAAGTAGTCAAGGAACTGTATGGACCTTGGCCCAGAGAGATTCCTTCTCACGTTAACCACAAAGCCCGTGCAGAACCCAAAGAGATCAACTCGTGGGATAGAGGTCAATACAGCTGATTTTGGCAGCTCATTAATTCTTCTACTTCTTCTAAAACTGTAAGAACATTTTTGTGGGCATTCAATTTTCAGAGGAAGCCACATACTCCAAAAGGGGTTGGATTTAACAAATCTACAAATTCCTCTACTGCTGGGACAGTTTGGTGCACCATTCTGAAAGCTTGCTTGGATTTTGAAATGAAGGCTTTCTAAAAACCACAAGCACTACAAGGAACACACTAAAAGATCATCCTGTTAATTTTGATATTTTTTCCACTTGTTAGGGTTTTCAGAATAAAGAGATTTGATGGATGTTTCTGCTAAAAGAACTAAAAATTGGTTATGTTCTGTTATTAACTTTAGTTTCAGAGTATCTTTAATTTTTTTATTAAGTTTTAGAAGTAACTGAGATATCTAAAATAATCACCAGCTTCTTAGGATGCTTTAGATAATTAAAATAATTTAACTGAAGTTTCCCTAATTTCCATTTTTTTATGATAATACAAAACACAATCAGATGCTTGTGGAGTAGGTGGATTTTTTTTTTCATTTTGGTTTATAAAGGCCAAGCAGGTAATTGCTGAGTTATACATAATTAGCTGTTATTCACATAAAAAGCTCTTTTCTTGTTTTCCAATCAGCTTTCTCTTTGGCAGAAGGACAAATGCTCACCTCATTCCCAGGACAGCCCACGATACACAATACGAGTCACATCCTTACCTTCTAGGAAAAACATGATTTTTAGGGGGCAACAAATTCAGAGGGGAAATGAGATGTATGAACCAGTAGGAATGGCAGTTTTACAGAGCTGCTGGATAACAACTTCAGTCCAGCTCACCTGTCCCCAGAGACCAACTCTTAGCCTCAAAGCACATCATGATCTCAGCAGGTGTACACACACATGGTGGCTGCTATGCACGGGTGCATGAACACAGCAGGAGATTCTTCCAGGTACTTGGCAGTACTTTGTGCATCTCAGTTTGAAAATGGTTCCAACATTTTCAAAAGTTTAGTAGTAAGCTTAGCAGAGGGAACAGTCCACACACTAGAAGAGAACTGAAACCAGGATGAAATAGTTAAAGATATAAGTGCTCAACTTATTTTTTTTTCCTTCTCTAATTTCTATTGTTCCTTGGATTACTCCCAGGTTTCTATCAGCTTCTGACACAAAATCTCACTGATGAGAAAAAAACATTGTTTCAACAGAGATGTAAAAAATCAGATGTATTCTGTCATCTGCGCTGCATGTCAGGACCAAGCTGTGAGTGGGCATGGATAGAGACACTGAAAAAACATCCATGAAAATTGACAAGAGTTCTTCCAGAAGAAGGAACGGTAGCAAAGTCTCTGGACACATCCTCTTTCACAGCTTTCTACTGTGTGAGATACAATACATAACCTTCAACAAACCAACGCTTCCTTATCAGTCAATAACCTCTTCAAGACCTTCCAGATGAAATTTGAAAAGCCTGTATTTAACACAGAGCTTGCTGACCAATTGATGAGAATCAGACTCACCCAGGCAATGTCTGTGTGTCCACAAGATTAAACCATGGGATATTTCTTTAGCTGTAGATTATAGGTACAGTATCACTTAACACTGTGCACTACCAAGCTGTGCACAGCACACAGTGATCTGCTTAATATTGTTGTTAATATTGGCTTCAGGCCACACCAAAAAGCATTGAAATTGTCTAAAAAAATGGGCTCTAGTGTGTGTAGATATCCTCAACCTGGCTTGTGCACATTTTAAGGTCAGTACTAAATGGAAGTGTTCATGAAATTAAAAAAAAAAAAGACATTTTGGAAATCAGGTCTCAGGGTCACACATTGCTGTTGTTCAATTCAGGTGTATTCTATTACATTGAAGCAGCAAGGAAGTGGAGCAGTTTGCAATGAAAGAGATTTGCAGCACGAGACTATGAAAATCAGAAGGAGAGGTCATGAAGACCACCTCTTTGCCAACAGATGCTGGACTGGGCTGACCTCCCAAAAGTTAAAAGGAAATTCCAAGTGACTTTGTGAGGCAGTTGAAGTTGCTTGCCCACCGTTAGCAGAACACTATTTTGTTCTCTTTGCATGTTTCTCTGGGCTGCATAGCAGCTCTTCATAGCCCCATGTTTCATAGGTATATCAATAATATGAAAGTATAATTCCTATTGAGTACACTTAGAGTAGCCACACAATCAGTGTGAAAATACATTGTTTCAAGAAATCAAAACCCAGGCAGTAAAGCTCTGTGTGCTGGGATACATGCAATAGTATATATTGCCAAGGCAGGAAGGATTTGGGTGACCAGTGGAAAAAAAAACAACACAAGGATGGAGAATACAGGAAGTGAAAACTCCCTGTCCTCCATAGATTTCTGAAAGCTCACAACTTTATGTGCTGTAATCAGCTCTGGGGCAAAGGGAAGATTTTAGTAAAGATGATGGAAAGGAGATGGTCCTGGTGTGCTATTGAATTGGATTTTCACCCCACTTGCACAAATGTTTTTGGCTGAATTTGCTCTCTCAAAGTAGTTTTCCTAACTTGTTCACCTGGCTAAGCCACCACAGACCGTACTGTCCATTCGGAGTCTTGAGATGCTCAAATGGGTTTAGTGGCAGATCCAAAATCGTGAGGACCGAAAAAGCCTTGTATGATAAGCTCCTTGAGCAATGACTAGTGTAAACTAGTTCCTGAATTCTCAGAATGTTAAGTTTGAAAGGAAAAGTTCATAATGAATTTCATTATAGCTTGACTTAAGGTAAATACTTGATTAAAGAAGACATTATAACCTGTAAGCTTTGTAGTTTTCTTCACATACATTAAGCATTCCAGCTTCCTACTACAGTAGCACCTATTCACTTTCAGATTTGTATCTTTCAGTGATTCCTTAGATATAATTTATTTTTCTTCACAGGAAGGATTTGGGTGACCAGTGGGAAAAAAAAAAATAACACAAGGATGGAGAATACAGGAAGTGAAAACTCCCTGTATTTTTATTTTTAATCATGCAGACATCCAATGTAAACTGCATTATCCTACACTAACAGTCAGATATTAGTGCTGGGAAATAGATTACTTTCCAGCAATTCAGCTTTTTGTGACAAAGTGAGAAGAAATTTGACCCCCATGGTCATGGTAGCTGCCATGGCTAGGAAAAATTGATTTGAGATGCTTCTTTAGCATAGATTTCCTATTTTGTTTTGGGTAAGCCAAACACCAGCACCTTCCTACCTCCATGCCCTGGTCTTTAGAGTGCTAAGGGGGGGTCTGATCAGCGGAATGGAGCAAGGAGAAATTAAATTTTATATTTACCCATCAGTGAGCAGGAGCGAGTTCTTCCCCAAAAAACCTCCTTACGTTCACATGTGGGAGGCTGTGTCCCCCACTGGGCCTCAAAGGCTTCTGTCTTTCCTGGCCACACAAAGATCATAGCAAAGATGGAACTAATTCTGTTATGGGTATCTGTGCACTGATAACTGTGCCAAAACTCACATTGATTTTACACATAACATCAAATGGACTTTGAATGCTGATGAAGTGGTTTTCTACTACCAATCTGTGCTGCTGGGTAGGGAATTATTAACGCTAAAATATCTAAGTACTCCAGAGCAAATTTCAACATTTTTTTGCCTTAAGGACCATCTCGTAGATGATGTAAGATAATATTGCTTCAATATTTCTATTTTTATCTCCACCAGTGCTGGATCTGACCTAAAAATTTCATATGGGATATTTACGCTAGCTACAAGACATTATTTTTAATCAGAAAGTGTGTGTATATCTCTTTGTAAGATTAGCTCACATTCTGCTGGTAAAACCACTGAAATGCATTTATTACACAGCACTGAAAGCGTTCATACCAACAGCACCTCCTCAGGCATGCCTAGTCAGGGCACGTGGAGATAGGAATTGCTGGGTAGTCATTTAAAAGGTGCCACTTTTGGAAAAATCTGTATTGAAGGGAGATTGGTCTATGTGGCTAAACTCAAATTCTAAACACCCAGCCAGACCTGCTGTTAAAATCCACCATGGCCATGCTGCATGGGCCACTGGCATGTTCGGCAGCACCTGGGTGACCCCCATTCTGTTTTCCCCCTTCCTATCTCCCCAGACAGCTCCCAGTGAACAAAGGGAGTGATCCTGGCCAACCTTTGGCTGCTCAGTCCATGTTCCCACTGCCAGAATTTTTGGTCACCCCTCCCTGATCCCTGCAATGCCACTGGACAGCCATCAGAATATGGACACCTGGGATTTAAGAAAGGGCCTCATGAGGCTCTTGATCCAATTCTGCACCACTGCAAATAAGTATTTCCTATTATTCTGAGCCAGGTAACCTGCAAGGGTAAAGTTCTGTTAGCAGAAACACATTGATTTATATCAGTTGGGGATGTGCCTTTAAAAAGTGCAGAAAATTGAGATTTAAGATCAAAACAGCAAGTGCATAGTGCTTTCCTGTACTTAAAACTGAATCAATAAAAAGAAACATACAGCTGGAGAAAAGCTAGCTTGATACAATCACGGTAAATTAGAACTCGTTTAAGGCAATGGCCAGCGTATTTTCTTCTTCAGAATTGGGCTTCTCTTCTCAAATATTGACAGATCTAGTAAGGCACGAATCAACTCCTTTGTGAACTATTAATTATATATATATTGCTGATTAATAATCATTTAATTACCATAATGGGAGGCTTCAATGAAAAGGCTGTCTACCAAGTGCACTGGACCTAAAAATAGCAGTAGCTTTTCCACCACGAGGCTTCGCATGAAAATGCTATTGCTCAACTCCTGGTCTCACCACTTGTTACTTTGCTTGGCCAACATGGAGCTTGGCTAAGAGTTTTCTCCCTGCACCACTGCAGTGCTGCCATATATCACTCCTCTAAGGCACAGTGACAAGGGTTTTGTAAGGATTACCTGAATCAGTTCATCAAGCTCTGTCGCATTCACACAGGAATGCTGAGATACGAACGTCTGCTTCTGAATCACAATGGTGGCTCTCTGGGAGGTTTCATGAGGCTGCTCCAGGGCTTTAAACACTGTTGCTCCTATTATTAAATACACGACTACCACCAGAAAAATTGTTGAGACTGTCTTCCATTTCATAACATTGATAGCTGAATCACTTTCCTCCCGTGAAGAGAGCACGGTAGGCTTGGTAGAAAATGATAATCTTGGTTTGGAGTTCTGAGTGGCCGATTTGGGATCCAGCAAGTCAGGTGCCGCCACTAACAAAACAGAAAAAAAAAAAGTTAATTTCTACGGGGCTGGTCAGCTTCCGTTCACTGAGCTCCCTTCTCACCAGCAGATTGCAGAAAGTCTGCTCCTTCCAACTACAGTTCTTACAGAGTTGAATCTTTCAATTAAATCCCAAACTGTGTTACAATTCTGCTGCTCAGAGTAGTATTATCTATTTACACTTGTGCGCATTTGCAACATGTTCTGTGTCTACGTCCCCTTATCGCACTCAATTGCTTGCAAAATGCAAGATTTCCCCTACGCTGTTGCACCTCTTTAAATTCATGTGAGGTGGCATTTTACTGCAGAGATTCTTTACATCCTCCGCTGCCTTAAGCACTGCTAAGCAGCTTTCCGGCTGTATTTCCTCAGCATTACAGAAGTAGCAGAAAAATACAAATCCTTCTTTCTTGTGCCTATTCTGTCCTGCGCTCCAACAAGAGCCCTCTTGTAGCAATTGCATGATCACTTTGCAACTCCCCAGACACGACCATAAAAACAAGACACTGTTCCTCATACCGGCCACAGAGTGTTAATTGCATATCGATTAAACCGTTCAGAAAATACCAGTAAGACACACGTGTACTTACAGGAAAAGTCAACCATTTGTTAAAGCGTGTATTTTTATTTACAGTTACAAAAACCCACAGGGTTAGGAAAAAGAGCAGCTGAGTGTTATCGAGTATCTCTATAACTCATGTGACTACCAGCAACTACACGGGAACTAAAAAAATCCGCCACATCAAGTGCAGGTTACGGTCTCCTGTGGGATGATGGCCACGGCAGCTGACTGCAGAAGCTATATTTAAATTGTTCGGAATTACATTTCGAATGGCCGCAACACCGCTCTCCACAGCCGGTGGGAAGAGCCCAGCCGTAAAGCCAGAAGGAGACGTTGCGGGGTTGGGACCTGACCCGCACGAAGGGGCACCCCTGGGCAGGGAATGGGGCGCGGGTGAGCGAGGCAGCCCCCCGCCCAGGCCAAGGCGACCTCGGGCACCGTACAGTCTGCCCACACCCGAGCGGACGGCTCACTCCGACCCCGCTCACAGCCAAAGGCTGCGCCCCGCACACCGCTGCCTACCCCCGGGGGCTGGGCGTACCCCACCGACACCCCCAACCTCACCCATCCGGGGATGGGCACGGCATCCCGGCGCCCCACGCCTTGCCGTGGGGCCGGGCACCGGCGGGAGGGAAGGACACCGGCGCTGTCCCCCGGCGACCCCCGAGCTCCCGGGGCCGGTGCCGACGCCGTTCCCTCCCGGCCGGCCCCGCCGCGGCGAACAAAGGAGCGGGCACCGGGCACCGCCGCCGTCCCCGTCGCCCGCTCCTCGCGGCCGGTGCTGGGCGCCCGGGGAGCCGCCGCGGCCGGGGATGCTCCGCGGGGCGGGGGCGAGGCGCGGCGAGGGACCGGGAGCGGGAGCGGGGAGGGCAGGAGGGGAGGGCAGCCAGGCAAGGTACAAAGCGCATGCAGCATCCGCAGGGCTGGGAGCGGGGAGGCACGCCATTGTGCTCGTACTCACTTCTTATTTACCGACCCGGTGCCCTCTCCTCGCTCCACGGGCAGGCATTTTTTCAGGGCTCGGGGAGCTACAGTTAGCGCAAATTACAAAGGAAGGAGGAGAAGGAGAGGAGGGAGAGGAGGAGGCTGGCGGCTGGCTCGGCAGCGGCAGGGGCGGGCGGGCTGGCGGCGCGGCTCCCGCGGGCTCCCCCCGGCCCCGGGGCGTGCGAGGTGCCTCACGCCGCGCATCGCGCATCGCACATAGCGGCGTGAGTGTGTGTGTGCGCGCGTGTGTGCATGCGTGTGAGCGTGTGTATGTGCATGCGCGTGTCCGTGCGTGCCCCCGTGCGCGCGTGTCTGTGTGCCCGGGGGCGTGCGGAGCGGCCCGAGCCCTTTTGTGGGGCTGTTTCCCCCACCCCCACACACCCCGCCACAGGCAGGGCAGACGCCGCAGGGGCGGCGGAGGGGGACCCGCGGTGCTCTCGCGGGGGAGGGCGGCGGACGGATCCGGCGGTGGATCGCATCCCCGGTGCCCCTCCGCCAAGTCCTGAGCCCCGCTGGGCCGGGCCGGTCATCGGGCTTTGCGGGATGTGACGGGGGGAACCGAGGGTGGCAGCCGTCCCCCCACCCGCTTCCATTTTAGCCCGGTGGATGCATCGGAACTGCTGCTTGAGCCGCGGGCTCCGGCACCGAGATACCTGAATTGTCCTCGGTTTTGGCCACGAGCTAAATCTCCGCTTCCCGGTCATCTATCACATGTGAGCAACCTCCCCGTGGGCTACGCTACACTGAGGTGACGAACTCACCTACAAGGCAGGAGAGCGTTTACCAGGAAGACCCAAAACCTGTCTCTAAGCACGGCTCTCTAAAAAGTCTCCTCAAACAGGTACAAAAATTAGTCACGGTAACAAATGGGTACGGGTCGCAAGATCTAACGCCAGAGGTTGTGTCTGCAAAATAGCCAAAGGCGTTCTTTGGGTGCTTAATGGGCTATAATCCTGCTCAAATCAGCAGCTCCAACAGCAAACGCTTCTAAAAGCCACTTATTTTAACACGTCTCCGTATAAATGTGACATAATATAAATGAGTGCAATGCTGAGTTCTTCAGGACTCCTATTTTAGCAGTATCAATCACACCAGCCCTCTTGGCCTGCCCACAGCTCTGTGTTTTTGTCTCAGAGCTCTCATCTCCTGCTCCCTGTCCCACCATCACAGCCAGAAGAGCACGCGTTGAGTAACAGGGTGCTGGGCCCAGCCCAGAAAATCTCACTGCAAGCAGTCCCTCTAACAC
Source organism: Chrysolophus pictus (assembly GCA_037305975.1). NCBI lineage: Eukaryota > Metazoa > Chordata > Aves > Galliformes > Phasianidae > Chrysolophus > Chrysolophus pictus. The sequence goes on along the minus strand of CM074578.1, from coordinate 90,137,903 downwards.
AGGGAGGACTTCAGTCATTTAAGTCCCAATCCTCAAACAACAGAAGATAAGCAAAACACCTGCTCCTACACCCTAACGCTCACTCAAGCAGCACCAGAAGCCAGCCCTCTGAATCTTGGAGATTCAAGCTGGAACTCTTTTTATACAAAAAAGATCATCATCTTCCACCCTTCTTGCAAAATGATGTCTCAGTCACAAGCATATATAAATACTCTCTGGTCCTACCTCATGGAAAAGAGTCGTTCCATAGGATTTCTTCCAGCATCCTATGGGAACACAGGCATGAGCCTTTTCCTGCACACTGAGCTGAGTCTGTGTAAGATATTGTGGAAAATACTACTACATGCCTTTCTTTAGCAATCTAAATATTTGGAATACAATTTTGTTTTTCCTTGAGTGGAGGAATTATTATTAAATGTTGAGAAAGGCTCAGACTTACTGCCTACAACTGGAAAGCAGCGGGAAGCCTCCCAACAGCTTTGGCAGAGTTGAGTCAGGCTTCAATAAAGGCATACAACCAAACGGGTGGGAGCCATTTTGAGCAGCAGAAGAGATCTACTCCAGGAAGAATTGTGTTAGTGCCCTACCTTTAATAGATGAAAGCTGGCCTGTGAAAGTAATTATTGCAATTAATTACCTAGGAAACATCTCAAATATCTACTTTGAACAGGCTGGTATTTTCTACCGTTTCATGATCACAGCCACACACCTCAGCTGGAGCTCACTGCTTGCTTAGAGTGAATTTAGAATCACAGAATCATTAAGAAAATGATTGGAAAAGACCACTAAGATCATCTAGTCCAACCCTAACCCATGCCCACTAACCTACGTCCTTCAAAGCCACATCTAAACATTTCCTGAACATCTCCAGAGATGGTGACTCCACCACCTTCCTGGGCAGCCTGTGCCAGTGCCTCACCGTTCTTTCTGAGAAGAAATGTTTCCTAATATTGAACCTGAACCACCCCTGGAGCAACTTGAGACCATGCCCTCTCATCTTATCACTGCTATCTGAGAGAAGAGGCTGATACACACCTCACCACCACCTTCTTTCACAGACTTGTGGAGAGTGATAAGGTCTCTCCCGAGCCTCCTCTCCTCCAGACTAAACAATCCCAGTTCCCTGAGCCTCTTCCCATAAGACCTGTATTTGAGATCCTTTACCAGCCTTATTGCCTTTCACTGGACATGCTCCAGGGCCTCAATGTCTTTCTTGAACGGAGGGGCCCAAAACAAAACTTAGGCTTTGTATTCTCACTTCTACCAGTGATACAACCGCTCCACATATGGTACCTCTAATGACAGGTAATTTCCAATCCATCAAGAAAAACAGCATTTCTTTCTGTGTGTAGAACAAAAGCTATGCTATGTGACAAATCCTGTGTTCTTAATGCCTTATGTAGCACCAGTATTTAATCCATAGAGTCACACCCTTTGATATTTTTATTGTAATGTATACCGCATGTTGTTTGAATATTGTGGTGACCGTTCTGACCTCAAATTTGGAATTGACATTCAAGCAGTTTGAAGTGTCAGACCTGTAATAGTCCTGAACTTTTCTAAACAAACACACTCAAGTTCAGTGTATTACTGACAAAGCATACCACCAACTAACATAGGCAAGATTAAGTAATAAAAGGGGTTACAACACAGAGCTCCAACATTGCAAGCAAATGCTGCTGTGCCTAAGAGGTTTACATGAACAAACTGAAAGAAAAAATCTTAAATGCTTACAAGACCAAGGTTAATCTATTTCATGCTAATGTGAGAGGTTCACAAAGTATAGGACTATCAGAAGCCATCTAAAAATCTGTTGGCATGAGCTTGGGATGGCCACATGACCCACAAAAAGTGGCTATGGGAAGCTGCTCAGTGCTTTGAAATGTTAAAAGCAGGCACAGCAGAGAGGAGCAGGCATAGGAAATCGCTGTGACTTGATAAACATAGCAATTGCATATTCATACATGTAACAGTTATAGATGACCTAAGCATAGATTTGATGGAACAAGAGCAAACTTATAAGGAAATAGTTATTCTGAAAGAATATCTCCCTAAAAGTTAAAAAAAAAAAAAAAAAGGCTGTGTAGAAAATACCTTTATCTGTTGTTATTTTCTGCTCTTTTCAGCTCAGGAGCCAACCCCTCCCTTCAAGGCCAGGGAAAGCAACAGCCAAAGCATGAGGTTCCTCCAGAGCCCAGTTGCTGGGTTCACCAAATTCTGTTCTCCTCCAATCAGCTGCACAAGAGGACGCATCCCATCTTCCAGTCTTTATTTAATTGCCAAGGATTTCTGCATCCCCTTTTGGCACAGCTTACAATGAAGGTATTTCCCTCATGCTTACTTGCAACTCAAGGCCATCTCTAGGTTTCTCTGCAGAAACACAGGTTTCCCTAACTGCTGTACCCTGGAGGGAAGTGTAGAGAAGGCTTTGAGTGGGCCTGGGTATGTTTGGGCACACAGGTGGTAATTTAGACTTTCTGTTCCTCCCATAGCTGCTGCAGAGAAGGCTGACTATACCACTTCTTACCAGTATGGAAAATACCTGTATATAGCTTTGCTGTATGTGCTCAGGCATGCAAGTACCTCACTGACTTCAGTGGGCAATTGCTGCTCTTCAAATGTGCACGTATTTGTATTGCCACAGTGAGAGCCACCGATTGAACAACACATCACAAGGGGCTTCAAGCGTTAGTAAGGGTTTTGGGCCTTGTTGTGGGCACACCATCTTGTCCTAGAAAGGAAAGGGCACTTCCTCATGCTAGGAGAACAGAAACCTCTGCCTCTTCTCCAAACAGGTCAAGTCACAGACCCAGATTGAGGGTAAACTTTCACTTCTGCTATTTTACTACAAGAGAGCCCAGCAGAAATATTTACTGAGTTAATTTTCAGACTCCCTTTACTTATTCAGCAGGACTTAAAGTGACTGATCTCTTGACTTCTTCAGAGACACTAAAAGATCTCTGACAGTTCTTTATGGATAATTATGACATTAGGGCCATGCCATGTTACTGTATTCTGCCATTAAACCATTAGTTACATCCTGCCATGAGAATTTATGCCGAATGGGAAAATAATCACTGAATCATTAAGGTTGGAAAAGACCTCTAAGATCATCCAGCCCAACTGTCCACCTACCACCAATATACCCCACTAAACCATGTCCCTTAGTAAGTACAACATCTGAATGTTTCTTGAACACCTCCATGGTTGCTCCATCACCTTCCTGGGCAGTTTGTTCCAGTGCCTAACCACTCTTCTGGAGAAGAAATTTTTCCTAATGTCCAACCTGAATCTCCCCTGGTGCAACTTGAGGCTGTTTCCTCTCATCCTATGTCTAGTTACACAGGAGAAGAGGGTAACTCTGACCTCACCACAGCCTCCTTTCAGGTAGTTGTAGAGAGTTATAAGGTCTTCCCTCAGTCTCCTCTCCCCCAGTCTGAACAATTCCAGTTCCTTCAGCTGCTCCTCATAGGATTTGTGCTCCAGTCCCCACAGCTTCATTGCCCTTCTCTGGACATGCTCCAGGGCCTCAATGTCTTATAGTAAGGGGCACAAAACTGAACGTAGTACTGAAGCTGCGGCCTCACCAATGCTGAGTACGGAGAGACAACTGCTTCCCTACTCTTACTGGCAACCCTATTTCTGATACAAGCCAGGATGCCATTGGCCTTCTTGGCCACCTGGGCACACTGCTGGCTCATGTTCAGCTGAGCATTGACCAATACCCCCAAGTCCATTTCTTCCACACAGTCTTCCAGACGCTCTGCCCCAACCCTGTAGTGTTGCCTGGGGTTGTTGTGGCCAAAGTGCAGGACTCAGCACTTGGTCTTCTTGAATTTCATCGCATTGGCTCACCTCAGCGATCCAACCTGTCCAGATCCCTCTGTAGGGCCTTCCTACCTCCAGGCACATTGAGACTTCCTCCTAATTTGGAGGAGTCTGCAAACTTACTGAGGGCGCACTCAGTCCCCTCGCCCAAGTCATCAATAAAGATACTGAACAGGACAAGTCACAATACCATTCCCTGGGGAACACCACTCATGACTAGTCACTAGCTGGATTCAACTCCATTCACCACCACTCTCAGGGCCCGGCTCTCAAGCCAGTTCTCTAGCCAGCAAAGAGCTGTTTAAGCCATGGACTGCCAGCTTCTCCAGGAGAATACTGTGTCAAAGGCTTTGTCAATGGCATGCAGTCCCTTGTCCTTTGAGCAGACAACAAGAGAGAGTGGGGCCTGGGGGCTGCAGGTGCTGTGCATGCTCCAGTGGCATGGGCAGCATCAAGCTCCTTACTTTATTCATACTTTGTGCTCTCTCTGGGCCTCTCAATGCCTCTTTACCACTAGCTGCTCCCCTTGCTCAAATGCACGCATACATACAAGAAAGAACCTTCATTATGGCTATTGAAAACCTGATTAAAGACTTCTTACCTTACTACTGCATCTATCAGTCTGCAACATTTAAAAATACGTGACCACTTTTAATTTGCATTTTTAAATGAGTTAAGCATTATGTATTGCAACTTGAATATGTATTACTGAGTTCTACCTACCTTGAGTATCTGTTCTACAGTGTTATGAATTATTTGTTCAGTGGAAAAGTCATCATTGCTCACCTCATCAATTCGTAGAAAAAATGTTTACATGTGCCCATCTATTATCATACAGCTCAGTTGTCAGTTTTAATTAGGCTCTAATTCTTTCCAGTGCTAGTAATTCTTATCTATTTATCCATGTGTGGCAAGTGGGAAGTTGTTTTAGAATCCATAAAGTATTCACTGCTGTAATTAATATTGTGAATGTGTATTTTTCTTTACTGGCTTGCAAATCTCCCAGTGGGTTTCCTCCCTGCATGCATCGTGTTACCAGATCTAATGGGATTTATTTGTCACATGTTCTGCCACTGTTTTTTCATATTTGCTTTCACAAATCTGTTATGCTTGGACAGCTTCAGAGGCAACAATTATAATTAACTTTTCAATGCCATTCTCATCAATGATAAATGTGAGTTGCCATATGTCACCTTTATTAAGGTTTATTTATGCACAGGATAAACTTACTACTACTTAGAATTAGTAATTTCCTTGAGGGATTTTCGATGTTGCTTTGGGTTGATTACAAATATGTGTTTTTTTGTAATCATCCAGATGTTCTACAAAATTGCCGTTTTGCCATTTATTTTTCATTTTTGCTAGTTGTGGTCTCTTTAAAATAGGAGACTGACAATGGGAATATCTAGAACTAGTATTTGGCTGTCCACAACCATTAGCAGAAATCATGCAACTGTCCTTTTAGATTTTCATGACACAGCTGGATGACTTACGACATGGAAACCTAATCTCTATATTGCCTCCGTAGAATGGAAAAAAGACATGGAATACTTTGAAAGAAAACAAAACGCATATAAGACCACACATGTGAGACCTGACAAGAAAATGACCAAAGTTCACACTAATTGTAAAGTCAGGTTTTCTTAAGCAGGTGCTTGCTTTTAAACAATACTTTGTGAATTTGATGTTATATTTGCAAAGTAACAAGTTCACGTTTTAAGGCATTCTAAAAACATTTGGCATAAGAATCATAAAATACAGAGGACACTGGAAGTCACCTAAAACAGCGTTAGTGCTCTTTGTATACAGTAATCCACAAATAACTTTTAGAAGAAACAAAACAAATCAGAGAGGAGAAAATAGCCCAGGCAGTATCAAATAAATACCATGCAGGAATAATGAAAGAACTTGCTAGCAGAAATAAAGAATACAAATGAGCAGATGAAAAAGGATAACATTAAGTATCATTTACATTTTAAAAAGCAACAGACTTATTTTACATGGCAGTAACCATAAGAAAAAAATTCAATGAAATATAATAATTATTTCCAAATGTGCACAGGAGGCTTAGTTTTCAGGCAGCTGCATGGAGATGCATCTGGAAAAGATGGTACAAATTTTTTTACAGAAAGACAGGCATTTGCTAGTCATTTTTTAAAAATTTCATTACTTGTTCTAAGGATAGACATCTTATTTTATCTCTTCTCAATTATTTTGTCATTTTTTCCTCCCCCCATGCCAGGCACAAAGCTCACAAATCACACTGTGAAACTAAGCTGTGCACTGATGCTAATGTCAAAATATGGCAGTTGCTAGTGATGGTTATTTAATTTAAAGAAGCTGAGAGTTCCAGCTCTGAAAACTCTAGGCAAAAAATAACTCCTAGATTCACATTTAAGCACCAAAAAGAGGTGAAAAAGTAATTTCATATCACATAGAGAGATGCTGAGAATTAGAGCCTGGCATTCACCAAACAATTTCTTAGCCTTATCTCCAAAAATCGCCTGTCCTACCAGTGACAAAATCCTGCTGTAGTAAAGGCACTATCAGAACAACACAGACAAGAGTCTGGAGTGAAAATCTAGTGTTTAGCAAGAAAAATGAACAGCTATCATTCAGATACACTGTGCACTGACATTGCTCAGTATGTCTGCACTTGAACATTTTCTTTATGTGTATACCTTGACATTATGGGCTTGGTGTTTGAATCCTGGGCTGGCAGCTATGGTCAGTACTGTTAGGAGAACAGGTTACAGGTTCAGCCTCATCCTTTCAGTTCTTAAAGTACTTGTAAACCTCTCACTTTTTTTTTTTTTTTTGCTAGAAAGAAGGTTTCCAGTTTTGTTCTGCCACTTATGTCAAGCATCAATGGTTCCACTGCTTTGTAAAGTTTCAGCATTTTTTTTAGTGGTTTAGAGGGAAAATTACAAATTGGTGTCCAGCTCTAAGGAAAATACATGCATCAGTGGGGGACAACTGGCCCACATTTTCCACTTTGATAGCAAAAATAGTATGCCCCAGATGTAAATATGTAAGTACCCCAGAAACTAAATTGAACCAGACACATTTAGGAGTGGGAGAGGTGATAAAGTTACTTTACTTGGCCTCTTCATGTGAAGCAGCAAATATTAATATTATAAAATTTCTGTGGCATTTCAGCTGCCTGGACATGAAGGATTTTCTATCTCTAAGGTCCTCAGTTTTAATATTTTTATAATCACTTACTCAAAAAGATTGCTTGCCCTATAACATAAGGCAGACTTATTATATCAGACTTGTTTTTTTCTAGATTATTTATATTAGCCACAGATATAGCATAAGTGACCTACTGTAAAAAAAAAAAAAAAAAAAAGTAAACTTCCTGTAATGCATTTTTGTTAAAAAAGATAATATACCAATTTAAGAAACAGGCCAAGAAAAGTTAATGGAAGAACCATAAAGAAGTCAATTCCTGAAATTATTGCTTTCCTAGCTTTTCATGCTCTCTCTCATAATAACTTCAGATATTAAGGTGGTTACTGCTCAAAAAATTTACTTAAGGCTTTATCCTTTAAGAATATGAGAAAAGAAGAAATACAACATAAGTAGCGAGTGAGGAAGCCTCAGGCTGAAGATTTGCACTATATTCTTTGGGACTTATTGGTAAATTCCTTCTTTATTTCAGAAGGAAGATGTGATGGTTTTTCATACTCACAAAAAATTGGCCATTAAATTTTGGAAAGTCTGCTAAAGTAATAGTACTGTGAGTAGTAATGTAGAGTAGAACTGTGAGTAGTAATAGGAAACATCCCCTATTACTACTTTACAGGGTTGCAGGGAGTAGCTCCTACATTCTGCTGGCAAACCTACACAAAGGTATAACAGATGTAAAGGGGTATGAATATACCCACAAGCAGCCATGTGGGTATACTGAGGAAAGTGCCACATGCATAAGGCTGTGCAGCACAACCCCAAAATAATCAGCTCCCGAAGGTAGAATCTTTAAAGCAAGGCACTCAGCATGGCAACTTAGCTCAAATACAGTATCTGGCATGACTGTGTCGTCTCTTCTTCTGAGTTATCTCTATGACAGCTATTTTTGCTTTTCCTATGTGATTATGCAGACATGACATTTGACTTGGGCAGAGGCACCTATATGCAAAATTGTGATCCTCAAAATCACTACCTTTTTTAACTTGTGTGGCTCAGTTTTCACCTCTTCTGCTTCTGGACACAAATACACTTCCCACCTTGCTGCTTAGCACTAATGTCTTTCTTACGCCCAATTGACCCAGAAAATAGGCCTTTACTTATCTCCTCAGGGGTGTTTGTTTGGAAGGCTTTTCTGGAAGGCGAGCAGAAGGAACCTGATGTAAAATGTAGGGACAGTTGCCACTTTCTTTTAAAGCATAAACAAAGGAAAGCCTCTGCTATTTTTCATGCAATAGTGCAATGACTGGAGAAGAGAGCTCTTTCAGAACATGGGGGGAGGGAATCCAATTATCTCTTCTGAATACAGGAATTGAAATCTACATCTTTCTCCCTCCTGGTGAGAGCCTGTCACCAGGACTCACCCAGTTCCACCAGGGCAAGCTTAATGCTCACCAATTCCTGACACGTTGCTGGACTCATGCATGCTGCCCTCTGATAGTGCCTAGTCACCTGGAAATATGACTGAGCTTTTTGTTGTTCTCACCTGCATACCAGTGCAAAATAAGGTCTACACTTCACTGTTATAAATGGTAATATTCTTACATGGGTGCTTAGAAAGTTTAAGCTCTTTTGCTATCAGCAGAGAGAATTTTACTGCAAACAGGTAAATGACCTGCTTACCCTCAAGCCAATTACTGAGCTCATTATTATGTTTCATCTTCTTACTGAATAAAAAGTTTCCTGAGAGCCTGTTAGCTGCTAACTTCTGATTGAGTCTGTGATGGCAGGAGGGCACTCCAAAGGCATCTTTGCGGAGCAAACACTAACCCCCAGCAGGACGCAAGAGGACTGGGTCCCAGTACCAAAGTACTGTGGGGATTATTTTGGAAACTATTTTGGCACAAGTGCCTACCAGCTACATGAAAAAGAGAACTCACCTTCATCCCTAACTAAAATGAGATTTAGCTAGAACATGTCTTATAGTTTAATTTCTCTTGGCTCTCTGCAGATACCAGCGATCTTAGCATACAAATCATACCAATTTTTATTTTATTTTTTTTTCAGTCTTAACATTTTAATATAATAAATTAATTTTATTTTTAACTAAACACTAGCTACAGATAAGAAAAAAAAATCCAGGATGTCTGCAAACCGTAAGTACCTATTCTTTTACTATGTGGCAAATGCTTCAGCCTGTTCTTAAAATCCTGAGCAACCCATGTGTCTCCTCTAGCTTGTAAGATCCAGTCTGGTTACCAGAAAAATCAGACTACATGTGGAAATTAGCTTCTACCATCTATGTTGATCAGAATCTTTTAAGTAATCCACAGAGCAATAAGAAGATGGTATGAGATTTGAGGCATCTTCTTAGATGTATGACAGTGCTGTAATCTAGCAGGCATTAAACAACTCTCAAGCAATCCCAATTCTTCCTGTAGAATTCAAGATTTGTGAGGTGAGAAAAGCAGCAAATGAGAGAAAAAACACTCCTGGCTTAGTGATTCTGTATTTGCTTGGCACAGGAGGGCAAGTTCCTGCTCCAAGGACTGTTTATGCATTTTAACAAGTGACAGTTTCAATGAAAAATCCAAGTGCAGAAACAAAATACATCTGATCACTTGAACAGATATTTATCACTGATAGTCAATATCAGTCTTAGTCAGCAAACACCACACCATCTCACTTTGACTTCTGTACCAATTTTCCTTGTTATGCATGAAGACAAACCTGCAAGGATGCTGCAACATGCAGAAAATTCCTGCTAAATCAGTTCAAAGAGATTAATTAATAGAATTAATCAATTTCAACCATGAGATCAAAGAAATGTCCCATCAGATGACAGTTTAGAATAACTCAAGAAAGATTAATTTATATCCCAGTGTTCTCTTGATCCCAATAGTTTGTTGATGACAGAAGAGTACAAAAAAATCATTTTATCATCAATCACTTTCATTGCTGTTTGAATGCCTGCTGTGTACAAGGGTCGACACATTCCTCTGGTTTTAGACAAGAAAGCAACCTGTCAGTAACCGCTGAACTTCTAGTTGCTCAAATGACCACTTGGGGAAGAACACGCACAAAATAGCTGCTGTGGCGAATGTTTAACAGAAGGCTTTGTATGGAAAAACACAACTTGTTTCTCTTGAAGTTAGTAACGTTCAAGCCATATATAACAATTACTGATGAACCTGCAGCAACACGTCCTTCAGTGTATTCCTTGCACACTATAGGTACGTATACTTCCAGTTTACCTACACGTACTACATTTAGCCACTCGCAATAGGCTCTAATTATTATTATAATATTAAAATATTACTGCATTGTAATCAGTTTATAATAGTGAAATAAATACTGGCCCTGTTTACACAGTCCAGCAATGCAATGAAAATCAGAGCTATCAAGCAGCTGAACACACCACTGGCATCCACTTATGAATTTCTGACCTGCAGCACAGGTCAGAACAGACGTACTGTTATACAAGGTGTGCAGAAGTACAGAACTTTATGTTCCTTAGCCTCATACTCACTTAATGCTACAGAATGTATAGTGCCAAGCCAGGAGCTTGGAGCCTCACCAGTTTGTGGAAGGAATTACGTGGCCCAGCAGCTTGCATTAGTGCAAGGGTATGTATCTCAGTGCTTCTCCCAGTCCAGATACCTGCTTTCTCAATTCCAGTATATTGGTGTGATCCCACTGAATTAGACTACAGTAATGTAAATAAAGTCAGCCAACTTTTGGTTGTTATCTCTTGTGACTCCACTTTGGCTCTTTCAACTCAGCCAACACAGTGATTTAAGATTCACCATGCTTTATGCTGATGCACCGAGCTTTATTTGTCTTTCAAACATAGCAGATGCAGCCCAAAGTTAGAGCTTGAGCTCTCTATTTAACATAGGGGTAAAGTCAGTCACCAAAGAGAGGAACTCCAGGAGCTACTACGAGCTAGTCACTCAGCAAGTCAGTTGAAACAGAAGTGGACCAAACACTCTCACACTCTATGACTTAAATCTCTCAAGGGAGGATCTGTTTGCATATCAGATTCTAGAAGTCATTTTTGGTGTTTTCATTTTAAAGTACCTGACAAGTAAAAAAGAAGAGGGAGTGAGAAATGGGAGAGAACAAAGAACTGGAAGACCACTCATGGTGACCTACCCAGCACCTGAAGAACCTTACCCAGAAGATGGGAGAGGAGATCTGGGCTCACACCTTTCACCTACCTTTGACCACTTTAACCAGCAATGAATTGGGCGGGGTACCCTTAATCCCCAGATTTTTAGCCGCTTATGATTTTGGCAATAAAGCATTTCCTACTGGCATCCATGTCCTAACAGGCCACAGCTGAATATTTTTATTTCATTTTAACACATACCTTATTCTGGAAAATTCCCATCAACTTCAAAGGAAGCCTAAAAACTTAAGAAGAGTTCAGTTCTCACATTATCCGTGGCCACGTCTGTATTTATTTTCCCATACAAGCCTTGGCATGCTTCAGGGTCCTGCTCAGATCACTCTGAACAATACCTGGCGGCAACATGCCACAGCTCACGCTCAGACTCAAGGCTTAAGCTTCCCTGTAAGGGAACTGGGTCATAGAGGTGTGGGAACAGGAAGGTCTCCTGCATATCATGACAAGTAGTAGACTACCTGCTTAAGAAGTTTCCCTTGTTATTCAACAGAGAACAGCTCTCAGAAAATGCCAATTGCATGGAAGCTCAAAAGACAGAAACTAAAAAAAAAGTGTACCTGAAAAGAAGCACGCATTGCTTGGTTTTGGATAAATTGGAACTATCATAGAAACCCAATTATTATTATTAAAAGTTAGCGCATGGAGCAAGCCAAACAACAGTCACTCATCAATTCACAATGGAGAGCATGGCAACTATTCAAACTGACTTTTTCTTTTCCTCCTTACCAGGAATTTGAGGTTGACAAGTGCTGTTATGTCCACTTTTACCAAGGAGAATGTGAAAATAGTGACTTGACACATCCTATTTCCTATGGAAAAGAAATTTTTAGCAAGTTGCAGTTCAGCTCTTTGTATACTCAGTTCTCAGTGTGCAGTGATAGAACCAGGCCATTTTCCTCCTTTTTAAAGAATGTTTTTTTTCTAATATTTCCAAAGATATAATGGATATAACGAATAGAAAATTTCCTTATCATGCACATATTTTTAACTACTTTAATCTGTTTTCTACATTTTCCTTAGCATTCTCTTATAGTAGTAATGATGATTGTTTTTATTTTCTTGTTTCTTTGGGAAATTTGCTTTCTTATATAATTTTTTTGTTAGTTTGTTGTCTGTATCTTCATTTAGTTGTCTATTTTTAAACTATGCTTTTCTTTCTGCCTCTGAGTGCTTTTGGCCTTCTAGCTTATGTATTTTCTCTGTGAGAAGTTGTATTGCCTCTGTCTCCATCAACAATAAGTAAAATTCCATGTTTTCAAGATACTGCTTTCCAATTATGTTTAGTTTGTATAAAGCTATTATGGAACCGAATTCACCACTGCACAATCTGGGCTTTTTGTTTTGTATTCAAATCGACTTAAGATTTCACATTGACCCGTCTATCAATATCCAATTTCTAAGGAACAATTCCACTCATCTTCCAGGTGTTATTCTACTCATCTGAGAGAGCTCTATCTGAGCAATTTCCACAGTACAATCTTCTACACTGCAAAATACCTACATTTAATTCCCTTTTAGGTATGACTTTCCACAGATAGCTTTCTTTCTCTACAAAATAGTAGCTCTGTGAAAGCCTAGATATTGTTTCATTCCCCTGCCCCCACCCCCTTTCTTTTTTTTTTTTTTTGCTTCAGCTGTAAACTTTCAAATTTATTACTGCAAATATACTCCATGTGACAACTGAACTGTTGAATTTTTTTCACTTTGTCAGTCCACTTTTTTTGGTAAGACTAGTTTGTTAGCCCAATCAACCGTGCCATCACCTCTTTTCTTTCTAAAGCTTGCACTCTCATCCAAGCATGCTCTACAGCCTAGCCAAGTAACACTGCTTCATCTAAACTTAAGCCAGGCTCCTACTTGATGTTTCTCTCTCAGTTCTACTCTCCAAATGCTATTGCAATCTGATTGCAAAATAGGGACCCAATAAACCCTGAAAAAAGCAAAAGTTGTTAAAAAATATTATATAACTCCTCTTTTATGTATTTCACATACAATGAATACATCTCTCAATTTCCCTCCTTTCCAAAGTTTTACTCTTCTGTTTTTTTTTTTGTTTTTTTTGTTTGTTTGTTTTAAGCAAAAACTAGTAATTAGATTGCTCTTTTTTAATTGTAGGCTATTAAACAGCATCCACTGACTCTGGTCAAGATTACTGGGGAAAAGGGTAGCTTGTTCTGCCGATCTTTCTTTTAAGAAACTTTTCCTTTTTGAAGAGACAAAGTTCTCCTTTAAGATCCAATTATCCTTAACTTCTTTGCCACAGGATGGAGATTCTTATGAGCACCAGGTCTCTAAAAGTAAAAGGGGAGAGTTACCCCTTTCTGCAAGGAACCCAAAATTACTAGCCCCCAGGCAGAAAGCTACCAAAGCTCACATATCCGTGGTACTGGTTCATTCAGACCTACCTTCAAACAGCACTATCCACACTGGCCAGTGTGTTTTGAATACAAGGTGCCACATAATAAGGTGGCCTATTCTAACCTATTCAAAGCAGTTTATTAGAAGTCCTTATAAATCTATCATCTTCTTGATTAATTTTTTCTGGTATCACAAATACATATGAGGCAGCGTTCCGTCAGCAAGTGCTATCAGAGCACTGCATGCCAATCCATGGGTCCTGATGAAACATCAGTGGGAGAAATGCACTTAGTTCTAGCCACAGATGCTCCATAAATATTAAGCTAAAGTTGAGCAGAAAAGACTTCTGGATTGATCATGTCTGAGGAAACTAGAAAAGCTCAGCTCACTCATTCTTACAAAATGAAAACGGAGAAAAGATCATATTACTTTGTGAAGACACATCAAAAAGATCTTTTTGAGCTAATGGATCATGCTGGCATAAAAACAAAATCATTCAGTTCAGGCTGGAAATCACAAAAAGCATGCAAAGCGCCAGCTTCTGGAACAGTCTCTCAATGAAGACGTTGAGAAAAAAAAACCTAACATTATAAAGCACTCTGGTCAGTTTATGAAAAACGTTTATCTAACACACTGCCTGCAAAAACAGGAGATTGGTCTCAGAATGTCAGGAGTCAACCCCTCTGATCCCATAAGCCACATTCTCCAGTTCTCACAGAGCCATAATAGACAGACAGCTCCCAGAACATTTACTGTTCCCTCGTGGATTTGGGCTGAATGGCCTTTGCATCCCAGCAGAAGTTGTGCCCATTGGCTCATGCCGCAAACCAATGCATCCCACTCTCAAAATGAGTGTTATAACCCTAGAATTCAGGTTAATTTGATGTACAGACCAAAAACCCCAAAGCCTTCATCCCAAACCCTCCCTGTCATGCAAACTGAGATGTAATGTTCTTGCAATCCACAGTTCTCAGGCATCGGGGTATCCTGTCTCCAGCCTAAAGAGAAGAAACATTTTCTGGAATAAGAATGTGTCCTAGAGTAAGATTTTAAGATTGTTTCTCTGATTTTCTGTCTTTTTAGCAACAGTAATACTAATAACCACAGTGAAAAGTGAATGTCTTTATGCCAGCTTATCACCTGGGTGAAACATTGCACTGATAATTTGAGAAGATGAGATTTAAGAGGCAATAGCAGCATCCAGGACTGTGTGTTCCACCAAAGTCAAAACACTTACAGCAAGTAAGTGTCAAAATCAAGGATGTATGCCATTTATTAATAGAAGATGAAGTTATTGCTGAGTTAAGAAGTAGCCTCAAGTTACTAGTATAATTAAAAACTGTGATTAAATATTAAGATGACTGAAAAAAAATTAAATTGTGAGCTGTCAAAGTGCAAAGTAAAAAAATCTGAAGACAGATTTCAGAAGAAGTAGGAACATCCTTTTCCTTCCTTTTCCATTTCTTCTTGCTACTAACCCTTTTTTGTCCTTTCTAACATAATCTCAAAACTTTTTTCTCTGATTTTTGAATAGGTTATCAAGGTTATTTTCCCATACAATATACTTCTGTTTATAATATGCTATAATATGTGTTTGGAAATTGCTGAAGAAGCCTTTTCTACGTAAAATAGAAAAAATGTGATAGTGAAAAGGACAACCACTTCTGGGACAGAACTGCAATCAGCAGGAACAAAATAAGCATTTGTGGATAGAGTTAGGAAAGAAGAGAAGGGAAAGAACAGTGGCATGGTTTGATTGTGGGTTATTTGGTTATCTAAATGTTGGGGTTTATTTCAAGATTTTTCCATATTCATTTTCTTTGCTGTTCAGAACTATTCTTAATTTGGGTAAACAAAAACCTTCTCTTTTGTGTCATCTAATGGATGTCAGAGACTGCTATGACTTCTTTGGTGCCGAGGATGACCTAAGGAGACAGTAAACTGCTGAAGCGAGATCAAGAAGGCAGCTTGTGCACTGACAACACAGGTAGCCAGAAGCTAGATCATCTCATCCATAAAAATGCCCTCTTTTATGTAATTTGGTTTATGTTTTTTTGGTTGGTTGGTTGGGCTTTTGGGGTGGGAACACGGGAGACTCAAGAGCCATTATTAATCTGCCTGACCGAGGCAGTAGGCACTTTGGCTAGTCTAGTGTTAGCAAGTAGTAGCCTACTTGCACTGCTGAGGCCATAGTAGAGAAGAAATGCAGATTCCCATGAGATATTTCAGTTAGATCAATGCTTTCCTGTGAGCAAAGAGCCTTATTTTTCCCTGAAAAACTCGCTTCTGGCATGGAAAAACCTATATTATGCCTCAAAATACATATATATATACATATACATATATATATTCTCCAATTTATGCCAACAAATAATAGTAATGCAGCCTTGTCCACACTATTCCAGGTGTGCATTCCTCCTTCTTAATCCTGTCCACCACAACCTGGATGAAGATATTCATCTTCCATAAGTGTCCTGTGTCCCTATTACTGGATGCTAACTCTGTAGCAATGCAAATGAGACACTCATAGCTATAGTACAGAGTATAACTACATCTACATACACAAGCCATGGCTGGCTAAGGCAAAATGCAATGCTGAATAAACTGCAGTATATGTAAACTGCATTCATGAGTTCCTTTCTCATCAGTTTTTCCATAGATTATGAGAAACAGCTCTTATGCACACCTACACATTAGTTTAGAATGACAAACGTACAGTGACCAGTGGATTGGTGAATACATCTGGGAGAAAATAACGCTGGTTCCCATTCCCAGACAAACCCCTATTTAGTTGGCAGATTTCAAAAAGATGGTTGAGAATTCAGTAGAGATGACAGGAGACTTCTCCCCACTGTGAAGACTGTCAGCCCGTGCCAGTACATACATTCTGCTTAAAAAGAGCTGGTGATTTTCTGTCTTGAGATCTGCCATAGAGACTGCCTCACAGCACAATCTCCAATCATACAGATGGAGATAGCCACAACTTCACCATTGCTGTCCTGTTTCAGTCTTGCTTCCCCACAGCTTAAAAATCTTGAGTTTCTGCATCTATAACTTTAAAAAGGATTTCTACAATGGAAAAATAGTGTTGGTTATGGTTTACTGGAAATCCCAAACACTTCTGCAAAGCCTGATGAGAAATGTGCCTCTAGAGTATAGGTACATTTTTCTTTCCTGCCATATCTCTGTTGAGTGACATTTCATACCTTTTATCCACAAATTTTTGATTTGACCATTTACACCTACCTTTTCCATGGCTTTGCACTTGTGTTAAGCATGTTTTTGCTGTGAAGATCATGTTCATGTAAGTGCTCAGACCACTATGGAAGTAATAGTATCCATAACTCATTTTATAGAAAAATTTTATGCTGAATTTCATTCCTGATCTGCATGTTTTCATTTTATCATACAATAGCAGCCCAGGTGCAAAACACATATGCAAACCTAGATTATTGAATATAAACATCCAAGACTCCTTACACACAGGAGTAGTGGAATGAGTGTTTGTTTTGCGAGAAAAAACAGTATACAGCTTTTTCTTTTTGACAATTTTACTTGATGCTAAAAATAGTATTTTTCTCCTTGTATTATTAACGATCTGATTTTCCTGATGCAATATTAGTATATATTCTTTTAGGGAAGAAGACCGAGTATATCATTGTAACAATTTCTTGTTCTGAGGTTTTCATCAAATTAATCTTTTCCTACTCTTGGTAAAAAGGCATAGGTTATATGTCAGCTTATTTGAATTCTTTAACATTAGCTTTATGCCGAGTGAAGCAAGACTCACAGCAACTCTAGGCAGCTGATGAAAAGACTACCCAGACATTCAATATTCAGTCCATGTGCAGTAGCCAGGCAATGATGGAGAAAAACTACCTAGTGAAGCATCTGCAGCAAAACACTGGTTTCAGCGAATTTCACTATTGTGTTTGACTGTTTTTCTTTTTTAATATACATTTTAGCAAAGGCAAAAACTACGTCCCAGATTAAAGAAAAAAATACTGTTAATTTCTACTCTGTTCAATGGCCTTTGTTGGAGCTGAGATCTGACCATTTCTCAGGAAGTTGTAAGAATACGGCATAGTGCCTTTGGGATCACATTAAGGAGTAATTGCCACTCCCAGAAAGGACTCAAATCCAAGTGGCACATTCAGGGAACAAGAGAAGCTATGGAGTATCACTGTATCTCTCATGTCCTTCCTCTTGTGTTTGCTGACACTATGAAGAGAGATGACTATGACTCAGAAGACAGATGGCAAAACATAGTTCATGTTCCAAAATACCAACTGCAATAGGACTGAGCTATGTCAGTAGAGCTCTGCTGATCTGCTTCCATTTCTGCAGGAGGATTGGAGAACAGCAGCTCAAGCATGACTGGTACCACAAATAGTTAATAGTTAAACACCATCTTGTTCCAAAGTATAATTAGGCATCCAAGTTTCTGCTTTCTCCATGCAACAAGAATGGTGGGGCTGAAGACAGATCCCTTCTGACATGGGTGTGGTTCAGCATGTACAGCCAACAGCCTCGTTAACTCAGACTGCAAGAGGACACCAAAACAAGGGTGAAGAATCAACTCACAGAATTATGGAGGCTGTACAACTTCAGGCTGTGTGCTCCGAGGCAGGAATATGATCTGAGCTCAGGCCTTCCATGTGACAGAAGTCAACTTCTCAATCTCACGCACAGTCTCTGCAACTCTCTCATATCTAGTGCTGTAACATCTCAGAAGCTATCCTCATCAACCAGAAAACGGGGGCACAGTGAGGTTTTGAAAGGATCCTGCAGCAGCCTCATAAGAGTACTTTGGAGATAAAGTTACAGTTCTGAGAAAACAGAGCATGGTGTCAGCATTTTCATAAGACTGGTGGTGCACACAATACACCAAATTGTTTTGTAAACAAATATAAAGCAAATAGTAGGCAGAAAAATTGGAAGAGCTGTTTGAGGGAATAACAGCAATATTAGTGAGATAAAATCATTACATAGGCATGTCTCCCACTGAGGAGTTTTTATTCTCATGTTTTTGTGAACAGTGGTGGAAAAAAAATAAAAGGATTATTAGATGCAACAAAGAAAATTCAAACAGAGCCCTTGCCTTGCCAAATAAGAATCCAGTGCACATCTAAAGGCAAATCAATGGAAATTCTCCCTTATCTAGCACTATTCCCTAAATAATCTACACATAAAACTTTTAGTAGAACACAGAATCACAACCATAGAATGGCTTGGATTGGAAGGAACCATCTAGTTCCAACCACTTTGCCATAGCCATGCTCACCTCCCTCTAGACCAGGCTGCCCAAATCCCCCTCCAGTATGAAACATTTCTAGGGATGGGACATCCACAGCTTCTCTGGGCAGTTCGTTTTAGTGCCTCACTTCCTTCATAGTGAAGAATTTCTACTGAATATCAAAATCTACCCTGTTCAAGTTTAAGCCATTATCCATGTCCAATCACTACACTCTTAGATATGGAGTCTTTTCATATCTTTTATTTAGCCCTCCTTTAAGTACCAGAAGGAACAGATGAAATGAAAATATTGTTTGCACCTTTGATGTGAGGCTTTGTCCAAGTAAAATACAGAAATATGCAACATATTTTGGCTTAGAACATGGGATTGACAGGGCTTCTTCTATTTGTCAATCAACAGACATATATATATAGAATCCTATTGATTTTATGTATGGAGACCAGTATATTTATAATCTCAGTTTTTCCTGATACTTGATAAGTTTTTAAAGTTGCTTTCCAGCTGGCCTATCTATGTCCACTGTGTTGTTGTACTGGAACAACTTCTCAAACTACTAATCAGTTCTGTGGAAAAAATGTTATCCTTCTCTGGGTTTCTTTTACCACTCCACATCATTGGTAAAAAGCATTTATATTGTAATTTTAATCCTGATCTTAAAGTAAACAAAATAGTTTCCTAATTATATATTTTGAATCACTTGATTTCACAACGAAGCTTTTAAATAACTATCCTAACTTGCCAAGAGTCCAAGAGACTTGGACAAAAAAAAAAATCAGATCTATATTAGAGTTATTAGAATCAGAATCAAAGTTGGAAAAGACCACTAAGATAATCACGTCCAACCATCAGCCAATTAACACCATGCCCACTAACCATGTCCCTCAGTGCCACATCTATACATTTCTTGAACAGCTCCAGGGACAGCAACTCCACCATCTCCTGGCTCCAGTGCCTTACTACTCTGAAACAAAATATATCTAATATCCAATCTGAGGTATTAGGATACATTTTGGAGTTTCAAGTCTGGGAATAACTATCTGCAGACTCAAAATTATGATGAAACAGTAGCTTTGCTTTAATATGTAACCAGGACCAGGCATTGTCCATCTAAAATAGTTAATAATTAATATGGGATATCATTGGTCTCCCTAAAGATTCTCCAGATGATGTTAGTAGCCTTTAATTTGGCCCAAAATTCAAAGCTGGAGCCTTTGAAGACTAGATCTTTACTGCCACATACATTTAATTTTTAAGAATCAGAATTCTTTTGGATATTAATTTCAAGAAGAAATATCCTGAAGTAATGAAATCTACCTATCATTCTTCATGATAGTTAATTTTTAACACACAGAGGCAAGGGCGTGGTGGGTTTTTTGTTGTTGTTTTTGTTCACAGAAAGTGTCATCATGGATCTACAAATGTATCAAGTAAATTGTTTAAAATCAACTTATTTTCCTTCAAATATACCCATTTTTCCCAGAAGAGACAGAGCACAAGCAAATTCTAAAATTTGATACTTCAGACTCACTAGTTGGCATTTTATTGTTTTATGTTGTCTCGTGTGGGTTCTTGCATCCTGAGCTTTGTTTTTAATTTCATGTTTTTCTGAAATACACATAGTTAAAGAAAGATTTCTCCTTAAAACATTATGGGCCATCAAAGGAATTTCATTTTTTATGCCTAAGAACAGCATGTCTCTTATAGATCTGAGAGTGTAGACTTGCAGAATGTGGAAGACATATTTCAAATAGCAATTTTAAAAATCCTTTTCACTGTTTCATAACATAGAACATAGACTTCTTAAAATTAAAATTAAATATTGATTATTTAGTCAGTAAAATATCCTTACAGTCCAGTGAGTTTATTTCAAGAATCAAAGACAACTGTCCTTTCTGCGGGCTGATATTACTAAAGTTTCAGAGAGGAATAATAAAATAAAGATTTGGCTCTCTGAATTATCAGCACTTCAGCAGAAGGATTAAAGTACTAATCTAGAACTCTGTCATAATTGTCTGTCATTTATTTTTGCTGAGGTGCACGCAGTTTCTTTAGTCAAAGCACAGAAAGGACTTTAGTTCTTTGAAGAACAGGGGAATGTAAAACTGCAGAGATGTGCTGAAGTCAGCTTGACCTAGTTTGACAGGGGCAAAATAAAAAGTTTACTGCAGAAAGCTCTAACCCTAGTCATCCTCTGTGTTACAAGGAGGTCTGGGAGTGGAAAGCCCCAAAAAAACTGCAGTCCGGTATCAGGAAAACTGAACTCAAAACCTTGGCCTCCTAAAATATGGCTTCTGCATTGTTTCTCCTACCACCCTGACAGAGGTCTTGGTCAGCTAAACCTCCTGACCCTACAAGCTATCAACCAAACTTTTCATATAGCTGAGAAGGTACTGATCATGTCTGAGACTGAACAAGGGAATATGGTTGGAAAAGGGTAGTACCTTTTCAGACCCTCTCCTCACCCTTTTGTTTTATATACTGAAGTACAAATCAAGAAACAGTTTCTAGAGCAGGAACTGTTCAGTCCAGTTAAAGGAGGCGAAAAGCAAAAGCAAGGGGATGTTGTCTTTGTGATCCTATTTTACACACAGAGTATGCAGCAAGAGAAATTAAGTGCCCTGCACAGGTGGAGAGCAGCTCTCTCTGGCAAAGGTGTATTTCAAGCTACTCTACCCATCGCTACAGCATAACAAATTTTATGTACTTAAAAGGGCAGAACTGTGAACTGTTAGTAAAGAAACTTCTGGATCCCGACCTAAACTGGGAACATGGAAGAAGAGGCAGGGGAAAAAAAAAAAGAAATCAAACGTGCTAGACTACTGTGGAATCCTTGATTACAGTATATTACATCTTGTTGTTAACCTGCTTTTTATCTTTACCGGCAAACACAGAAGTAAGAACATCTCTCTCTCTCAGACTTCTCTGACCTCCATTAAGAAAGGTGTGCTCACTTTGAGTAAGTAAAAAATGATGCATGCACAATTCTATGTGTTCGCTCTAATGTTCCATGTAGTAAGTATTGTGTCAAAAGATGAAATTGCTAAAAAGTGGCCTTGACTACTTTAAATCACATATTTGTTTCTCCCCACTATTGAAAAATACACAAAATAAATAAAACAGTGGAAGGATGCCAAAAAGGTATTTGTGTTCATGTTGTATTGTGGCTCACCACATTATACTGAAGATCTCCGTATTATAGCATGCTGAATGCTGTAAGAATTGGCCTGCCAGCATTGAGCAATGTCATTCTCTTACAGAAGTGGATGGAGGAAGTAAATCCTCTCTTTGATTGCATATTAATAAAGATGGGAAGGGGTTATTCATATGAGGAAATTAAACTATTATGTATTTTATCTGTGATAATCAATCATACTAAAATAAAAGGAGAGCATTAATAAACTATTTAATCTCAATGTGATGCCTCTACTTCTAAGCAGTACTGACAAAGCATGTTTGAGAAGTTTTTTAGATTTCATATCTTACAGTTATTAGGAAATAAAATCCAGCTATTTTTCCACTCAAATGTCTTCAAATCCTATTTCATTATTTTGCCCAAACAATTTTCAGCATGTGGTCTGCACATGGTATATTTCCAAATTTAAAACGCTGATCACGGTAGAATTCTGACCAATAGCCATGAGAAACACAAAGTGTATACCTTAAACCTAAATACGTTTAAATAGTTCTACAAACTAAGTCCTTACATCTGTAGTAGGCTGACAAATGCCTGGATATACTTATTAATGTGGTTCCTTAGCTAATCTAGAAAATTATAAAGTTTGAAGATCAATAGGATAACGGAATGAAGATCGCAGGAATACACCATTGATCTGGCAGTAGCATGATACAGGCAGTGCAAAAAATACTAGCAAAGTAAACAGTTGGTCAAACAATTACTGCCAATTCTGCAACAGCCTTCTACTTCTTTTCCTTACCTCTCACACATGATAGCTATTACAAATACCAGAAATATTTCATTTTTTCTACACTCTACCAGTCTTTCATCTCAGTTTCTCCAGTATTGTCAGAAACAAAGAAGTTGAGGTTTTGTGGAATTAGGCTGTTTATGATTTTTCTTTATTTCTGTTCTTATCCTCAGCTTTCTCATTTTTTACAACTCCTGTCCTGAAAATACTGTAACAGCATCAATAACACGAAAGGGTTATGGAATAAATTTCTGTTAGACACAACATTGAAATCATGTCTGACATTGGCTAATAAGCATTATGTTATTTTCCATAGGAAAGGGTTTTTGTGCTACAGTCCATGGTTAATATTTACGTACCCCTTCCTTTTATGTGGTGCACCAACTCTCCTCAGAGATGTACTCTGATGCACCCTTCAGATTTAATGCCAACCATACAGGAAAGGACTGTGTCCTACCAATCCAAGTCTGTGTGTGAAACTCCTATTTTAGAGTGGAGGGAGGAGCCGCTACCTTCATTTTATTTTGAAAAGTACTTTTTGTTTTTAAATATAAATTTGGTTCAGTTTCACTCAATAGATATCACATATCTGCTCTGAAGTTATTCTCACCCATTAAATAAAATGCACATCACAGTACCATGGCGTTGCTTTGTTATGCTTCTTTACTAGCATGAGAATTATTGACACTGAACATTTTTCTCTTCAGTGTTCTGGCATTTAAAATCATGACTGCACTGTAAGTTATTCAGTATAGTAAATCTAAGAATGTTTTCCATTCGGCATAACTCTAACAGGAAGCAACACCTTATTTCCCAGGTGATCCTGTAGTCTTTCTCAAATTCTAGCTAGGTAATTACATTCTCACTGTTTGAGGTCTCCTCCTGACTCTGCAAAAGTATTCTTCATTTGTCATGAACAGTCTGTAGCAGTGCTGCAGGCTATGAAACACCCGCACTTGGGTGCTATGGTTGCCTTGGTACTTCAGTGTAATTTACCCAAGTCGTCTTCGATTCCCAAGTTCCTTCTATTCTATTTAAGATCATGGGATAAAACTTGACAGTTAGAGGGTGGAAGCTGTTTTTGGTATTTAGAATTTAATACTTGAGTTCATTAGCTTCCTAAAAATTCAAAACTATTCATTCTTCAATGGAAAGATAATGATTAACTGTATCTAAAGCCTCTAACATTGGTCAGAAAGCAATGGAGACGTTTTCTGGAGAAAAAAACATTATCACTGATACTAGGAGAGAGCAGACAATGAAGGAGCATCTAACAAGGAGAAATCACCATAGGTCAAGCTTTTTAACAGTAATTCTAACCTCAGCACTTACATACATAGTGCACACCTTAAAGCAGTGAAAGGAATATATGATAAAGGACTTAACTCAAGGAAAAGTAGTCCGTCAAAAAAAAAAAAAAGGAAAGAAACAAGAACCATACTTAAAGAAAGACATAATTTCAGGACAATTAAGCATTTCAGTAAATGCACATCTCATTCACTTTCAGAACACAGAACCATATATAGTGATCCAAAGGAAACACTTATCTGTGTAAACAACTGAACTGCTTTAAATAATCATGTTCTATTAGATGGTATTAAAGGTTCAATTATGAAGATAAGTAATTTATCCCTAATCCAAAAATATTATTTGAGATCATGTTTATTCTTATATTCAGTGAAGATTTCAGATAGACTTCAGGTAGAAGTAGAACATTCCTTACTCACAAATGAAACACTTGTACATCACATTCCATTACTTATCCCTAATTCAGAAACCTGTGGTGCAAGTTTGTTGTCTGAACCAAGCAGAATAGAAATCACAGAATCACACAATTGCAGGGTTTCGAAGGGACCTCAAGCAATCATAAGTCCAACCTCCCTGCTAAAGCTGGCACCCTACAGTAGGTTGCACAGTAGGCAAGTCTTGAATATCTTCATGGAAGGAGACTCCACAACCTCTCTGGGCAACCTGTTCCAGTGCTCTGTCACCTTTACCATAAAGAAATTCTTCTGCATGTTTGTATGGAATTTCCTGTGTTCAAGTTTTAGGCCGTTACTCCTTGTCCTATTGTTACACACCACCAAGAAGAGCCTGGCCTCATCCATTTGCCTCCTACATGCCTTTAGATATTTATCCCTCCATCTTCTTTTCCCCAGGCTGAACAGACTCAGATTACTCAGCCTTTCCTCATATGGGAGATGCTCCAGGCCCTTAATCATCTTTGTGGCCCTCCACTGGACTCCTTCTAGGAGACCTGTCTTTTTTTTATTATTATTACTTGGGGAGCCCAGAACTGGACACAGTATTCTAAACGTGGCCTTACCAGGGAAGAGTAGACAGGGAGGATCACCTCCCCTGATCTGCTGGCCACACTTTTTGATACACCCCAATCTGCAAAAGATTTTTCTATTTTATGCAGTAGAGCATAAGTTTTTTTCCTTCTCTTCCTTTTGGGATAGGATTTTCCTTCAGGTCTTGAGAAAACTTCCCAAAGTTTATATACCTGCTGATAATTCCCCAGGAAAAACAGAAGGATCTCCAATCTTATCTACAGCAGGACTACTTATATTAATGTAGTAATATGAAAGTATGATTTGATTGTCTGGATAAATACCCATCTACTCAACAGTTTCCTACTTTCCATGCTCCAACTTAACCATCACATTGTTATATGGAAATAAATATGCACAGTATTATGGTCAAATTTGTCTTCATATCAAAGGAGATGTTCAACTTCCCAAAGAAGCATTCTCAGTAATAGTCCACAGGATAACTGGTGCAATTTTCCTAAATAATACCATTCAGATGTAGCAAATCTTCAACTCATACACAACTTTGTGTCTAATCAAACCTTAATACAAAAAAAAAAAATCAGTATTTCCAAGGAACTAAAATAAGATACCATTATTTATAACTGAGACATATGCCATTGAGGCCTTTAATCAGTTAATTTAATTATTCCTTCTAATCCATCATCACCTCAAGCCATGGAAACTGATTGCAAATAGCAAAGTTCAACTAAATTAAATACTTGTCTATGGTATCAGTACTTACAGTAGAAATTATGTCTTGCTTGTGGGTTCCTCATTTGGTGATGTAATATTGAGAAGTCACCATGCTTTCATTCTTAGATAAGGCATTCCCTTCGTGGCTCTCTTTAAGTAATCTTCTGAACAAGTCATCACATCATAACATACCTTCTTCTGATTCATGTGCGTGCTCTTTCTTTATTTCCTGCCCAAAATAGTCAATGCACACATTAAAGGAAATCAGTGAGTTACTGATTCTGATACATGACATTTATGGCATGTTTCATATCTTCAAAGTACTTTACAAATGACAGCTGATTGAAGAAGTTAGGAAACACTTAGAAACGTGAACAAAAACTACCCAGTGTCCCCTAAAAGATTGAATAACTCCATCTCAAATGTTCCAGAGGGCTTTAAAAGATCACAGCTTCTTTACTATAAGTGAATAGATCAAAATGTGCAGTTCTTCAAAAAAGGAAGTTACATTGCTACCAGTAGTGATAGCAGGCTCTCAAGCATCTTCTCTGAACTGTATCAATAGTTTTTGAATAGGACAAAGAAGGGAATAACAGTCTAGAGCAGGGTAGATTTTATTTTCTGTATTTTTTATTTATTTATTTTTTTTAATTTTGTATCTCCTCTACCTATTCTTCCTTTCCATGTCATGCAAGTCTCAGTTTTAGATCAGAAAAGACAACCCTGAGATAGTTAGGTCCCTAGTTCAGTTTCATGTGGATTTGCCAAGGCAAATCAGAAGGCAGTAGTTTAGGGCACACTGTTTACACCTTCTGTAAATCCTTCCAAGAATGTAGATAGCACAGATATTCATACTCTAGAAATCAGAAGTTTTATACTTGCACAGAAAAGCAGGTCTGTTAGTTACAATACTTGTGAAAATATAAGTGTCATAATGGTCACCTAACAAAATAGACAAGCAATACTATTTTAAGTAATGTGATGATATGCCAGTAATAACCTTCTTGTGGAATTTGTGATGTATCATCTAAAATATCTGAATATATGGAGAAGTGTTAAAGAGAATGAATATAGCTCCACTTGTAAATATAGATACCCAGTCACAAACAAAGGAGTATTATGCTCAATAAAATAAAATCTGGCCAGACTCTTCAGATTTAATTTGTAGACAAACATTTGCTTATGCTTGATTTCTGAGCCACTACTTATAATTCCAATTCTTTTACAGCAAACGATGAACCCAGATGAAAACTGTTTGATATACATATGTGTAGTATATATACGTATATAATTTCTGAAGAGTACTTACAGGGGACTCAGTCTCATTCACATTCACTTAAACAGGAACATTCTTCATGAATTTCACAGGTTGGTGATCTTGCCCAGACCCTGAAAACTGACCCACATATGATAGCAATTAAAACAATTACAGCCCTCATGGCCAGTCATATGTTGTCACCTCTTAAGATTTTTATAGAAATTCTTAATATGAATATGCCATATCTAAGTCCCTGCAAGAGATACCTCAATAGTTTGACATACCAAGCTCTCACAATTCTTTTTACCAGGAACTGTAAAATATTTAATATTTAGCTTAAAACCTTGCTGTTTAAAGTCAGGCAAACATTTTAGAACACCATTTTTTTCTTTGTTTCCTTGATCTTTTGTTTGTTTGCAATGAAGAGCTGGAAATGTGAATCACAGTTGACAGAGACCAAACAAAGTAAGATTATTATAATCTTTTTCATTAACTTTAAAACTTAATACTTACCAGGAGCCTCATAGCTAAGCTTTAGAGCAACTGTGGTGAACATGTAGGAAAACCTGCCTTGCAGCAAGACTTAGCTATGTATTACTTGCTGATAAGTCACTAGAGTAAGCAGCTCTTCAGAAAATGTTTTCTATGCTGTGCATTTTCAATACAAGATCCCAGTTTCTCTGTATGTAATAGCTTACAGTAACTATTCAAATAAACAGTGCTCCTCTGCTGCTGTTTAATCTGAAGCAATACAGGTCTTTTCATACAGCTTTCTGTAACTCTGAGAAAACATTCAAATGTTACCACCTATGAACCAACAAACCTATCTCACAGAAAACCAAGTCTCTGGAATTTTGGGTCAAAAAAATAAGTTTCTGGAATTATAAGTAGCATCAAAGATGGTCAAAGCAAGCCCAACACTGTGATCTAAAAGCATAAATTATCAAGAGAGATATTCCCCATGGTGTGCATTTCTGCTCTAATTCGGTTTTGATTGTTTGGCTTTAATGTTTTTTTTTTTTATTGTTTCATAGGCAAAAGCATTTTCCAAGTGTTCACATCTACAAACACACTTTCAGATGATCAATTCTCTCTATTTAGGACATTTTTGATAATTTGATTATTACACAAGCACACAATATGCCTGTTCTCCTTTCTGTAAGTTGTGTAATTTGTTTCTGTGAGCAATTGCCACAGCTCTATATAAATCTAGTGTGCCTGCACTTAGTACTGATGATAATTAGGAATGTATGAAACAAATTCCCTCAAACTGAATCTGTTGTGGGTAATGAAGATTTTATAGTGCAAATCCACGATGGGAGAGATTCAGGCTCCATAAATCAGAGACAAACTAACATGTTTTCTTGAAACTCAGAGGAATGGGAAGTCTGCTGGGTTATCTGCTGAGAATTAGGGCAGATGAAATTCTCTTTACTTTCATAAAATAGTGCAAATCTCACTAGTGATCCAAGACTATACAGCCATAACTCTGTTGTCTCTTCATCCGCAACCTGTAGTCACTTGAATTTCCTAGAAATTGAATAAGTATTATGGCTAGTAGGTGTTACATCAATTTCCATTCTGTCCTCATTGTTTATTTGTCTTTCTTTTCCCTACTCTCTTTTCTCCTGTTACCAAAAGTGTTTCTCAAGGTCTCTTCAGCCTCCACAATCAAAAAACAATGTCAGGACAACTTTAGATTGTGGAAGAAAAAAAAGCTGTAGTCAGTTCTGTAAGTTTTTCTGTTTTATGAAGTGTCGAGGGCTTTTTCCCCCCCATATTTTGACCATTTATCTCTGTTGTGGCTTTATTTCCCCATGTTGATTGGGGTTTGCAGTTGTAAATGCATTTATTTCAATACGGTTCAAAAATACTTTGAGACCTTCAGAATAGATTTACCTTTTCCTCCTTTTCAGTGAAAGCAGTTAATTCCAAGTTTATCTTTTTGGTTGAATGTTAGAACAAAAATTACTGTTAATTAGCATTGTTTACCACAAGCAGAACATCCCTCTTTCACATACTGTGCATGTGCATAGCAATCTACGCATTTGACCACAGTAGAAATACATGTATGCTTGTCTGTGCAGACTCAGAAGTATTTTCCCTAATGTATCAGAGAATGTTGTTACTGTGCTACTTGAATTGAGAGAAGACAAGAAAACAAAGGTTTCAAGTGTCTTTCTGGTCTTGCACCATCAGATATAAACTTGTTGATGCTTTGTAACAAATAAAACAAATTACTCAGCTTGCCTTCTCAGAAGGCAATAAAAGCCTTTCCTGTTTACAGAGTTCAACAAAGTTCAGGTGCTTGTCTCACACCTAAGGCATTGAAAGATGCTGAAAAAGGAGAGCAGGAAACACTTGTTTGACCCTCCACATATCACAGAACATTCAGCACTGGATCAGTTACTATAAATGCTGAGCTAAAGACATGCTCTTACTTCCTCAGCTGGAGCAGCTGGCCTCAGTTTCTAGTGAGAAAATGGGCATGGCAAAGCTGCTCACTGCGTGTTTATTTTGCATCCTCTGGGCACACTCTAATCTGTGTGAGACGAAGTAAAACAATAATCAGTTCTCAGCAGCTTCACCACAAAGTCAAACAGATAAGTTTTGGATTTTGCTGCAGTAGACTTCAGCTACGCTCTCCGACTTCATCCTGAAACAGTGAAGAGTGCTCACACATCAGTTCCCAGTGAACCAGCTCTCAGTAAAACATTTTTTGCTACCTCTTAGCTCCCGGTTCTCAGGTCTCTCATCCTACACGTAAACTGTAAACATGTTCATACAGGAATTGTAGAGGCAAACTATTCAGCACCTCAGCAAGCAAGCCTTAAATGAGCTCATGTAAGTAAGCCAGAAGAATATTTTTTTTTTTACTAATTCTGAGGGTATCTTTATTTAAATACTCAGTGCTCTCCTTATTTAGCTAAAGACAGCAACTCCTCTTCCCTGTGAAGATGCAATTTTCTAAAAATGCCATGTTTTATATATCCATAGCAGCTATAGCATTTATGAGGTTAATGAAAATGTACACAGGTTAAAGAATGACATAATTATATCAGCAGCAAAATACTCAAAGTTAAGGTTTTTCTTTAAAAAAGCCTTATCAGACTGATTCTGTTTCTACTGAAATCCATAGCTAAACAGCACTTCGGAAAATTCCCCCATACTCAGGAGACAGAAATATAAACTACTTTTGTAAATAAACATGCTTCTTTCCAAAAACATAGGAATTCTACCCAACCAATACTCTGTAATCTTTACCACTTCCATAATGCCTCTCTGTTCAATCTCACATGATTTTACTGAGGTGAGACTGAGGTGAGGCTGATTACCTACAGATTCAAATAAGGTACCTTAACTTGCTAAAACTGGAAGAAATAGGTGTCAAATTTGTCCTTGGATCACACATCTGTTACAGAAAAGTCATACAATGACTTAGGAAATGCTTACCTACTGTTACTGTTGGAAGGCAAATATATGTATGTACGTACCTTATATTCAACAAAATCACAGGCATAATCACAACAGCAGCACCACTGACACCAGGTACAATTAAATTAACGGAGCTGGTGAGTTTGTTTTCATCTAAGACATAGGGAAAAACAGCCACAGGAACTGAATTGTGAATATTAGATGCAAAGCTGCTTGTAGAGGCATAGATGTTCATGTACCTGTGTTGGCACAGGAGGTATTGCTGCACAGTAGGAACATCATACTACACTGGCACACAATCACAGCTGCAGTGAAAATAAATGGTGACAAACTCAAAATGAAAGAAAATCCTTTACACTGTGACAAGAATTTACAAGATCCAAAATTAATTTAGGCATTGTGTGACTATTTTAATGTCTAAGAATATCAAGAATTATGAGAATTATGTAGTTGCTATAAAAGTTACAAATTATTTGATTTCTTTTGTATCTATTCTTGAGTAAGTTTTTCTTTGTTAAGATAAGGAATCACATAAAAGGACAAAGGGTGAATATAAAGAAATGGCATGGGAATGCAATAACAGAGTCAGAGAGACTAAGAAGTAAAATGAGTTCGAATAGCAACAATTCAAAAAAAAAAGGCAAGAAAAAGCTCTATTAATACTTCAGAAATAAGTGAAAAACAAAGGGAAGCGCAGATCATTACTTCAGAAGGAGAAAACAACAGATGACTCAGAGCAGGCTGAAGCATAAGGTAATAAGGTAGACTATGCAATTAACATAGCTGTAGTTTTACCTCACTTAGTTGGAGTTCCCCCCAAGGTCAAGACACCCCATGTCACCATACCCATGTCACCATAGAAAATCTACATAGCTGTGAGGTAGCAAGATTGGCAGTCACAAAGTTGATGTTGAAATGGAATATATGCTGTGGCCATAAGAGATCTAGGAAGGAAAAAAAGAGAACTGTTTCAGCCATTTTACAGGAACAGTGTGGCATAAAGATGTACTAGGTTTTAAGGAAAAGGATGGGAGTATGACAGCAACTTGTGTTTTTGTGAAATGCATTCCTATTTTGAATGCTATCCTATTGATCTCAGAAATTACCTCTTAGATAAGAGAAGGAACAAGTGCTCATGAAAACAGCTGCTAATTTGGATAAAAGGGAGAAATAAAAGGGAGAAATTTGAGACACAAATGATTCAATTCCAACCTGTTTTAGTCAGGCTTTCAGCTACCGGCTGCATATATATATATATATATTTTTTTTTTTTAAAAGATCATTCTACTCCAAAGAGCACTGAAAAAGTCCTTTCTGAAGTAGCTAATCTACTCACATGTTTGCAAGCTGCCAAATTCAGCCTAGCCAAGGAAGGATTTTAAGAGCTGGATTCTTTTCCTCATGGATCACTGGGAATGGGATGGACACTGCCTGCAGCTAGGTCAGCAGCAACTCACTGTGCTCAACAGATCTGTAGAGACAGGATCAATTTGGAGACTGCAAGACTGCATCACTCAAAAGAGACAGCCTAATTCAATATCCCTAGCATGAAAATGGAATTATTTACTGTCACTTTTCAGAAAGCAACTAGAACATTTTTTTTCCCCATTACATGAGAGCACATTTGAGTTAAAGAAAACATGGGTGCTTTTGTATACTTGAGGCAGATGGCTAGCTGCTGCATCTTAGAAAAACACAGAGCTGCATGTTAGAAAAACAATATTCCATAAGTTAGTATTTAAATATTTATATATCAAATAGGTGAAACCAGACAGTCAAATATCTTGCATATGTTGTTTGCATTAGATTAAGCTGTTTTGCTTGATGATGGGAATATGACATTAGGGAATGATAATGAGCCCTTCTGAGGAGTCTGACTGCCAACCAGGTAGCATCTCTGGAACAAGGCTAGCTTTCTAAGTTGCTCACAATCCCAGCACTCGTTCAGTATTTTTTTCAGAAGGCTCAAAATCTACACTGGGATTAAAGAGGAGAGAGAAATCTTGCACATGAAATATCAATACGTGAATGGGCTGAAGCAAACGTTCATCTACCAGCTACTTTTCACTCCCAGTGCTGCTGGGCAGAGTACTGCAGAGGGGGTGGATGGTCTGGACATCTCTGGCTGTCTACATCTGAAGGGAGTTAAAAGCTGTTGTCCTTTTGGGAAGACTGGAATTAGTAGTACTTTCATTGATAGCATCAAGAAAATCCAAGCCAGCAAGCTGCCTATTATTAAATATAATAATTACGTTAATAGATGGCTATTACAGATGTACTTCGGCCTTTCTAATGACTTCATAAGCATGTGGAACAAAATGGTTTCTAATTCCCACAGAGTAAAATGCCGGATTTAATGGCCTGCAAGATAAATAAGAACTGAGCAGCACAATTCATGCTAGCATTCAGTATCCATGAAAAACAAATGTTCTCCATTGCAGTTAAACAGCAGGCATTATATATTTTCAGACCATAATCCAAAACTTATTATAATCTTTGCCCTGAAGACAGAAGGACTAAACTGAATTCCAGTAATTTCCATGCAAAGGAGAGAATCACTGCTCAAATGTGAATCTGAATAATTCTGTACCCAAATTACTCAAAAGGACAAGGTGGTACAAAGTTGTTGTGAAATGTATAATTCTTCCATTGACTTACAAGCAACTGGATCTTAATGTGGTTTGCTTTCAGTAAACAGATTGTTCAAAGCATGAATTTCTTTCTACAATGAGACAAGGAGATGTTGCAGACTGATATGCTGAAGGAGAAAGAGAGACTTGATTCTTCTCCAATTCACCAGGTGATAGAAGAGTCAGATGAAAAATAGATCCTGTCCTTACACTCTCATCTAACACGCTAGCTCCACAGTCCAGAAAAGGTTTTATAAAGATATAGGGATGTTCTCTTACTCCTGTGACACATAAACATATATTTCAAGGTCAGCAACAATCCCATTGGGTGGGAAGGAAGAAACACAGGTAAGGATGAATACAAGAGATGACTCCATCTCTACCGTGTGGACCACAGCAACTTGGAGAAACAAGCTAGATGCAAGACAACAAAACAAAAGAAGCTTTCCTGCCTGTTTTCTATGACAAACCTTTTTTAAACTAAAGTGGCTGCACCTTCTACTGGTGGGCAAATTACATCCCTCTGACCCTCCTGCTCACTGCACTTTACAGTCTGTTCCTGCATTTCATCCAAACATTGCCAGATTACCAAAACAAACAGCCAAATTATCACACATTTTCCAAAATCCACTTCAAGGCGCTAAATGTAACAACACAATAAAATGGTACCTATTACATTACATTCAAAATCCAAGCACCTAAAAGCATGAAAATGAATAATTAAGAACATCAGCCTTCTGCTGCCCGCAATATGGCCACTTTATGCCTGTTTCATCACAACGCCATTAACTGTCACAGTTTGATTGTTTTTAAAATGTATAATTTTGTTTTCTTGATGTCAGTAGCTAAATGTGTTCACTGAGAAGAGTGGGATCTGGACGGAAGGTACCTAGAAACAGCTTCATTAAAGTTATTAAGGAAACATTAAGGAAACAAAAAAAGGAAATATTGTTCAGCTTTCAAAAATAGATTATACTGAATATTGCCCCTTGGCTTTTACTGACATCTAATAGGGAATGAAAGGCATAAAGCACATTAACCCATAAAGCAATTGTGTCTGACAGAATCTGAAAGCATAAGTTGAAAATAAGAAGATCATCAATGTAGGATGGTCCTATAGCCCAGAGATAGGACTGCTATAGAACAGCCAAAGACTTAATAAACTTCCAAACAGATGACTCTTTCCACCACTACATCACTGCATTTTTCGCAAGTTTTTCTTGCACCAAAGTAGTAATGTTGTGTTCTCATGAGGAAGACGTGAATTAAATGGAAAGCCTAAACTAACTTCTTATACTAAAGTTACATTTCAACCAGACCAACCTCAAAGTTTAGGATAAAATTGATATTAAAAGGTTTGAATAAGCATTCATACAAATAATTATAATGTAACATTTGTCAGCTTTGAATTCTCTGTCATTTAACTGGCAAGAGACATGGGGTAGAGACAGACATGGAAAACATTTCAGAACTTCATGAACAAGTCCGAATTTTACATTCTCAAATGCAAGAACTGGAACCAGAAATCATGTTCTTTTAAAGTCCATGGGAACTATGCAATTTACATCAGCATTGTTAGAACATCACCTGTGTATCCACCTAACCCAGAGACCAAAACATCAAGGCTGAATTTTGCAGGTTTGCCCTCGTGCAGCCTTCCTGATTTGCTTTTATTTAAGCAGGACCTGATCATATTGTTGGAACCATCATCCTGAAGGGAGACGAGCACAGCTTTAAAAGGATTCAGGAGCAGAGTGGATAAATACATGAAGAAGTTGAAACCTTAGGATTGATTTCACAAGCTGGAAGAAAACAGATCAAATTTCATTATTCATCCAACTCCAATCATTGATTAAATCTATAGCTGATGGCTGAGGGCTCAAGCCGACACATTTGCAACAGAATAAAATTTACTACCTGAAATATTTCCACCTGGCATAGCAAGCTGTAGTTTCTTCTCTCATTTTTGAGATATACTTGGTTAACATCTCGTTATCTTGATTATGTAAGAAAGAGGGAGGAAAGAATTTCCATTTTTCTAACCTGCAGTTCAAACTCAATAGATATTTCTGTGCTTTTACCAAAAAAAAAAAAAAAAAAAAAATTGTCTATAAAATATAATTACGTTATTTAAAAAGGAAAGGAAATATTTGGAGCTACATTTTAAAGGCAATGTTAGCCAGTAGTCAGTGAATATGGACAGGTTGTTTAAATTCTTGAAACTGTGATAGGAGCAGGCAGATCTTACTGTCTGTCTTCAATATTTTACCATTGGCTACGGCTGAATAGTGTTATTTGCAGCTGTGAAGTACTGAAGTATTAGGCTACAGCCATTGTAGGAAGCAAGATATCTGAATTCATCAATCAATAGTCTAATCCAATTCAGAAAGTCATATGTACCTATCTACTTTAAAACCCACAGAAATATAAATGTTATACAAGTAGATCTAATAAAATCGGGCATCTTCAATGGTCTAATTTCAATACACAAGCCAGAATGCTAGTGGTGTAACATATATAAACTCAATTTCAAATGGCTCTTGAAAGAGACAGCTTCTTGTTTATGTTTGGCCTATCAAAAGTTTTCTTAAGGGAAACTAAGTACTGATGAAATGCCATGCCTTTGCAGGCTCCTTCCTTTCTGCAGAACTCATAAGTCATCAGAATGTCCTGCAACATGCTGTGATTTCTAGTACAAACAGAATGTATGCATCAGTGTAATTCATACCAAGATGACACTCGAGGCACAAAAAAAACAATGGGAGGCATATTGTTTTTTTCTTTTCTAACACAGAAAACAATCAAGAAATGTCAGACTTGACATGTGCGTGGAGCTTCCCAAAGGATAAGATTTTAAGTTGGTTCTCTTCCTATTTAAATTTGTCTTTCTACTGCCAGAATTATATTTTCTTTCATTGAATCACTATTGATTTACTCAAGTGCAAGTAAGCCAATTCTGTTTAAAATCAGCATTACTGTGATATTCTCAATTCTTTCAACTTTTTTTTTTTACTTAAAAGAAATATTCATGTCTTTCAAAAACTGGACTTACATTGTTTTGGTCAAGTTTCCAACTTCATGGAAATTGCATTGTTAACATTACCTCATTTTCAAACAAGGTTTCATACTTTTTTTTTTCCCCACCTCACAGCCTTCCTTAGCATAATCGCTATAATTATTCTTTTTAGCAAAAGCACTTGAACATTTGAGAAAAATGTCTTATTAAATCCCTAATAAAATAGGGACACATCAATTATATGCTGGAAGGGAAAAGATTCACCAGCAACTGCAAATTACAAAGGTTGCGAAGTGCCTTGATGAGCTGACTGTAGCTCTGATTGATAAACAGCAGTAGATATGCATAAAAGAGTGTGGGTGCCTCCAGCATGTCTCTGCCTTCAGTGAAGTCAGAGAAGAGGGAAAACAAAGTGCTTTACAGAAACCCATTCTTTTGCCTGGACTGATAAGCTTACAAAATAAATAATATGCATTAAACATAAATAAGGAGAATACAGAGAGTATTTGTCTTCATCTATACTGTTTCAGAATATTCATCCAAATTCATCTCCTGTGCTGTTTCTGTGGGGATAAATGGATAAACGCTCACTCTTGAATTGTATTCTCATCTAAACAAAATCAGTGATGATAGCTATGTGAAAAGCTAGGACTGAGATCCAGCTCCTTAATGCCTTGTGAAAAAGCAGCACAGCTTCAATCGAAAGAGTATCCATACTGCCCTGCCAGAAGTGAGTGGGCAGATTACAAAAAGGAACAGAAAATGCATAGCCCCAGTGACAGAAGACATCAGCAATGGCATATCAAGCAGCATTTACAGAGGCACATATCCCATCTATCTCCTGCTCTACATAGGACAGCCAGACAACCAGCCCACACAACTTCCTTAGCTGCCACAAATGTGGAAAAACCTTCAGCTACAGAAGGATCACTTCTCTTTGTCATACCTGCACACAATGGAAATCGCTCCCAAAGAACATCTCTTATCAGCAGTTCCTAGTAGAGTATCCCAATCTTCGCAACAGGAGATTTTTAAGCACCATGTAGCAAACATGAGTACAATCTTCAGCCATTGTGAAAAGATGTGAAAAATAACAATACTCCCAGCATAGAGAAAAGCTTTTAAGATTTAGGGAAACAAAAATTTTGTCTTTAGAATTTTGAAGGGGAGTGGGCTTCTCTTTGTCAATTTCAGGAATTAGTACAAACAGACGACGGAGAAGTGATACACAAACTCTTTCATGTTAAACATGCTTTGAATGCACCCACTGATTTCTTAGATACATTCTGCTGTGTTTTTTCAGAAATCCCACACCAGTATTATTCAGCTATGACAAGAATATATAGCGGGCCACATTATACCCACTATTGTATCAGCAAGTCCTACAGCTTTTTCCCCTTCAATAACTCCTAGGAGGAATTATAATTTTCAGCAATATACAGTTGTTCACTATAGTTACAACTTATGATTCACGACAATTACATGCTGTATCAATGGCAAAACTCTACTGACAGGGAGAAAAAAAAAAACAATAAAAGTACCATTGCTGAATTCCCTAGAGGAAAATCCACTCTTCTGTTGGTAGAGCAATAACCAAGTTCAGTGTCTGTAGTGAATACTACTTCTCACTGCTGTATCACTCAGCATTTCCTTTGAAATCACTTTTGTAGCTTAAAAGTTAAGTTCTCTGGTGATTTCAAGAAAACAGAGGACAGAATTCTTACACCTGTTACATATCAGCTGTGGAAGACCCTTTCCTGCAAATTATATTGCATACTGGTTCTTCATAATTTTACCTCTTTCAAAGC
This sequence comes from Chrysolophus pictus, assembly GCA_037305975.1. NCBI lineage: Eukaryota > Metazoa > Chordata > Aves > Galliformes > Phasianidae > Chrysolophus > Chrysolophus pictus. Next base: position 90,100,061 of record CM074578.1, on the reverse strand, counting down.
TGTCCAAGTTGCTTCAGTATTTAATTGTAATCTGACCCACCCCTCCTAAATCCTAAAGACAGCTTATTTTAGAAATGTAAGGCCATTAAATATTATTTATTTTGGTGTAATAATTCTTACTATCAGTTCAATTGGATGCTGCCTTAAAACTAAGAGCCCAAACAACTCCCAGACCATCACAGCAGAATGGACAACTCTAAGTCAAAATCACAAATACTCCTTGCCTTGCAGATGATACACAGAAAGCTATCCTAACCAAGTCAGTTATCACCTTGGAGAACATAAGCAGAACATAGATGGTAAAAGGCAAAGCAGAGATGAGCAGTCTGTAGGGCAGCCCTGTAATCCAAGAAGCTCCTCTGTTTGCACTGAGGTGAAAGGTGTCTTGGCTTTTCATTTAGAAATCTAGATAACGATTAAAATTCTGGAATACTCCAGCAACAGCTGCTTTAAACAGAAGTTACCAGATGGCAATATTTGTGTGGGTATCACATAGTCTGGCAAGGAACAAACTAATGATGTACAAAATGCTTTGATGCACAGCCTTCAAGCACTAAACTTAAAGTGAAATGAACCTTCATGCAAGGACTCGTCTACCCTGCCTGTCACTTAAGTGGAAAAAAAAATTAACAATACAAGTGTACAGGCAAGGAGTTATTTGGCACGGCATTGTTGGGATTGAAATGAGTACCATCTCTCAGCGTGGCTAATATTTGTGAATTTGTATGCAAATTTTGCAAAAAAGCTCTAGGCTAGGACACATTTTAGATGTATTGCTGTGAAGTTTCCCAGTGGGTGTTTGGAACATACATAAAAATACAAAGATTAGAGCACAGGCCTCTTTCAATCATATTTTAGAAATGGAATATAATGACAGCTTAAAATCCCAAATCCAGTGAAGCCTGTAAAGTTCAAGAAAGTTCATCTTCAGAAATAATATCCTTAAAAATATATGGTCAACACAAACAAGACTAGCCCCTACAAAGGTTTAGGGCAGGAAATTTCAGGGCTATCTGCCATGTGCATAAATATAACAGACTCTGATTAAACGTTTTTGGTATGTCCTTCAATGGTCAACAGCAGAAATGACAGAAACAGTAAGAAACAGCATCAACTACAGTCTGCTTTTAAGAAAATTTTTTAAAGAGCATACTTTAAATTTTCTCCTGTTTACAGGAACATATGGCTGTGGCCTACCTCTCCACTGTTACTTCAGAGTTCATGTACCGCATTTATAATGAATTCAGACAACCTAAACCCAAGCTAAAACCAGGCCTTCAGGTGCATACTGATTTCACCTTTTCACTCCAACTTTGAGCATCTGCAGCAGAAAAACAGTAACCTATGTGAAGAATATACATTTACAGGTCAGAGCTCTGAAAATTGTGTTGAACAGGTAACCTCGCTGATTTCAATTGCAATGCTGAAACCTTTATCAAAGAACACAAAATAATGTTGATTGATTAGTTCTGCATTTTTATCCAGCATTGATGGAACGGTCACTGATTTATTTATTTTGTACTGAAAAGTATAGCAAACTTGCTTTGCATTAAATACTCCATTTCCCATAACATAGGTTTTTTTTTTCTTATAAAATTAGCAAAAATCTGTTGACAAATCACAGGCAATCAAAGCCTAACCAAATTGAGATAAATTATAATGACAGTTACAAATTAGAATGAATATGTAGCTCTATAAAGCACAAATACATTACTCATTAATACTTGTGCTTTTAGGAAAGAGTTTCCATATCATAAACAGCTGACTGTTTAAAATAAGCTGGAGTGAAATTCACTACAGATGGTTTAAATTATCTACTGGTCTGTGACTCCAGTGATGGTCCTCCAATCTTCAACCTTGCTGTTCAAGACTTCTGAGAAATAAAATTGAGTAATAATTATCATCTCTAGAAATTTTAGACAGAACAATTACATTGAATCTTATCAACTTATTTATGTATTTTTTCATTTGTTCTGTTGGACTATTTCTCCAAGACAACTATTATATTCAATATCCTCAGTATATTAGCATCCTGCAGTAATGTATTTAAGTTGAGCATGTTTATTATATTTATTAACCAAAGAACAAAAATAATAGAATGAGATGTAATAGACCACATACATCTTCTGTGCAGTTAGCAAGCAATATATTTAATTGTTTCTCCATGTGTTTTTTTTTTTTTTTTTTATATTTCAATGAGTGCCAGCAACAGATTCTAAATTCAATACAATTTACTTAGTACAAAGCATGTTCTACAAGAGGGGTCTGAGCAACTCTGAACTTTACATACTATTGTAGCCATGGAAGTTTCTGCAGGAAAAGTGAGAAGTTCCCACTGGAAAGCAACTGTACGTCTGCATCAGGAAAGAGAGAAGCATCCTACATAGCCCTGCATCCCTCAGCAAGAATAAGGTCATAGAATGTCCTGTCTACCTGTGGCACGTGGCAGTGATGCATGAAGAAACCTGGCCCGTGCACTCCCATTTTCCCAGCACCTGAAGTATGACAAAAGCTCTCGTGCAAGAACAAAGAGCCAGAATGCACGCTGCAAATGGCCCATGGTAGAAGGCCAGAGGCTCAGCAGCTGCTGAGACTGGTGACCTAGGTCATTGTCACTGGTCACCATTCCTGGCAGGAAGACATCAGATCTAGAGCATGAGAATGACACACAGCAAATCCTGTTCCCAGTTACAGAGGAGAAAAGGTGCGGAAGTCAGCCAGCTCAGTGCCTACCTTTCAGAACAGAGAGATGTGCATCAGAGGACAAAATCTGGGTCAGCAGAAATCCCCTCTCCCAGCAGATCCTCCCAGATACCTCACAATAACGTTACCTTGTTTTAAATGGATGAGCCGTCATTGTTTTACCCTGACTTATTCCATCAACATTTCCACTTTCCCCAGAGATGGGCTTAAGCCACAAACTTCACATGCAGCTCTAAATTCCCCTGAATTTTCAGATGAAGAGACATGCCAGGAATTTAAAATTTATTTTCCCGTAGCTGGGAAATTGTTCTTACAAAACAACAGGCCTCTACAGTAAGTGAGCACACATTTCATTCTCCTAAACTGTGTGCACAACTATACAATCAAGCTGGTCCTATGCTGTTCATTATTAGCTTATATCATTAGGCATGATTTTTCGTTGGTCACATCCACATACTGAAGTATTTAGCTGACAGATCCACCAGCATTCTTTTTAAATAGTGGATGAAAAGCAACAAAAGTAGAGAAAACGTGAGTCCAACATACTGCTGGAATTTAGATGTAATAATACACCTAAAATGCTAAAGGATCTTAGGGCCTAAGGAGATATTTTGCCTCTTGAATTATCATAGGACCTTTTATATGAAATTGGGATTGGACACAAATAGTCATTTGAACCAGACACTGCTGCCTTAAATTTTAATCTACATTTCATTTGAAGAAATTCTAGGGGTCATCCTACTGTCTTTAAAACAAATTGAAAAACTATTGCAAGGCAGAGGGAGCAGGAGCCAGCTGATGTGTTATTACATACTGAGTGCTATTTAAAAGTACTTAATTTCTTTGATACTGCCTTCAATTTGTCATACTCTATCTTCATAACATAAATGCTCTTTCTACTTTTTGAAAATAGGGTAATAAGAGGTAATTTAGCAATCCACCTGTAAAGTGGGGTAAAAGTTAAAGCCATAGAAGGTGCCTCACTCTGGCCATGAATAAGTGTCGGTATCGGTGTGTAAAAATCAAATTGCTTGGTTACTCATTTTCAGGACAACATCTAAAGTGCTATCTCACTTCCAACATGGCATGAGAACAGAACTAAAACAATACCAGCATCTTCTACCTTGCACTAGATGCATCATTTCATTTTAAAAATATTTTCTATGACTCCATTCAAAATAAGCAGAAAGGACCTTACAACCTGAATCAGAAGACGACAAATATAGTATTCCCCAAGGTGACACCCTCATTATTTTTATAATGCTTGCTCTACTCTGCCTGCTAAAACAGTCACCCTATAAGTCAATGTTAGGAGAAGTTCCTGCTTCTGCAGATTTATTTTTATTATCATGCAACCATCCAAAATTCATGTAAAGCTTGCCAACTTTTTGATCATGTATTTACACCTTGTGGGCAGGCAGTAAGTATAACCAATGCAGCTCAATCTTATCTTTTATGTCAAAACTGCTGAGAACCAAAAATTTCATATTTTTCTAATGCTGAATCTAGCTTTAACCTATATGAATATAGAGTGGGTATCATGCCTTAGCAAATATCCTAGATCAGCATTTCAATTACTTTTACTAACTTAATAGCAAAGAAATATTAATAAAATTATCTCAATAATCAGTCTTGCTATGATTTGTACAAATTTTTTTTAACAAGTACTCCCAGATCCTAGTTCTCATAGAAGGAAAGCAACTCATTTTCATTCAAAGATAATGATGTATTAAGACAGGAAGGATTTCAAATGATGCACAGGTCCTAACAAAAAAATAGCAGCTGGATAGAACAGGGGCAATGTGTTCTTTAAAGACATTTAGCAAATGGAATTTTCATGTCAAGCTGTATCTGCTATTTGCAAGTGATCCTTCCCGAACATCTGCAAGAATGGCAAATAGTGCTAGGTATTTCCTAGGTTTACTGATACCAATATCCACAGGTAAAAATAACCATGCTAAGAATGCTTCTTTCAATAGACTAATATAAAAATATAAACCTAATTTACGTCACAAAGATGCTCATAGGGGTTTTCTTTATGCTCATCTATGTTATGTCAAGCACAGGCTGGACCTCAACACGAAGGTACCATGAGCAACTCAGTCATCTTCCCTCTCTGTTTAGATCAGTAAATTGCAATAAAATGTGTCTTCTGAGTTGGGGTACTCAATGTCTTGTTAAATGCCTTTTACACAGATCTGCTTCACAATCCCTTTATAAAGTTCCCTGCGCAGGTAAACAGTTCAGCACAAATGAGAGCCCAACTGTAAATATAGACAGTTGTCTTTAGTACTGTGTTTCTTACCACATTAATTTCCTGCATTCCTGTTCCAACAGGAATGCCATTTCCCAGTGCAGAGGAGTGTCAGCTGTAGACAGTTTACAGAGATCAGCCTCAGGGTACTAATACCCTGGAATAAAAAAGTTATTCGTTCCTTAGAGACTCCTGTCATCTCTGGAATGAAGGCTGATTTGGCAGCACACAGACAGGATACTAAGTGTACTTTTTGGAGCAGGGATTCCTAAAATATTCCCAGCAGTGGGAAAGATTATTCTTTCTGTAGTATCACTACTGGAACTGCATATTTTTAGAAGCCAGGGAATGACTTTGAGGAATGGTTGATTCATCTCCTTTAATTCCCACTACCACCAAATGTTTTCAGACCATTCTCCTTGCCCTTGGCAGGCTGGTCACTCACTTCATCTGCCTGTGTAAAAGCGTGAGGGAGGAAAGAATGCTTTACAGCTGCCAGGAAGAAGTGGCTGCAAGAAACTACAGAAGGGAACAAGAAGAAAATAAGGTGTGTGGATAGGCTTGTTTTTTATTATCTCTTTATGCAATAAGGATCCAAGCCATAGCATCATCTCATAGCACATATTGACTCACATAGAGTTAAATCATTTTTTAATTTGGAAACAACAATCAGCAAGAATGCTAGCTGGCAGTACACAGCAGCTCCTTCATCCAAGGAAGGATTCATATCTCCAAGGAGGACATATTCCTTCTGCTGCCAGTGAGCCATTTCCTACCTCATGCCAAAGAGTCTGCAGAAGGCCTGTCAGTCAGGACAAACTGCCTAGATCCAAAAACATGATGTACACTTTGCCATGCCGTTCTCCCAGAGTCAGCTACAGAACTGAGGGAAGAACATACAGCAGCAGTGGATGAAAAGGGTGAAAAGTTGACCTCCAGTTCACAAGTGCACGAACAAAACAGGAGAGATATTACTTACACCATCCTGAATGCTATTCATCCCCAAACCCATGTTCACACATGTCCACACAAACCAGTACCGAAACCCACAATGCAAAGGGCTGCATCGCACTGCTACTCACCATTCTATAGATCCATCCTTTCCACATTCCCCAAATAGAGACTAACCATTCTTTCTGTACAGCAGGACTGTCCCTCTCTCACACTGTCCTTGTTACAGTTCTGTCATTTCCTTCACTCTCATTTTTCTCAGTCCTTCTGTGGAGGCGAGGTCACTACTGTATCCTTACAATCACCCTAGGGCAGCCATTCTTACCTTCCTGCACAAGGGTCTTCACCGGCAGCAGCTGACATAGCTCATGTGATCATAAGTGATGTATCATACGTGGCCCTGGTTTAGCTGAGAAGCAGCTTTACATGAAAACAGAAGAGTGAAGAAACAAAGATGGACGTACCATTCATCTCTCAGATATGTCTGGAAGTACGTGATGCTGCAACAGATTTACAAATAAACGAGTATTTTTTTTTATAATATAATTTGTTGTCAGTGTTAGGGTTATTTTTGGCCAAGAATGTTATTCTTTGAGTGCCTGAACTCCTCTGAAGGCTTCTTCCTCCTGTGAACTACAACTGGTTCATGGAGCAGCCTCCAAGTCCTGTGTGGTAAGCTATCAATTCCAAGAAGAATGAGTCAAGTGTTTGCCCACATGAAATTCATTCCCTGTTATTTTAGGAAGAGGCAGAGAGGCTCATAACTCATTCTCATCACTGCTGGGAAGCAATCACCAGGTCTCTTGCACAATTCAGAGAAGAGGTCTTCATAGTGATTTAAGCAACATGTTTCAGCCAAGGTAACGCATGACATAGCAATGTCATGGAATGTGCATTTTAAATAAGAATTAAATGGGCATTTCTGCGCTTTATTTCAACAGTGATCACCCATCTGCATCCAATTTAAGATTTAGAGTTTTTTAATAGTATTTTCAACAATAGTTATTTTTAAACTAATCAATAAAATAATTACTTACTGAATAATGATAGCAATGACTTGAATTGCCCTCACTACCATGAATGAAATCCCAGATATCTATCAGCATCTCTGATGGCCACTTTTCCCTTGATTGTGAAGGGCTTGGAAGAAATAAGTCCTGGGTTTAATTTTGGAAATGTGAATCTCACCTTGCAAAACCATATTTGATCAAGCTTTTCACAAAAAAAAAAAAAAAAAAAAAGACTTTAATAGCTCTTTTAGCTGTGCAGATGTATCTTCTGCAGTTAACATAGAAAGCAATACTTCAGTATCCCAGCTGAAGGTGTTAAGTCCCTAGTCCAAGCCTAACATTATCAAAGAGCCTAGAGATAGTCTCTACCAGATTGGAAATTTGTATCTTGAGAGCCAGCGTAGAAACTAAATTATTGTAAAGCTCCATATGCTGGTGACAGGTTCATCCAGACTCAGGTACTTTATTTATATCTGTAATGCCAAATTTGTGCCATTACTTCAGGGCCTGTAGAACTTACCAGCCCTGCTTTCAAAGTCTACACAATGAGTTAATGGTGTACTTCTAAGCATGGTGTATAGATCTCTTGCTTCAACTCCCAAATCTTGCTTTTCCTTACAGCATTGCACTCATACACCTAGACTCCTACAAAAGATCAAGAGACACTGTCTATAACACAGGCATATGCAGAAATAGTACACAACTGAGTACAATGCCACAAAAAAAAGAGTAGCAAACGGTCACAGTTGCTGAGACTGAGGCTAAATTTACTCATAAAACTTCTCTGTCAACAAGTTATTTAAGGCTTGTCACTATATTTTTATCCTTCCTGCAGGTTTGAGTTTCTAGATCGTTACTGCAAATTAATGATAAAGATATTTGAACTTCCTTCCAGTGGATGGAAACATGTATTTTAGAAACATATGCCTGTTTATCACAGGCAGAAATTAAAGGTTTCCAAGAATCATATCAGGCTATTTATATATTAGATGAGGAACAAGAAGGATAGACATTACTTTTAAAATTTCAGCAACAATAAGAGTAACTTATAATTGCACCATTCAGACATATTCTGGAGATAAACGAGCAGATGTGAGTATGTCTGTAAGTACTAATCAGTTTTGCTTAGATATAAGTGAGAATGTAGATTTTTCACAATATGTAGTTTATACCAAATGAAAGAGAAATGTGATGAAAACAGTCTGAAAAATAGCCTACAGTCTTTATGATGTGCTTGAATTTGCAAGGTGCACAACCTCTATTAATGTTCACAGGGTAGCATAAGAGCTGTCAGTTGACATGATTTCTAAAGAAGTAAAACTCATGCTTCAGAGACTTCCTTAAGAGAATGGTCTACTTCCTCAGTGATAGATTTGTTTGTGGCAACCACAGACAATAGTATGTTTAAATTTCTGTACCATAAGTAGCCTTCACCTAAGAGATTGAATGTCACATTGATTCAGATGGCATCCTTGACTACTGCTATCACTTCATGATATAGAAGTTATGTTAAAATCATGTAACTGCAGCTTTCTGCAAAGAAATTTTACAATAGTAAAGCCACAGAAAATTTCATAGAAATCTCCAAATACAATATAGTACCTCCAGCTTATGATAATGTCTAATGAAAGAAACAAAAAGGCGGCAGAAGACAGCATTATGTAAGGATTCCTATGAAAATCCCAAAGGTCTGGAGTCTCCACTTACGAAATTTATACTTCTGAAAATTATGGTTTAAAGCCTCTGAAGAATTTTTCTAGTACAACTCCATTTGAAATTGTAGTCTTGATGTTTGTTTTACTACAGTATTCTCAGCCATGGTAGGATTAGCACCATACACTAAAGAGTGTAGTCAAAACAGAAGTACTTCAGACCTCTTTCCCTTCAGCAGTACAGCAAGAGGAAGTCTCTCATAGATTAGCCTAGGTTTTAAGGTGGAATAGCATCTCACTGTTATTCCTTTACCTATCTTTTTGAGCGTACAACATGGAAGTTTCTTCCTAGTAGCTGGTGTTGATCTGCTTGTGCATTTAAGATAGAGGAGGTGGAGAGAGGAGTGTTAGGAAGGGAGAGAGAAAAGGAAGGGCAAGCTGGTTAATGTTTTTCTTTTGGCTTGTTTTTATGAGTCACTCCATTAAGTATTTGCGTTAGCAGATCTCCTGCTGCTGCTAGATCATTCAATTGTTTGTTTAGTTGTTCTGCCCCATGAAAAATCCAACAACACTGAATTTTTATAGAACTTTGTATTTTACTAAATAATTAAATATCTAAGAACCAAACAAGTGCCCATCTCCACGGTCCCTAAAGCAATAGAAACTGCCCCAAACTCTGGTGCTACTTCTTACTTCACTAAAAGTTACAGAACCATACTTTTGCTTCCTCCTGATTGAGCTTGATCAGAAAAAGTGAAAACAACATAACTGAAATACCACAATAACCAAGTTTAAAGTTCAAAAGTTTTTACTCCAACATATGAATTGAAGTATAATGTTGCCTAATGTAGAGCTACATTGGTGAAACCAAACACTTAGTGTAACTTTGATCAAATCACTTTCAAAGAGTTGTATCTCTCCCTTCAGGTATGAAACTAATATTGCTCAAATGCATATCAAATTAGATTCTGCACAGGCACCAAAACTGTCATTGTCTTCTTCCTGCAGAACAGAGTCATCAGAAAATCTTGCTACAGTGTTTAAAAAGATTAGGAATCTAAGCAAAATTCTATCACAGCCAGCAGCCTACCAGCAGCTAAGACTAAGGAAAGCAAAGGAATAAAAAACACTTTTTTTTTCTGTCTATAAGAGACTAAACAGCAGTTTTCTCTTCAGTTCTTTATCTCTTGCTTATTCTTCAGCCTTCTAGATTACCTTAACACTCTGCTTCCAATAAACCTTTTTTCATTTACAAGAGTGCCAGTGTATTTAATAGAATTTAAATAGAAGCTAGAAATCTGTTCACTAGATTAAAAGGCAATAAAAGCATCAGAACTTACCTGTTCACAGAGGACGGTTCTGATTTGTAGTCTGTGTGACAAACTTGATCCCAAGAGGAGCATTTGAAAATGAAGCTCTTCAAAACAGTGCTATATCTTCTTCATGAGTTGCTCACTTCATTTTTCCATCTCTTCAATCAAAACAATGACTGATAAGGGAAAAATGGCTGTTTAAAAGCCATTAAAACCTTGTCCTTGTTCTAAAAGAACCAGCATATTAAAAAGACCTTTTCTTCATCACAGACTTCTCTCTACGCAACTTTCTCTTAAGCACAGTTCAATCCCAAACAATGAGTGCAAATAAATGGTGTCTTCCTATCACATCTGTTCCCGGTGTGAATTCAGAGATGCAAGTGCTGACTTCAGTAACAAAAATACTTTTTTTTTTTTTTTTAAAGTTACTTGTTATTCTTGCTGCACCAACATAACTGAGGGAATATGAGCTATAGCTCTTCACCATCATCAACAGAACCATGGGATAATTAAAGGACTCACTGCCTCAGTGAGATTTAAAACATAGCTTACCCACCCTTCAAAGCATTTGTCACCTGTTATTATCTGCTAGAAGACACAAAGCTAGCAGATAAAGTGTATAGTTGCCTGATTTCATCTGAAGTCTGTTAGGGAGATAAAGTCTCCCTTCCAGTTACTACCTGGGCATATATATTTTTTTGAAGTTGCTGGAAATATTAAATAGTTTTCTAAAACATGGTTTAAGCCCCCTCCTGTACAATGTTGCTTTATTTTATATACATTCTTGCCTGACATGCCACTTAGACTCAAGGCAGCTTTCAGAGGGAAATGTCACTGGGATGAGTTTGGAACAGCAGCATGACTCTATGTAAAACATATAGCAATAGACTGTTGTAACATGGATTCTGCAGCTTATACTATTTTCCATAGCATTCTACTGATGTTTAAAATCCTTTAACTGTACCTAAGAAACATCAGTGATCAGTATGGAATGGTATCAACATGCCTGTGGTATTTGGATCTTCGTGCCTGCTACTGTGGCCTGCAATTCTTCCACTGTGAGTTCCTCAGTTTCAGTTTAGCTATGACACAACTTGTCAACAATTTCTTTCAGATATAATGTCATCCAAAAAGCAGATCTGAATAACTGCACTTTTAAAGAAACACAGAAAATATCAGTAGTGCTCACACAAAATCTAGTCCATCTTTTGGTCACTTAAAGCACATAACAGACTTGGTGATGGAATGCCCATGCCCTTGGGCTGTACACTGGTTCATTACACACAGGCAGCTCCCTTTAAGCACAATGTGAATTCAATTACACAAGGAGAGGAAGGACATTCTTCAGGGTGTGCAAAAAAAAAATTTAAAAAAAGAGCTCCTCCTCCTAATGCCTGCTTCTAAGTTGTTAAAGATCAGATATTGATAGCTGAGCACACGGTTATGACTGACACGTATGCTTCAGCTGTTCACAGAATCACCAAACTGTAGGTGTTGGAAGTGACCTCCGGAGATCATCAAGTCCAACTCCCCTGCTATAATTTTATTCCGACAGCACAGAAATTTGCTTTCCTACTGGCTCCTTACCAATCGTATCCTTAGCATTGATCACGCAGGGCGCATTACTGTTTCCTAAATCTTATTATTTTTTTTTTTATAGCACCTTCCAAGAGAAATATCACCCTGGATACATTCTGTCGCCCATTTCCTGAGTGAACATCACCGCTCTGTTTGTTCCATCCAGGCTTCCCCACCACATCATTCACAGAGGCTCGTCTGCAGAAGCACGATGTTTGTCAGCAGCCCCAGCAGATCTAAATATTTAATCTGATGGGCTGACACGTTTTATCCCTACTTCATCCCTCATCAACCTTCTGAAAGCGCTCGCAGCTCTTGTTCTGAGATGTGCCTGGGGAGGGCGAGCAGCTTTCTGGCTCCCCACACGCACCCTGACAACCTTTACCGCTGCAGAGAGCCGGCTGCGAGCTAAAATTAACACAGGCGAGCTATAAATAGAAGCCGTTGAAAGAGCTTTCAAAATGCCCTATAAACGCTGTGAGGGGGAGAGCGTCTTCACCGGGAGCCCCGAGGGGAAGGCGAGCAGCTATGCTCGCAGGGCTCCTCCCCGGGAGGCCGCCGTTGCCGGGCAGAGTCCCGTTGCTGCTGCGCGGGCCGGGGCAGTGATGGGGGGTCTCAGCGGGCTCCCGCCACCCGCGAGGTAAAACACAGCCCGCAGCTGGAGCCTGCCCGCGGGAGGGAGGTTAAACAAGAGGGGGAAAGGAGAGCTGGAGTCAGGGATTCCGCAGCACCTCTCCTGAGAGCGAGCAGCTGGGAGAAGAGCAGGCTCGGGGGCATTCATCAGTGCATCATCAGTTGCACCTGGAGGAAAGGTGCAAGGAGGACAGAGGTCTTCAAAAGCTTCCTGGACGTGGCCCTGGGCATTGCTGGGTGAGCAGGGGTTGGGTCAGATGGACCCCCAGGTCCCTGCTAACCCCAGCCAGCCTGCAGTGCTGTGAAGTAGAAATTAGAGCCATAGAATCATTTAATCATCCCTTCCAACTGAAAGGCCATCCTAGTCCAACTGCCCTTCAATGAACAGGGACACCTCAGCAGCTTAGATTACTCAGAGCCCCAACCAGCTTGATCTTGAATGTCTCCTGGGATGGGGTATCCACCACCTGGTAACCTGTGCTTCACCACCCTGGCTGTAAAAAAAAAAAAAAAAAAAAAAAAAAAAAAGCTTATTTCCCATATCCAATCTAAATCTCCCCTCTTGTAGTTTGAAATCATTTCCCCTTGTTCTAACACAACAGACAGTTTCCCCTTCATTCTTACAGTCCCCCTTTAGATACTGAAAGGCTGCTATCAGGTCTCCCCAGAGCCTTTTTCCCTCCAGACTGAACAGCCCCCACTCTCTCAGCCTGTAGGAGAGGTTTTCTATCCCTCAGATCACTTTTTTTTGGCCCTCTTCTGGATGCACTCCAACAGGTCCATGTCTCTCCCGTACTGAGGACCCCACATCTGGAGGCAGTACTCCCAGTGAGGTCTCACCAGAGAAGAGCAGCAGAATCACCACCCTGTACCTGCTGATGATGCTTATATACTGTAGAAGTAATGGAACTCAGGGTCCTCCCTTGCAAAGACTTCCAGGATTGCATCTAAATTTAATAAGAGCTTTGTGGTTTGCTGCTGCAGCTGCAAATAGCTTTATGGTGGAAAAGGTCTCTTAGGGCAAACTTTGATTGCAACTAGCAGGACTCCAGTTGAGAGCTGCCTGTGCCTTAAGAGAGCAACCAGCAGGGAATTACATTTAATACCTCCTCCTTTCAGTTCTGACGTTATTTCAGCAAGTAACAGCAGGGCTCCCCTACTATGCTGTATGATCTTGCTCTGATAACTAATTTCTCCTTGTAAAAGGAATGCTTTTGCTTGCTCAGTAAAAAAAAAAAAATAATAATAATAAAAAAAAAAATCACATGCCCATAAAGCCTGGTAGTTTAACAGTGCTGTAATTTTAAACAGTGTTGTTTTGTCCTACAGCATGCTCTGCTTCATTTTTGATCTAACACATGGCTTGTGTCATTACACTAAAAGAAGAAAAAGCAAATAAATAAAAGTTAGGAAGCTTTCCTACTTCACTGTAGACCGTTTTATTTCTGAGGGAAAAAAAAAAAAAAATGTGGGTATACACGGTGAAACCAATGGTCTACAGCAAACGCTCATGCATCTGATCATTCTCAATCCTACTACAAAGAGATCCATTATAATCAGGTGTATTTTTTCATACTGCTAGTAGAAAATAGCTATTTCCAGAAGATAGAAGTTTTGATTGCAATGGTCTGGTGCACATTTCAGATGGTTCATTTCTATGAAGTCTTCAGTTGTCAAGGCCCTCTTTCCACCCAGCCCTGATGGAATATAAAGAATCTAGCTGAGCATGTAGCTTTTGAACAAAGAACAGAGGTGTAGCCCACCTGCTGTCACAAATACACATGTACCTGCCCTCGTGTTTCTTCTTACCTTGTGCCTGGAAACAACCATGAGCTCCCAGAGGATTAAACTGTGACTTCATTAAAGTCAGTGTCAAAATCATTAAGGACATCAGTGGGAGCTTGAACAAGCAACTTAAAGTGGTGATTGAAAATTTAGAAGTAAAGTGTATTTCCATGTTAGTCATTTTAAATTTGTTAATTAGTTCACTTATCCATTTTTTTTTTCCCAAGGAATTTTGTCAGGGATGCAAATAGAAAACAGCATTTCTTCCCCCCTCCCCCCCATCTTTCCTTTTTTAATGAATTTGAGGAAAAAGAAAAAAAAAAGAAAATACATGAAAAGGTTTCCTGATGATTTCTTGACTAGTTAATTTGAAAAATATTGAGACATTCTAACAAAATAAAGATTGCCCTCTAAATAAGCAAAATGGGTTTGTTCAAATATGTAACCATTCACATAAGAAGAACTGTTGCTTGTCCAGAAATGTGAAGACCTAAGACTTTTTCTGAAAAGCACAGTGCTATAAGAAGTTGCATTTAAGCAAATAAGATCATAAAGATCTGACCAACGTTAGCGTCCTGATCCATGAAGATGATGAAAACTCTTAATGCTTTTGCAGCTCTTTATGGCTGGTTGCCCCCTTTCTGCATGTGATGTGAATTCTCACAAAGCTTTTATGCCCATTACTCAAGAAAGAAGCATTGTAATACCACGATTTTCACCTTAAAATATCTGTTACTCAATAACACACAAAACAATCACACTAACTTCACAACTTAGAATTCTCTTCTCACAAAAGCTTATTGGTCTCAGTCTTGGCTGAATTTTTGCTTAATGACCAAAGACATATTTTTTTCCCCGTCCTTCAATACCTCATTGACTTTCAGTAGAGCAGCAGCAACAGCAGAGTAGCAAGGTCCTAGGCTGCAACAAGAGAGAATTTGCTCAAACGCAACAGCTGCAGGCACAGAAATATAAGAAGAAAAACTGCTTCTCTTCAGAAGGCCTCAGATGCACAGGGATCTCCAGCAAGATACCCTTACCTTCACTGCCAACCCTTAAATGAGGTCTGGGAAGGAGTGGATCCTGGCTCCACCAGGTACATCGCATGCACCTGAGCTCTCCTGGGTTGGCCCTGCCTTCCCACCAGGTGCTCAATCACTGCTTCAAGCCATGACTTAGCGTTCCTGCTACAGTGGCTGCCTTTATTTAATTTAAAACTTGAAAGTTGTTGATTTGGATTTATTACTTGAAGTTCCACTGCATACAACTAAAAGGAGGAACATGTGAAAAATCTGCAAGGGTTAACATAACGTTTAAAGGAATTCATGGGAGCTGCTGAAATAATTGCTGATACTACAAAGTATTGATAAGACCAACATCTTTTTTCTCATCTTTCTAATTGTTTAGAGAAGACTCAAACTGATACATGTCAACTATACTGAATGCTAATAGATTTATTATGAAGAGTAATAAGGATTTTTCTTTATTCAGAAGCTAACTTCTGAATTTTAGAAGTAAAAGACCTAACATGAGAACAAGAAGAAATTAATATACATCTGTGTTTCTTTCAAAAGTCTTTCTCAGGTACCTGAAAGGCTGGATCCTGGTGGCAGAAAGCAGAACGAGACGGACTGCGGTTGTGATACAAACAGCAATCATTTCTTTGATGTATGTCAGAAGAAGTTACAGAAAGCTCAGCTTCTGAACTAGTTTATTTATACTGGCTCTGTCTTTACTGCCTCAGTTATGCTTCCTACCTCCTCCTGTGGGTTCTTTGGCACGTAGGAACAGATGCATTGCTGTTCCCACTGTCCTTATGTTAGAGGCTTTGTGACTAGATGGAGCAGAGCTGCTTATTGGCTTTTGGCCACTGAGAGCTGTTTGCCTGCTCTGGAGGAATTTCCAATTTGTTAGCATCCAGTGTTTCACCTTCTCTTGTCACTTGTTACAGTGTAGAATTCGCCATATTTGTGTCCAATCTTGAGTTTGCTCTGACACCTGACACGCATTACTCCCCACTGGTGCCAAAGGTACTGAAGTGAGCTTCCTGGCAGCATCATCAGCACACAGCACACCCCTGAAGAGACATAAAGAAATGTTCTCACGTTTTTCCCCTCCCCTTCAACCATTAATCTGTTATTTCTATCTGCTGCAGCTGCTACAAGAAAGGCGCTGTGTTAACTTTGTGAACTGCTGAAACTCATAGCTAACTGCTGTGAGCCAGCAGGTTTCAAATGTGAACCATAGTTCCTTGTGAAGATCTTATTCTCAGGATGAGCACCTTTGACCTACCACATGGCCGATCAGTGGTGATTTACACTCTTGTGGGTTTAAAAATGGAAAGTAGTAATAGAATAATAATAAATAGTACAATAATTTAATTGAATGAAATTATTATGTTCTTCATGTAGTTCATTCATGTAATATTGTAGTTCTAACAACTGTACTGGATCTGCATTCACTGGGCAATCCATTATACTTGACAAAAAGGAGGGAAACTCAGTATATGGGTTAACTCACTATATGGCACAAACTGGCTTTAAAATTTCTTGCTTTGTCAAGCAATAACACATCATTTTCATGTCACCTTAGATGTAGAAGTGTGTGCATAAGCAGAAGGAAACCAATTGGATAGAAGAGAAAGTATCTAAAATTAGGGGGGAAGAGACGTCAATCAGCAGCTGCTCAGGTTGAATATACTTTTCTGTACTCTTTTTCATTGTTTTATTTCTTATTTAAAGTACATTGTTATTTTTAAATAAATACAGTTCAAATGTAACCTGCCATTCTCTGGCAGCTAGACACATGGATAACATTAACATCCAGAATATTGCTGTGTGAAGTACTGTTAATTGTGAGTTTCACTTGGCATTATTTACAGTTTCAGCCTCACTAGACAAGAGCTCAAATAGTAAATAAGACATGAAACACTGGTAGAGCCTGCATTGCTTCTGGGTGGAGGTCAGCAGCTCATGCATTCTGCAGCTTTTCCTGGCTCAAAGCACGGGAGATGAGTTATCAGTCCAGCTACACAGACTAAAGAAATCAAGTCCAAATATATATATATATATTTTGTAGCTACTGAAATAAAAGTATCTAAAATAGGGAAATATTTTATGAGATATTTCTGCCCTGCATATGACAAGAAGTTAATCTAGTTAAATATGTCTGCAGCACTGGCCAGAAGTAGATATCTGGGAAAGAACAGGGTGCAGTACTTTGCCCTTATACTATCCCTCCATTTTTCCTTTCTCAGCCCTTTGGGGGAAAATGGCCTTTCATCTTTGGCTAACCATTGTGATGGACACATAAACCTCAAGGTTTTCTAACAGCACCCTCTCATGTTTCAGTGCTTATTTGCACTTCAATTATTTCTTGTGACTTGCCGATTGTGGTGTGTTGGTGTTTAAATCTTGCAGATCGAGACTCATTGTCTGAGGCACCAATCTATGCAGAGAAAAAGACAGCTATTGCCCTGGGAAACTTTAAATCACTAGTTTAACTAGACAAGACAGTTGGGAAGACAGAAGGTACACAAGACAGTCTTTGATACTCTATATTATTCTCTAATTATAAACATATTCTTGAAGTCATTCCCAGGCTGGTAGATAGAGCATTGCTGCGGAGCCAGGGCAGCAGTACCCTTCATAGCAATTTGAAGCTCAAGGAAATTTCCACTGCCACAGCACTCAATCTTCTTCCCCGGGAATAAAGAGAAAGCATTTGCTTTCTCAGGGAGGGGGCTGAGGCATCCTGGCTGAGTGGGATGTGTATCATTATCTGGATGCTGCCACAGACCTCCTTCTTACCAGAGAAAGGAATACTTCCATAGAGCATGTCCACAGCAATGCTTGGACACTGGCAAAAGAGGGAAACCATACTGATGGATAACATACTGGTATCCATCCTGACAAAGTCATACTTTTCCCCACTGAGAAGAAAAGAAATAGAATTTTGGAAGGGCGATGGGGTAGAAGTGATTTTAAGGCTTAATTTTTTTAAGGAGTCTAAAATAATTTGAATAATGTGCCAGCAGCAGGTTCGTATCCATCAGAAGAGACAACATGGATTTATTTATATCTTGCTTTTACTTGCCTGGGATGGGGCTGTATTTCTTGTTGATGAATGAGATTTGAAGTGCTTCATTTACAATATGCTTATTTTAGAAAGTCATAAAAGGGTTCCTGCCTTTGTTGAAAGAACTGCTTGATCATTGCCCACTGAAATTCACTGAGCAGCCACAGCATGGCTGCAGTCTTGAGAGGCAGCTTGGTTACTTTCTCAGGCAGTCAAGTGATTTGTTCTTCCTCACTCAATTAAAGTTTATATATTAATGAACAGACTCCCCATTGGTAAGAAGTTCTTCCATTCGGGTGCTGCATAAAGGGCAGAATTTTCAGATGAGCACTGGCCCATATTCCACAGGAAAGCCCAATGAGGGTGATTGTCCATCCTGCAGGGCATGAGTATAGACTAATCGTTACCGGAGCAACTCTCAGCTATTTAATTTGGATAAAAGGGCAGATACAGTTATGGTGCTCTTTCTGTTCATTTAAGATTCTTTAAAGTTTTTCTAGGAAAATACAAGTTTGTTCTGGTTGAGAAGTAATTGATACATCTGTAGCTGCCAAAAAATGACGTGCATACATGAGTGAAAATGTCTGAGCTGTTATAAAAAGAAAGACAACCTTCTAAAATATATTTCTAGTTAAACCATATTCTGTTCTGTCAATGAAAAGAAATGCAGAATAAAGATCAGAATCAGCCACTACAGTTAATTTTTCACATACTTAGATAGTTTTCTTATTGTCTTCTGTTCTTATTTTTCTGTCTCTACAGGTACCTAAACTATAACATCTCCTTTTTACATCAAAGGGATTTGATAAAGAGCTGCCCTGTTCTTTCTCCCTTTCATCTGTCTCTCCTTGCTTCTCTGTGTGGTGTGGGCTTTTTTTTTGTAGCTACAAGTGGGTTTCACCCAGTGACTGCAAAGGCATTTGAAAAGAAGTCTCCTTGCTCCATAAAGAGACTGGGAGCTGGGAGCACATTGCCAGAATTGGATCACCCTGATCAGTGGGAGCGTGGCCTGGGTATGGGTACGTGTGTATCTTCACAGCACCTCTCTAGGGTGTCACTCATGTACCTGCAACAGCTGTTTGATTTTCCACAAGTTCTTAATAGCTAAATATAGGGCTTACAGTATCAGATAAGTAAATACCACAAAGTGAAAATGTTTGTGTCTTCATGCAGTACAAATATGGTAGGTTTTGGCAAAGGTAGTCAAGTTCCACAGGAAGATATTTGAATGCGTATTACCCCTCTGCTGTAGTAAATGAGATTGAAATCATCAGAATAGTGCCTTCTATTTTTTTAATACATCAAATTTGGAAGATTTGTCTTTCAGGTTCCCCAGTCTTTTCCCAGGGTTTTCACATTTTTAATCTATCAATATCAGAGTAAGTCCAGACAAATCCAGAGCTGGGTCTCCCAGGGGTTCAGGACTCAGTGTGTCCAGCTCCTAAGTTCTCAAAAGTTTAGTTTTCTGCTACTCAACTGGAAGGCAAAATGTGAGATGTAGCTTTCAAGTTCCTGAGATAGAGAGAATGCTATTTCCACCAAGCAGGCAACTGGCAAGTGTTGGAGTTGTCGCAGTCCCCTACAGAGAGTCAAGACAAATGGTGGGACCTCATTGTGGTCTTCCTAGTAGCTAAAGGGGCCTACAGGAAAGATGGGGAGGGACTGTTTGTCAAGGAGTGCTTTACCAGAACATGAGGTAACTGCTTTGAACGAAAACAGAATAGATTTAGGTTAGATATAAAGAAGAAAGTCTTCATGATGAATGTAGTGAGGCCCTGGCACAGCTGCCCAGAGAAGATGTGGTGCCCCATCCCCGCAGGCACTAAGGCCAGGTTGGATGGGTCCATGTGAAGCCTGAGCTGTGGGAGGCAACCCTCCCTTGGCAGGGCATTGGGGCTGGGTGGACTTTAAGGTTCCTTTCAACCTAAGCCATTCTATGATTTATTCTGGGAAATAACGTGTATCAAATAATCAGTTCCGAGCACTATATACTGTATAGATATCTCAAACAATTCAGTGTTGTATTCCTGTGGATAAAGGTCCATTCTGTTTCACCCAATCATACTCTATCAATAGGAAACACCTGGAAAACATTTTCAAACATAAATTCCCATGTTAAATATGTTTTATCAGATCTGTTTCTGTTTGAAAGCTAAACTAAACTTTCCACATCACCATCAATGGGAATAGCCTCGTGTGTGACTAATTGTTAACCATACTGTAGTATTCTCTGATAAATCTTTATGTATGAATATGTGAAACAGGATAGTCTATCAGTAGTGAATTAATAAAAGAGACTAGAGACCAGGCATGTCCAACCTGCTGGCCACATGCCGTCCAGCCCAGCTTGCAGTGCAGCTGCCCCTTGCCCCACTGCATCATGGCAGCAGCTCTTCCTGCCAAGCAGCCCAGCCACTCAGAACCAAACAAACATCAGTGCACTATTAATCATATCTGCCTGAAACAAGGCCATGGGGAGGGCAATGTTAACTCAAGTTATGGCAAATAATTTCACGCATTTTGATATACTGGCTAAACACAGACCTGTGAGCCGAGAAGAATATGAAGCCATGCTTTTCATTTTGATAAATGAATTTGAAAATAGGTTTCAAGACTGAAAATCATGAATTTTTTGGTTTATTTGTGACTCCATTTTCAGCTGACGTAAATACATTAGCTGTGGAATGTATAGAATTGCAGTTAAAAATTTGGTCATGTCTTTTTGCTGGACTTTTATAAGCCCTCTTTAATTAGAGAGAAATACCCCTCGCCTCACAGTCACACCTTATTCCACCTTATTCATGTCACTACACTGGGGTGGTACATACATTTGTGAACAATTATTGCCAAGAATGAAGTACAGGAAGAATAAAATTTCACCAAAAATCTATGATGAGCACCTTGAGAGCTCATTGAGCATTGCAGCCTCTGCCATTGGACCAGCCTGGTGCGCTACTGTCAGAAAAACCGGGTCACATAGCCCACTAGTTTTATGCTTTTGTTGCTCTCTTTTTTATATGCTTTAATTTAAAAAAACTTTAAAATAAGTTGTGTTGCTTATATATATTAACTATAATATATATTTAGTGAGGGCCGATCCCAAAAGTAAGCCTTATATTTTGTTATATTGGCCTTCAATGTCAGAGGCAGATGTTGGAGGTATGGAAGTAGAGGTTGAACTTTCCCAACAATGTTCCATTACATGTTGTTGCTGTGTGAAAGATTGCAGCAGATGGGCAGTCTGACACAATGGTGTCCGACATGGGAGTGTGTATGAAGCAAAGGTGTGTCACTGAATTCTGTCATGGGGAAAAAATGGCAGATGTCGACATTCATTGACGCTTGCTGAATGTTTATGGAGACTCAGCAGAGTATGTGAGCACAGTGAGGCGGTGGTGCGTTTCAGCAGAGACTGTAACAGCAACAGTGTGTCATCTCTGCTGGTATAGATTTTTACAAGCACTGCATGAAGGCTCTTGTTCGTCAGTGGCAAAAATGTATAGTTAATGGTGGTGACTGTGGAAAAATAGCTTTTAGTAGCTGAGAATTTGCTCAAACAGTGTTATTGTACTCTTTGTTGTCATTTCTGTGCAAATAAATAGAATGTGTTACTTTTGGAGTGACTTACATATATGCAGCCCAAGACAATTCCTCTTCACTCAGTGCAGCCTAGGCAAGACAAAAGGTTGGACATCCATGGACTAAACTAATGCTGAAACCTTCAAAATAGTATTTACCATCAATTTCTGCTCTGAGAGCCAAATCTTGCAACACACAAGGCCCTGCAAATGTAAGATCTGATGCAGCTCAGCAGCTTTTAACAGGCATATACAAAGCCATAGAATTAAAACCCGCTGTCTTCCAAGAATGATTTTGTCACAGCAACAACTCCTTTGCCAGATGCTTTAATCTGTTCCATTGCACATCATTCAAATATTAAAAAAGAGTCCATCTTACATCTTCAGTGAATGCCATTGGCAATGTCATGTACCTGTGCATTATTATTAGCTAGGATTTATAGAAGTGTCTGTCTTTTCTGTAACTTGTATTCGGTGCTTTTTCTGTCACCCTTTTAGGTTTGCTGTGTTTTATATGCAATAGAAACTATTCCCAGTGTGGCATTTTAGTATCTGTCTGCTTTGAGAAAGATCTAATTTTTCTTTTACATAGTTTACAGCCTGTGTCTTTTGATAAAGAACTACATATTGATGTGAAATAGCAAAATATCCACCATACTGATTGAACCGTTTTATTATAATCCAATAAAATCAAGGCCATTTGGCACAGATATAAGATACTGCTACAGTGTTTGGGTAGGGAGACAGATTCAAGTGTTACAAAAACACAGGCAATATGAAGAAACTGAAGAGACTGCACTGACAAGAAAACACATCACTAAATAAAAATGAGCCTTTGATAGATCTGGTACTTGTTCCCTTACCTAAAGACTGTAAAGATTTGGGCTTCATCTACAAATGGATGGATAACTACTGAGTATTCAGAACAGATTCCCTAGTGTGCCTTATACAGATCTAACAGAGGTAAGCATACATTATGGCAGATTTAGGAAACTATCCTTTCTGAAATTATCCCAAAATACAGCAACTTCTGTTACTGTACTTGAGCTTAAGCAAAAATAAGGCAAAAACTCTGTGCTCCCCATTTGCTACAGCTGAAACGAAAAACTTGTCAAAATTAAGCATTCTATCAAAGACCATATATATTAGTTTTTCCATACTAAGAAAAAATTAATAGAACATGTATAGTCAATGCATTATTTTAGCAATAACACTGAAGTACTGTTTTACAGTGTGTGTATAAAGTCAACAAGCTTGTGTTAAGGTGCACTGTCAAATTACTGCCTTGGAGGGACTACCTTTCAGATTTAGTAGCATGTATCAGACATTTCCATTGTTCCACTGTCAGATGCTTTCCCATGAAAAAGAGTGTATTTTGTTTGAGGCCTGATCTGGAAGTTAACTGGTATATTGCAGTGGTATCATCTTGGTTAGGCTCTGGCTCTATGTGTGTGGTACTGGATCACCACAGTGGGCCATAATAATCTGGAATGCAATATCTATCCATATGTATCATTGGTTTTAAACAGTCCCTCTTGATAAAATCATTTCCTCTCTGTAGGGTCTTCTAAAGGGAAATGCACCATTACTGGAAGGTTTTAGGTATCAATAAGTAAAAAATGGTTACAGCTTCCAAAATTGCAGTGTTTCTTCTCATGAAAAAGAAAATACTGTTTATATTAGATATTTAGATAAAGATGAAAATAGAAGTCCTGAGGTTTAGGCACTGCTCTGGTACTCAGGAAATTAGGTTTCATTTTCTGCCACTAAATCTCTTCATCTTGTCACTATGAGCAAATCAATTATTCTTTTTCAGACTCTGAAATTAAGATAATACCTTTTTTTTTCCCCTGCATGCTGTTTATCTTGTTTACAAATTTCAGCTGTAAACTCTCTGGGTATGAGTGACTATTTCTGCAGAGCCTGGGACACTGAACAGATCCTGAGGAGGTCACCAGAATTCAAACAACAGCAGCAACACTACTGTGTAAACGCACACATAGTTGACCAGGTGCTTACAGGTCTGCCCCTCTTGTGTTCCATCATAACAATTGTTGTGTTACACCATGTTACACATAGTATGCATATACTAATTAAATATATTTGGGCCAAGCAGTTACATTTCTGATTTATTGATGTTCCATTTTTACCTAGTGCTCACTCAGAGCAGTTTCCCACTGAAATGGTAGTGAAGTAATTGTTGGGCAAAGATGGTAGGACTGGATACAAGTATGTATTAAATTTCCTTTTGTTCTAATGTACCATATGATTGTCCTTCTATCTGCCATGCCTTTCACAGATGTCTGACATAAAAAAAAAAGGGCTTAGAAGCAGAGGTTTAGAAGAGAGAATTCACATTTCAAAAGAAAAATCGAAATCATTTTGAGTAATTTACAGTGAGATTAAACTAAACTAATTTGCTTAAGTCTCCAGCCAGTATGTGTGAAGTTATGAACAAGTTCACTGGTTTTAAAAAATGAATTAAAATGCTGAAGAAATATATTTAATTAAAAAAAAAAAAAAAGTTTCAAATGTTTTGATATGTTCCCTTGCATTTGAGAGAGGTAACTTCCTTTGTCCATATCCTGTTATGACTATAGAGGGATGTTTTCAAAAGATTAAAAAGAAGTGCTGACCTTTTGATGATTCTATTAACTTAGGGACACATGACAATTAGAAATATGAGCACAGAGGAAAAGCAATAACATTTACTCAGGTAACCCCCATTTATTTCATACCGTGTTTATTTTAAGCCAGTGATCTAAGGTGACAGAATTTGATCCCCCCCAGAAAGGCTTGCTCACAGATTCTTCTATGAGAGCAATGTTAACGATGCTTATGGCCACCTGCATCTGTATCTCTTGAAGAAGGTTATCCCAGACAAGGGATTTTGCCAAAAATTGAGCTACTAATGGTGAATCACAAATTTTGGAAAACATTGAGAATGTGTCCTCTGCAAAAAAAAAAAATTCTTTGTCAGTCGTCACCAAATCAACCTGTAGTCATGCTCTGAACTCTCTGTTCTTAGGTTTTGGCTACAGCTGTATCAACACAATCAAAGTTAGGGCAATGACTTTGAAGCAAAAAATTATCCTGAAATGTGTAGGTGAGAGCACAAGTGAAGCTTCCTTTATTTAGGAGTGAGATGCTCCTGGTCCCTCCCTCAAATTACAATGCTGTCTTGAAACCAAAGGAAGAACTGTATTGATTTTTCTTGTTCTGATGGCCTCTAGCCTGTCCTTTGACATTCGGGATCATCTCTAAGGAGATGTTTCCTTTACTACTCACAAATCTTATCAGGCAAATACAGATTCTCCATTAAGCTATTTCCGCTGGTAGGCAACTGTGGAGTTCTTTGCCAGCTGGCTCATCTGCTTAAAGAGCATAGATTTAAAGTGTTTGAATATATGTGGGTGAGATTGTGCCTGGACATTGCACTGGTGACTGACTTAATTCAAGTTAACAAGGAGCAGGTTGAAACTAAACAAAAATAAGTTTTTAAACTGGAGTACATCTATCTCAACTATAATTAAAACAATTACTGGAACTTCTGCACATAGACAAATCCTAAATCATTTCACTAAGACAAAGTTAAATATGAGGACTCAAGTTTAGTCTCTGTGATTAGACTTGAAAATTAAGGTGCCAGATTCCCCTTGATTTCAGTGGGAGTTAGGGATTGCTTTTAGAAACCATACCACTGATGGTGGGTACTGAAAGCTGGATTTCCTATGAACCTGTGACTGTCTGACTATCTGGCTCCTGTGAATCTGAGGGACTTTTGAAACAGAGGTTTGGCTCCATCATTTCTTAAGGCATACATTAAATTTACTCTGCAATTCAACTGAGATGAGTTCATGTCAGCATTGGGACATATTTTCATAAGACTGATGGGATTCAGGCAGTGCATAATTTGCATACTTGCAACTTACCCTTTCTTTGCAGTGAGGGGAAGCTTGTGAGCTTTGCTGTCTTGGGCCTGACTTTTCTAGGTCCCAATTCTGTGCTGTATTACCCTATACTATTTTGTAGTGTATCTTCAGAAAATCTTTTTACGTTGTGCTTTTGTCTCCACTTCTTCCCTTGGGCACAAGCAGCACAGTAGCATCCTGCTCTGCTGCTTCTTTTGCTTGGAAGATTTATGTTTAGGAAAGGCAATGTTTCATGTTGCAAAATATGTGACATTTGCGCAATGCCATGGTTCATTTTTGTGGCCTGCAGAAAATTGCCACGTAGATGCTGTTGTAACAGAGAATATCTGCTCAGAATATCTGGTCAAGAGGGTCATACTACTTGATAGGAATTAAAACAAACAAAATTAATCTGGCAGGGAAAGTAGACTCAAATGTTTCAGCCGCTTTGTACCTGCCTTAGTTGTAGCAAAGAATTCTGTCCATGAAGTGACTCTTCTGTAATCCCCACGGGGCCTGCCAGTAGATGACAATACTTCTAACTGCTTACTTCAGATGTAACCAATACACTGTCCTTTCCTATCAAGATTCCAAGGTTATTACCACACATAAGTACTCCATGATGGTGACTTTCAGAGGACACTTGAGTCTCAAAAGTATCCATAAGTATTCGAATTATTACTTGAAAGATGTCTAACTGCTGCAAGTTTGGAATAAGAGTTTGAATATTATGAGATTCTTAAATATAAACATCTTATTATAGAACCAACTGTGTTTGAAGAAAAGTGCTTCTAACACTTTTTACTACAGAAGTCCCATCTTCTGAATTCAGGTGAGCAACTTTTGTGTTCAGGATCTTTGCCAAGACTCACTAGAAAGTTGTCCAGCTGCTTGAAGCTTCTCTTCTCAGAAATGGTGTTCTGCTGTACCTGGTCAAGATCCATATGATTTCAGACCTTATTTAGATGCTGGTACACTGCTCGCCCCTATTTTTGTTCTTTGTCTCTCCCTTGACAAAGCCCAGCTGCAGCCAGACGCACGCCATTCTGCACGCCATTCTACACCTAGGGGCTGCTGCATTTTGGGGCACCATCTTGTGCCCTCACCACTGCAGTGTCATATCAGTTTCCTGATTAAACACAGCAAAGAGGTGGTCCCTCTCCTCTCCACATTTAGGTTCTAAATACAGAATTAGGCAGGAGGCAGATACAAACAAATGCAGGACCTCAACAGTGAACTATGGTTTATGGTACTGGACAGTTCTTTCCTTGTAGTGCTAGAGGATACTTCTGTCAGTTTACAAAAGCAAAGCCAAGGATGATGCAGAGATGTCTAATAGAAATACTAGACTAAGAATTTGGTATTTTCAAAACTTTTCCAAGGTTTTTAAGGAGTGGCTTTAATTATTTTTATTTTTTTATTTTACTTACATGTGGCTTTGTCCCCTACATATGAGATTTCCAATTATAAGAATTAGCAGCTAGTCATGGGATAATCTATTGGCAGCATTGCAGCACTGCAGTTATGTTAGCCTTTTAAAGAGTAAAACAGTGTACGTGTTCTTGAGAACATGCTTTTCCTCCTATAAAATTCAAAAAGTAGAGGCTTTCATACAGCAGTCTGCTGGCCTAGCAATGTCACCTCTTGTGTTTTTCAAAAGCATATTTTTGATTTTCAGCTACATAGAAAGGACATGTTTTATCACTGTCATTGTGTATCAGTCAAACTTTAATACTGCTACAAGTGGATTTATGGTATGACATTATACCTCTGGACATGATATATTCTCCAGACATGATTTGCAGAAGTAATCTGTTGCAGTTCAATCAGTGAAACCTAAGTCAATTAGTCATCATACAACTACATATTAAGGATGATAATAAATTACTAGGGAAGTCATTAAAAAGTAGGAAATAAAAAGAATCAGTGTTGAGAGACTTATCACTGTTCTTTGTATCTCATTCTTGGACTTGTGTTTCCTGGCAATCTTTCCTCATGGAGAAGCAAGATGCAAATATCTTTAAGATACAGTAGTGCTCAGTTAAAGGGAGATTTTCAAAAGCAGGCAACTTTCTGTGCACAGATCTGTGCTCATATATAGAAAAAGTTGAAATTCGTTAAAGTTTGGGTATAGCAGCTTGCTAATGGTTGCATGTGGGTCAGTCCCACATAAGACAACAGTAAATACTAAAATTTGACTCTGTTTTCAAACAGAGCCTGCCTTTACAGCACTCAGAAGGACTGCTTTACTTTGACCTGACATGTTTTCCCCATGCAGACATCAGCATAGCCTCATAAAGAGTTACTAAAATTCCTGGAGTTATTCTATTTAACGCTTCCCTCAAATTATTCAAAGATGTAAAAGAAAAGAAAACAAAAAGAATCTGTTTACAAGTTTGAATTTTCCAGTGAGCTCATATAAAAGCACCCTTTCTAGGAGGTTAGGGGTATTTTGATGAGAACTCTATCTCCCACTTTATTGTGCTTATCCTTAAA
This sequence comes from Chrysolophus pictus, assembly GCA_037305975.1. Lineage (NCBI taxonomy): Eukaryota > Metazoa > Chordata > Aves > Galliformes > Phasianidae > Chrysolophus > Chrysolophus pictus. The sequence goes on along the minus strand of CM074578.1, from coordinate 90,072,120 downwards.
ACGTGTCCTTCAAGATACAGATGTGCTTTTTATGTCCTCTTCTCATAGGAGAAATTGAAACACAAGAAGACAAAATGATTTGCCAAAGATCAACAGAATGTCTCTGGCAAATAAAAGAACTTGCTTTTCTTTTTTTCTTACATAGGAATAACCACAATACCACTTATTGCACAATGTTAGTAATTGTCTGGATCCAAGATAGAGTTAGATTATATGAAAGACAAAAAATTAGATTAAACTACTAGTGCCTTGTACGTCTTCGGCATTTTAAATTTGGAGCTGTAATTTATTTTGAGAAGAATGTTCTTTTATAAATGGATTTTCCATCCCTTTTTAATCCTCGGATATTGTTTGGATCACCACACAGTTCTTCTGTCATGTTGTCTTTTTAACTGCATATATTGAATCCAGGCTGTCATTACCAATCAAGGAATTATTTGGGATTTTTCCCAAAATATTATTTTCTTTTCCTTAGTGGCAAGAGCCTCTCATTGCTGTGATTTAGGATATTGGCATTTCTTGAACTCAGCAGAACTGTCCCACTTCACACCAGCTAGAAATGTCACTGGTTATTACTGAAGAGTTTGTTCCAGATACTTTTGTCAGCAGGAGGTTGCAGCACCTTTGGTAAAATTCATGTAAAAATTACATTCTTGAAGTTTGGATAGTGAAGAACTATTGCTATCAAGTACATAAAAGCTTTGAAACAGAATATTACTTATTTAACCATTTGATTTCTTTAGTCTGATACTATCATCATGCCCATGTTTGGAAGCATTGTGAGCTTTACATTTTTCTGCTTTGAATATCAAAACTCCTGCTGAATTTCATGGTGACAAAGACATAAATGTGATTTGGTCAGCATCTTCCACCAGGTTGTCCGTTGTTTACAGCAAACATGGAGTCACAGTTTCTCTTCGTGTCACTGCTCTGCGGCATGGTGTAAGCATTCAGACTGAGTGCACGTGCTTGATGAACAACCAGAATGGGAGGTTCTGGAGTGGAAGTAACATCACCTTTCCATGCCTGGTTGTGGTGGGATGTGAGACTGCAGCTGGACAGGCTGCTGAAAGCTGGGCTCCATCCCAGTCCCTTGTCAGAGCACATTACTAAATAATACTAAATGAAGCAATACATAAGGCGTTAGGTGTTCTGTCCTATTCCATGTTCTGGTGCTTGTCCAAAAGATGACAAAATAAACTGGAGGCAGTCGAACTCTCTGGCTGTGAAAAACAGTTTGTAGTGCTGTCTCACTTAGTAGGCCAGTGATTTAGGCAAGTAAGGCAACACAGCAAGAAAGCAGGCAAATCAAGGTTGGAAAGATTGAATTCCAGACTCAGCACAAAATCACCTCTTTTTTTCAAAATAAAATACGTACTTTGAAGCTAAGTCATTAACTGAAATTGTACATTATGGATGTGAAGGATGTGAAGGATGAAACAGACATTTAGTTCATTGTGTCAGAAAGCCAAATCTGAATAGATTGGATAGGCTGATTATCTCCCTGAAAGAGCTATTCTGCATTTGTGAATCAAAGGTGAAAGGCAGCTTAGCTTTCTAGTCTCAAGTATTCTGTTTTTTTAATATTATCTGCTAGCAACTTTCTATCTATAAATCCCATCCGGTGATTTGAGAAGGAATCCAGAAATGATGTTTTTATTCTGAAACATCTTGACATACAACTATCTTTCTCAGCCACCCTACAGAGTTAAAACTAAAAACAAATAAATTCTTATCCTTGTATGAAGCTTGCATATTACTTTCTGCAAGTAATAGTTCTCAAGTATTCAAAAATATGCAAAATGACAATAATTTACCACTTTTTATGTTATATTTTGTGCTACCCTTACTTCCTGAAAGAAATTAAAGAATATTGCCTTGACCTTGTCGCAATTAAAAGGTGATAAAGTATTTTTTAAGCTACTAATGCTTTAAAAACAATTTAAAAGACATCTCTTGCGCCATTGGATGAACTAAGACTTCTGCTTTTTCAGTTTTTTCTCCTGGATCTTCCTGCAAGCCCTCCAATCAGCACATCATTTGAGATCATATGGCTGCTCACTACAAGAAACTGATGTCTGCCAAACATATGTTCACTCTTCAGTAATGATGCCATCCATGTAATTAAAAGATAAAATCACATTCCAGGTTATGTTGATGCCCTTTACTTTTGACTAGCTGATGAATTTCTTCCCCCTTCTTTGCTCACTCTCACCTTCATTAACTCAAGAGATGTAGCAGAATTTAAAGCTGAGACATAACACAGCATGCTGTAAAAGAGGAGATACGTAGACCACTTGGTTGGAACCTTGCTTTAGGAGAAGCAATCCCAGCTGTTAAGAGGTGTGAAGTATGCATAGTCAAATCATTCTACTAAAATGACAAGTTAATTTCAGCAAGAGAAAAATTATTTAATTCTCTGCATGTATATTAATAGTGTTTTCTCTTTAGATGTATGTGTCAGTTGAAATAATAGGAAAGGTAAAATGAGAGCTAGGGCAGGTAGTTGTTTAATTGAGATAGCCCCCTGGAAGAATAACAGACAGGTTATAGCTTTAGAGGTTTAGAAAGTTAAAGCATCAGTCCTGAGAACCTAGAAGGGAGTTCCTGTAGTTTACATTTGTAATTGAGAAAGCTTTTCAGACACCCTCTCTTCTGCAAATAGCTTCAAGCTTTAAAGAGAACTTGGAATTTAAAAAATGTCCTCTCTTGGTTGCTTAGAACTGTGTAAAGTTCCTGGTGCTCGAAGTGCAGATGAAAACAAGTGAATTGAATGCTTGTATCTGTAGTTAGATTACTGCAAGACTTCCAGTCTTTAGACTCCCAGCCATTTTAACCAAACTTCACTTGAAAACACGCAGTGAGCTTTGCAGAAACATATAGCTGTGGAACACTAGATCAGACTGCTGCTGCTATTTCTGCCAAGAGACTGGTCATTTTCAGCAATCTTAGACTAACTAACACAAATCCAATGAACTATTTTATCACTGTATCAGAATCAACATTTAGAAGTTGCAATACCTTCACCTTGATACTGTTCATCACTAGTTTGGAGGCTAGACTGCTCCTGTGTACTCTTATTCTTAAGTGACTTTTACTCTTGTTTTGCTAATATCACAGAAATAGCAAACTCTAAGGAACGCAGAACTCAAATCATAGTGCATTTCTCATAAACATAAAGCATTAAGAACAAAAAAATTAAGTAAAGCAAAGATTGTCATGTATAATTGAAATTTGTGTCATTTTCAACCGGCGAAGCCTAAAACAAGAGTGAAGATCAAAAAATAAAAGAAAGAAAACAACTCAAAGATGTTGTTTCAGTTGTTTATTACATTCTTAAAGCTCAAAAGAAAATACACAGAAGATATTCTTGGCATAAAAGAAGCCAAGTGCTTTGTTCCAAAACAGATTTCAGTTGGGTTTGTGTTTTGGTTTTTGGTTTTCTTCACAGGTCAGTCTTGCATGTCTCTAGCACAGTTCAGTTAAGCTGGAAAGGCCTTCTCAGCATAGATGCCAGTCAAAATTTCCAGTGGCTAAAATTTCTAATTCTTATGTTTTACCATCTGAAATTATAGTTCTCAAAAGTTAGCTTTAGAGCATATGAGAGCAGGAACATTTATATTAAAAAAAACCCTTTTTCCTTATTATAATGCTTTATCGTTCCAGTCAGGTTCTCTTTGCAGAGTTGAACTTTCATAGATACCAAGAACTGTAATTCTGCAAAGAGATCAAGGTCTGTACAAACCTTGTGGTGAAGTGCTAAGTTGTCACTTGCTCCATATCCTTGTAGCAGATGATAGGAGTTCATGCCTCCACAAAAATCAGGGTTGCTTAGAGGCCTTCTCCAGTGCCCTTTTAAATATTCACTTTTTTTTTTTTTTTTAAGTAGAGCTGCTTTTAGAATACAGTCTATTTGGCCTCACTCCAATCAGTAGCTAGTCCTGCATGTCTGAAACATTGTTTGGCGCACTTGTACAAGCTCTGATTTGCTGTGACATGTAGCAGTAATCACTGAAGTGTTTTGGATGAAAATGGAGTCAGTGTCCTTCAAATGCAACTGGAGTATTGTGCTTCTGAGTGATTACTTCTTCCTTCACAGTCAAAAACAGTTTTTCTCCATATATTGCAGTTATCTCTAGGTATAGGCAATGAGACATACAGTTTCATTAGTATTCATACCATCTCCCATACAGACACATGACTTACTGAAGAGTATGCAGCAGTACAGTGACATGGCTTTGTTCCTTGAAACTCACTTGATTTCACCATTTGCAAAGAAAAATCAAATGACCAAATAACAGAGAACATAGTGTACAAAAATGCCTATGTAATCATGTAATCAAATAACTTCTACTGATAGACAGATGATCAAGAACTGATACCCTTCAGTCTAGGAATAACCTGAATCTCCTTGTTATACCATCCCTTGGTAGTTTCTGATGACTGATAGCAGCCGTGCTAGTCATTCCTGAAGTACTTTCTGACTAACAACTGACGTTGAAATAAGATGTACACAGCTTTTTTTTGACTTATAAACTAAAAAGAATATTAACAATGTTAGCTGTACTAATTCTTCTTTCTATACCCAAGTAAACATGGTCTACAACCACAAAACTCAGACTCAGGTTTAATACCGAATGAAAAACAGCACTTCTGAGGCACTTCCACTCAGATGGAGACAAGGATTCAAACCCTCAGCTGGCTTAATATAGTGTAACTCAACTGATTTGATTAAATTTCATCTATGCTAGGTTTTGGAAGCTCACTGTTGGGCAAGATAATTGCAGGAAACAGACAAAAAACAGTATAAATGACTAGGGAAAAAAATAGGATGTGATGGCTTGCAGACCTGCTAACATTTTGCATACCAGTACCATATTTCTATGAGGAATTCAACACCTTGATATCACCAGTTTCATCTATATCCTTTTTTTGTAAGATTATTTGGAATATTAGTGTTTCAATGGACTGAACCTTCTTTTGTTAATACAGCTGCTATTGACTCATCCGCACCAAAGAGTTTGCATTCCAGTGTTAAATGTGAGTATAGTTTTGTTTTCAAATTAGGTCTGGCTTCATTTGTTTGGTTTGTAAATACTAGTCCTTTTTATGATGAGGAGGCATGCCTAAGAAAATGCATCATTCCAAGAACGGTTAAGATAATAATATCAGAATCATAAGATGGCCTGGGTTGGAAGGAACCTTAAAGATCATCTAGTTCTAATCCCTCAAGCACTTAAGTATCTTACCTAATATCTAAAATAGTAGCTGTATCCAGCTGCTGGTTCCCGTTTGCACAGTTGCATTCTAATTTGCAAAGCGTAAGAATCTTTGGTATACATTACATGTGGTTACTTAAGGCATAAGTTACTCTAGTTTTTCAGTCCTAACTCAGACCAATGGCCTGTCGAATTCCTTTGCTCACCTACAGTGTATTTTCTATTTCCTTAACTGCTTTGTGTACCTCTAGGCATCAGGCATACACTACTGTTAAAACAGATAATATTTTATTGCTAAGACAACATTGCATTGCATCTTAACGCCACCTCTTGGCTGAAGCCCGCAGTACCCAACATTTAAGCAGAGTCTCTGATACCATTTGTTTTTTGAAAGGAAGCAAAGATGGTTGAACAGCAATACATTCATCCCTTTCCTTGAAAACAGAGTTCACTGTGAAACGTGTTCAGATTTCTTCCTTCACCTGGTTTTAAGGCATATGCTGCTTCTCTGTTGGAAAATGCTATATATGCACAGAAAACCCACAATTCAAAATCAAATTTTTAAAGCAAGAAAAGTGAAAGTTCCTGCTTTTTAAGAATGTGTGCAGAGTGGATATCAATTATCAGAGATCTGCAGTAGGTTATCACTCTTACTGGGGTAGAATACATATAATGCAGTTGAAAACAAAGATAGCTCAAAGACAACACTGAGATGCAATTGTTTAAGGAAGTTACATACCATCCAAGAAGAAAAAGGTAACTCCTTTAAAGATTCAGAAAAATGGATCACAAAAGATCTACAGTGAAGAAAAGCAAGAGAGTAAGTCCAGGATCACATCACATAATGAGAATTTTGCTTGTTTTTTAAAACTTCATGCTCCATATCACATTAGCCTTTCCTCAGTGCTGGCTTTCACATAAGCATGTTAAACTTAGTATTTTTGATTGATTTTAATATTTTAAAGGAAGGTGATCTCACAGAGGTGCACAAGGCACAGAAACTCATTTATTGGAGAAGATCAAGAGGACATTATCTATGTTCCTTATAATAGTTGCTTACCATTTCTCTTGTACAGCTAATCAGGAATGTACTGTTGTGTGTGGTTTTTGTTTATTTAAAAGTCCACATGAGTACAGGGCTCCTGTACATAGAAGCCATAACATGAGGAAGTGAGGATTCAGCATCATTTGTATCTTTTATATACCAGTATTCTGCTAAGGAAAGACAACTCACTTTTGTCATTTAACATCTATCTTCACAAAAGGATAGGTTAGCTCCAGAAATATCTGTCTTGGCAAAAGAAATTTGGTCACTGAAAAACTCAGGATTTAGAAGTCACAGTGATAGATAAGAATTTATGTCTTCTGAAGTGTTAAGCAGAACAGTAGCACAGTGGAAGTACAGTCACTGTTAATGGGGTTAATGTGCAATCATTTGTGCAGTATAAAATGATTTTATGTCCACAGATATAGGCTTCTGTTTATCATTTGCATATTAAAAGACAAAATAAATGAAGGCTGTTTTGCCAGCCTGCTAGAATAACATGAGGACAAAACTAATTTTCTGCTTAGTTGAAGATTGCACATTTTTTTTTCTTTTCATGTAGAATTCCCTCCCACAACCATTTCTACTTTTGTTATTACTAGTTGCTGTTTACAGTGTGCTTTTAAAACCTTGAAATTTATCAGCATGCACAGCAGTTTTGACAGCCACACATTCTGATGAGATATAATATCTTACCTGTTCAATCCATGCAGTCATGTAGATATAAACTTGTTTTCCAAATATGCAATCTGTGTTGCACAGCAAGCACTTAGTTCTGCAGTCAGCAGCAAGAAGAAAACCCAGGTCACTTGGTAGTGGTGCAGGTGTACGCAAACCTGTTAAAATAAATACAAAGCCTCAAACACCTGCAGAGATTAATCCTGAAAAGACAGAACAAAATACTGTGTACAGTGCTTTGTTTCATTTTAGAAATAAACACACTGCAGATAAATCACTAAATAAAATGTAAACATTTTAATTAAAGCACTTTGTGACAGTATTAAAATGAACCATTTCTCAAGCTGTATCTACTACTGTTCTTTAGGTTAAAAACTGCATAGATGAACTGGAAACATGCAACGTGTAGGGCTTCCTCCTGAATGCCTTCATGTGTTTTTTTAGATTTTCAATTCTAGGGTTTAAAAGAGTATGAGTTTAAATTTAGTGGTTCATTGAACGTTTTGCTGCTTTGAATCTCATGAGGTTACTAATGTCACAGTTGGTAAGAGCATCATTGATTAACTTCACATGAGAATTTCTTCTCATGACTTTTACATATGGTGTATAAAGCATTAGAAACGCTACCTTCCTTCCATTTGTGAGAGTAGCATGACTTATGAAACTACTGTGAAAGTGGTAATTCCATGACTACCCGAACACTAAATATGTCTGACTAGGAGAATGTTCACATTTCTTATTCTCGGTAGAAGCGATGTTTACTAAAAAGAGCATCTAACGAGTACGGAAAAAGCTTAAGTTATACTGCAGAAACCACCATAGGCCAGATTTTAAGAAGTATCTTTGTAATAAAAAAGAAAAATTTCTATTCCAAAGGAAATGTGAAAATTCTGGAAAAAAATTAAATAAATCCATTATAATCCATTTTTATACCGATGAAAGAAAAAAGAAAAAAAAACTTATTTACACATTGAGTTTGAGAGTCAAACTTATCTGTTGAATTCAGAAAGTCCTCCAAATTCTTCAGTTATTAGGGATTCAGAGCTACAGCTGAATTACATTTCTTGGAAGCCTGAAAGCATGAGACAGTGTTTCCATAGCCTGTAGGTTCCAGAATTCTCTCCCAAACAATATTTCTATGATACTGTGATGTTTGAGTCAGATCTCCTGTGGCTGATCAGTTCAGTAGAGAAGCATAAACCTTGGCTGATACACACATGAAACTGTCCCAAATGAACTGGTAGGAGATTGGGAAAAACTTAACACTTATGAAAGATTGATCAAAACCAGTTCTAACTGAGGGAACCCACAAATGTAACCCACACTTCATGCAAGAAGATGAGCCACCCAAATCATTAGTTGGCAAGTCCTGCAGTTCTGAAAAACCCTAACTAAAGCTCATCTCTGTGGCTCCATCAAAGCCTCAATCCACCATTCCAGGGAAGCACACTGGACCAGCCCATCCAGTTCTGAATCTCTTCCTGCTCTCCCATTCCAAGTGAGGAATGCAGAACTGGACACAGAATTCCAGATGTGGCTTCACCAGGTCAGAGTAGAGGGGAGGATCACCTCCCTAAATCTGCTGACCACACTCTTTTTAATCCACTCCTTCTTGGTTACAATGGCACACTACTGCCTCATGGCCTATTTGCTGCCTACCAGGGCACCTAGGCCTTTTTTCTAGCAGGTCAGCCCCTAATCTGTACTGATGCACACAAGCATCCAACCTGCCCAGGTCTCACTGAGTAGCAACACAACCATACCATGTTTCAGCCACTCCTCCCACCTTTACATCATCAGCAAACTTACTGAGAGTGCACTCTATCCCTTCATCCAGGCCACTGATGAAAACGTTGAACCAGACTGATTCCAGCACCTTCCTTACTCATAAGGAAAAGGTCCAGCAGCAAATCTCTTCTCATAGTCTCCACCACCACCTGTATCAGAAAGTTATCTTCCATGTACTACAGGAATTTCATAGACTGTGTACGTCTATCAGTGTTGGTTTTCCAGCAAATAGCAGGGTAATAGAAGTTCTCTCCCTCCATGAGAACCAATGCCTGTAATCATAGAACTACTTTCAGCTGTCTGTGGAAGGTCTTATCAATTTCTTCTTCCTGATCACAGGCACCTGTGGGTGCCTCTAGTAAACACCCACAATGATGTCACCCATTTTAGTCTGCCCCTTAATTCTCACCCATAAGCTCTCCATTCATTTATCACTTCCCCCTAGGCAGAGATTGATACATTCCAGTTGTTCTCTCAAATAAAGAGCAACTCCACTATCTCACCTTGATGCTCTGTTTTTCCTAAAAAGAGCACAGTCATCCATGTCAGTCATGTAAGCTGTCCCATGTCTCCATGATCACAATGAGATCATAGCTCTATGACCACACATATATCTCTTACTCTTCCTGTTTATTTCCCATGCTGCATCCTTTGGTATACAAAGGCACATCAGAGAAGAAAAGGGAGCAGGGGATGTAGACTTCTCTTGAGGGATGCAAGAAGTTCCCAATAGCTGTACGCATAATTGTGGAGGTTGAACTTCTGACTTATGGGAAGCAGCTAAGGAACATCTGTCACTGTTGTGGTTGGCCTGGCATATTGATTGCAGTTGATTGCAATAGCATGAGCATTGCCATTTTGGACCCCACCCCAAAGTCATTTAGTTTAAAGTCCACCACATGAGGTTAGCCAGCCTGCTGCCAAAAATTGCCTTGCCTGTGCTAGATAGGTGGATCCCATCCATCTCTAACAGATTATAAACTTCACAGAAAGCCCCATTATCATAAAAACTAAAACCCTCGTGCCAGCACCAGCCACGTAGCCAGGAGATGATATGCATCATATATCTATTTCTGTATTCCCTCTTTCATCCAAAACTGAAGAAAAGATAGCTTGGGCACTAGAGTTCCCAGGGCCTTATAGCCTTCTTTGATTCTGCCCATGTTCCAGCTTCCAGTGTTATTCATGCCTACATGAAAGAGCAACAGTGGATAGCAATCCATGCTCATGACAAACTGTGGCACTCTCTTGTCAGTGTCCCACATTTTGGCTCCTGGAAGGCAGCAAACTTCTCAGAATTCCCTGTCAGGCAGGCAGAAAGAAGCCTCACTGCCTTTTAACAGGGAGTCACATGTTTTAGGAAAAAGGAATGGTATCTTTCTTTAAAAAAAAAAAAACAAACGAAAAAAACCCCAAACCTCTATCTGTCAACAGAGTACTTAAGTGCTTTATGGTACACAGTGGTCTTTTTATAACTTGTGTTCTTCTTCATGTAATTTTCTGCATGAGACAGATATTAGTCAAAATAGTAATTTCTGTTTGGGTTTTTAGCGAGTTTAGAATGAAATTTCTTTGTGACTTTCAGGAACACAACATCTGAGAATAAGAACAAGTTGTTTCTCCAAACAGCTCAAAGGCGTAAAAAATTGCAGCATTTTATCTCAGGAAGATTGGAGTTTGTGTGAATAATCTATACAGTCAATTATATAAATACATAATTTCATCCTCACAGATGTAGAAATGCTAGTTGTTGCTAATCTTGGGCAATTGAATGGATCATTTAGCAATCAGTGAAAATTAATGTGTTTATATATGCAAACATCAACTTTCTATCACTGCGAGTTTATGCAGTGCTAGAGAGATGGTTTTAATAATACATTTTTCAGTCTGTAGAAAAGAAACATGCATATCAGCATTCCAGGGGAGCCACAATGAAGGAAATATCAAATGTATGACTACAGCTTTCAGTGATTTACTGGGCAGCGTGGTTCACAAATTTTTCTTCTCCCTCTTCCAGTCCTATGCAGCTGGCAGCTCTGTCTGGAATCTGAGTTCCTTTGTGGCAGACACTGTATGGCCCAAAGATCATCTTCCAGGGATTTCTGCCCAAAAAGATGCACCAGCTAGAACAGAGTAAATGTGTGCTATCACCTCTTCTACAGTGAGGAAATTAAGACACCTGAGATTAATTATCGTACCTGTGGTCACACTGGAGCCTGTTTCAGAGCTGGGAATTAAGGAATAGTTTTCTAAGTTCTGCTGCAGTCACTTCATCACAAAAGCATCCTTCCCAATGATTTCAGAGTCAATGCTGTTGAAAGCAGCATTTGTAAAAGGGGAAGACAAAACTAGTGGGAGCTACTGGAGGATGCAGGGAGCAGGAGTTTGTCACAACCATTGTGTACTGACTATTTTAACTTTGCATTCCTATTCCACTGCCAAAGGGGAAAGCAGTATGCTTCAGCAAGCAATACTTAAACAGGATAAAGCATCTTGTTTCTCTTGTACTCCAGCTTCCCATCTTCCCTGAATACTGTTGTACAATATCGGTGTTAGAAAAACCTGCCCATACCTCTCCAGAGGTTCGTATATCCCTGTCAGTGATTTGGAAATAGCTGTGAGTCTTCAGCTTCTGTTTTTCCAGCTTACCAACAATGTTTTTCAATCGCAAAATATAGAGTCACTTGCATTAATGTAAGCTGTATGAAATTTTGTTTGCCAAAGTAAGTTCTTGATCACTTCTCAGCATCAAGCAGAATAAGCAATTCAGCATCCCTTCTTCACTTGCTGCCTTTTGGCTTCAGGTAAGAGACAAAAGTCTATCTTGGCTAAAGAGGCTTTAACAGTTTTTAGTAACTTAGAATCTTCAAAAATCAAGAGAAATGCTGCTAGATTTATCCTTTTGTTGGGCCACGTTTTCACAGGTGTAAATTACCATTGTCAGTTCTTATTGATTCACAAAGGAGGGAGGGAGTTCTGGCCTTTCATAACAGAAATGTGCTGAGATATACTTCAGATGAGAAATGGGCTGAGATGCTCTGAGTATAAGAGTTGGATCTTCTTTCCTTATGAAGGAAATGATGAATAGTTAGTGGTTAAGAACGGGTTGTACTTACAGAGCTGGGAATTTCACTTGTTGGTTATGTCTTATTTATACTGGCTAAAAGATTAAGAAAGAAATGGATTACTTTCCCATTACAAGTAAAATTAATGCCAAATCTTGTCACTGTCTGCTCAAACAAGAGAAGAGAGGGAGTTCTTTCTTTATTTTGATGCAGTCTACAAACTAATGGTGTCAGATGCTCCACTGATGTCCATGAATTGTTCATAAAGGAGAACCAGTCACACACAGCAGATGTTGGTTACAGCCAAAAGTTCCAAGTTTACTAATACTCTGATTGGATGGTATCTACAGAGAGATGATTCCTTTTTGCCTTCGTCATGGAGAAATTTCTGCTAATGTCAGTGTGAGCACTTATTTTAGCAAAATGAGCAGAATTTGGCATGGGTTGAAAATGACACGGCAAACAGCAACGGGCAGCGTCACTTAGCAGAGTTTTGTGAGTATATCTGGCATTTTAGAGGTTTTTCTTCCTCTAGAAAATAATTTTTTATTCTCTCAGTTGATACTATTACAGAGTTTAACTATTGGTGAAACTAGAGCTTTGGGGCTTAAAAACCACCCACACACTGTAGATTAATGTGCCAACATAGGCGTTTCACAATGATAGCTAGTAAGGCAAGGAGCATCTGAAATCAAATCTAAGCATTTGAGCCTTCTCTGTCGCTGGTTTCTGTTGAAGGAATGGTACTGTTTGCTCTGAACTGCCAAAATAAGCAATCCCCACACCAGACGAAGTGTTATTAGTGCAGTCTGCAGCATTTGGCCCATAGATCTGAATATTGTAACTGTTCTTGTGTCTCTTTGTATTGCACTGCTCTAAAATCAGAGATTACATAAATTAACAATGGCAGCCAAAACTGAGAAAAATAAAATTTCAGAAAAGTGATCCATGGTGGATAAAGAATAAACTGTTGCAGTCATCCAGTCTGATTTTCTCCCTAGGACTTCCTTCCCCACATTGCTGTCTGCCGAGTCAGTGGAGAGGAAGAGCTAGAAATATGTCCAACCTCATTTATTTACATGCCACCTTTCATTAAACTGTTACAAAGGATAATTTACCTCACTAGGAAGGACATACGCCTTTCTTTCAAGATGAATTTGTCCAGCTTTGATAATTATATGTGCAGTTTAAGTCATAAAGTTTTGGAATAGGATTCATAACTTCAGCAGCAGTCATTTGTCCGTCAAAAGAGACTGCAGTACAGGTTCACTGTACTTATGCTCCAGATTCCCACTCTTTACAGACAGTCATATTACACTAGTTTTGGCTACCATCACCATGAAAAAACACAGAAACCTGTTTATCTAGCAAAAGATAAGAGTGTTTTTCAGCAACACTGATTGCCTTGTTAGACTTTAAGTAAAAGCCTGCATTTTTTGGACTGAGATGTTCAGTTATCATGCTGAAAAGCATACTGCTTGCCTACATATACTTTATTGAATGCTGCAGATCATTTTTTTACAGTAAATGACTCCTGTTCTCTTTGTCCTTGAGTAACTTCCTTTCCCAGGGAACTCACAAGTTCACCAGCTGCAACTGTTCAACCTTCATGAGGAAAGAGTTTATGTTTTTACAGATAAATAAAAGAAATAATCTAATAACACAACATCAAAAGTGATCCTTGTGTTATAAATACCTGGCTTGGAAGGAGCCCTCGCTTCTAACGGCATTTCAGATCTGCCAGTTAGCCATTTTGTAAACACTTGTAGTTTTGTTGTCTTGTAATTCTTCATCCAAATATCTTGCAGAACAAAGCCAAGGAGCTTGTAGGAGTCTTTTAAACAAACATATTTTTATCACTCAACCATAATTAAAATCACTTGTCAAGCTGGCGTGATGATCTTTTGGTGAACATTTTTGACTTCAACTGAGCATTGTAACAGCCCATTCAGTTGTTATGCTTGGGACTGTTGTCAGTCTGACAGTCCTGGAGTTCATTTACCACTTTCTCTATTCTTTTTCCCCATAGTCCTTTGAAACTTTCTTGTTGTTTCAAAACTCATCAGAGGTTAAATATCAGCCAGTATTTTTTAAAAAACTTCGTAGGAAGTAAACCAGAAGTCCCACTGAGAGTCAAAAATGAAGGCATGAGCCAAGGTGTTGATTCTGTTTCTAACTATAATCACTGAGTTTTGTAACATCTGGTAAACAATTTAGTGGAAGACTGTTCTGGCTATGTATCCCATCCTCATACTTGGACCACAGTGTTCTATTTCAGACCTGAAAATAACCTCTTTATGAAGGTAGCTGTGGAATCAGTCTAAGGTGTTTGCTGCCTCGTCATAGTATTTAGGACAAATATAAGTGGACCTGAGACACACAAGGTTTTTCTTAAAAAACAAAAAAAAAGAATGTTTTGTTTTGTTGTGTTCTGATTAACCAGTTACAGCATTTCTACTGAGTAACTCTGTGCCTGCTCAGTACGAATGTGGGCCTTTTACGCAGCAGCAAAAGAGAGACGAGATTTTTTATTAGCTGGAAAAAAGCAAGGAATATCAGGAAAACAGTGTGGAAGCTATATTTTTAAAAGGCCCAGCTTTCAATCAAATCCCTTTTATTTATTGTACTTTCTTTTGCGTTGACCAGTACCAGGTACCAGTAAAAGCACCAATAAAACTGCACAACAGCATTGATAAATAACATTTGCCACAGAAGGAAGCATGATAAATTAGCAAATAAATGAGCTTAACAGGAAGGTTGGTGAATACATTTGCCTAAATAACTGCTGCACTGGCCATGCCATGTGATTGCATTGCCTGGGAAGCAGCAAATAGGTAGCCAAGAGATACTGGCTCTTGTTGGAATAAAAAAAAACAGTCACATCCTGTAATCAGATTCAGGAAAAACACTGAATCACAGCATACTTTGAGAACCGAAACCCTCCTGCAACATCCCCAATTAATGTGTTCTGATTTCACCTATAAAATGCAGCCAATTCTGACAGGTCAGCAAGGATATGAGAGTGGAAGACATGGGATACTTAATTTTTGTTCTTATAAAAAGAAAAAAAATATGCTTATCATTTGGGATAGAAACAACAGTGTTACCTGAATAACTGAGAACATCTTCCACTCCTAGTCCTTCTGTTCACGTGTCTGGAGAGCATGCCTGGTTAGCATAGACCAAGGTCATTTTAGGAAGACACGACAGGAGAGAAGAGGCTTGAAAAGGAAGCACAGCTGGTGTTGGAAGTGGTCATGATGCAGCAGTCCTGCAAACCCAAGAAGGGGCACAGGGAAAACATGAATAGGAAAAACCAATAGTGACGAAAGAGAAACTGGAGAGAGTAGAGCTAAAAGGGGAGAAGGCACATAATTCCTTTAGCAAACAAGTTTCTGAATAAACTAGGCTGTAGTGTAGGACCCCTCAGTCTGACTCATGTGAGTGAGGCTCATACAAAACCTGAAAGTCTGGGGGGAAATGAAACCTGGTGTCTCTTAGGGAAAGGAAGGAAAAATTCCTGCATGAGATTCTGGCCAAGGAGTTTTTGCTGACTACTCAAAACATATAACTATAATGCAGTGGAATAGGACTTGTTTAAATAGGCTTAATGCCATGTGGCATATTTATAACCCATATTTGTAGTAAAAATATCAGTGAAATACTAGACGTTGTCTGTTTAAAACCCGTGGTTCTCCGACCTGGAACATTTTATTTTCTTGCCCTTGGCATGGCCTGGTGAAGGCTCAGCCTTGACTGGAATACGGGCTGTTGTTTTGCCTCACCTGCATGCAAACAGACACCACGTGCAGAGGAGCAGGGAGGCACCAATACAATTTTTCTCAGGACATCACAACAATTTGTTGACAGCATTACGAAAGAAGCCGGGTATCCTGACTGGCAGTACCATTGTGTAGGCGCTACATCGAGCTCCTTGTCTGTTATTTTTAACAGGACTGCACAATGCAAAGTCTTTAATCAAAATTTGGGGGGGGAGAGGGGGGAGAAGTTTGGTTGGGCCCTGAACAAACCTAGATAAAGAGGAAAGGTACTAATCTCTTCACAAATGTGATTGGAAAAGTACATTCTGTTATTTGTTCCAGTGAGTAGTATAATCCTGCTTCTCAGTCATCCAAATAGGATTTTGTATTGTCAACATGTTTTTTCTTAATAGGATGATGCTATGAATTCATGTCCATGCAAGAGTGGAAAGCCAGATTATATGCCTTAAGAGATTATATATTTCATTTTAGCTATTCGTGAAATATCTGTTTTTTTTTCAACTTTACAAGGTGTTGTGCCTCATACAAGAGCTGTCACAAACTTCTGAGGAGCCAACAATTTAGAGCAACACCTAATTGCTTTTAAAAAAAGACTCAGTTATTCATTTTCTGAATGAAATATTACTTTCATTAAGACTTACTAAAACCCTGTAACTCTTCTGCTAATTCAGAAATGTGCAATACTAAACTCCTGGCAATACATCTCCCCCTCTAAAGAAAACCTGCAATCATACACTGCTTTGCTGGGTTACAAGCATTATTCTGTCTCAGTGCTAGTGAGATGGAGGAGCTGCTTACTCACACACACAAAAGAATACTGCTTATGATAAGCCTAACACCATTTACAGTGAGACAGGTTTCATCCCAGGGTATTAAAGAACTACCTCAAGAGGGGAGTGGAGATGCAGGTGCTGAGCTCTGTTCCCTGGTGACTGCAATGGGACCCAAGGGAATGGCAAGGGGGTTAGGGAAAGGTTCTGCACCAGAGGGCAGTGGGCATGGAACAGGCTGCTCAGAGCCAGAGTTCAGAAAGTGCTTAGACAACACTCTCAGACACAGGGTTGGAGTGTTGTGTGCTGCTGTGTGGAGGCAGGAGTTGGACCCTTTTCCATGATCCTTTCCTCTTCCAACTTGGAATGTTCTGTGATTCTATGACTCTACAGTAATGCTTATTCTAAGTGTTCTTGCAAGAATTCTTGTAAGAATCAAAGATCCAAAGGTCTGTTCTGGATTTTTTTTTTTGTTTGACTAACGCAGAAATCACACTATCTTAAAAGTATAGTCTGCACAGACCAGCCTTTGGTCAGTCAGGCTTGAATCTCAGAGACTTAATTGCACATCTTTTCTTCTACTTTGACTTGCATCAGCTCTTCTCTAGGACGGAGAAAAAGAGTGGGCAGGAGATTGGAACAAAATATCGTGCCCCGTTATTCCTCCACAATTTGTTATTTACCATGTGGATGACATAATGAAGCCCTGGGTTGCATTTAGTTCAAATACGGATGTGTGCTTCTGAAGCATCAAAAACCAACCCTAAAGAGGAGTGGTTGTCTGCTTTGTATACTACCTGGCATCAAGGGGAGGAGACAGAACAGTCTTCAGTGGGAAGGAGAAGAGCAAAGAGTAATAATATGTGACTTGAACATTGATTTAACTTGAAAGAGTCGTGTTTACATTTGTATTTGTACAGAAGATGATCAGCAGAAAAGAGACAAACTGATGCAAGCCTTTGAGAAATACAAGAAAGATTTCATTCATGGTCTTCATGCCACATCAGTCAATTTCAGAAATGTTTCTCTAGGCCAGTAGAAGGTATGTGATATTCTGACAGTGTGTGACTTCTTGTCATACAGGTAATATCAAATCACCTGACAGAGACCAACTTCTTCATAGTCAGCTGCAGTCCAAAGTGCTGAGAAGTGCCTGTAACACTGCAGGCTTGTGCACTGTGGCTTTTTATAGTCTGGTCAAGCAGAAATAATATTTGACTCTCAGTTTTGCCTGGGAAGATACCAAAAAACACGTAGTTTCACTGTCTTAAAACTAATGAATGTATGTGCCTTTATGATCCACTGAGTTTTCACCTAAGCTGCAATGACTTAATCATGTTTTTTGCTAGACTTGGCAGCGATACTCTCATCTGTTCTTATGCATACGTGCTCTACACTGTAGATCTACAATGACATGTGCGTATGTCATGCACAAGTACATGACTAGAATGTGTCCCTGTACACATAACATTCACAAACCCAACGTCACCTCTTTGTTCCTTTGACAAATAGGATTCAATTTCATGTTGAAGCAGAATTTTTAACGAAGTTTTACATGGGCGCCTGGAAAACAAAAATTGAGTGAATTTACTGAAATAATTTGGTGGCATATATGACAACATTCTTGTTAGGAAAATTGCTGTAGACGATATTAAATAAATAAATCCCTATGATTTTTACCAAATTCCCTCTGAACAAAATACAATAACATCATATTGTTTGACTGTATCCTCTGAATTTTAGAATAGTATTCATTGGTAAAAGCAAGATACTGAAGTAATCAATCCTAATTCTCTATATTCTGACAGGTATCAGAGACTGTACAACCTTGTGGTAGCGTGAGTAGGCCACTCTTTCTTTACCAAATTCTACCTATGGACCTCAATGCAATGCAAAGTGTTATCCAAAGCACTTTGTTCTGCCATAGTACTGAGTCTCTCTGGGGGTGAAAGTCCCTCAGGAGACTGTATTTAGATCGTAAAACTTTCTATTTGTTGAGATTATAGTGTGTTTACCACTAGATTACCAGGGACGCTGTTCATAAAGTAGGTTATCCAAATTCAAACAACTGTATTATTTTGATTTGTAAAACCTTGGTTGCACTGAGATAAATAAGAAAATGGTAGACCATAATTTCACTGATGGTATTTATGAGGATAACAGTGGTTCTGCTGGAATTCAGACTCTCAAGATGGAGCTCATACCTGAATAGTCCTATAAGGAGAGTGAGTAGAAGGTGCCATCCCACTGCTCCTAAAGAGGATTGCCATGAGAATGATGATGTCCAAGGAAGGAAAAATCTCTTCTTCTTCTGTGAGGCCTGGCAAGGAAAGAGGAATTACTGTAATTTCCTAAGAATACTTGTCATGAGAAACCTCAACTTTGCACAGAGAAGGAAGGAAAAAGAAACTCGAAAAGGGACGTGTTAATAACTAGCTGTAGCGCAGTGACAGTGTTGCTTTCCTTCTAACTGCAACTCAGTTAGACCACTTGAAGCAGTTTGAAGACTGGTTCTTAAACTTCCTTCTTACTGAATCTGTTTGCAGGAGGCACTGACATCACCAGACTGCTTTTGTGATTTTTGGGGGGGCATTTTGTTCTTTAACTTGCACATGAGGTGTTTGCTGTAGGAAAATGGTCATCTGCATTTGACATCCGCTCAGCTATTTCAGGACAGAGAGAGAGCAGCCTCCCTCTGTATCTTTTCAGAGGCTCAGTTCGAGAACTCAGTTGCCAGGCTCTTCTGCAAGGAAGACTGCTCAGCATAGTTTGCATCAGAATCCTGTTCCTGCCTCTGGTAAAGACAGGTCAGCTGCTTTGCAGCTCCAACAGTCTCATTTGCATTTAAACAGTCACAACTGGAAGAAGGCATTTCAAAACTCTTCTAACAAAACATACTCTGGGGACCTCCTTGACACTCAGTTTACTTCACAGAAAAAAAAAAACAACACAAATCTTAAAGACATCACAGCAACCTTTTCTCTTGAAGCATAGGCACTATTATCCTCCTCCCCCAAAAAAGAGCTCATCTCCAGACAGACTATCACTTAAATCAGCAGATATCAGTAATGAAAAGGAAACAGAGTCACACAGGTACTTTATTTATGCATCAGTTCTAAAAGCTAATTTGCCTTTCAAACACGACCCCTTGAAGCTGAAACAATTGGTTTTCATTGTGGTTTTGATCTTTCAGTTTTTTAGAAGACACAACTGTGAGACCTCGCTCAGATGACTTCTCTCCGTGGACAGTTGAGGTTGGTATACCCAGTTTGGTAGAAAGAAAATGAATGGAACCCACTGTTCCTACACAAAACTTGTGCTGCTTGTGCAGAAAAAGGATGAATTACATAATCTTTGGGAAGTATACATTAAGAGCACTCGCTAAGATCACAACTGAGGTAACTAACGTGTGGCAATATAGGGTCAAAAGACTTCTGCAAACAAAATAGGAAAAGCTTAAGTGAAACATAAATCTGAGAAATGTAAATCAGGCACTATGCAATGTGAAAAACAGTATCTCAGTTTTTGCAGTCATTTCACCTTTTGCTTGATTTACAGCCTTTTCACTTCATTGATCTAATACTTTAGGGCCAGAAACACCCAGGCAAAGGGCTAAGCACTCAGCATACAGTCAGACTGCAGTATGCCATACAGGCCTGATGTGTGCTAGCTCTCTGTTAGCTTGGATTGTTCCATACCATATTCCAACCACCAGACTTTCACTTTAGAACATTAGAAAAGAAAGTCCTAAATTCAATCACAATTCAGTCACATTCCTATTTGATAAGCAAGGATAATTTCGGTATCAATCTCTTTTTGCAAGTCTTCTGTCTGATTTTTTATAGATATTTAGTACATTCTTTTAAAGGAAAAGGCACCTTATTTAAATGAGCTCTCTAAATATTTCCCATTTTGCCAAAACTTCTGCTTTCCTACATAGTGTTTGCACAGTTTTTCCTCTTTTCCATTTCTGCTAATGTGAACCTAACTAGTAGAAATATTCTTTCTTTATTCACATGAGTGATTGACACTCTAGACATTAATTTCACATGAGCAGACCTGTCACTTTTGTATAGTGTTGCAGTGATTTTTATGTGTTATAGAATCGAATAATTTCCCCCAGTGCTCTGAATAGAAATATAAAATGTTAATATAATAGAAAATCTACTTTTTTCCTTTACCTCTTTGTGGCAGAACTGTGAATCATGGATTCCCAATTCTGAAATGCGACTTTTTCCAGGACCACAAGAAAAGTAAGTTAAATATTTTTTGTTCCTTTTAACTGTTTCTAAGTTTAGAACAAAACGTTAAAAGTAGAAATCTGATGGAAAATTAAAAATAAGGCACAAGAGTCATTTACCAATGCCTATATGTGGTGAGTGGAAGTTACTTTTATGGATACAAGATTCAGCCTTCTTCTTCTTCTTCCTCCTTGGGAAGAAAATTGGAAAAGCTGAGTCATGCCACTCAGTTCCCTCTTTCTGTAGGCAAAATATATAATAACTAAACTAATAACTGAGTAATTTTTTTGTGATATCTATATGTCCATTGGGACACTTTTTCATGAATTGATTTCCATGAAAGTTATAGATACTTTTGGTTAATGAAATCAATGTAGTAAATTAAATTAATGAATTAATATAATTAGAAAGCTGACCAAAGAGCTCTGGAAAGCACTCTTTTAAAAGAGCATGAACCCAGACAGCAAAAAAATGCATCCCAGTAAAGAGGTTCATCAATTTTGAATATGTTGGCCCAATTCCTTATTTAATTTAGTTACTATAAAACTGCTGCTGCTGTGGGTTGTATTGTAAACTTTGTGGGTTTTTTGTATTTTAATGAAAGATGCTGACAGCTTATGTATTTGTACAGAGAAGAAGAGTGTCTTCTTTTTCTTCAAGATCTTACAAATGACATTTTGAGTAGAAGTTGTTACCATGCTGAGTAAGTACTTTGCATTTCTTATTTTTCATTTTAGCTAGAAAATACTGACCAGTTACTCAATTGAGGATCGGTGCTTTTAATGAGATTAAAATGAAATTTGAAGCCAGTTTAGCTTGGTGCATATTCTTTGACTGCATTTTTTAGGACTCCTGATTTAAACTGAGCAGAAGACTACTTAAACTGAACAGAAAATACTTATAATCATCCTTGTATTTCCCAGTAAGTTCTAGTAGAAACAAGGAAATATCATATTTTCTGACGCTGTTCTCAGTCTCATTCCTGTACATAGTAAGGCGACAAGTGTTATTGTTACAACACTTTGATTCCAGTTTCAAGTCAATCCTGATCTAACAAATCATGGAGTTACAGTGATTCTTCTTTAGCTGTGTCACAGCAAAAGACTTTGTGTTTAGAGTTCTTTCTCCCTTATAGAAGAGTAAAATGAATTAATGCAATAACTGCTTCCTTTAGTATGTGTGCTCTATCAATTAATGATGCATACATAAAGACTAGAGCCAAATGTACTCAGTAGTGCTGGTGTCCAATGCAGCATCCTTTTCTGGTTTCATGATCTGTATGTGCTCCCATGCCACCTATCACATTTCTAGAAGAAAACTGTCTTCTGACCACGGGTCTATTTGAAGGTCTGCTCAAAGCTACAACACTGTGTCCCCTTTTTCTATGCCATTGCCTGGCCAGCATTTTAAGTAGGAGGCACTTTGATTGGGAATTTACCCCGAGCATTCAATTTAACCCAAGACAACTTTTGTCTTGGTTAAGTGCTGTACTTTGATGGTGGAGAGGTGCTAACCTCCTGGTGTGAATCAAACTCATTCTGTTACCACACCAAGATTTTCTACTGATAATCCCTAGGGCTCTTTTGAAATTGTTTTTAGCAACCATTCATATGGATGTTTTATTTGTTTTCTGAGCAAGCAGTAAAAGGTAAGAACTTTCTTTTTTCCTTCTAAGAGTAACAGTTTTCTGACGACCTTTATTGCCTGAATTAGAAATGCAGGTTTTCATTTGAATTTTTTGATTACACTGTGAAGAACAGTAGAAACTTTGGACATCACTGTCAACACACAGTGAAGAGGTTGCTGAGCTTCCCGCCTGCTCATGCACAGTGTTAAAAAGATGATAACATTAAAATAAAATAAAGACTTAAGCTGCTGTGTGTCAGCCTCCAAATTAACAGGAAGATTGGTATCCTTCAGAAAACAAGTGTTTTCTCAGTAGTAAAAACCAAACGAAATAAAACATACTTGTACCTAAATGCTGTGACAGCAGCAAGGGGTTGTATGCATGCTCCATGGTATGCCCAGCTCAGTGTTGCAAGGCTGAAGGCTGTGTGTGCTTAGGCTTGTAGGGTGAATGGACCAACCTCTTGAGTTCAGGTACAGGTTTTTAGATGCTGTGTTCTCTTCCCTCGAAAATAAAGGTTACTAAAAGTATATGAATGATCATCTGTTATTTTCTTGGGAACTTAATTTCTCTGCAGAATAAAAGTGAGCAATTCGTAGTGGCCTTTCATTTTTATTCTAGAGCTGAATTTCTAAATAGATCTTTGTGACAAACTAGAAAAGAAACAACTATTGGCCTTAGCAAACCTGCTGCAGGTTGAATACGATAGGCACATACTTTAAAATCTCCATGTATTTAGACAAGTTTCTCTACAGATAAAATGATTAATGCTCTTGCAATTCAAATAAGTAGTATACAACCGAAACAGCCCTTCTAACACCTCTGGTTCATTGCAAATATATATGTATATATATTTTGACTGTTTGAAAACCCAAACACTGGGTTGGGTTCAACTAAATTACAACTGCAGAACTTGGAGACCTAATCTCCCAGTCAGTTAGATTTAATTTTTACAGGTGTTCACACATCACAGTAAGCACACCTTTTGCTTGCAGCCAGTCAGACCATCAAGAAAAATATTCTAAATGTTTTTCGAAAGCATTGCTCTTGCCCTAGTCCACCGAGTTAACAAAACTATAATCATGAAAGTTAAACTCCTGGTGTTTGCCTTAAAAGTTGCTTAAAAGGAGGCCTGAGAAGGAGATCGTGCAAATGGCCTAAAATGTATTGGCTAAAGGCGATTCAGAAATGACCTTCTAGTAATGCAGTATCCTGGACAAAGGGACTACAACTATAATTGAATCTAGAAAACTGCTTACAGTAGCCTCCCCAGTCTCACCCAGTTAACGTGATGGGACAGTGCTTCACAGTAGCCACAGAGAGATGCAGACCCCAACAAAATACAGAAGGGAAGTACTGTATTGCCGTGGAGAACACCCATAGTCTTCATTAAATGCAGAAGAAGGAATTGGAGCTATAGACACGAAAGACTGTTCCTGTCAGAGCCCTTGCCAAGCTGCATGCACTTGGAACAACCTTACAGAGGTTTAAGATTTTATTTTTTAAATCCATTTACAGCTATGATACAGAAGGGGGAAGGAGGTGGAGCAACACTGAAAAGTTGGGATATATTCTAAATGATCTGAAAGACAGTCTGAGTCTTTTCATTTGAAAGTATATGACATTTGAACAAGTTTTGTTTTTTTTTTTTCATTTTATTTTCATTTTTCTTTTTTTCGGGGGGGTGGGGGACGACTGATGATTTTTTTATTATTTCTAAGGGGATTAGAGGATGTATTTCAAATGCATATTAAAAGTAAGAGGCATAACCTTGATGAGGTAAGCAAAAAATATCTATTAAAAAATACACTGTCAACTCCAGCAGAAGTGCTGTATATCAGTGCTGAGCAACACTTTATGGCAAATTGAATGCTACACAATTTAAATACAAGGCAAGGAGAAACTAATTCTACAGAATCAGCAGGAAGGGTGCTTGTCATGGAGGACTGGTAAAGAGGTTTTTCTATAAGATTTTGTGTATTATTCTAACAAGGTTTCTAAAAGGTAGATAATATACCTAGTGTGCAGAATGGCTGTAATTATATAAAGCCTGTTTATGAAGAATGTTTCTTGTAGCACTTTTTTTTGCTGCAACTGCAACTTTCTGTAAAAGAACAGCAAGAGAGACTTGTAGGTTGTGAATAAACCCAGTAAGAAAACCTTCTTTTTTAATAGTTTCCTTTTAGGATTTTGGTCTCCAGAGCAGAGTAAAACTCCAGAGTTCAACATTAAGGCTCCCCCGTGATCCCTGTTAAGAATTAAATACCTCAAAGTGCTTATCTGAAAATCTCACATGTTGAGAATGAAGTGATCTGTGGAGAGACGACACAAAATGGCAGGCACGCACATGCATTCACTGTCCTCTCTGCAGCAAATCTGGCATCTTATTTAAGATGAACAAAATAACCTCTACCTGTTTTAACCTAGAACTTAGAGCCCTCAACCGAGAACATACTTATAAGTGCTCTTTGAAAAGCCTGAAAATACACTGTGTTCCTTTTAAAGTCATTCACAAAGAGAGATATTACTGGGGTCTTTGCTATCATACCAGATTGGTTGAAGCGTTCCCCATGAAATAGGAGAGACAGATTTCAATGCCTGCCCCAGACTGGGGAGGCCCCAGTCCAACATAAACCTTGTGAACAAAAGCGTTTTGCTCTCTAGGTTTAGAATTTGTTTCTCAGCACAAGTAATAAGAAGGACTGCAAGTGGAGACACTATACACTGAAGTTGCAGCACTCATTTAAAAAGCACTCATCCCACGCTTCTCACCATGCAGGGAGTGAGACTGCTAATTCCAGCCCCGAGAGGGATTTTGTGCTGGCGTCCTCCATAGGATTATAAAATCACAGAATAGTTTTGGCTGGAAAGGACCCTAAAGACCATCCAGTTCCAATCCCCTGATGTGGACAGAGCTACCTCCCACCAGATCAGGCTGCCCAGGGCTCTATCCAACCTGACGTTGAATAACTCCAGGGCATCCACGACTCTTTTGGGCAACCTGTTCCAGTGACTCGTTGCTCTGGTTCTGATTTTAAGAAGGCATTTCAACTGTTCTTATAATCAAGAAGAGTTCATAGTCAAGGGCATGGACTTTGTCTTCTAAAACTCATACTGACACAGCAGATTGAGGTGGGAGCATTTTAAGAAACTGTCAATTGTGTAGCATTTAAACGGGCTACATTTGCTTATTTATTTTTGTAAATCTGTAGAGCTGACTTTTAGCATTGCACTTTCTCCAATAGTAGGCATGTGGGAGTTACACATACGTTTTGCACACTGAATAAATAATAATCAAAGGCATTATAAAATAATTAGAACGTGGAAGGTTATTTTGTCTTTCACAGTGACGTGATTAGGAAAAAAGCAGTGTTTTGGTATCTGTTTAGATGCTGGTCCGGCTGACAGTCAGTAGGTAGCAAAAGTGAGAAAAAATCTGAACAGAAATTTAGGTAATTTTAAGTGAACTTCCTGGAAAAAAAAACAGTAATAGCACCTCAGTTTGAAAAAATTCGTAATTTCCATCTGACAAAAGGATGCTGAGCTTATTTTTAAGGTCAACACCTGCAAGACTGATTGCCTTACAGGTAGAGCCGAGAATAGTTTAATAGGAGATTGAAGGGACTCATTCCTTCCAGAAGGATGAGTTTGCACACAGCAGTAGATTTTAACTACATCCTATCACAAAGTGTGATATCTTGTGTATTCTCCTGCAAAAACAAGACTTTGAAAAAATATCAGAAAGGAAGAATAAAACTAAGTGGCAGAGAACAGAATTAAAGACTTTTTTAAACCACATAGTAGCATGTTTAGTCATGCAGTGATGAAAGTAGTAAGACCCAAACTTTCTCTACATGTTAGAAGGATGTAGAGTGAGCAGGAAGAAGAAAGGTTGATTGGGATGGTTAAATGAGAAGTGTAAGCATAACCTACACCCGGATAAGCTTGCAGGCAGTGGGATTTATTAGAAGGGGCACAGTTCCCACAGGAGGAATAATGGAAGCTGAATTGTTGTGAGACTTTTAAAAGAAGATTGACCAGTGGATGGAAGGGAATTCCAGACTGGACCTTTTATCCTACAAAAATATTTTTATCTTTTAGTTTGTTGTCTTGAAACCAAACTCTTTCTATTCACTATTGCTGTTTTCTGGACCAGGTAGACAAAATAGGAAGATAGAAACATCTGTCAAGGACTTTGCAGCGTTTATTTGATCCATGTTGGATGTTTGCCAACTTACTGTTTAGGCTTCTGTTTCCCTGGGCTCTGCTCTTCTGTGTAATTTCTACCTAAAACCAGCATCCCTGTGCAAGTTCCTTCTGGCACTTACTGTAGCATAGCATCAGAGACTGTTCCCTAAAAGAACTCCACTCTGTGCTAGTTTGCACATCACAAGGATGCTTAAACCCATCTGACTGCACTGCTTGACTCAGTGCCTCTTCAGTTTGCTTGTGCTTGGCCATGCATCATCCAAGCAATCCCCAGCTCTTAGAGAAAATTCATGGCTGTTGCACCCATAGCCTCTCCTCCAGAAAAAGGGAGTAGTAGTATCATCTGTTTTTCAGGAAAAAGGTTACACATTTCAATAGGATGTGATATTTGGACTGAGGGAAAGAAGAAGCAATCGATGGCCTTATACTGTTAGGAAAGACAGAAAGTAATTGCAATGAGGAGGTAGAGAGTGAAGAAAAGACTGCAGTAAATACATACAGAGAGGTAAGGACAGTGCCTCAAAGACAAAAGCCTTTTTAATGACTCCTTAGCACGCCCTTCCTGCTGTTTTTCTCTAATTACCTACATGGTACAGTTATTCAAGTAAAGAGGGGGAAGAGGGCAGCTTTTTCTCTGGACTCCAACCTAAGACAGCTTGCAACCTGTTTCATCAAGGTATGTTTGAAGAGCAGTTATCTTTGCCTTGGAACTGGCAGTTTCAAATCGTGCCCAGGAGAAATCACGTTTCACTCCTCCTAGCCAAGGTTAACTTCCGTGGTTCCTGATGTTTCACCATCCCTGCAGACTGCATTTTGTGATCTGCTTGGGTGGTTTTCACCTACTGAGGTTCAAATATATTCCTTAATGTTTTAGAACTATATTGTCTTCTACAACCTTTATTAAAAAAACTGGAGAGTTGTAGCACATTTTTACAGAAGGATTCCCCCATTTTCTGTACTAATTAAGTGGATTCCACACAGGAAAGACATTTTCCTATGGGAGACTATATAGATACTTGCTCAAAACCCAACATCGTGCTGTTTTATATCCGTATAAGCAATAGGATGACATTTTCTTAATATTTTCTTAAGAAGAAAATAATACTGATTCTTGCTGGGACGTATAAGTAAAAGACCAGTTCTTAGAATTGAGGAGAGGAAAAACAAATGTCATTTCTGAGGTTGAAATAGACACTGAAACAGGTCTGGAAGTGCACAATTTCAGGAAACTGATGAGAAACTAACACAACATCTACAGAGAAGGACCTGATGCTGTTCTGTCTTCCAGCAAGCAAGCTGTCTCAAGTAACAATTATTGCAGTTGTTTCCTGAAATTTTACTATATAAATCCAAAACTTCCCAAAGAAGTAATATCTGATACTTTGATTCTGGGAGGACAGTAAAGCGTTCAGTCCAGAAGCATAGTGTGAAGATACCAGAGGTACCTCAGGAGCAATGGAGGTGGAAGACAGCTGTTACATGGCATTCAGTAGCAACTTACCAGGCATTTCAAGACAGTAATGCTAAGGTAGAAGAAGCTCAAGGCTTCAGCAGCACAGAAGATGAAGATTCATCCTTCTGTGACCAAATAAAATGATTTGCTTTGATTACTGAGCAAGTACAGCATCAGTGACAAGACCTGGCAGGAGGTGCCATGGGACCTTTGGTTGCCAGTAATGAAAAGTGTATTTTTCCATTTCTTATGGAAATAAGAATAAAAATAAAAATAAAAATCTCTTTTGATGTGCCAGGTCCCAGCAGTATCCTGAGTCGCACTAAAGCAGATACAGAAGAAAGGAACCTTTTCTTAATTCCTAGCCTTATCTCTTACACATTCTTTGCTCTTCCCTTCTCCTAGTGCTGTACCCTCCCTACTTAGTCCATCATGTCTTATGGGATTGCCTTAGAAGGAGATGTATCAGCAGACAAGTGTGGCTTAGGATGCTAATGTGATAATTACCGGCTTAGTCATCAAAGTGAACAAGAAATTTACCAACAATCACTTTTGAGCACTGTGCACTGTTACCATTTAAATACAGGTTTTTGTAATATACCATAACTGGATGTTGCACCTGGGTAAGTTTCAAATGTAAACCAATAAAAATAAAAACGAATGCTGTGAGATGAGCACAGAAATCAAGCTTATTCTTCCCACAACAAATAATGTCATTGATCTCGTATGTAGATCTTCCCCCCAAATCAGTACTGACCCCATGACAGGCAGAAGAGAAAATGTCTTATAAAGCAGATCCTCTTCTGCATAGAACCTAAAGTAGGCATTTTGTACTTTGCCACAGTAACATGGTTAGAATTTATTCTCACTGAAATTTCTAAAGTTTCATTTCAACTTCTTAAACTTCTTCTAAAGTTTTAACTGGACGTATTCATTCACTACCTGCTCTGGCAGCATGTAAGGTATACTGACATGTTGCTCTTCTTCCTGTTTAATTTGTGTGTTGGCAGTGGCAAATATTCATCTATTCAAGAACAAAGGTACTTGTCTACATAAATCAGGGTTTTCGCATATGGAGACAAGAGGAAAATTGTGTAGAAAATGTAAAAAGATGACCATCACTAAATTTGGTCTGTCTCACAGCCACAGGACACGTGCATACCTTCACATCTGTATAGCTGACAACTTTGATTAGTCACTGAAATCAAGCACAATCTGTTCTCCAGGTCATGCTTTAGTTCAGGGTCAGCAAGCTTCAAGATTAGATCTAGAGTGGAAAAGAAAAAAAGGGACATTTACAAAGTGAATACATTGGATCAAATCTGCTGACTCAGCACTGCACAGATCTGACAGCAAGCTCTGATGGTCTTCAGCCTTCCATAGCCTTGGTCACCGTACTGATCCTTCCCTTTTGTTGAAGGTTCACTTTAGCAGTTCACTTGAAAATTCAGAATACAAATATAAAATTGCCTTTTAACATCTACAAAGAGTGGCCTTCTGGAACAGCCTTTAATAAATTTTAGATTATTTCCAAAAATACAGCACGTATTGATTTAAAGTCGTAGAGGACAGGGGCTAATGTTTTTTTCCCACTATTCTTGAGTATGTCTTCATGTCTATATCAAGACTGTAAACTTCTCAAAAGAAAAACAAATCCCTTGGATATTGAAGACTGCAAACATCAAAAAAGCACCTGTGCAGAGATGTATTGGATCCACAGCAGTTCCAGCATGGGAACTGCCTCATATTTTCTTACGCCAGAGCTAAAAGCTAAGCTAGAAGAGTGAGTCAGTTTTGAAGCACTGGACGTTATGTGTTTAGAGCTCACAGAGTAGATTATCTATCGTCCCTGGTATGCTTCAACAAAAATTAGTTTTCTGTTAAAGGGCTTAATATTCAGCGATCACTACATCGACCTTCAAGGTGAGCTTCAGTTTTAAGATTTTCCCAATAACTTACTCAGAATCTGCTGAGCTTCTAATTCCACCCGTCCTTTTTCCCTTCTAAGTGACAGCTCTTAGACTTCCTTTTGCGTCAAGAATTCCCACAGTCGCCCTCCACTGACCAAAATGAGATGTTTGATTTTGGTTGGCTTTTCATCACTTCTGCTGTAGCCTTGCTTCTGTGCTTGATCCCAAAACTGGATGCATTCTGCAGGGGGATTTAGCTAAAGACAGTTAAACCTGAGTGCAAAATTTCTTGCAAACAAAAGATAACATCTCTGAGATTACTTTAGTGAGCTACAGGAAATAAATGAATGAGTTACAGGCAACAAAAGTGAAACATCTACTTAAATGAAACCTCATTCCAGTCTTTTTCTGCAGTTAATTAAGTATTGAGGAAAATGGATGTAGAAAGCACGTTTTAAAGCAATCAAGTACTGCCAGAAAACAAACCAGCAATTTGAAAAGAGTACTACTCTGCTCTCTGGCACCTGACAAAATAAGATATTTGACAGGGAACAATATGTACAGTACTGGTTAATTGAGAGGCAGGGAGAAGAATAATCACAGATGCATTAGTGAACTTATAGAAGTTATCCCCAGTATACCACTGGGATGATACAAATTTGTGGAATCCTCCTGATTGCTATAGCAAGCCAGCAATCTCTTACATTCCCATCAATATTTTTACATTGTACCCTGGGTAGCAACCGAGTTGTCTGAAAATGAGAGACTTGCCTTTAAAATGACTTCTAGCATACACTTTCTTCAGCTCGAGAAGAGATAAGAAGTAAGTGGGGAAGAAATCTTCATTGAAGTTCGCTCTGTTGACAACAGTCTGTGCTAGAGCTCTTCAAAGCACCCTTTATCAGTTCCTATGTGAGGGAGTGTGGCTACTCCTCTATCAGTCCTGCAGCAGGTTAAGCTGACTGTCTTCAGTGCCAATATCAGAGCAAAGACAAGTCTTCAATCAGATCTCCCATCCTTCAGCGCTGTAGCCAAACACAGCATCATCTCTGTCCATGTACTTAACTGTTTTAAAAGCTTTGGCACCACTTTCACAACAATATTCTATTTGCTGCCATTGATTCACTAACCATACATTTTTTCTATGTAATTTTTACATGCCAGGAGGATGCTTACAACACAGGCAGCATACTGTTGTGTCAAAGAAGGCAGTAAATGGGACTGAGACACCTAAATGAACCAATCATTTGGTAACCTTCAAATTCTTATGAAGAATGCTATTTAGAGGATGTGCAGTTAATGTGAGATTGCTGTTTAGATTCTCTGATATAAACTAATACTTTCAGGTGTAACAGCCTGCCTCACTAGATTTACTGACCTGAAGATAGTACCAGGAGACAGAAACTTAAATAAAAAAAGTGCAAGATCAGGTAACCCAAGTTAAACAAGGAGCTAAGTAAGCATGAGATATTAAGATCTCAGAAGCACAAAACATACTCTTGCTTTCTGTAATTGCTCATAAGAAAATGGCAAGAAAAAAAATCCACAGAGATGGGGTATTGGTCATCTCCATTGCTACTTCTAGCCCATGATCTGAACCTAAGTTAATTAAAAAGGATTCCAACTGTGCTCCTTAGAAGAATTAGTCTTCAGTCAGTGCCAGACAACAACTAAAGCCACACACATTTAAAAATTAACAAGAGAACTGATTTTCAGAATAGGATCAAAATTACATTTATCTTTGTGTATAGTGAAAAAAAATGGAAGTACTCTCCAGCAAAAAAATAGTAATTTCCCTATTTGCCTCCAAAAGTATGTAGTAATCTGATGTGGATATACAGACTTCACAAAAAGTGACTTCCCTGCATTTCATGTGCAGTGCCTTCTAACAAGAGAACCGTGGAACACCACCCAGTGTCAAGAGTAGATTCTCACTAAGTTTTCATCTAATTTATAAAATTCAGTCACAGAAAAGCAAAACACAAAGATTCTGACTTTTCTGTGCGCTCATAAATCATCAGTGCATTCACCTAAGTATTTCAGTAGCTGGAAAGTGAAGAGTACATTATATGTTTGTTTCTTCTAGGAAAAACAAAACAAAAAACAAACAAAAAAACAATGCAAAAAGCCAAACAGACTTAGCTATTTTTTAGCTACATTGTGGTTTTATACATTCCACATAATTTCTAAACCCTACAATAAAGTGTTTAGTTGTGCACATTTTTCTCCGAAAAGATATAGGTAACAAAGACATACCTACCCTCTGTCACTGGATGCGTATGTAGGTCACTCCAAAAAGATGAGGATAAATAAAACAGCCCAGTGCTGTTTTTTCTATTGTTACCACTATTTTCCCACTATGTTTTTATCTCAAGATCTTCTTTGTAATGAGTGTTAATTAAAAAAAAAAAAAAAAGCTACAGTTCCATAGAGAAACTCTATATAATTTGAAGATGAAAAGATTTATTTATCTGAAGTAATTTAACTTTTATGAGTTCCCTTGTTGGAACACAGACAGAAGCTGAGGCAGTCAATGTGCATTCTTTAAGATGGGCCTCTTTTGGTCTCCCTGGAAGTTGCTTCTAGGCATAGTCCACAAGGATTGTTTTAATTACCTAATATCTGAGTGAACAAACAACTAGAGAAATTTAAGAAAAAGCCACAAGATCTGCTAATCCTGATGCCAGCAGGTGTGTGTAGTAACTTGAAGGTAAGGTTTCATATTTTCCATAAAGTATATGGAACGTTTTGGTTTCTTAGATTCATTTGAGACAAATGCTGAAATTCATCAATGATCTTCCAGTTTGACCAATGAGTCATTGTCAGATCAGTGTCTTTTCATACAGAGCATTCTAACTGACAATGCTGTCAATAAGGCAGAGTAACATTTCTTCTGTATTTTTGAGAGAGAAAAATAGTCCAAGCATAAAACCAGTACAACCTGAAGTAGAACCTTATCTTTGTGTCATTGGAGAAGCACTTGTTATACTCTGAAGTTCAACTTAATTTAAAAGAGAATGCTATTGCTTTAAGAACTCTTTTTCAGGCAGTAGAAAACATGACTGTCTACCTATTTTGAAGGAAGAAATGACATCTTTCTGATGGAAGAACATGATAACATCCCCCTGCCATGTAGCTTGGAGTCAGAGTACTATTACTCGTGTACTGGCACTTGATTTTTCTGATACTTGGGTAGGTGAGCATAATCAATATGAATTATTGGAAAAGTAATTTCTCTTCAGTTGGATAATGACTGGTTGAGTTGATGAGACCCTTTTCTCTTCCACATAACTGCTCTATTTTGGATGCTTTTTCTGGCTGAGTTATTGCTATCCCCACTTTTTTTAATCCATTTGTTACAACAGTTACAAGTCAATTATCTGCAATGATTTTCATATAAAATGCCTCATTGAAGGCCGAGCACTGCAAGGGTGAAGAGTGACTTCCTGTAGAGAGTCAGCAGCCAGCCATTATTGGCAGATTGAGCACTGTGTGTTGCCACAGTGTCCATTTTTCAGAGGTGATGATTAACACTAACATCTTTCAGCTCAAGTCAAAGCTAGCATATATCAGGAAGTACAAAGATAAGGGTTAGCAGATGATAGTTAATATCAAGGAAAATGGACAATCCTTTCTGGATTTGTTTGGACCGAATCTCTTCTTTGCACAGTTTTTCCACATGGAAGAAGTTACATGAAAACAACTGTGCACTTCAGCTTCTATCTGGTTATACGTGCATTTGCAGTTGCAAATGAAATCACTGCCTCATTTTGAATCATAAGACAGCGTTTGTCTCATTTTTCCTGGAATCTAATAGTTTTAGAGATGCTCAAGTGATCCTAATTACCATTTGTAAATCACCCTTTTGTACACAGGATGAACAGCAACAATGAATTACAAGGCAACATGCAGTCCGTTTTT
The DNA here is from genome assembly GCA_037305975.1 of Chrysolophus pictus. Taxonomy (NCBI): domain Eukaryota; kingdom Metazoa; phylum Chordata; class Aves; order Galliformes; family Phasianidae; genus Chrysolophus; species Chrysolophus pictus. The sequence continues at coordinate 90,038,412 of CM074578.1, read as the reverse complement.
TGGTTTAGTGGTTTAATTTCTTTTTACAAGTTTGTATAGAATTATTTACAGAAGACTCCACAGAAGATCTGTTCTTTCATAATGATTCTACAAATTTTAGTTCCATGTTCCATTATGACTCTGCTACTATTAGTGCATATTCAAGAACAAGACCTGAAGGATATTGCTAACTATTTGATCAGAAAAAAAATGTTGCTTCCCAGTGTAGTTCTGGTACTTATTTAAAAAACTTGAAAAATTGTTTTTTCATGATCAGTTGTGCTGAGCTGTAATTAAATTCACACAGATTTACTGCACCTTACAATTTTCTTGTTGTTGATCTTGCTTGGGTAGTGCTTGTTCATTTCGGGAATTTTTGGCTTTGTGAATCATATGAGTCTCCCTAATATTGTCAGAGACAATATTTGTGGATGGCTTATATGGCCAAAGAGGTGACCTTGAAGAAGACTTCATTGGTGAAAAAGCTGTTCTTGCTTGGGACTGTTGTTCTTCATTTATCTGTAACACAAACAAATGTTCTGTTTTACTGGTAACGGTAAACTGTTAGCTTTCTGCAGTAGGTCAAAAGTCTCAGAGCAAAAGACTAACTGTTGGGAATTTGGAAAAAAGTACATACATATTAACAAAAAAATACATGCATCAGCATAGAGGAGGACTAACTGAGAAATAATTCCCTCATACAAGATAAAGTCAGATTATTACTGATTGCTTCTTATTTGCTGTAACCTTGACTGAGGCCAGTGAGAGCCTACAACAGGCTTATGCAGTGCTGGCAGGTGATTAGTATGTAACTTCTTGGAGCCGTGATTTCCTTTCTTTTTGTCCTACCAAGTTGTTTCATTTTTGTGTTTGCTTGTTTTTTCCTCCAACAAACACCCTCCATTTGCTTCTAGAAAAACATACATAAGTGACTGTAAATAAATAATAAATTTATTGGGATCACTTAATGAAACAATAATTTGTGGTGAGGTACTGGAACAGGCTGCCCAGAGAGGTTGTGGATGCCCCGTCCCTGGAAGTGTTCAAGGCCAGATTGGATGGGGCCCTGAGAAACCTGATCTAGCATTAAATGAGGAGGTTGTTGGCCCTGCATGTGGCAGGGGGTTGGAGTTTCATGATCCTTGAGGTCCCTTCCAACCCTGGCCATTCTGTGATTCTGTGAATAATGAGACCTCCAGGCAATGCTTGTAAGCAGCAGCAAGTTTTGATAAGTAAGATAATTGACACTGAAAAAAACATGAATAAACGCCATAGATCCACTCTCACAATACAATTTGGATTTCATAGTGCTACAGCTCAAAACAAATTGCAGTTCACATCTGACTGATCATTCTCATAGGCTCAAAGCCTATATATCCACTAATCTAATGTATAGAATGGAATACTTTGGGTTGGAAGGAGCTACAAAGATCATCTAGTCCAATTCCCTTTGTATGGGACATCTTTCACTAGATGAGGTTGCTCAAAACCCCACCATCTCAGGGGCTCTTGCCTTTACTTTCTTCTGGTATCTTGCCAACATAGTAACAAAAAAATAATTGCTTACTTTTTAAATACAGAAATTAATAGTCATACTTTATGATTTCATATTCGATTGTATGAATAATGGCTGATTGCCATGGTTCATTGTTTTTTTTTTTTTGTTACTAATGTGGCAAATTGGAAGAAGTTTATGCAGGTGTCAGGTAAATAAGTATCAATATACACGTACTCTCAAATTCTGGTTGCTCAACTTTAAGATAGTGTGGTTATCAACTATGGAGGAAATATCAGACAACAAAAGATTTACTTCTTTTCTGAAGCTGGAACATTTTCTGTAATCTGCAAAGCATTTGCCTCAACTTAGAAAGAATGCCTCATTCTGATGTGCTGTGAAATGTGTAGCAGGGTGCCATGTTACTGAAAACACTTCTAAGTTAATTTAAACTTTACTAAACCTTTTCTTTCACTAATGAAATAATCTTTCAGAATGCAACTCAGTATTATTTATTTTGGTAACCTCAAACCCTGGTAATCGCTAACATTAAATTAGCTTCTTATCATCTAAGTGTTCTCTACTTACGTGTTTAACACACTCTCAAATATCTCTAGTTACTTTACAACTTTTTAGAAAGTGGAATTTCAAGAAAAGTTAGCAGAAAAATTTAATCCTCTCACTTGCAGAGGTTGTTATCCTGTTCAATTTTTTTCTGAAACCTAAAAAACTGTAGTACAAAAATTATCTTTTCTTTAATACTAAACAAAAGAAATAAAAAATATATATATCTGTATTTCATTTTCATTTCCAATTAGATTTCCCTATGAAGTCACAAATTACATATGGGAACGATTTGCAGGTTGCTAGTGTGGTCTAGACCTCTATGTTTCAGTGAATCAGTATTTATGATCTCACCTTCACTTTACTGCTGAGAAATTTAAGTAATTACATATACTCAAAGAGATTTCAGTAAGATGAATAAGCTTAGTGAACATAACAGCTTTCCCCATGGCTTTCGTGCACAGACACATTTTTTAAAAATTACCTTTTGTGATTTGCTGCCACCAGGTGTCGAATAGGAGTGCTCACCAAGATGATCCCATCTTCCTGTTTGTACATCTTGTGTAGGTATGGGCAAGTTCTCACTTTGGGAAGCCAGATGAGGACTGGTCCATAGATTGAGGGTGGTTCTACGTAAAATATAAGGGCTAACCCTTTCAGTGGGGATATCAGCAAAACCTGGAATAAAACCAGTTTCTATTAAATACAGCTAAATAACCTACACTTTTTCCTCAAATGAATGGATCTTCTTTTTTTCTCTATGGGAATTAAAGCAGCTGATGAAAATAAATACTTTGTCCTGTTGAAAATCTAAAAGATTACTGAATTGCTCTTCTGTATTCCAAATTTCATATGCAAGTCCTGAAAACAATAGGCAAGGTACAACAGTAATTCTATAGCAAAGCTTTTCAGACAAGTGTTGAGTCTTTTTTTTTTTTTTTTTTTTAAATAGGCACATCATCATCTGGAGAGTTTCAGCCTGAAAACACATGTACTGTTTTTACCAGCATTTAATCAGAACACACTGTATCACAACATTCTTTATTTTTATAGTATACAGTTATAAATTCTTTATTTTAGAGCTGTATTGTTACCGATTCTCTGTTATCTTGCTATCTAGCCTAGAAGTCAAACATTAACTGATGCATGTGTCCTCAGAGCAGGTATATTTTCATAATAATAATAATGCTGGTAAGAAAATGAATTGCAAATACTGTGTCAGCTTAGAAGTCCTGATTTCTGGGAGTGACCACTGAAGCTGAGGTGACTTCAGTTTGTCTTATGATTACCATTGCATTTATTATAAAAAGGTACTTAATAAGCAGTTGAACATACAATATATTTTTCAAGCCCTAATTTGTGCATTCTTCTCAGATACTTTTTGCTTTAGGAAACCATAATATGGAACATCAGGCCACCTAATTCCATCTTGTTAATAGTGGAATGAAACAGAACCCTCATGAAGTTGTTAAGGTACCACTGCTGAGAGTTAGAAACAGTTTTGACTTGGGAGATTTTAAATCATTCACTGCAGAGCCAGGTGGAACCTGCCATGCCTCACATGGGGCAGCAGCAACTCACAAGCCCCACCACCAAGTGCCTGCCAGGCAAATCCCATGCAGCTATTAACCACCTCTTTGAATAGAAAGGAGTAATAGAGAAGAAGCTGATAGGCTACAAAGGGAACAAACAGGGAACAATCTTGAGTCCATCCCAGCACAGTATTCTTGCAGCCTTTTAAGATTATATTCACTCTGCATCTATTCCTCCGTAAGTTTCAATTACTTCAAAGAACATTTTTAAATGACTAGAGTAAGCCATGTTCCCGCAAAACTTTGCTGCTGCTAATATATAATGTTTACCATCTGACACATGTATCACCAGAGAGTACAAAATTGCAACTGCCAGGATCAGTTAACTCTATAATTAAATTGTCATTTATAAAACCAATGTAAATGTATTCTGATGGTCTAAAAACAGAGTTCTACAAATGCTAAATTTGCATTAAACTGTCACAACTCCCATTGACTACTTTCATCTTCCATCAATGTCACCAAAAATGTTTAGCACTGTCATCTTCTTACCCAAGAGTAAAACCAATTCAGCAAAACAAAAGAGCAAAAAACACCCATCATGTTCAGAGAATATTTGACTGTATAAAAAAAAAAGTTATAAATACCTCTTTTAACTACTTCTGGAAGCCCATCTGGCTCATAGTCTGAGTTCTCCTGATTCTCCAAGTTTTGACAGATATCATCCTTCCTCTTCTTTTTTGAGCTAGTCTCTGGCAAAGGAGATCTTGGTTCTCCATTTTCCTTCCTGGTGTCTTCACATCTCTGTCTTTTAGTAGAAGGCTTAGTAGTATCTTCATCCCATCTCATCTCTTTGTCAGACTGACTGCCCACTGTCGATGAGTTACCTGAATTCAGCAAAGAGCTGCTGACAGCATCACTTGTTTGCTGTTTCAGCTGACCATTCAACAAAGTGACTTGCATTTTTAGCATCTCATTTGCTTCCTCAAGTTTATAGTATTTAACAATTAGAGAGCAGTATTTCTCCAAGTTCTCATTTGCCTCTCTGGTTTTCACTTCCACAGCTTCCTGTAATTCTTCCAGTTCTAACTTAATTTCTTCCATAATGGCATTCTCATCAGTACCTTTCAAAGTAAAGTGTCTTTGCTCATATAAATGAAGTTTTTTTTTTTTAAAAAAAAAGCACATACAAGGACATATAATACAATTGTCCCACATCTTTTGATTAATTACATATACTCTACAACTGTGCAACCACAAAAAGTGACAGTATATAACAAAATCAGTCATATTTTATGCGTAGTAGAGTATTTGCTGAACAGAAAACAAACACAAAATTCCAAAAGAAACCTTGATCAGTGCATAGGCAAACATTTTTTCAGTCCTTTTGTGACTTCAGAATACTACTTTTAAATTTAAGTTTAAAAAATCATGCTCTATATTAGTGCTGCATATGCAAATTGGCACTTTAGTCAAAAATTTACAAACTAACACATGACTGTAAAAGCATTAAGACTACATCTAGCTTTAATTACCTTCTTTTTCTGACACGCTTAGATCTTTCTTCTTTAGTTGTTCTTCATAGTCAGCTAATTGTTTCTGCAACACTTCCTTTTCCTGTTCCATCTGCTTACAGGATTTAATCCACAGCTGCACTTCACTCTGGACAACTTCTTTTTCCTTGTTTAGTTGAACTATAGCATTAATATTGTCAACCTACAAATAAAAAATAGTAATGGCACCTGAAACATAATTCTTCTGTTTAAACATTACACTACTAACCTCAAGTGTTACATGCTATTAGTTATAGACTATGGCTATAACATAGATTTGCTTGCTTGTTTCTGTACAGCCTCATTATAGCAGCTCTTTTATCACAAGAAAGTGGGAAGTACTCTTCTGGACAGATACATTTATGAGATTAACTCTGCAGAAAACTTTCCAACTAATATCACCTCAATGACCTCACATAATGAAGCGCTTTATTCCAGGTGATATATTTCAAACCAATATTCTAAATGCTAAAGTTTACAGCATTCTCCTAGTTGGTCTTTTCTGCCCCTAATGTATCTCGTTGACCAGAGGCAAGATAACACAGGCCTGATTTGCACTCTGTCTTTTAGATATACTACTTTGAGCAGCATCAGATCTTCCTTTCCATCATCTACCACTCTCCTGTGCTGATCCTTGCTCATCTGGTCTGTCACTGCACAGTAAGCACAGCTGGCAGCTTTGTATCATACAGTTACAGTGCCATGGGTACTGTATTTTGTCACTGGTACATATCCTGCAGTATTAAATCATCACACTGTTGGTGTAAAACAGATTAATTAACAATCAACACTACTACAGTGGAGGAAATAAAGGAATTTTGAGCAAGGTGAATGTGTCTCAATTCAACACTTAATTGCAAGGATGCTGAATTGATTATGAATCTTCAAGAGCTTTCTAGAGAGAGAATCTCATTTCAGAAGTAGAAGCAGGAATTTGGAGCTAGCAATCAATCACAAACAGAAGCAGGGCAAAAAATGAAGATGAGAAATATGCAGAGGAAACTAATAAACAGACATTCAGTTACACGGACAGTTAACTTCACCTGTGCTACTAGAAACACAACAAATTATCAATTGTGTACAGTAAATAGAGCTCCTAATAATTTTAATGAGAACTGATAAACCATCAAGAATCAAAGACTAATGCTTAAAACAGAACATCATATCCTTAACACCATCCACAAACAGAAAACAGATGCACTGCAAAGTCATTCTGTCTGTATTCTGACCATGTTATAACCAGTTGAAATTCTTAAAGTAAATAACAGACTGTTGTGTTTAGCATCACAAACCAATTGTAGGTGATCTTGGTTGTAGTATGCGTAACTCAATTTTTCTAACGTAGATCAATAGTAACAATATTTTCTCCATGCCTGGTGTTCTCATTAGAGAAACAAAGGTTGTATCAAAGTCAAACCAAAGCTCTGCAGCAGTGGCTCCAGTCCCACATTTCCTTTAGTGCACTATGCCTTTGTCAGCACTGCTTGCATATTTTTTCTTACCTTAAGTTTTAGGAGTTCTCCTAAGGTCTGATTAGCTTCTTTAAGAGAATTATTTAATTCTTCTTTAGTTGACTTCAGATGCTCAATCTCCAATTTTTGTGAGCTGATAAAGTGTTCTAATGAATTCATCTTTTCTTGACAGGCCTCAATTTGTATTTCATTCTAGAAGGAAAAAAAAAACATGTCTAATTATCATGACGCTAAAAAGGACATCCAGTTACATTTTGAAGATACACATAAGAGCGTATCATTGCCAACAGAAATTTCATAGCAAGTTTGCTTGGTGTATTTTGAGGAGTTTAAGACTAGAAGGCTAATTTGTCTCAAGCATAAATACATTTTGTATACCTGCGTCTTGCCTTTAAGAAGTCTGCAGTTTGAAAGCCCTTATATAGGGCTTAGATATATGTGTCTCCTCCATAGAAAAAAAAAAAAATGCCTCTTAGTATACAACATGGCTAAATCTACTGCATTTCCAACAAAGCTGTCATTACAGTCTCCAGTGCTTAACTTTTCCTCACCATACCTACCAAAACAAATGTTTCCCAGACTAAAATACACTGCTCTTCTCTCTTTTTCAAGAGTATAGTCCCAGCTAAGTTACATGTATGTCTACACACACACACTTAAGAGTTACTGAATTTTGAGGCAAAAATCATCTTTTACAGTTTTCTATATGAAAAAAAGTAAAATTAATACTTAATGAGCTTTGAGGTAAGCATATATAGTTTGAAAATACTGTTACCATAGTTCCTTTTGCAATACAATCAGGAAAAATTTGTAAAACACCTATAATTTAATTAAAAATTTTGATTAAAAACCTCATAGCATCTATCTTCCCATTTTCTGATTTACCTTTCTGTTTGCTTCCTTTAAAGCATTCTGGTGCTCTCTCTCTGTTTGAAGTAGTTTGTCTTGGTATTCTGATATTTCTCTTTTCATTATATTTTCTTTTTCTTGTAGTTCTTTCTGGACTGCCACCAAACTCTTTGTCAGTTCATGTTTTTCTGACACAACTAAATGCAACTCAATCTAAAAACAGTAAAAGCACATTATTAGTGTTAGAATTTTATAATTGGAGGATCAGTTAACCTGTTAAATTATTTGACTTTATATCTGAAGCTTCCAAAGACAACTTAGTAAGACAAACTTTATGGTGGCTAAACACACTGTAACCAAAGAAGAGAAAAATCTGAGCACAAAGAGGCAAGATGGAAGGCAAAGGAAAGTCTTTACAAAATAAAAACTACAACCTGAGGGGTAGGTACACTAAGTGTAACTTTGCCAACACTGTTAAATTAAGCAGCACAGTCAAAACCAGAGCTTAACCTCTGCATAAGACATAAACATAAGACTGCTCCTCCAGAGTGACTTGAAACACTAAGGGTCATCTCTCACCCTATCAAAGTAACAAAGCTTTCTAAGTATTTTCATGTTGATTTACTTTCATGACAGTACTTTTTGGACACCTACCCAAAAGGAAAATTTATTTCCATACAAGGTTACTGAAAGTTGCAGAAATTTCAGTTCTTCTTCCATTCAACACCCTCAGCACGAGAACAGAACTAAGTCCTTGGTTATAAAATTTTGTCAATATCATTAGTAGGTCAGAAGGTTACTTAAACTCGTTTAAAAACATGTAATATCGTTCTCAAATAAACAAGACTTAGTCATCACCATGGTAAAAAAAAAAACAGCCTGACTATTAAATAGGAACATCTTAAACACTCATAATCCGCTTTTCCCTTGACTCTTCCTTGAAAATAATTTGTTCTTTAAAACAAGCCTGAGAAACGTGACAATTTTTAATCTAACATCTTCAGCCTAATGATTGAATGCCTGCAGTAGAGAATTCTTGGCAGCAAAAGATTTTCAGATAGCCAATTGTGGCATTTACACTAGGAAAACAATTCAATTCCTTCAACAGAAAGAAAAGGGGAAACAGTTTTAACTAATCATCATCCTATTTCAGAATGGAACATTACGTATTCAGGAACTTGGAAGCAAGAACCTGAAATAATAGGTCATTAGCAGAGTCCCTTGAACAACCTCCACGCATTCTTAATGCTAGTAAGTAAGTCTGGCCTTGAACACAGATATACTACACATGCAGTAACTAACTTTGTTCTGTTCTGAATGTTCTTGAAGGAGTCGTATTTGTTCAGCAAGCTTCTTCCTCTCCGTAGTAAATTCTTCCTGTAATTTGGAAATTGCCTGTTCAGCATCACTTAGCTTGACTTCCAGCTCGATACAATTTTCAGTCTGCTCATTTACCTGAAATTAAATTTTCCATCATTATTTGTATTAAGTGTTATGATCTCTTATTTCTTGCATAAATATAAGCAGTTCTAAAGATCGGTTAATTTACTCCCCTCGCTGGCCCAACTCCAAGCACGGGTTACAACAGGCTAATGCCATTCTGACAGACAGCATTTGTCCAACTGGTGTTTCACTTTTTGTTGAGATCTACAAGTACTTATTCTTAATATAAAACTCATTCACCCAATATTTGCCTTTCCTCCTTTTCTTCTACAGGAAAGAGGAAAATATCCCACGTTATTAGATCACTTGAACTTCTACGTCTACTTTCAAGCAATCTTTTCATTCACTGCACACAGAACATCATCCTGCTTTCCAGCTCTAACTACAATGCAAATGTGTGATTGCATTGAGAACATAACTTCAAAAATAGGCTGCTTACTGTAAAAGTCTGAGGTTAATGTTATTTTAACAAACAATGTATTAAGGAAGTGGTAAGCCCAGAGGACACTTTATCCTCATTCTTTAAAAGGGAACTCAACCCTCCTGAAAATGGTATTACCTTTTTACATAAAGCAGTCTTTTCACAGAGTGTAGATTCCAGCTCCTTCTGAAGGTCATTATAGGACACTTTTAGAATATTCAGGATATCCGGAAAGGTTCCATTATCAGAAAAAGGTTGTACCTTCAGCTTCAACTCAACAATTAAATCCTGCATCTTTTGTTTTTCCTGGTGCCAGCATTCATGTTCATGTTCCATGCGTGTCAACTGTGAAGACAGTTCCTCCGATTCTTTTATCTGCTGTTGAAAAGCATGATTTTCCTGTATCTTTTCTTCCAGCTTCTGTTTATATTCCATAACTTCTTGAGCAAGTAATTCCTTTGTGTGATCCATTTCATTTTTTAATTCCTGACAGTCCTGTAATAGCATTGTTTTATCTTGCTCAAGACAAGCCACCTGATTAATCAAAACTTGCTCTTTTGCTCTAGCAACTGCTTCTTCCTTAGAAGAAAACTCTAATTTCTCACTCATACCTTTGAGCTCAGTTTTCAACAATAACACAGCATTTTCAAACTCATCCTTGATTTGCATCTTTTCTTTCTCCTTTTCTTCTATGAGTTTTGCTGTAGTCAAATTTGAAGACTCCAGTTCAAGGATCCTTTCTTGCTTATCCTTTGAATCTTTAGCCAAACACTCTTTTTGTGAGGTGAGATCATTGATTTGTGACTGAAGACACTTCAACTTTTCAGCCATCTCTTCCTTCTCTGCTGTTAATGTCTCTGCCTCTGCTTTTGCAGTCTCTAGTTGGACAACTGCATCTTCTAGATTTTCCTCTGACATCTCCAATTCTCTTTCAAGCCTCTCTACTTTATCCAAAAGAGCATCAGATTTCCGTTCATTCTCTTTCAGCTTTTCAGCAATGTAGTGTTTTTTTCTCTCATCAGATTCAATTTTTATTTTCAGCTTCTCCATTCCTTCTCGCATTTGATTTACTTCTTTCTGTGCTGAACTCAGCCTAGCAGCAAGTTCACGTTTTTCTGTTATCAAGCCATCCAAATATCTGGAAAGCTTTGAATTTTCAATTTCCAGTGCACTCAGTTTACCCTGCATCATTGCAGATTCTCTCATAAGCACTGCTTTCTCCTTGTTCAAATCTGCCACTTGGTTTTGGAGTTTTTCTTCTTTCAACCTGAAAGACAACGCATCCTTTTCTAAACTTTGCAACTTTTGTAGGTGGTGATCTTTTTCATCTGATAGTTGATCTGTATCAGACTTTTCAGTCTCAAGAAGATTTGTTTGTATCTTTACTTCACTCTCTAATCTTCTAACGATTTCGGCAGAATCCTCCTTCTTTGTTTCTAACTCCTTTAATTTCTGATACTCTTGATCTAATTCTTTTTTGTTTTCAGACAGAACACAATGTTCTTGACCAATATGGTTTCTCTCAGCTGTGACTGAAACAAGCTGCTCTTGAAGGCTAGGAATAGTTTTCAGGTTAATTTCCCTGTCTCTTTCTAACTGCTGACACTTTGCCCAAAGAACTTCAGCATTACCCTCTACAAACAAGGCATGCATCTCCATATTAACTTGCTCAGATTTTGTCTGCCTCTGCTCATTTTCATCTCCAAGAAATAGATCATGACAGTCTCCCTTGGTCACTTCAATATCATCCAGTGTGTTGGTTGTATTAGACAAACTAATTTTATTTATATTGTGCTTAGAACTTATTTTCTCAGGTTCTTTTTCTGAAGACACTACTCCATGAGATAACTGCTGTTTATTGACAGAAACTGATTCCAGGTTTTCCTTTATGCCACTGTTTTCTTCCTTTTCTACAGCAGTTTCTTCCAATTCCACTGAAGCTGATTTCTCCAGAGTTAACTGTACATTCTGAAAGTCCTCCTGTGAGTTTAATTCCTTGACTTCCATGAGAAAATCAACATTTTTATGGCCTTCTGTTGCATAAATCAGCTTTGAATCTTCAACAGTTTTTTGTTTTATCTCCTCTTGATAAGTTTTAGTGCTTATTTCATTTTCAAAGGAATCCTCTGTACTTAAAGATAAACTACTATTAGAAAATGACAGTGCGCTATCGTGATATGAAGAGCTGGCATTTTTACCTGACATATTTCTACATTGTTCTCTTCTATGAAACTTGTCAGAATAAGCTTCTACTAGTTTTGCTTCAGTGGTCTCAGTAGTATTTTCATGCACAGCTGTTTCTCCTACAGCCATTTTCTCCAAGGGGATTAGTTTTGGTTTGTTGTTTCTCAGTGCTGGAGTTCCAACAGGCACTCCCAGTTGATAAAGACCATTGTTTTCTTGCTGAGTGGCCTGCAAAGTTAAAGAATCGTATTAAAAAAAATAATAACAATGTACGCATGTAAACAAAAAAAAAAAGGGAAAGTGAATCTTACAAATTTTCTTAAACCTTAAAAAACAGAGAATCTGCTTTCCTAGGGGAAGAATATACAAATTTATACCTACGAATACACATATATTTGGCTGAAAAGTTTTAGTGATTTTGAGGCAGAAACTTCACCCAAGTTTAATGAAGAACTAAATGCAAAGATGTCACATTCCTCAATATTTTAGGAAAACAGACATCCAGATGACACAATAAAAATTAGTATCACTTATGGGAGAATTGTTTTACATTCACCATCTATTAGACATCAGAGAACCTTTGTGAGGGACAAGACCCAAATCAAAGAATCCTTTCTCTCAGTTACCAGAGATGGTTTTACATTTGGTGGTATCTCACACTCTCATTTGGAAAATAAAAATGACTGACACTGAAAACTGAGGAGTTGAAAAAGGAATTGTGACAGAAGTGAAACTTGAATGATCTGTACACTAGGTACTCCGTCTTGAAAGAGCTCCAGTTGTGTACGGTGAAGAGCTGTATCCCTTTCTTTAGGTGTCTGTGTATCAGTGTGGATACTCTAGCTGCTACTCATGAGCAACACATACAACTGAAAGATTTTATTTTTTCATAAGCAACAGTTACTCAGTGTTGTACAGCTGGCCAAAATGGAAATCTTCAAAATGCTCTGTGAGTAGCGTTAAACTGTCAGTTCCAGGCCTGCATTGGCTAGTTGTTGGAGGCTATCCATACAGGATTTAACAGCCAAAACTAGAATTCTCCCAGGCAGGAGATGTACTTTTTAGACCTACTTTTAGTTGAATTAGTAGAATACAGTTGTGTGCACAAATTGAAATGGTTCTCCTCCATTCTGAATGTTCTGCCACACACAAGACTCCTTACAAAGACCAGTTAAATCTAGCTCATTGGTTTCATGCCATCTTCTGAAAGATGTACTGAAAGAAGTGACAACACTGACTTCCAAAATTCTCATTCTCTTACTTATATTGAAGGAAGTGAAATTGAAATGAAAATATCTGTTCTGCTACCAGCTAGTTCTGGCTGGCTGTAGAGGTTATTAAAGGGAATTAGAGGTGTGAAAGCAGTCCTACTTTGCTTGATATGATCACATGAAAGAACGTGGAAAGTACAGGCATCTTCAACAGGATGTATTAAATCAGAAAAGATCTACACTTGTAAACATGGTACAGATACATACAACATTCATACATACTCACATCAGCTAGCACTGCAGAATCCACACTGACATAGACTTGAAGAAAGAAGCACAATGTATTACACAATGCTAACAGACAAGAGATGCTGACTTTGTTGTTTCTCATGATTGCCCGTGATGCATAAGCCAAAAATGAAGAGACAGATTATTGTTCTACTTTCTCTAAACAGTACCTGTTCTGTGGATAAAAACTTTAAACATATTTCATTTTTAAATATGTAAAATCCAAATTTGGCTTTACCACAAATCAAGGTTTACAAAAAGCCTTGTAATTACTTACATTTTCAGTATCAGTGCACAGCAGTGAGAGAGAACCTGAATTAAGGACTTGTAATTGGAGACTTGCTGTTGTAAGGTCAAAAGACAGATTCTCAGTTTTTCCTTCTTCTGCCAATTTGCACTCCATCTCTGTAGTTTGGTAATTCAGTTTCTGCTGCCATTCTTTCTTATCAGACAGATTTTGTAGTTTATCCATTTCTTTTCTCTCAGAAAGCATAATATTTTTCATCTCCTGTATTTCCTCAGTTTTCATATTTTCTTGAATATGAAGTTGATTTTGGAGCACCTTGATGACCTTCTCATATATCTGACATAGCATTTCAAGTTCTTTGATTCTGCCTTCAGGATTAGATTTGCTAGGAGTACTACTTCTGAACTCTTTAACAGAGTCCAACATGTGACTGCTATGATCATTTTCAATCAAAACTTTAGCTGCATCTTCTGAAATTCCTTCTACAGAACTTTTCAGATGATTAATTTCCTCTGTCCATTTGCACACACCACCATTACAAGAATTATCTTGTACCTTACTTACTTCTGAGAAGGTGACATCCAGTAAAGAGTCTGTAGACTTAGTTTCATCTAATTTAGACTGTGTCTTATTTTGGCTAGAAGACAGTAGCATTTTCAGAGAATCTATATGAAGACTGCTCATACTTGCTGACAATGCAGAATTTTCGGCCTTCAGTATTTTAATACAAGAGTGTAGATCCGTTATCTTTGATACCATACTACAATGTTGTTCATATAATTTTACATGCTCATTCTGGAAAGAGGAAAACTTCTCTTTTATTTCCGCAAAGTGAATTTTAACTTCTTCACTGGACAATTTTAAGTCTTCATAGTCAGAACTGGATCCAGTACTGCGTTCTTTAAATCTGAATATTTCCTTATTGCCACTATCCATTCTCAAATCACTGTTATCACTTTGATTCATAAGTTCATCTTGAAAAGCAGCTTTCTCAGTTCTTAAATTTGTATTGATTATGTTCTCTTTCTCCTCTGCCACTTTATTAATATCTGTGGTGCCATCGGTTTTTGAATCTTTACATGCGGAAGCAAATGCTATGTTCTCATTCTGCAATCTCTCACAGATTTTCTCCAGTTCACTCAGTTTGTTTGTTATTACCTGCAAAGAGGATGACAAGACCAACTCATCCATTCCTCTTATGTCACAATTGTGAGAAACATCATTATCCTCCAACTGGCTATCTTCACTTAGTAATCTAAGCTGAGAATATGAAGCCTTCAATTCTTTAACAGACAGCAGTTCTTGCTGCAGTGTCTCTTTCTCTCTCGCACTTTTCTCAAGTTCTGTTTCCATCTTTTTTAAAGCAGTCTTCAGTTGCATCACTTCTAACCTGTAGTTCTCCAGGGAGATCTCTCTGTCCTCCAAGTCCATTTGAAGAAGCTCAAGATTAACTTGGTATTTATTCAACTCTATATCCTTTTCTTCCATGGTCTTCCTCAACTGGTCTGAACAGAGCCTCTTTTCACAACCAGAGTCATACGCTAGAGGTTCACTTTTTGTTTCTAGTTCCTTCACCAATTGTTCCCTGCCTTGGATACACACAATACTACTTTGCTCTTGAGTTGCATTTTGTGTTGCCTTGACATTTGACATTTCCTGTTTTAAATGGTCAAACTCAGAAGAGGGCACATGTTCAATGTCAGAAAAGCCTGACTGCAGTTGCTGAAGTTCTTGAATCAATTTTTTTTTTATTTCTTCTGAGGCTATTAGTTTATGTAATATATCTTTATTTTCGTTAAGTACCAATTTCTCTTCTTGTTCTAATTCTGCTTTCTTTGCCTCAAATACAACGGTCTGTTCTCTCAGAATGCTCATCACGTTTACATTTTCTTCTTCTACCAGTTTATACCGTGCTTGCAAAATCTTCAACTCTCTTGAGATTTCTTCAGTTCTTGTTTCCATACATTGTTTTTCCTCCTCATGTTTTCTGGACATTTCAGAAATTATTTCTTCTTTTTCCTTTAAACTATTAGAAATATTTCTATTTGCTTCCAGTAGAGTTATTTGGTTTTGTTCTAAATCTCTGCTTAAATCCTTAAGGGTTGCATTTTCTTCAGTAAGTTCCTCAATTTCTTTGCTATATGAACAAATCACTGAAGACATGCCCTTCTTCTCTGAACCCCATGTCTCAGACATGAGCTTCAGCTGTTTTACTGAATCCTCAAGGAATTTATTATTGACCTTTAATTCCTGAAGCTCTGTTTGTTGGGTTTTCAGTCTTTCTCTCAGAGATTGCAGTTCCATGTCCTTTTCCTCAATAATAGTGACTGTTTTTCTAATAGATTTCTGATGTGCTGAAATATCTGCTTGAAAGTTACTAATGTGCTGGTTAGTTTCTGTTACAAAGCTTTCATACCTCTGTTCTACATCACATAATCTTCCATCTGTTTCACTCTCAGTTTGCAGTAAGTCTTCATCCTGGTGCTGTTGATTTGAGTTCAACTGCTTTTGAACCACTGGGGAAATCTCAAGAGAAGAGATCTGATCCTGTAAGACCATCAGATCCTTCATTTTTTCTATTTCTAGCAGTGCTCTTGCACATCCATGATCCTTGGCAATAGGCTTATTTGCTGCTAGTTGCTGATTATCTTGAACAGTTTCATCCTGACCACTTTGTAAATCACCTTCTCTATCTTCTGTCATTTCAGAAGTATGTTTTGCTTTCACAAGACAGCAGATTTTTTCATATTCACCAAGCAGTTCATGATAACATTGCTCCCTTTGCAATCCTTCACTTGCTAGTAGTTGTATCTTCTAGCTCACTAACTTGGTTGGTAAGCTGTAATATTTTACAGGACATATTCTCTATGTCTTTACAGTACTTTTTGTTGGAACATTCTGCTTCTTGTCGAAGTTCATCACAAACTTTTTTCTGTTCTTCTAATTCTGCACTTTTACATCCTAGCATGTCTCTGAGCTCTTTGATTTCTATGTTCTTCCTGTCTCTTTCAGTTTCCATTATTTTGAATTTCTCACTGTGTTCACGATTTTCAATTTGCTGGCTTTGGAGGGAACTCTCCAAGTCACTAATATGAATCAGCATATCTTCCTTTTCCAACTTAAGTTTATTTATAACATGATCATTTTCATTTCTCCATTGAGAAAAAGCATTTGTTTCTTTCTTTAATTCTTCACATTCTTTCTGCTTAAACCCAAGGAGTCTCTGCAAAGCTTCCAACTCTTCCTCCATTTTACTTATTTTATAGTTTTGTTCTTTAATATGATTTTCTTTCTCCTTGAGCAGATTTTCAGTAGAATGTTGCTGCTTTTCCATGTCAGCTAAGGCTAGTTTCAGTTTCTCCAAGGAAAGGGAGTTCTCTTGCTTCATAAATTTTTCTTCTAGTAACTTCAGCTCTGCTTCCTGAGAAGTATTCTTATCTGCAACAGAGAACACTGTCAGAACTTTGCTAGACACTATTAGCCAATTTGATAGTCTTGTAACTGAAAAATGACCACTTACTTTTACTGTTTTTAATTATTCTAGTGCAATGTATTAGTGTTATATTGCCTCACTGGAAAAAAAAAAAAAGATTATTCGTATCTCTTCAGGCTGTCTGACACTGTATATTCGTAGACGTTGTCCACTTCCAGTTCTACAGCCTGATACAAGTCTGCGCTACAGTCTAGTCAGTACATATTTGTCAGGTTGTTATCTGTTGTTTCTGTGCCTCATTTTAACCATTTTTTTTAAAAAATACCTGTAACATTCCAGATACATTCTCATGGATCCAGACCCATTGTCTTGGATCAGTCTCCTACTCCTTTTCAGACCAAAAAAAAAAATTTACAGTCATTTTTCAGATTGCCGACGTTGTTACACTGCTTTGATAAGAAATAGAGAATAGTAGAGAATAATGAAAAGGACACTACATTCCACTAGATAGCTGATAAAAGATGCAAATTGCCAGTCAGAAGCATCATTGCCTTTCAGGTGATAAATTCGGTGATTCATTTTCAGGAGAAAAGAATCAACTTCAAAAGCCTTCCTTTGATATCTCACATGAAGCTTGAATCTGTACAGAAAGAAGTGGGAATCCATAGCCTTTCATCTGATTCTGCAGAACTATGAAGTATATTTTGTATTTCTACTTAGTTCCTGTAAAAATTTGTTCTTGATTAGGACCAACCACTGCAAGGAACACCCAAATATCAGCTTACATAATGTTTTCCTCTTTTTTTTTTTTTTTTCTCTTAAAGAATTTAAACACATAATAAGAAAATAGAAGTTTCCTGATTTAAATATATTCTATGAAATTCATCTTGCTGTTAAGGTCAGTGTGCTTCAGTTACTTTCAAAATTATATATCTTCAGAAATTGCATATGTTTAGATAAAAAATTCATTTTCACATTGGTCAAGGTTAAAAACATTATCATAATCATATCCCATGGTAGAAATCTTTTTTCTTAATTCACAATCAAACTTACAGTATTGCAGAAAACATGCATTGTTAAGAAAGTAACAAGGGACATGCAAATTTAAAAACATAACTCACTTTTCATCTCTTCTGCAAAATTCTGGCTCTGCTTTAGAGATTGCTTGACTGCTCCTAGTTCTTCTTCAAGCTGGTGGATTTCTCGCAGTTTTTTTTCATACTGTGCATCAAGAAGGTTCTTCTCCTTCTTCACTTCCTGAAACAATATCAAGAATAAACACATTTCATATACTTTTTAAGAAGTTCAAAGAACTTTATTCATTTAAAGAAGGAAACTATTCCACTAAGTCCTCTCCAGGCAGCTGGTCTTGGGTTCCAAAGAGCTGCCTGAGAACATTTATTGAATGAGAGCTTAACTAGTTGACAGTCTCTCAGGGATGCTGCCAGTTGACATTATTAGGTACCCATTGTTTACATTCAACAAACAGCTCCACATAACTGCCCAAGCAGACAGGATAGAACATATCCTACAAAATCAGAGTTGATTAAGTAAGGCTGCTCTATCTGAAGAAACAAAGGAAACAAACCCCCTAAAATGGCATCAAAATCAGAAAGAAAATTGCAGATTAAATTTCACATATCTCACATAGAGACAACTTCTCATTAAACCAGAAAAAACATCACCATAGCAACAAAGCTCACATTTTATTTAGAAGTGCTTACAATTTCAGAGGGTTGTTTTGCCATTAGGAGTACTTTCTTCCAAATAAATTGAGTTTAAAAAAAAAATATATATAATCAACTGTACAATGCCATTGCATGTGGGAAAGAAAACAAAAGTTCTTGTAGGGAAATGAATCCTTTTTCTCCAAACTCCTGTACTGCTGGACAACAGATGGCATGGCACTGGCATGGCCCAATTGGAAACAGGTCGTCTGTTATTCATCCATTTACTACTAGCAGATGGACAGCAATTTACAAAAGCCAAGCTCAAGAAACAGAAATGTCTGGATGAAAAATATTAAATGCTTGCTGGCATGGCAGGCTTGTTTTCGAAGCAACATAAATAAATCACCCTCAGAACATGATTAAAATTGTCACTGTCATAAACAGTTAACTTTCCTTCTACTTGTAGCCCTCCCAACTCAGAGTTAAAAAAAAGTCACAAAATTTTCAAGGAACAAAAGTTTTCTAGTTATCCCAACAATAATTTCTCAAGTTACAAGTGCCAAAACATCCTGCATTCCAAGTGCTGCATGAAAATACAAGTACAGGAACTAAACATGCCTGTTCATTAGAAAACCTGGAGTGATCTATTTACAGAAGAACAGATAAGTTTAAGAAATTAAAACAGCTGAGAAGTCCAATTATTTTGATTCAGTGCAAAACATTCCCAATTAACAGCATTCAGCAAAGCCCAAGAAGCCACAATTTATCAAAGCATGTGATAACAACTTTCCATTTGCATTTTCCAAAGCTATAAGAAATACAATCAATTTGGTTTTGATCCAGTTAATGACTCTACTTCTATGATGTTTTACTCAATTCATCCGTTCAGCAACCATGACTTAAAAAAAATCAAAGAACTAAACTGAGCTCCAGAAAATATACGCATAGTACTACTGTTCAGGAGAAACTCTTGAGTGGGCAGACTGAGCAGTACAAGGACAGACTGACCAATTATTTCCATTAACAGCCACGGGTTTCCTAGCACCATCAAAATGTAAGCTATATCATAAGATGCCATAACTGCTACATCACAGAGATACCATGATTGCAAAGCTTACCGGTCCTTAAACTGAACATATCTAGTCTGTCTCACAAGTGCATCTATTTTGCAATATTTTGAAATGTCAGTTCTACACAGTAAGGAGTGAATGCAGCAGTGGACCTGTACTAACCACCACAAAGCAATGGTATTCTCCAATAAGAAGCTAGAACATTATTGCAAGATTCTATACCTCTCTCTACAGTAAATCTAAAGACAATCTCATTCTCATCTTCTACTGCTATAAACAGAATCTACAGTCAACAAAACCTCCAGGACTTCAAAACAATTTGATGGTTTGGGTTTTTTTTTCTTATTACACTTATTTATGATTGAGGATGACAAGCCAGGTTTGCAACATACACTGTAATATCTATCACATGCAAGTCAAGACAGAGAGAAAACTGCAGCATTACTGATCTTTTCAAGTATCACTACATCGCAAGATTCAGGTTCTTTATAAATGCATCACTCATGTTCTAAAACAATATCACTATCACCAGCTGTTTAATTGTCTGGCCAAGACAAACGAATACAAAGAAAAGCACGATTGCAGCTACAGACCAATACGATGGATAAAAGATCAGCAGATAAAAACCAGCACTGCCAAGAACTTGCAGTAAAGAGAGCATCTCCACAAATTAAGATGTTCTCTGTCAGCAGGATCCCAAGGAAAAAAAAACACAAAACAAGTGTCCTGTCTCAAGCCTCACTTTATAATTTCAAAACAGGAAAAGGCATGTAATATTTGCCTGTAATATTTGCCATACATGATTTCTCTTCTTTTCCTCATTCTTTTTTCAATATGAAAGATTACACTGAGATTGTGCTGAAGCTTTCTAGAGGCTTTTCTGTTTTGTTATACATGGGAAGAACAAAAGTGTTCTTGATCAGCATTTCCACTAGAAGGCACTGGTTACATTTATTTACTAAATAAACATGTGCCAAGGAGGACTATCCAGCACTGAGGCCAAGTGACATGGGACAGTCCATATCTGTACCACTAAAATCTTGTATCTTCCAAAGCAGGTGGCTGTAACCAAACTGTTTGCTGGGAATGGCCCTTGGCTCATGTGAACTCTCAAACTGTACAAGAGCGCTAGTCAGCTGGGCCAAAGCCATGTGAAATAGTGTTCTAACAATTAACAGCTTAAATAGCCACATTCCAATAACTGGGAACATTTCCAGACATTGTAGTCTACCAGCACGAATGTACCTAAACCAAAGTTTCACAATATACTAAAGCTGTATCAGTGTTAACGCTAGTGGGTAAAAAAACCACCTACATTACTTCAAATTCGTTCATAGAATTTTTGGCAGAAATTATATCAGATTTTATATCTGCTCATAACAACAGGCATTGAGCCAGCTGAGAATATTTAAACAAATCTTTGACATATTCCATAGGTTTCTTTCATAGATTCCATAGATTTCTTTCCTTTAACCGGAAGCAGAAAACAAAAATTCCATCACCTAGTGGTTCGTCATAGTAGCACACCTGTAATAGTTTTTACCGTAGATTCTCTGCTACATAAGCAAAACAGTGGAACTGAAAAGACAAAGGCAGGTAAGACAGGAAAAGATTTCTGCCTCTATGAATATAAGGTTGCACGTTAAAAGATAAAGATCTTTCTGAATTTATCTTCATTTTGAGGGAAGTGTTTAGAGTCGTGTAAACATCTTGGATTCTGTTTCCTTTTAGAAAAATGCAGTTATTTTAAGACAACATAGTGAGCATTTGTATATGATTTTAAAGTTCAGTAGTATGCACTAATGGTTGTAGAATGTACTTCTAAAGTTAAACAAACACTTATGTATTTTTATTTCAGGACTAAAAGCAGGAATATCTTAAAAGCCCACATTTGGTAAAAGAAGTCTAATGTGAACTTGAAGAGTGTTGAATGGAATATTATATCCCAGTCCACCAGCCAATTGCACAAGCTGAATTAGTGTACGTAAACTTAGTGAAGACCCAATTTTTGTGTTATTAAGGTAATTCATAAGAAGTGTCTAAAGATACTTTATAGACAGTCCATCACAGATTGGTGATAACAACTCTGTTACTCCTCTGCATTGCTCACCTCAGAAGTTCTCGTGAGATCTGTTTCCTTAGCTTGGGCTGCTAACAAAGCCTGTTCTGCTCTGCACAGCTTCTGGGTAAGATCACTGGTATCACGTTCCAAGCGTTGTTTCACTGCCATTACCTGTAAGAGTATTGAAAATTTTCTTTTTCCTTTAAAACTCCCATGCATAAACTCTAAAATTCTATTACAAAGAAAAACAAAACTACATTACTTTATTCCACCTTGGACCTAAGGTGCTGCACTGTAGTTTAGAAAACAACTTCTTATTGTCTTTCTGCCCCTTTACCTCCAGAAAGGTATCATATCTCTAAAATAAATACAGATTTTCTGAGACAAATGAGTACATTCAATTAGCAAATACATCACCACAATGTAGATGATATGACTGTAGGATATAAATGAGACTGAAGGCATAACAGCCTTTTTGCTAAGCTATGGAAATCAGAAATTAAGCACCACAACTGCACTTCTCGCTCCATGGACAGTGTTTTAGAGAAACTGAACAGGCTTTCCCTCTTTCAAAATAGTCCTATAATGCTCCAGATTTAAAAGAAAGGAAATACGATTAGCAAGTCAAAACAAGAAAGCAAGAAAAATATGTAGTCATACTTATAATAATTCTGATGTCATGGGATAATAAATCAGCTTTCTTGTAGAAAGAACCATAAAGTACCTATTTTTCAATATGAAACCAATTCCTTTAGTAGCATATGCTCAAGAAAAATGTATATTAAAAACCTACACTGAAAACATTTAACAATGTATTCAATTCCAGAAATACTGTCTTAGTTCAGCCTTCCTGCTAATGGGTCTTCTCAACACAACTTTCAGACTCATGACCTTTTTTTTTTTTTCTTACTAGTTCAGCTAGCTCTGCTGCTTTATAGCTGCAACCAGAAGCGTTCTGACCCTGAAATACATACGGTTTTTAGTCTTCCTTTCTTCTAGGCTTCTGCTGCATTATAACTTCCTTAAAATCATGGCTCCATCATAACTAATATGACCTAATGGCTACCTGCTGCCAAAACTGGGGAAGATCTCCCTAACATTCAAAGTGTCCCTCACACAAGCCTTGACAATAATCTGGATTTTATGAAGAGTCAGTTCAGTCAAATTGATGGAAAACTCTTATGCCCATGTACACATGTACTTTCTGTTTTCTTTGTTTTTTTAGATCTACTATCAGTTCTCTGCAGGTTCAAATGTGTGCGGGTGCTGCTATAGAGGAAGTAACAGGAATGCATGACCAAGAGTATATGAAATACAGTTGTAGTCCCAAGAGTCAGCTGACTACCTGTAGATCAGCTTAGCTCTACCATCAGGCTGCACCTCTGCAGGTTTCCTGTACAAGATGTTTCTTGTGAACAGCCATAGTTACTCTTGTCTCATTCAACAGACTTATTTTAGTGGCACTGCTCTCCTTCCCTGTGAAAAGTGGATTAACCCCAAACCTTTTGAATTCTGTAATTCACATTTAAATACGTAGCACTGCAGTGAGAAATGGTAAATAAAAAGCAGCTAATACAAACTGCACAAAATATTAATGTAAATCCCCACATTGATTATTATTTTTTACTTTGTGCAGTATTGTCAAGACCACTAAATTCTAGCAGTAGTAGAAGTGTTTAATACAAAAACCTACTTTGTCAAATTCTGCCTGCAGAGCATTGAAGTCATTTTTGGCTTGCTGTAGCTCCTGATTCAGTTTGTTTCTTACATCATTGTTCTGCTGATCCAGCTTTTGCAAGGAACGTTGCTGACAAGAAAGTTCCTAGAAGACAGTGATAGAGTAGAGAAGAAATAAGTACATAAAACAGCAACAAGTCTCTAGTTTTGTTACTGGAGCTATAACAAAAAGATACCAATTTGCAGATACTGCCAGCTCAGAAACACTCCTCTTACACAATAAATAATTCAAATACAACTTTGGCGTGTGCTGCAAATTTCACGTGGACAAGCATGGTTCTAATTCATTTTGTGTCATCTACTGAAAAACTCCATGATAGCAACAGTCATATCATGAAAAGGGGGAAAAAAATACCTCGATCTAGTGAAAGTAAGTATTAAAGTTTGTTATCTTAAAGATGTGTTTCAAATAAGACCCACTTTATGCTACAAGTGGACAAAATCAACTTTTCTTTACCATTACTTATACATCATACTCTAGATGTGATATTTTTCCCCCCAGGGAAATTCATACTTATTTATAAAATAATAACCAGCATAGGACTAATCAACAAGAGACTAACAAAAGCAGTCTTTTGTGAAAATGGCACAAAACAGACTTTGTGAAACCTGTAAAAGGATAATACATTTCATGTGGTTCTTACAAGACAACAAGTAGGCATCGATTAAGAAAAACAATCATGATTGCAATTTCCATTTGGTCTGTCCTTACCCCTTTGGATATTGCAGTTGTAATTCTGTATAAATTGCAGCATCAATCTTTGCTAAGCTTTGCTAAAAATACACATTTGTTACACACCATTCTTCTGTGTAGAACCTGATGTAGATAAACCTGTAATTATATTCCCACACAAGAAGGTGGCAGAAGCACTGTGTAATTTGGAAAGAAAAGATGTGACAACAGCTCGATGTCACTTTAGCTAATGCTAGTTACTAACACCGAATAGAGTACATATTAGATCTAAAGAGCTCTTCTGCAAACCTCTGGCCAGAAGCACTTCTTGAGTGCATGCAAGGAAGCCTTTTGGGCCCTAGTGAACTCATTAATGAAGAGATTAATTCAATGTCTTTACGTCCCATAGCAATACAATAATTATTTCTAAAGCTGAGGGACTGAAAAGACCTTGCCTTTTAAACCGTAAGAGTACAAGAGAGAAACTGCAAAAAACCTTTCTTTTAGACAAACGCTCAAAACAACAAAAAAATAGTTCCTTTATTTTTAGATGTCCAAAAGTTAGCTACATACCTCTAAGCTTACAGGGGAGGCTCTCTTCCATTCTCAGCAAAAAAATTCAGATAAACTGTGAAGACAAGCATCTAAGCGGCAGGAATAACCTGCCTTCTGGAGGTGCCTCTGATAACACAAGGTAAAGCAGAGGCCTAAATAATTATCTTAGATGGACATCTAAATCTCAAATGCCAGAAGTAAGGGAAGATACAAATACCACCTTTTCAGTTTGGAAATTGGATGTAAGCTTTCAAATGAAAATTGACAGAAAACATTTGAAATTACGTACCAATGCAAGTGCAACTCTGAAACTAGGTTATGTTACCAGCTAAGAAAAAGCCTTTAGAAGCCCCAGGCATTTGTCATTATGGAAATTAATTAAACACATATTGGAAACTCACCTGCCTTGTAGAAACTGAAATGAATAAGAAACCTACAAGCAAGCTTTTATAGGACAGAATTTAGTAGGACCAGGATTTAGCTTTCACAGAATGAAAAAATCCCAACCAAGTAAAATATACAGATGAGAATTTCCAATATTTTCTATTCAACAATTATTCAAAGATCAATTCTTATGACCTCTTCTAGACAAGGTTCTGTTTATCTTTGAGATCCTGTGTTAGATTCTGTGAAACTGTTTTTTCACTCCAGCATTATTAGCAATACTGTTCATCAACCACTCCAGCAGAACTGCTACCAGTGATTTAGTCTTCCTAAGGATACCTCTGAGAAAAACTTTAAGGACAAGCATTTGACATAACAGCAGTTGTTCCTCAGGACAGCCTCCTTCTCAGTACCTAAAAAAACCTTAAAATACCTATCCAAAGTATCATCATCACTACGAAATCTGAGTCATCTTTTGGATTTTCCAGCACTGATTAAGTTTAGATCTCATCCGAATCAGCGTTCAACTAAACAAACACCTAAACAAACTTCACTAATTTTCCTGGGATACTGCTAGACTTTTTCTCTCTGCACTAGCTGACAAAAAGAAAAAGCTAAGGACAGATATGCTAATCTCATATTTTACCAGCTTCTGAGCACAAACCAAGATTAGAAGAGAGAAACAATCCTCAAGAAATTTGCTTGTCATATGTGAGACACAGGAAAAGTTAACTAAGATTCTACACAAACTAATAACTGGATTATTACATTTGAAGTCACATATATAGCAGGTTTGTGGTCAATGTAACCTAGTTTCTTGCATATTTGCATTTCAACCATACCTCTCAAACAAAATAATACCTAATAAACACTAATAAATAATTTTCTATCTCTCTGACAGCCCTTCCTCTCTGCAGTTCTCAATTTTTCCAATTACCTTTGAATCTTTTACCTATTAAGTGTGATTGCAGTTAACTGGAAAGTAGTTACAAAAAACAAACAAACAAAAAAAAAGGCCATGTGATTTCATCTCCTCAGCAAGTCAAAATTTAGAAAAGTTCTTCTTGTCTTACCTCTTGGTATTCCTTTTCCTTTGCTTTTAATTTCTGTTCCAAGGACTGACGAGTACTCTCAGCATTTTGTCTTTGACAATTAAGTTCTTCTGACAATCTTTTCATCTTTTGCTCCATTGCTTGGACCTAAAATAATCAAGCCCAAGCATTAAAAGTACAAGTGAAGTTTTATTTTAGTTCATTTTCATTCAAATAAAAAAACTAATTTCACTTACTACAATTGTTCTAGCATCCAAATAAACTACAGTGTAACTCTGCATGGTATCAGAAATTCTTAGTAATCCAAGGTACTAAAAAATGATAATATATATATCAGTAGAAAAATAGAAAGAGATAAAATCACCTTCAGAAAAAACCACATCTTTGATGACATGAAGTTAGAGGACAAAGAGAGTAATTTATGAAAGATCATTCTATTTATAGCAGTTGTTTGCCCCAGAACTATCTACAGTTTGCTTGACAGCCCACAGAAACATGCTGTATCTGACATTAAATCATAGATTCAAATAATTATGACTTCTGCCCTATTTTCCTATTTGTCAACTGCTGCGAAAAGAGACTGCAGGTAGGTACTGCAACTCAAATAATCAGTAAGAAGAAAACTTCACACTGGTTAACTTCTACAGTTTGAAATCAAAGATTTTAAAAAGTATTCTTTATTTTGCATGATTATGTGCAATACTCTGAATGATTTTGCTTTTATGTATTTTATATTTAAATAAACTCAAAATTATTGATTAAATAAATTCACCAAGTTGTACTACGCAGTTGTTTTTTTTTAAAAAAAGCTTTACTTAGTATGCCTATGAATGAAAATTGCTTAGGATTAGGTCATGAAATCACATTTTAAGATTATATATTCTCTCAACGTCATCTTGCATGACATTTTAACCCATATTTTAGTTCACACAAGTCGTTTAAAATGCAAAGACTATGCCATCACAACACACTGTAGTTTAGGCAGCACATACTGATTTTCAGCCAAAGTTGTATGACAGATTCTTCATGGTTAAAACTTGCCACCAGATGTCATTGTTGCTCTATGCAATTTAATCTAAAAATATTTTTCAGAACTCCAGCCAAACTCGCCTGAAGGCTACAAGTAAAGAATGGAAAGTATTTCTTCAAGTAGAGTATGAACCTTTCAGAAAATGGACATCAGCTTATGAATAGTCAGTTATATATGCTTATGAGTACTTATAGGTAATACATAAACTAGCATTTTCTTGTCAAAACTGGATCCTCAGGAAACGCTCAAGAAAGTTGTCAGGGTATCCTGATTCTTACCAAAACAGCTGAAAGCCGACACACGTTAATACTGGGATTGAACTTTAAGGACACTCAGAAGATGTGTGATGCAATATCTCACCTGTGCGGTAGCCTGATCAAACTGTGTCTTCATCTGAGTCAGTTTATCTCTGGTTTTGTTCAAGATTTTATTCTTCTCCGTTAATTCCAGCTTTGTTCCATCCAGCTGAAGTTCAATCTCTTGATGCTTATTTATATGAGATTTCTTCTCTTTTTCTAGAGCTTGCAGTTGTTGTTCTAGGTCTTTGACATTGGAATTTAGCTCTGAATTTTAAAAACAGTCAAGATTAAGGATACTTCCTCCATGACAGGGGTCTATAAATTCTAAAATACTGAGAATGTCTGATAACAGTCTAATGCCTGACAAAAACAGACACTGCAAAACGTTCAGCAAGCAGAACATAGGAATAGGATAGTTGACTAAATTGACAAGTTCCACTTTGTAACATAGGAGAGCAAAGAAAAAGTCAGGCCAAAATGCTGCAAAGGCAAAAGATTATTTGTTCTCTTGCTATTGGTTTTTCCTTCTTTGTTTTTAAAAATACAGAAACATATCTCTGGATAAATACTTTCAGTTCAATTCTGTTTATTTTTAAAGGAAAGACACCCACTACAAACATTTGCTTGGGACAACTGTGAGCCTTTGCTTCAAAGAGACTTTTTAACTACTGAGCACCTGCAAATAGAGTGTTTTACTTCTTAATACTTTTCTTGTCTCTAAAGCTATGCATATTGAAAGTAAAATCAAGTGATCCTGTCATAGTATAAATCAGCAAGAGTGTGTCTTCCAAAATCACAACAATTTTGTGATAGAAAGCATTAGTCAGTTACAGAACTGTCATTAAGAATTACTACTAAGTGCTTATACATATGTTTTCTCCTTTTTTTTTTCTTTCTTTTTCTTTCTTTTTTTTTAAACTTAAAGACCTGTTCTCCTGATGCTAAATTTTTAGGGCTTCTAAACTGGAAAGTATAGCCCAGGCTGAAACTTCATATGTAGGCAATTAAATAAACAGAAGATACGGAAACTGTATCCAGAAACATCCAGTGGAAAAACTAGTCCAAATAGCAGATTTAAGTCATTTACTACCATAACCAAGCAAATATCTGATCACCAGAAGAGATTAGATATCAGAAAAAATGGTCTGTCTTCATGTCAACATGCATAAATTAAAATCATGCTTAACTTTACCTTTGGATTTTTGGTATCACTCTGTCCTGAATTTCCCCATAGTGTTCTTCATAGACAAATTTAATTATGCTTTAAGAATGTTTAATCAATGAATTTTTAAACACAGATACTGCTCAGCCATAAAACTCAATCATACGAAATTAAGGAAACAATATGATCGAGTTCAACAGTGAGTTGTGATTAAATCCTGAAATGTTTTAGCTCTAAAAGAATTGTTCCAAAAGCAACAGAATCATTAGAGAAGGTTATCCTCCTTTAATTTTTATGTGATGTCCTCTGCTCACCCAAAAATCTCTCCTTCCAACTCTCACACCCCTTATGTAAAAGATACCACAGCTTATGGGTATTCTCATCTGGCTGGTCTTCGTGAATACACACACAAGTAGCCAGCTGGGCTAATTGCCAAAGGAAACAACAGGTACCTTTCCCTCAGTAAGAGACCAATTCCACTAACTCCCTTCTATCCACATGGCATGAAATGGCACGAAACCATGAGCCTCTGAATTTTAAAGAAATATATCAGATACCTTGGTTCTGGGCTCTTAGCTGGATGATGAGCAAAGAGTTACAATCCTCAGAAAAGCTGTTGTCAAGCTTGCTCTTCTCTGATATTATACTCAAATTGGCTTCTTTTTCCCATGGAAAATAGGGTGTTGAAGAAGTTCTTTTTGCAGGGGTTTCTTGATTTCTGGATGGTGTTTTTTCTTGTTGCCATGAAAACACAGATGAAGAAGCCTGATGCCGTGCGATCTCCCTGTGACTCAAAGAGCTTTGTTGAAGATAAGGCTGATTTACTTTCTGTGACCAAGAAATAAAAAAAAAACAAAAGATCTAACTTCATACAGCTGATATATAAAAAAAAATCCACTTACTAATAACCAAATAATAGGTTGTGATCATTTCACATTGTTGCGACAACACATCATCCATCAGTGCAAATTACTCATTGATATTGCCACTTTTTATACTACATAAATTAAATTACTGTAATTGAAGCATACCAGGTACTTATCAACACAGATCAGGATCTCCAAAACAAGGAGACCAATTAGGTCACTCTGTAAGTAATGCCTGCTATTTACCTCTACAGAAGCTACAGCAGTTAAGAGCACAATAACACTGTTTGATAGAGCAACTTCTCAGCTACAAAGCACTATTCTTCAACATAGCCACCACAATAAGCCATATATTTTCACCTTCTAGTGACAAGAGGAGACTGAATTTAGGTGCCATCACAGTGATTCAGCCAGTTCACTTTGGAGCACCCTATGAATTCACTGGCATATGTTAGAATCATAGAATAACCCAAGTTGGAATGGACCCACAACAATTATCAAATCCAACTCAGGTCTCCACACAGGACTGCCCAACATTCAAACCTCATGCCTAAGAACACTGTCTAAACACTTCTTGATTTCCAATAGCCTGGTGCTGTGATCACTTTGCTGGAGAGATACTATCTGTATCTGATTATCTTTATAGCATTATTCTTTTTATCAGTTGCTTTTAAAGACTTGTTCTGACCACAGTTTAAGGTTATGCTAGAGATTCACAGCTGCTACAAAGAACAACTTTAACATAGGAAGCTTTTTAAGCCTTCAGATTTACTATCTAGTAAAAACTATATATTTGCTTCATTTTTGAGGGCTTTTACATCTTAGTCATTTACTGGCTTCAGAGATCCTCTAAGATACTTCCTGCTTCTCAGACATTAAAAAGTGTACTGATTTTTGTTTGCTGGGTAAGTTATTTCTTGTAATCATTTCAAGACTATTTTACTATCCTATCACATTTAAGATGCCCAAACTGGCACCATTTTCACTTGTCCTTCATTACCTATGCTTCACTGATTTTGAAGGATGTGCTCTCCTTTTTAACGTTCATTGTTTTGCTATTCGATTATGCTAGCTTTAGGTTACTTTTACATGGTAATAATTAGCTTTTTTAAGAAATATATATTCTAATTAATTTTTAAGTGATGAAAAGATGTATTTCACTTGGTTTTCATTCAATTTTCCAAGTTTAATCAGTAGTAACTGTCTTAGATATCACACATGCCCTTTTCAAAACATACTTACCTTAGCCTGGATGGTTCTCAGTTCCAACTCCAGCTTCTTTCTTTCTTGTACTTCTTTCTTATATTTTTCTTCTAATTCTTCAAACTTAGCATCTACAAAGAAATGATGAATACTTCTTTAAAGCATAACTTAATACACAGGTGTTATTAATGTCACTAATCTGAAGATATAAGTGATGCTTTGATGTGGATACAGAGGTTTTGTTACAAGTGTTCAGATTATTATGTACAATAATAGCCTAAGTCGAAAACAGTCTTATAAAGAACACAAATGACTGTTGACAATTTTAGTTGAAACACATATACTAGGTGAAAGAGATTTGTTCTTTGTTATATGAAAGAAACAGCTGACACTATGAACAAACATTCAAAAAACCATTGCAGTCTGTTGATAAATACTCCCATTACTGTTTCATGCCCATCAGCATAGTGTTTAAAAGGTTTAGTATTTGCTGTAAGAGTTCAATCTGCACTAATAATTTTTAAAGTTAGAGTTTATGGTGCTAGGAACCAGGTACCATCACAATACGCTATATAATATGGACTAGGCAAGGCAGTACACATGTATGCTTAAAACAGCTCTCTCACCTTCCAAGAAAATTGACAGTGCTATACGAAGAAAAAAAATCATTTACCATTGTGACTTTGAACTGGCGTTAAAGGAGCAGTAAAACTTTTCTGTGGAGTACCACTGAATGACAAGTCTGCTGCAATCAGTGACTGTTGACTTCTCTCAAGCTCACATTTGTATCTGTTCAGGAAAGAAGCAGAAGGAGTAGTTACTAATAGAAACTAGAAAACTAGAAGTCAGTTATCTATTTTTAAGAGCCTGAAACACACAAATAAATTATGCTATTTCAATTACCAAATTTAAAAATCAATTCTGAACAAGAACTGATTTTTATGAGCATGAAGAGTTGAAGCTCACTCCTGGAAACTTTACAACTTGTTTAGAAGTTATACAGGAATTGTTGTAATGGAACGGCAATCTCAGTCCTGCCTAGCAAGTACAGGTTGATAAGACAACGGCTTCAGGTTGCAGTCCATAATAGTAGTGACTCCACAACTTCCTAATCATTTTCTCCTTCCGTTTTATAACAGTTAAGAATTCTTCTCCCAGTAGGTTATCAGTTGCTATGAGGTGGTAAATAACATTACACAATCAGTCAGTATAAAACAGAACCAAATGCAAAATCAGAACTGACAGCCAGTTGAGCTGTACATAATACTTGTAATCCACAGCAGACAACTACATAAACCATAAAGGAAATCAAAGAACTCAGTAAAGTTGTCTCTTTACAGCTTTCAAAAAGGATGAGATATACCCTTAAGCTGTAACCTCTCACGGCAGCCTTTGACAGTAGATTTGTTCTATATTTCATCAGTGAGGCTATACCAACCCTGCCAATCACACCCGATTCTTTTTCAAAGAATCTTGGCAACATCTGGCATCAGGTTGGTGCTTCTACATATCATAAATTGTTGCTGCAATTTAGAATCTCCTTGTGAATGTAATTCATAACAGTAAAATACCTCAAGTTCCTCTTGTTTTCTCAGAATGGGGAAAGAGGGGAAAAAATGAGAGAAAAAAAAAGAAGGCAAAAGGAGAAACAGAAAGAAGCCTCCAACAACTCTCTTTATTTGCTTTTATAAGGACAGTAAGAAGTACACCTTCCAACAGTTGAGGGAAATAAACATACTTCAGGCCATGATGACAAGCATTAAACAAAAGTTGGCATCACAGGCTTACCCCTCTGAGATAATAAGTCTGCATTACTATTATCAGCACACTTTCTTATGTGCACAGGATACTCAACTTTATTGACACACGTTTCAGAAATGCTTTTATTTAAGAACAGGGCATATCTCCAGTATGAGAAAAAGTTTAACAGATGATGATGTTAACTTCACTGAGGGGAACTAAAGACTAGAGAGCAGCCCCATAGAAAGGGATCTGGAGATTCTGAATGACAGTGAGTTGAACATGAGTCAGCAGTGAGCTCTGGCAGCCAAAAGGGCCTATCATACACTAGTGTGCACCAGGCCCAATGCTGCCAGCCAGGTAAGGGAAGGATTGTCTGCTTTGGTGAAGCCTTTCCTCAGGTACTGTGTGTAGTTCTGGGCACCACATTATATTTGTGTCCTTATAAAGACAAAGCTATCAAGCAAGCATCCAAAGGAAGGCTACAGAGATAGGGAAGGGTCTAGAGGGCAATGTGCATGATCGCCCAGAGAAGAGCAAACCTGAGGGGAGGCTTCAGATGGCTGACAGCTCCCTCACCAGGGAAGCACAGGAGCAGGTGCTGATCTCTTCTCTCCAGTGACAGAAACAGGGCATGAGAAAATAGCCTGGTAGGGTCTATTTTCTTCAGAGGCTCAGGTCACAGCCCTGAGACTGCTGGAGTTCAAGAAACATTTGGACAATGCTATCAAACACAGGATTTGCATTTTGAGTGGTCATACATAAAGCCAGAATTTGAAATTCATCCTTGGGGAACCCTTCAGCTCAGGATGTTGTGTTTCTTTCTAGACAGCATACTTACATAGCCCCATAAATCTGATAATATTTACAAGTTGAGGTGTTTTTTCATCAACTTCACTGTAACACAGAAGACAAAGCAATAACAAACAATTATCTGGAACCACAGCTATGGAAGAGTACAGTTGGACAGGGCACCTATCAGTACAAAGGCAGTATTTCCTCTATAACGAAAAAAGCGTTTCCACAGAGCAGAGATGTCTAACTCTCCTACAAACCTCTATTTTAGTAGATAATGCAGCAGGAATCACTTCTTTATTTCATCAACTGGATGTAGTTATTTGGTCACAGCACCACTGCTATTAGAAGTTTCTTCTTCCACTCCAAGAAATGCTCACCCTTTCTTCTTCCTGCCATCATAATTTTAAGTAGTCTTGATCTTAAGCTATCCATGCAAAGGGCTTGGAGTTGTAAGGGAAGTGCAAAATATACTTCTGCAAAGTTACTCAGCTGTATTAACTCATTTTTTGCTAATGCAGAATAGATGTTTCCATTCCTTATCAGATGTTGCAGAATTTCCCCCTTAATTAGGGGCAACCCATAGGCAATCACTGCTTCAAGCTGCATACAGATCTACATAACAGCTCACATACGCATATATAAAAACAGGATGAAGTTTTGAAATTTTGGCCACAAGATTTGAACAACATGTAAGATGAAGAGAAACTGAAAGACCATAAAAGCCACGTGAAAAGAGGAAAACAGGAGAAAATAACTGATTGTAGGTTAGGAGAAACAAAGTAAGTCCTCACTTTACCTTTTCAGTTCTTGTTCTAATCTTTCAATTTCTTTTTTGCTGGAACTCAGCTGCCCTGACAGAATGTTGACTTGAGATTCTTTTACTTGAAGATCATGTGAATTTTTCTGCTTTGCTTTGTCAAGACTATCACACAATTCCATCAGGCTCTGGTTCTCTCTCTTCAGACTTGCAGTTTCATTTTTTTCATTTTCAACCTAGTTGGAATAAAGAACATTTCAAAAAGACTTAATATCTTATTTACTTAAAATAATTACTACACAGTTTACATACTGTTTTTTTCTTCCCAATATTCCAAACCCTAACAGCACTGAAAACCTCAGACAGAAATACTTTCCAGACATCCTTGGGTTTAAATAAAAACACATCCTTAGAATTCAGCTCTGTCACATTAATACGCAATTTACTGAGTAGACATAATCACATCAAGAACTCATTAGCTCTTAAATAGAGGTCTACACCAGTTTGAAGTCTTCAGTGATTGTCTCATTTCTCTTTCCATCCTCTAAGCCTGAGCAATCAGAATAGTTTTATTACCTAAAGAAAAAATGTGTTGTTATTATTATAAAGGGTTGCAGCTTTGTGTTGGAAATGGGGCCTGACAGCAGAGATTTCCTTCTCCTCTCCTCCAGACTCCGAGTCAAACTACAGCCACCTGCTGCTCAGCAGTAACTACTGGGAAGTAGGACACCAGAGCTCCTCTCACCTTTGCCTCCAGCTGAAAAGTACTAAGTATTTGCTGCTGCTTCTGACATTTAAAACACATCTATTTGAATAAACCCAATCTTTTCAGCATTTTCCTTCCCCACCCCCCAATTTAGAGAACATAGCAACTAAGACCCTATCTGGAAACTCAGGAAGGAATAAATAACAGTAACTTAGGAAAACTACTAAGCTTGAGTTTTGCTAAAAGACTGTATCAGCCAAACAGGAATAAAAGGCAAACTTCTGCAACTGTATCTAAGCTGTATTCAAACGTTGCAAGACAGAATACAGGTTATGAGTTTCTAGCTTCTAGGTTAGAGAGCTGACAGCTAAAGCCAGATGAGACACATTCCATCCCTAAAGCAAAACAAAGCAAACAAACAAAAAAAATCCCAAAATACAATATATACAAGCAGAAATCCGAAATGCACGTGAATTAAAGCAATAAATGAGACAAATAACCATACGGATACAATATGAAGCAGTAAGAGGTCATCAGTTGTGCTGCTCTTATGTAACAGGCCTAGATTTTTAGCAAGCATAATAACGTAATGTTTTCTTAAACATAAAGCCTGGAAGAAAGCCTCAAAGCACGCACGCATTTGGACGTGGACAACCATTTCAAACACTGATAGGAGGCGTAAATACAATCAAAACTTGACTTGGATATGATGAATAGCTATGAGAAAGCAACAAAGATAAGCAGTTTACGTTTCCATGGTACCTTCCCAGTCAGTCAGCATGAAGAACAGAAAAAT
Organism: Chrysolophus pictus; assembly: GCA_037305975.1. Classification (NCBI taxonomy): domain Eukaryota; kingdom Metazoa; phylum Chordata; class Aves; order Galliformes; family Phasianidae; genus Chrysolophus; species Chrysolophus pictus. The sequence continues at coordinate 90,003,181 of CM074578.1, read as the reverse complement.
CATTCATCTTCCAACAACACTCAGATAACAAAGCTTCACACAATCACATCAGGCTCGCAGAACAGCATTTTAGGGAAGTTACCACAGCACCCACGTTACCTTCTGTTTCTGCTTTTGCAAAGCTGCCTCCAGAGATTCTAACTGGAACTGTCTTTGCTGGCGCTCTTTTTTCAGCTTGTCTACCTGACTCTCCAGCTCTTGGATCTTCTGAAGGACTCGTGGGGACAGGCCTTCTTTCCACTCCTCCACAACCCAGCTCATACTGACCAGGCTTTTCCCCCTATAGAATAGGTGGTAACAGTGCCTGAAAAACGAGGGCAACTACAATTAGACTTAAAGAGGATTATTTGACTCTTTCACGTTTACTTTTTCAATACGCCTACTTTTTAACGTAGCAGTGGTTATAGCGAAGTATTTTACGACCTTGCAAGCTTCCTGAGCTAGCTGCCGGCTTCTAACATCAGGTCCTATTTTAACACATTTCTGCCCAGTTAAGAGAAGGTTTAAAAACACGCCACTCAATCGCGTGGTAGTCGTGCAGCGCTGCTCCTCAGAGCCCCGTGCAAAGCAACGGCGCGACTTCAGGCTGCAGCTACGCTTCACCCCCCCCCGCGCGCTTTGCAGACCGATAGCGCGGAGCTTAGCGCTAAAAGTCGCTCCTTGCTGACAGACGCAGGGACGCGCAGCTCAGTCTGACCCACCCTCCGGCTCCAGCCCCTCACCGCCAGCAGACCCTGCGAGGAGCCGCAGCCGCCAGTCCCGCCGCTCACCGCCGTTATTCGAAGCAGCCGCTGCACCGGCGGCCGTTGTGCACGCCCAGGCGACGGCTCGGCCGGAGCGCGCTGATTGGCCGCCGCCCCACGCCGTGACCGCCCCGCCAGCAATGAGCGCGCGGCGCCGGGCGGGCGGCTGCGGGGATTGGTTGCTTTGGCTGCGTTCAAACCGCATCGGGAGTTGTGCTCCGCCGGGAGGGCGGCGGTTGGCACTGGGAGGGGGTAACGGGCGGAAGGCATTTTGTCCGAAAGGCACCTTTTCCCCATCCCCAGTGACCTTCCATGTTGAAAGAAGGAAAAACTATAGAATTATAGAAACGTTAAGGTTGGAAAAGACCACTAAGATCATCGCCAACGAATCCCCGCTAGCCATGTCTCTCAGTGCCACATCTCCTCAGTTCTTGAACACCTCCAGGCACGGTGACTCCACCACCTCCCTGTGCAGCCCGTGCCAATGCTTCACCACTATTTCTAAGAAATTCCTCCAAATGTCCAATCTGGACCTCCCCTGGTGCAACTGGAGGCCAATCTCTGTGTCCTGATGACGATCTGCCAGAAGAAAAATACTCACCATGCTTACATGCATTGTTTCTCATTCAGCAGGGGAGGCTTCACTGAAACTGCTTTGACTTCTAAGGATCAGTGTTGTATTTTTAAGAATGGGTGCAAAAGAGTAAAGGCAGCCTTCAGGGTTCTTACAAAACACGAAAAACAAACGCAGTGATGCATGCAGAACTTTTAAGTTGAAGTCTGATGAATTCCTGAATATCAGAAGCTAAATTAAGAAGCCTGACTGCTGCTATAAACTTAAAGATGAAAGAAGAGTTGTTCTGAAGCATATTTCTCAGAAGGGTCCGAGTTGTTCTGAGTTTCTGTTGATAATAAATTAGAAAATGAGTTCTCCTATACCTCACAATTACAGAAATTAATTAATTATCATGAAAGTTTAAAGGACTCGTGGAGAGTACAGAAACTTGCCTTTCTTTTGTATATCAACCTTATTTTGCACAATAAGCTCATGAGTATTGTGTATATTAATAAACAGGAATAAAAGTAAGATACAAAAATACTAGGAAATGTAATATTAAAACATAAGATACCAAGACTAAGTCAAATATTATGAACAAATAATTGCAAGTTATGAAGGGCGTTAACAGCAACCATTAGTTCGCCTATTATTTTTAATTATGTTTACTACTCTCCATTAGCTAGAATTCTTGAAGTCTTTCTAAAGGTCTTTCTAATTCCCTAATTTTGAGGAGGGAGAGAACTACCTCAGCCTTGTGAAGTGGCTTTTCCTTATTCTTGAAATTGCAGTAATGTCTTACCAAATGTTTAAAATCACCATTTACCTTTTGTTGCATGAATTCCTTCCTCTAATTTTGGTAAAACTCCAAAATAGTAAGTAGAATACAAAAACCACTAAAGGTTAGACTCATATTACTATAGCTTATGTCAGAGCACATGAAGGAGCAAAAATGGAAAAGAATGATCTTCTGATGGGAAAATCCCAGCCTACTTGGGAGGCTACACTACAAGGAGCAGAAACCAGGTAGAGCTTTTCCCTCACCTTGCCAGATGTGAAATCTGTCAGGTAAAGTCTATTTCATGTGTGTATACATACATATGTATATGTGTGTGTTTATGTATATACACACACACATCAAAGAGCACCTGAAGAGCTGGAGCATTCTTCTCCACCCAGGCAGAGAAATGGGCAGGGCCCTCAGCATTTGACATGGTTGTAGCTTCCCAGCTCTCCTATTAGGCACAGGGGAGGCAAAAGCTCTCCAGGTTGGAGGGGAAAGAGAAGAAAGCTGTATCGCTTCCTTCAGCCTCACCCAAACCCCACCCTGTGCTAGGAGATGATGTCTCTTGCCTCCGGAAAATGCAATTCTCTTTCTTTGCCAGTGTGAGCAGGTAACTAAGAAGATAGCAGTTTAGGTGTTAGCACTGGAGTTACAAAGTTAAATCTGCATTAATACAGCCCAGTGAGCTACTGTTGTAAAATACAGTGCTTGATTGTTCATATACCCTTAGTTTGACATTATCCTTCTTCATTTGATTATGTTTCTCCACAAAACTCACAGCTTGTTCAGTGATCACAGTGAATGTAAAGACACCATTACGATGCATAGCCTCACACCTTACATTTTTAAGTATCTAGTCTTAAGCTCTTAAAAAAGATTGAACTGAACTGTCCTGCACTTTTTTTTTTTTTTTTTTTTTTAGTTAATTAAGAAAATCAGAGACAACAGCATGTCACAAATGATAAACCATAACTTTGTTCACAGAGGATACAGGGCATTTCTGTTGTGAGAACTACAGTACTTATCTAATAAGAGAAACCATTACTGAAGTGCTCATATTGACACCAGTGCTAGGGTCAACAGGATGAGCATATTAGCAGATAAAACACCCACAGTTGCCCCATTGTTTGGTGATCACATCACCTACTGAGCACCTGGTAGGTTTCCTAGTACCAAAAAGGTGTCTGAGGTTAGCTGGCTTGTCTGAGGTGACACAGTGAATCACATGCAGGTGCTGGACAGGAACCCATGGGTGCGGCTCTGTGGAAGTTTAAAACACCTCAAGGCAATGTTGCCACATTCACGCGTTCCCTCCTGTTCCCCACCTGCACACTGCCACCTGCTCCCTTATGCCAGCCTTGGTGCTCAGCTCAACTGCCAGGCAAGATGGTTGAACTGGCAGAGTGCAATACTAGCCAAAGATTTTCCAGTAGCATCAGCCTTGTACACAGCTTGGGCTTCCAAACTGTTGCACTATGGGGTCAGGCAAGTGCCTGATACAGCTCAACAGAGTAGGAATATTCAGGCTTGAGCAGGCAGAACTAAATCTCAGTCAGTGGTGACACCAGCTTAAATCAGACAAAATATTATGCATCAAGATACTGTCTTCCCATGCTCTAATGCCTAACACTTGTCTATCGTAAGTGACAGTAAGAATTTTTTTCCATAGTAAATGCATTTGTAAACTTTAACCTTTGAATTTAAAGCTACTGAGCTGTTATAAGGAAAAAAAAAATAATGCGAACAACAGTAAAACTGTTAAAAAATATAAAGATTAAAAATAAGGAGGGTTGTTCATTGTTTAACGCTTTTTAGTATATTGGAAGGTCAGAGGAACAGAACAATGCAAACAAAAAGTGTTTATTATTTAAGTGTGCAGCTGCTGTCTTGACCTGAAGAACTGAGATGTACAGCTATAGCAATGCAGTTACAGTGGTGAAAAGATATTTGTGCCTCTCTTCTTCCTGTTCTAAAACCATTCTGCGCAAGAGATGGTGAATGCAGCCATTAGCATAACATTTACAGAACTAATGTGCACGTATGTAAAGAAAATGATAAATAATTACAGCAATTACATTATGATATGACACATCAAGTCTATATTGTCTGGGCCTTCTAATTGCCAACCTCTGAACCGTAAATAAAATTGGAATTCTTTTTTTTCCTTAGTGGTGAATTCCCTCTTTTTACAGTTCTGCTGCCTGCTAGAAATGGCAATACCAAGCATATTTTTCACTCTCCAGGTATTTATACTAAAAATAAATTCATTGTACTATCAGATGGTGCAATATCTTACAGACAAGGAGTAATCAAGTTTCAGCAGGCATTTGGTAAGATAGGAGCCTATTTCCTTTATGGCCTACTCTTCCTTGACTTTCATGGGTCCATAGATTGCGTGTGTTTTTTGCCACCATTTTTATTAGGATTAATGGTATATCTACTCAAAGTATCATCCTGTTCAAGAGAGAGAAAAGCAGTTAAGAAAAAAGTGCACTGTGTAGAAACTAAAAGCCGTCTGCCTTTCACAGCCATCTCTGCCTTCCATCTTTATCCCTGACTTTTTAAAGTGAGGCATTTAGAAAGTGCCTGCTGGCAATTACGTTACTTCTTTGGCTTGTTGCAAGTCTCTAGAAAAGCTTTATCTTTTGTTAATCTTCAGTAATTTCCTCACTTTATCATCTTTAACTCTTATTACTAATTTCTGTTTTTCTTAGAGGCTTTTATCTATAGGATTGCCTTCAGAAGTATGAGTTTTACTTCTTCACTGTTCTTCCAAATTCTTGAGCATTTGTCATACCTGTCCTTGCTGGATCTAATCTTCAATTGAATATCCCGTTCCCATAAAGTATCTAAACTAAAAACCTTGAGCAATCACTTTGTTTCCCTTTTGATTTATATATTTTTATATTAAAAAAATGTTATATATTGACTTTATATCTAACAGTTTTATATTTATATTATATATTGTAGTTATTATCTGAAAATCTGTACTTGCTTCCTTTTTTGTACATATACTGCTGAAAGCTTTTATCAGTTGGTAATTAAGAATGTCACCCTACATAGTTTTTGACAAACTAATCAAAGCACTCCTTAGCCCTTGCTTATTAAGATTCTCTCTCTAAAATCTTCCACTGTATTCCTGTTAAAAGGCTGACTAGATAAGGCAAAAGTGCATCTCAATCTTACACACATCTTAACCATCTCAACATTACTTCTCCCATATTTACAGGCAAATCCTAGGGTAACTGAAATCTCATTCAACTAATTGCAGTGGGAAACCCATCTCAAACAGCCATAGTTTATGAACCATGAACTGAAATGATCCAATAGAATTTCATTTATTCCATGCAAGGAGAAGATGACTGCATTCTACTTTTTATTGACTTTGGTTATCATTTGATCTCCTTACTTCCTTCAATTTCAACAGTCGTATTGATATTTCTTACACCACTTTTGTATTAATACTTTCCAGGGAAATGTTTGTGTGTATTTTAAAACCTTCTAAGGTGCGTGAAATGGTAGCATACAAAATAATGTTTATGCACTTTCAACATTCCAAAATTATTAATAGGAAACTTGTTCCGAGTGAATTTGGACTCAAACTAAAATGAGAATCAGGACTCTGTTAGAAACAATATAGAGATTTCAAAAACGTGAGGTCCATATGGCTGAAACACTGGTCTTTTGCAGTGCCCTTCAAGGTTGATTTTAGGAAGTCTTTAAGTTCTATAGAACTCTCCTATTCAAACATGGTCTTGCGCCCAAACATCAACAGCTCAATTGAAGTTACACAAGTTTGTGACAGCCCCCAACACAGACATCAGATTATGGCATAAACTCTTAGCTTTCTCAAGAAACAGTTTATCTTGGAGTGGCATTTAGATGTTTTCAAACATGGGTGCTCACAATCTGACATCTAAATCAATGCTGACGTGCATAATAAACATTATGACTATCAGAAGTGAGCAGCAGCTAAAATATCTACAAATCAGTTGTGTGCTGCTAGATGTGCTGCTAAATCCTATGGATTTATGGAAAAACTGAATCACAAGGTATGCTTGTGCCAAGCTGCATTGACAAATTGGATCCTAAAGCTACAAGTTGATAATTTTTGATTGACGAGTTGCTTTTATTTATACCTGCAGTGTAGACTTACTATGCTGCCATTCAGCCAAGTGTTATAGACACACAATATATGTTACATAATGGGGCAGAAATTTATGCATTTAGGTTTATCATCATAATGCTAGATTAGTTAATTTAACATCTATTAAAAGCTATTAAATCTAAAGCTATTAAATTTAATCTATTAAAAAGTCTCCCCCCCAGGAGACTACTGTGTCTCAGAAATCTGAAGATCTTATGACTATTGTAAATGATACATTCAAAAGTAACCAAACTGTTAATCTATGAAAATGGAAAAACATTCTGTCCTGAACGTGACACTATTTTAGTCTGGACAGCAGTTACAGATGCACAGAGAGGTATATCACTCATGTTGTTTCCACTGACAGTGCTTATAAACATGAAATCTAAAGTTCATTATTTTACTTACAAATGCTGAAACGTTTTTCATTTCGCAACTCTTACTGCAGAGCTAAAAAGAGGCACAGGTATTCAGTAAGTCCTCAGGCGGACTATAAGCAAACTAGAATATTCAACAAGCGTAGTTTATTTGCACAGATAATCAACCAAGGCTTTTTCTGGTCTACAAAACCGGGTGCTGGCTTGCCTGTGATAAGCTGTAGAGTACTATAACATGTTAGCTCATGCTTGGTGGCAACAGGTTTGTTTTCCAAGATTGTGTAATCCAAATTCCTTTTCTAAGAGATGACTTTGAGAAGCACCATTAATTGGAATAATTAATGAGAGCAGAGAATACTAGAGAACTAAACTTTTTTTTTGCTAGTGGTAAGCTTCAAAGATTGAAAGTATCAATTTAAAAAGAATGAATATGATTTTAGGAAAAGGAATTTATATTAGTGTACTAAGTTTCTGCTTACATTACAATCAGGTCAGTGTACCCAGCTGTAGCACATGACAGAGATTTTAGGAACACAGTTAGGGTCACATTTACAATACAAATCGGGAATGTGTTGCAACTGCATTCTTTGATTGTAATGTAGATGACGGTAAGGCTAATTAAACATCATCTACCGTTCACAGGAGAAACCACCAGCTGTTGCTTAAGCACAGCTTAAAAACATTTTTATACAAAACAGGTTATGACATGGTTTCACCAACCAACAAGGACTGAGATTTTTCCATGTTATAACAAGACTCAGGAATTGTTTGAGCCTCGGTTTAAATATATTCAAAATATGTTTAATACAGGTCTTGCTCTCAAGGTGCTAAGATATTCAAAAATTAATTGCATATGACTCTTCAGATAACACTGACATAAACGTTTACTGAATTTTGACCCAGATAAAATCAATTTTCCTCTGCTGATAGTTAAACGTTTGGTTAAGCTGAACAGTGTTGGGCTACAACATATCACAAGGGTTTTGAGACAACATTCAAGCCCGTCACATTCAGTGTTTGGACTTATTTTTTTCTTTTAAATAATGTATATGCCATATACACTGCTTTCATCTGCAAATCAAAATGCAGCTTCTTGAGATCGCTATCATTATGTCAATTTTCAGAGAAGAAAACTAAGGTACAGGGATGTGCTGTTACATGCCCCAGATCACAAGAAGACTAGTAGCTAAGGCATAGTCCTCTGTCAGTCATTTTTCCCATCTACTCTACTGTTCCATGGAACATCTTAGCATAATAACTTTGATGAAAATGTAGAAGAAACTGATAGTAAAGATATTTCAGATATACCTGATATAGCAGAGTGGAGATAATATTTTGGAGGTAAATTCCATAAATTATTATACTAAGTCAATAAAATCTCTAGATACTATTTAGAATTGTCACCTTTTCAGCCAAAAAATAAAATAAAATGCTGTAACATGATTCTCAGTGGCACAGAAAGATAATACATAGCCCAGCCTCTATGTGACTGATAGAAGATTAACCCATCAATTTTATGGGCAAATTTGAACCAGAGTAGAGGTTTAGAACCAAATGAATGATTTGTATCATTTTAATGCGAAACTTTTGAACACATAATTCTGTTTCAGTATTTTATGAAATCACCCTCCACTAAGTAGTAAGAACTCTGCTTTAATCCCAGAGTCATGTACTCCTAGCAGCTCTTGGGGTAACAAAATTGTATGTAAAGATTCAAGGTTTCAACAGTCATAGAAAGGGATAGTAGCACTAACAACACAAAATTCCTTATGGAAGACTCCTTGCAGTAACTGGCTACAATCTCAATGAAACTATGTACTTCTAAAGCATCTCCTGCTACAATCAGATTATAATACAGACATTGCATTAAGTAATCTCATGAAAAAGTAGTGGTCTTCACAATTCCCAGTCTCGGAATCTCCTCTTGGTTGGATAACTTTGAAACACATTTAATTTTGCAGAGTTTGTTGAGTAAAAGCTCTTGCTGACAAACAGCCCAACTATATTTATGCTGTCTGTTTTTATTTCTTCTAGGGAATTGTGCTGCAGGTAGGCAATACATAAAACCTCCCCTCCAGAGTTTGTGATCAACTTGCAACTTCATTTGCAATTGAGGTCACTGAGTAAGTTTTCTTCAAGTGCAGCCTGTGAAATTAAAAGTGGCCAGCTGCTAAACCACAAGCTCATATTGAGGCACAACTGCAAAAGTCAATCCTTACCATCTTAAAAATAAAGAATTTACACCTCTCACTGTGCAGAGAACACGACTGGAATCTAACAAGTTCAGTTTGAGTTCTGATGCACGCTGCTCTCTCATGCAACTTTCGCTCAGGAGGGGGAAGCTGTTTACTGGCATAAAGTTGAACACTGAAACTTCAGAGCATGGCACCTCTGAGCTCCATCTTATCATCTGACATCTGATGGTGCTTCCAGATTGCCACTGAAAGCTCTGTATCTATATGCGGTCTAATCCAAGTAACAATCTTAAATGGTGTCACTTCTTAATGCCTTAGTGTAGCCCTACGTAAAATGGGGATAATTACTTTCTTCATTAAGGTCTGGCACTCATAAAACATTTGAAAGTCTTAGATGAAAAGGACTTTCCTTGCAAAATGTAATTATACTAATATTATGGCAGAGGTAAGGCATAGGCCCATGATTCAGTATACAGTATTTAAATACAATCACTTATCTATCAAAATCAAGAATCCATGCTATTTCACCCTCTCTCAGCTCTTGATCTTCTTATCATTATTAACCCGATTAATACCGACTCCTTTGAACCTACTTACGTACTCCTTCAGTAAAGTGTACAAGAAGCAAAAATACTCAGCAACTCATAGTTTCAGCCCTCAGTTTGTACTATTTTTCATAGTTTTCCAGTTTGTACAAGTCCTGTTGTCACAGTTTTAGAGGGATACGTCAAATGTAAACACTTGACGTTTACACAGGTGTCCCACTCGTATTTGGATACGCTTTTTGGAATGTGGGTAACATTTAAAAAAATGTAATAAAATGCGAAAGGAATTGCAAATTGATCATCAGCTATGACAAACAAGGGAGGTCTCATGTCATTTCTAATACACCAGTCTTAAGCATTCTGACCTGGTGTGATCTGCCTACGGCAGTGGTGGTGCTCCTTGCTTCCTAAAGCCCGCTGCGCTCTGCCCCTTCTCCTTGCAGCAGTTATGGGAAGGGCTTTCCCACACCTGCCGAGCATCAGGCATCCAAGATGCTTCATGCAGTTTCAAAACAGCTTTATACACTGCTTGTTCCCCAGCGATGTGCAACGCCACAAGAGTGGAACGGCTCCACCGCTGCTTCTCTCTCTGTCACGCAGTGAGCAAGAGGCTGAAAGTGCTACAGTGGAGAAAGGACTGAATTTGTGTGTGCGGAGAGCGGGGGGTGGCAAAAGAGGTGATGTTATTAAAACCAGACCACGAGATATTAATAGGGAGTTATGCGAGGAAGGCAGAGGGGAGCGCAGGAGCTCCCTGGCCCACTCCCGTCCAGCCTCCTTCGGCCCCTCGTTCCAACGAAGGTGCTCGCCTCGTGCCGTGCCCCCACCCCTGCCTCTGCCTCGGTCTCGCCCCCGCTGGGGCCCCGCCGCCGCGGGCCGGGACACGTGCGCGGAGGCCGCGGCCGGGCCGTCCCCTCTCCGCCACGCGCGGCAGGAGGCGGGAAAGGGGCGGGCGGGCGCGGCGGCTCTGCCCCAAACTTGGCAGCGCTGCCCTCCTTACGAGGGCTGCTGCGGGCGGCCGCCCCCATTGGCAGCAGCCTGCGCCCTCCTCTTCCTCCCTCCTCTTCCCTTCTCCTCCTCTGGGTGGGTTTCAGCCCTCCTCTTTCGTTAGGGCGGGGGAATTTTTTATTTTTTTAAAGATTTAAAAGGAAAAAAAAAAAAAAAAAAAAAGAAATCCCAAGTCGCGTCCCGACGTCTCCGGGCCCCGCGGCCGCAGCGGCCGCCCCACATTCCTGGCATTCCTGGGCCGTGACTCCCCGCGCCGCCCCGGCCCCAGCCCGGCCCCGGCCCCGCCGCCTCCGGCTCGCTCGCTCGCTCGCCCCCGCGGGACGGCAGTCCCCTCCCTCCGCCCGGCCTCCTCCTGCCCGCAGCCCGCGGGCAACGGCAGCAGCTCCGGGCGTCCCGGCCCCCCGCGCCGCCGCCGGCGGCCCCAGCTGCGCCCGCCCCGCCGAAGTTCCTCGCCGTGGCCGGGCCGGGGCGGCGGGAGCGGGTCCCCCCGCAGGGAGGAAGGCGGCCGCCTTCCGGGCCGGGAGAGCCGCCTCCCGCGGGAGCGCACGAAGCCGGAGCCGCCGCCCAGCAGGTAAGGAGCCGCCGCCGAGTTGGCCGCGCTTGGGTCCCGCCGCCTTCCGAGCCGTCCCGGGAGCGCGTTCCGCTGCGGGCAGCGCTTCCGCGGGGTTCGTCGCTCGCCGCGCGCTGCTCTTGCAGCTCGTCGCCGTTCGTAACCGACGAAAATAGCTCAGCTCGGGCCGGGAGCGCCACTCGGCCAGCTGCCATGAGCGGGCTCGGACAGCTCGGCCGGCCGCGGGGTGCGATCTGCGGGACGCGCGGCGCTGGTGGGTGCTCGCAGTTCCCCGGGTTCTGTCGCCGTGCCCGCGCCTCTCCCCGCCCCGGTACCTTCGCCTTTGTTGCTGCTGCACCGCGGTGTGCCCGGGCGGGGGGCAGTGACACAGCGGCGGTGCCCGGGAGGGCTCCGGGCTCGCTTTAAGGAGCGTGTTTGGGACGGGCTTACATAATGTACGTGTGGCGTGTGGACGGACCGTGTGCTGGCGTCTTCCTATCGACAGGGCTTTATCTGCGATTTCCATCGCGTTACCACATGCTTCTATCGTGAGCATCTCCTCGGCTGTTTGTAACTTTACCGAGGTGGAAGCAAACAGAGGTCGGTAGAACCTCTGATTCAACGCGCTGCTTCCCAGAAAGTTTTCTGGGATTTCTGGCTGGTTGCCTGAAACCATAGCTGAAAGAAATAGTTACGCGAGAAGCTGCTTCTTTCTTTTCCTTGGAGCTCTTAACTACTGCTGGCACCGGCTATTCCAGAAACATTGTTACATGCTGAAGTTCCTCGGAGCTGGGGGAATCTGCCAGTGAAATGGCAAAGGGCTCTCCCCACCCCCAAGTGCCACCTGCAGCTTCTCCATCGTGGAGAAAGCACTTCGGGGACCACTTATCTGACTGTGATGTTCAGTCCACAGGGATCGTGAAGCCCTCACCCTCTGGAAGGTCAGTCACCAGCAAGCAGCACTCTTTATACAATGTAACATTCGGCGTGTTGGTATCAGAGCAATGCAAATAAGCTGTAGGCCCTGTTCTGTTGCTGACAGCACTTCTCTGAACTTTTTGTGGGAGGCTGTGCCAGAGCTGCTTGCAGGCAGAGGGCACATGTGTGTATGCAGTGGGTGGCAGTAGGAACATCGGGAGTGCTGCCTGCTTGGCCCCATCAGCAGGAAGGTGCTCCCCAGGCCTGTGGCCATCCGTTCTCCATGGCACCTGTATGCGCTGGGCTTGAGGGCATGGCTGTGGAGCGTTTGGCCCTGAGGGTGTCATGGTGCAGGCTGGGGCTGCAGGGCTACTCTTTAAGCTGCTCTGTCTATATTGGTAAATGGTTTTAAGCGGGTCTGATAAACATTTCGGTGATTGCAGAAGAAATACTTTTGGAGCAGAGTTAATTAGCAATCCATGTTGATTGCCTTGACTGCTCTCCTGGCCATCCTTGTCCAGCCTGTCAGTCAGTTAGCACAGTGTAACAGTGGATTGGCTTCCTGTCAAGTGGATCTGCTCCTGCGCACTTAGCAGATCGCCTTGGCTGCCAGTGGCTCCTCCAGTCTTGAAAAAAGTATTTGATATTTTTTAAAAAATATTTGCTTAGATACTTCTGGTAACTATGCTGTTTCTTTGTTCTAAGTCTGTTTGATACCACTGCAGCCAAAGGGGTTAGTCTTCATTTGTTTCTCTTCGTACTCAGTAAGGCTGTGTTTGATTCTGTGTTTCTGATGTAACTGCTGCTGGTGTGCAGATCGTAGCAAGTTCTCAGTCGGTCACAGGTCTTAGTCCTTCAGAGACTCACCCACGTGCTTAAATTCATATTCACGAATACTGCTTTGGAAACTGTGGAATTTCTTTATTATTAATAGTTACAAATGTATGCAAGAACTGGGCTATAATATTTAGTACGCAATATATTTGTGTGTTCAGCTCAATTATAAGAAGATTTTGATAAAGGCTTAATTTTCATGCCAAAAAGTCTCTTTGATGTCCAGGTCCACCACAAGTGCAACACACCTTGGCCTAATACCTTCTGGAGCTCCAGAAGAAGAGATCTTGGTTTCATGTAGTGGCACTGCAGTTGTTGCTCCTCGTGTGAGGAATCCATGCTTGTGGTTCTCTGAAACTTTGTCTGAAAAAGCTCAGTTCCATCATGGTGTGTTTGCCCTCCTCTGCCTAATGCTGGAGCCCTCAAAACTCGTGGGGTGCTTTTTGCTGCCTATATCTGTGCTTCTGTGTGTGCCCAGAGCAAGCATCATTTGTCCACCCATACTGCAGAGTGCCCAGATTCTGCACAGGGCTGCTGCACAACCTGCTGGTTTGCAGCATGCTCTGAGCTTATAAGGTTACCTACAGATGTAGGAATGGGCCTTAAGGCAGGAGCCGTCCCCCATCACTCTGCCCCTGTTCCCTTTGCCTTGGCCAGCATGGGGGGAGTTTGGGGAGGACTCTGGAGTGTGAAAGGATTGAGTTGTGTGTTAAAGAGTCAAAAGGTTGGCATTAGGTTTTAGTAAGGTTATGGGAGTTTTCCTGATTGGTCTTCATCTCTTTCATGAAATAGTCTGATTCTGATGGGTTAATACGATGCCTTTTAGTTTGTGCACATTACTGTGGCTGAGTTACTTTCCTTTTGAATCGATAAGAATGATTTTCACTAAATCTGCTGTTATTCTTTGTTTGTTGACATACAGGGGAACATTTTTTAAGCAAATTTTATGAATTCAAGGGTGGTTTTATGTGAAGAATCAAAGGAGTAAAAATATTTTAATTTCTTAATCTTCAACTGTATATGAATATAAATAATGAAATTTGGCCTCATCTTAGGGAGCTGGTGGAGATGGTGCTCAACTGAGGGTGCTGCCACTACACAGATGCAGTGGTTTACCTTCTGAGCAATACTGATTGGTATTTTTGGCGTTAGATCCGGAGAAGAGTAAAAAAATAAAAATAAAATAAAAAATAAAAGGCTTCAAGATTGCTCTCAAAGTATTTCCCAAGGCCAGCTCTATCAATGTTGAAAGTGTCACCTGGAATTACGGGCTCGAGACTGATGCAGCACAAAGTCTGTAAATAAAAGGAATGTGCATACTTGTTTTAAAATGTATTTTCCACTGTCATTGTTGTTAGTAAGCAGTCATATGTATTATAATCAACTATAGATGAACAGCTTTTGAAAAAGTCATGACTACAAATTTAACACTGATGAAGCACAAATTTAACTAGTGCTAAGAAGAGTTTCTAAACAGAGGATTTTTCTTGAGGGCCTGAGGTGTATGAAATGTTGAATGGGTGATACCCTTGGGACAATGCTGTCCTATAGCCCACTGTGATGTTTTGTAGCGTGGGCGTTGCTAATCAAAAGTTTAGAGACTGACCTTTGTTCAGTGCCAGGCTTTTGGAAAGCGCAACCTCGCTTCCTAGTTCTCAAAGACTGCTCCTTTCCTGTTTATTTCACCAGTACCTTGCTGAAATGATGCCCTTTATGACTAAGAACCTTTTTTTTTTTTTAACTTTTTTTTTTGGTCTGTAAACCTTAAATTACCAGGTGATGTAGAAACAGCAGGGGGTGGTGAATGTGTATGTTGGTGATCTAATAAATTGGGTGAATGATGCTGTGCCAAAACTTGCTAATGATGCAAAAGTATTTGGATTAGGCAAGGTTGAAGAAGACTGAGAATTTGTAAAGGGAATCCAAGAAAGCTGGGTAAAAGGGAAGCATAACAGATGATGTCGATAAATTCAAGAATATGCATGTTGGAGAGAATAATCACAGTACTCGTTCATGTTACTGGATTGTAAATTAACTTTATTAAGGTGGGGAGGAAGACTTCAGCAGTGTTTCATTTGTGCACCTGTGCACCTTCTTAATGCTTAGCATCAGGGAGAAGAAAACAGTGGTGGTTGTTGTGAAATGCTGTGGTAGTAATACAAAGGAGATTATTAAACATGCTCAAATCCCCCTGGAATACTCAATTTGTGATCTCCTATCAAAGAAGGGAGATTGGAAAATACTCATATGAAGTTGAACTGAAAATGTTAGCGTAGTTTCATTTTGGAGGGATCAGTAAGAGGAGGTAGGATAATACACGTGCAAAATAATGATTGTCTATTAGTAAGTACTAAGTACTCTTTGGTTTAGTACGCTGTCTAGATGTAGGGAGTAGTTTGCAAGGCAACATATATAATGCTGCTAAATCACTATTTTTTAAATTTATTTTTTAAAGCAAACAATGGTAATACTTGCTGTCAAAGGAAGTCATACAAACCAGCAGCCTGGTAGGATGAAAAAGGAAAATGACCTGCTCAAAGGGATGGAAGGAACGGTTCCAGCTGTCAGTTAAAGGGATGCTAACCGTGGTGCTCTAGGGCATAAATAAAGCACTATCTGACAGGTATTAAGAAATTTCCATTATAACAGACCATGCTACAAGTGTCTACTGTGATGCTTGTTATGTTTTCTTGAGGGGATGTGGAGTAAGTTGCTGTTAAGAAGCAGGGCAGTGGCTGGTGATCTGGCCCACTGTAACAGTTCCTGTAACCCACTGCAGTGGTTCTATTTAATGCAGGTGGAATTGAGATATTGTGGTTTTTATATATGGTCAAACTTCACAGAAAGTTTATTTATTACAAATTGATTTTCTGACTTTCCCACTGAAAGGGCCAAAGCTTCTTTGAAGATGGCATTGTACTGCTTTTCTGAGCTCAGAAAATGAAGTGAATGAAGATCTTTGTGTTTTCATGCAGGTATATCAAAGTGTTGCCTTTCTTTGGGTCTTCCTTGAGTCAGAGTATTCGTCTTGGCTAAGCTGGATGTGTAGGAGAAGCGTGAGGTTACCAGCAGTTGCTTTAACTTGTGTTTGTGCAATTCTTTCATGTTTTTACAACTGAGAAAATAGTTTGCATTCCTTGAGTTTTTTAGATTAGCTCTTATCATAAACTCCCTCCTTTGAGAGGAGGCATTCACCACCTTGTAGATAAAATGCCTTTAGCATTTTATTGATGATGATAATTAAGGTAGGCTTTTGGACAAGCCTGGGCATAATCAGGGGGCTTTGCCAATCAGAGATTCAACTCATAGGGGCCAGATCCCATGTTTGACAGCTACCACTACATGATGTTTTCGTAGAGACCCCTTCCCTCAGCACTTTCATTTATTCTTCCAAAGCAAAACTGTATCCTGCTGTTAGTAGAAACTCTGCAGTTCCTGCGTGTGTGATATGCTTTGCTTATCTCAGATCCTTTAAAGGTGAGACACTGTATAAAGGAATTTCTATGCAGAACTTCGGGCCAGTTCTCCAAGATAGAGGGGAAGGAGAAGGAAAAGTTAAATATCCAGTGGCCTAATTTATCATGTGTTGAAATCAAGTTTGTTTTCTGATGCCTTCAGTGGGAACAGACCTTTAAACTCCTACCCTAAATATAGAAAATACAGATTTCTGAGAAAATTTGTCACCTCTCTTAAGAGCTTTCTGAATGCTCAGTGTGAACAGAACTGCCACAGGAAGAACCTCTGTGAGCTTTGGGAGTGATGGGGGTTTATTTCAGAAGTCCTGGAAAGGAGGCATCTGAAATGATCAGAACTGTTTTATATTTATTTTCCCCTTTCCTGTCTGACATACTTTAAGGGAGTTGGAGCTACTAGATAGGATGAGTTTCTATTTTCATTCTTTTGTGAAGATTCAGTCTGCTTTCAAAAATTCTTCAATTAACTTATTGGGAAAGAGGTTGACTGCTAACTTAAGAGGAAGGCTAATGCAGTGTTTTGCTGATAGAAGTATTAGCAGAGCTTCAGAGCTCAGAATGGAGCTCTGGCTCCATGGCACAAGTTTCTGCTTCTGAGTAAAATGGCTCATGTAGACATATTTGAGTATAGGGCCTGTGAGTCCATGCGTGTTTGCCAAGACTGTGTTGTAGGAATCTATGATAGCAGAGGAAGTTAAATCATAGTATTGATACTTCCATGCTGCTGCTTCCTGCTTTCATGTATTCTTTATGGAAACAGAAAAGCAGTGGCAGGGTCTTCTTGCAAGTTTACTTCCACATGCCCACATTTCCCTTCGTAGCTTGGTGCTCTAGAATGCATTTGTGTGTAGTTTGAGGTCTTGCTCATAAAGTAGAATTAAAATATTGAAGGAGAGCATTATTGAGGCAGATTAACATTTACCAACTACAAATTAAGTGTGTTCATTGCTACTGATTTCACTTTGTTTAAAAAAAAAAAAAAAAAAAAAAAAAAACAAACTTTCTTTCTGATGAGTGGCAGATAAAAGCTACCATTTGAAGCTGAAAGTTAACGTGGCCTATTACATCTCTTAAGAATTTCAGTATGTGTTTTAATGTTTCATCCTAAGTATTATGCAGAAGAAAGTGTTTAAATACAAAGCTGTATATGCAGTTAGATTCTCATTTAGTAATTAACATTTTTTAATTTCCTCCTGTGTAGTCGAATCTAGCTAGAGAAGAGGAGAAGGAATGATTTGCTTCAGTAGGCAGAGGGTATGTTGAGGGAGCTAACATGCTCTTAGGATTTTGCTTTCTTTGGTCATAAGCTGTACTCCTCTGTAGCGGATTCATTTATGTTTTTTTTTTTTTAATTTCTGTATTTAATTGGTAAATTTTCATAGACCGGTGCATTTAAATATGCAGATTTAGGAATACACATTTCTTGCAAACTTAAAGCTTGATAATTAGGAGACTGTTCTTTTCAGAAGGGAATTACTGATCCAATCTCAGGGTCTGACCTTGTGAAGTGATGAGTGTTTCCCTGGAGACACCTTGAAGGAGAATGTCATAACCTGGAGCAGGAGAGTCTCTCTACTTGGTCGTACTTCCTGGTCTTTGCTGCTGTAGCAGCCTAAAAATGATACTCGCAGAACATCTCTTTGCTTTTGTAATATACTTTCATGTGCGCCTCTTCACTGCTGAAAGGATTAATCTGAGTAGGATGTGATTTCAGAAAACACCAAGCCTTGCCTGATGATGGCTCAGATATTTCTTATGATGTGCAAGTGTTTTTTTCCAGATATATTAATATATTCTTACAGCTTTCCTATAACCTGATTTAGATATGAAGATCGTCATCCATGTGCTAATTAATCTGTCAAAACGTCTGGAAAGGGGTGGGTACACATTGCAGACAATTAGGTGCTTTGCTACATTAGTCAGCATTGTTAACCTCTGTTGATATTATATAAAGTTTCTTTCCTAGTTCTGTATTTTCAGCTTTTGTTCCAATACAAGTTTGTTAACATGGAGCTTAGCTTTCATGTTAGCAGTGTATGTTTAGTGTACCTGACAAGTACTGCTAACACGCTGCATGCTGCTGTGAAATTTTGCACTTCCTTTTTCACCCCCTCCAGAGTAATATGTTGAGATATTCATGAGTGCAAGACAGCAAGCTTGCTAGAGCTCACTTACTACAGTAACTTCCATGCTAATAAAGCTGACTTCAAAAAACAATGTCTACTGTTAAATACATCTTAATTTTGCTTAGTCTGTTCTCATACTTTTGTTCGTAGAATCAGAATGGTTTGGATTGGAAGGAACCTCAAAGCCCCTGTGGTTCCAATCCCCTGACATGGGCAGGAGCACCTCCCACTAGACCAGGTTACCCAAGGCCCTACGGCAGCCTGGCCTTGAATGACTCCAGGGATGGGATATATACATCTTATATACACACTATATATATACACTTCTTAGTCCCTCCATGTTGTATGTCACACAGAGTGATGGAGGATATGGCAGTGAAGGAAATCCTCATTTATTTAGATATTTTCTTGGAATGGGAAAACGACGTTGTAGATAGCTGTCTTGAAGACACAGCCCACCACAGCTTGAGCGTGTGGTTTGAGAATGAAAAGGGTGTTAGTTTTGTTAAATACCTTTTAAGGAAGTTTAAAAAATGGGAATGAAAATAAAATGATGTTTAAAAATTCAGTGTTGAAGAGACCCTTTGATAATATGAACATTATTTGAGATTAAGACTGAATCCAAACTGCTTACCAGGAAAAAAACTACTGATAATGAGCTCTGTGATTTATTGTACCAGTTTCTCAAGAATCATGGCTTTGCTGTGGGGACCAAGTTAAAATAACCCTAGACAGTCTTCTAGAGCATTTGGTGAAGGGTTTAATCATCTGTCAGGAAACTGGACAAGGCTCTGGCTTTGTGATCAGTTAGGTCCCTTTATGGTTCCCATAGTGATTTGAAATTTAAAATACGTGTATATGTATTTTAAATATATGTGTACATTCACATATTTGAAATCAAAAACATTTGATATTGGTTCCACTAATTATTGGCTCTTTTTGTAGCTGTAAGGGGTGAAGATGAGTTGGGTTACTGGACTTCTTTTTTTTTCTTTTTGCTTATGTACTTAATACACATTATTTAGCAGAGAATCTCATAAGGTAGCAGTGTAAAAACAGTTCAGAGATTTTTTTAAGTAAATGGTGGCAATTTGGGACTTTCACAATCAATTAAAATGATCTGCTTTGCAATACCTTGTACTTCTGTGCCAGTACTTTGATATGCACTTCATTTCCTTTATACTGAGGCAATTGACAGGCTATATATCTACCTGCACACTGACATTCCTGCCCCAGCTATAACTGTGTTGCGGTGTGATGGCTGCATTCACACCTGTGTTATGATTTCATCTGTTGTGTATGGGAAAAGCAGATCTGAAAAAAGCATGCATTAAGCAAGGTGCCAAATTCGTCTTGAGGAGAACCAGCACATATACATATATATATATATACATATATATACATATGTATATATATATATATATATATGTATGCGTATGTATGTATGTATATATATATATATATATATATATAGGGGCTATTTGTGTGATGACTTGAGTGTAGAGATTCCTCCATTGGTGTCTTGGGAAGTTACTTCTCTGACATGCATGGCTATCTCCACGAGCACAACTCAAACCTGAAAGAATTTGACCTGTATAGTAGTAGGACAATGCTAGTGCCAAGCCTTGGTGCAACTTGAGGGATGTGCAAAGCAACAAACGGTGAGGAATCTGTTTTGTATAAATGTGTTGATGTCAGGTGTTGTGTATTCTGCCTGTTAAGAAGAGAACTTCAGGAGAACTTGAATCTTTTGTTTTTAAACAATAGATCTCTTACTCTCATAGTCATATAGAGAAATACAGGAAAATGTGTAACACAGTGACTCAGAAACTGTAGTTCTGTCAACTAAAGAAAAAAGGCTGTCTTCTTGCTACATGTGATTTCACTGTGTGCTGCTATCACCATGCCCAATGTTGCATTTGACATTGGAAAAGCGATGCCTTGACTTGGATGTAAACTCTGTTCCTTCTCTGCAGCTTCTCTCTCTTGGGTGTTAAAGATATGGCCATGAAATGGTTGCTTATAGGAAGCTCAGAAAGGTTAAATTTAATTGCAGTATTTGTGTATATCTTTACAGAGTATGTGTGAAACTTTTCTGTCATGTGTTCAGTGATTTGCGTGCTTCCTTCTCTTCTTGGCTGAAGAAGTAACTCTGAGAAGCTGGTGGAAGTGTGCACAGAAGGCATCATCGAGCTCATGCATACAGTTTGTGTACTAAGTGTATTTAAACATCGATGCATTACCTTGCCAACAGTGGGAACTTCACAAGGACGAACTGTAAGGTCAAAGGAAATGAGAAACAGAAAGGACGCCCGACTGCTGTGTCTGGTAGCACTGAGCACTGTTCTCTCCTTGTCCTGTCAAGATCATGGTGATAACTCACTGTTTTTTCCTCTCATGAGGAAGGCCATAAGACATAGTTACCGAGGCTTGGTTAGTTTCAGATCTGGAGATAGCTGTGGAGAGACATAATTAGATAAAAGGGGCTCAGAGTCTTGTGCAAGAGAAGCCAGTGTGATCCAGACCAATTCTGATGTATGAAGGGTTTAGCATTGCAGTTGTATATGGAGATGTTGGCACTGTAGTACAGATCACATCTTTACGTCATGTTCTAGGAGAGGGAGAATTACAACTCAGTGATTCAAGACTAGTCAATCTATTTGGTACCTCATGCTGCAGGTATCGAAGCCCAACCGGCAAACATTCCATCCCAAAGCCTCTGGCTGCATCCTGCAGACCGAACTGCAGTGTCCATGTGAGCAGAAATTTGAAGGATGGGGATATTGGTAAGAGGAAATAGTGTTTCCAATGTGAGCACATGAAAGTGACGGTAACTCTTGATGCTTGCGATGTTAGGTGCTGTTGCATTAAACATACAGGATCTCGGCTTTCAAAATGAATCGCTCTGATTTCTTCCACAACAAAAAGCTGTAGTGGTAAGGTTGATGTGCTTAGCTGGAGTCCCTTTAGCACACTTCTTAGCTAGGTCTGGGAATAAGTAAACACCTCAAATAATCTCTGGTTTTGTCATCTCTTTGGTAGTGTGCTTGTTTCCTGTGTTATGAAAGGCATCATTAGATTAGCTGTGTTTAAGCTTCCTGTCTCACTGGGTTTTTTCCATTAATTTTACAATCTCTTTCAGAATGTACCAGTATCATTTCTGTAATAAAGGCTTTACTTTAATTATCTACTTTTTCTTTTCCTGTTGCGATGATTTTTTTTTCTTCCTCTTTACTTTGTCTAAAATAGCTTTCTAGCTGATACTTGCTTAGATTTTATTTAATTTAATGGCATATGCTATTGTAATAACATGCAGGCAAAGAAAAATAGTACAACTTCTGACTGGAGGTGGTATACTTGGATAATTTGTACAATGAGCTAAGCAGACTGCTCAGCTGTATAACTTCTTGTTCATGGCTGTGAACCTCTGCTTTCAAATGATGTTTTCAGTGTGGTGTCTGTGCTGTAAGAGCAGCATACTGTGCCAGATTGGTGATTTCAGTTTCTGAAGATCAAAAGAGAGCTGATCCTCAATGTGTGGCATCTTGGTGTGGGTTATGTTGGTTGGTTTTGGTTTGTTAGGTGTCTGTTTATCAGGAAGAAAGGTAAACTCACCTGGGTGATAGCTCAGGTTGGACTACAGAAATTGTGTGAATGCTGGTGTTTACTTGTTCTAACCAACCACGATGCTACTTTTCTTGACTTTTCATGGGGGAAATGCTTTTGTCTGATTGATAACTCTTCAGCCATCAACTTTGGCTGAAAAAGTAAGTGTATGAAATGCACAGTGTCGTGTTTGGTGGAGCCTTTCTGGCTTTTCTCAGTAAAATGAATCAAAGATTTTTGTTGGCTATTGAGAAAGGAGCAGACCTGATTTTCAAAGGCGAGAATTTATTTATTAAATAATTACAATTTTTTGTATCTCTCTGCAGGCGAGGGCAAAAAAAAAAGTATGAAGCTGGTTGAGTGCTTCTGAATCTTGGAATATATACATGTTAGCATATTCTCTTACCATTTGGAAGGCACAGAAGGTCTGGGACTAAAAATAATGTATGTGCTGGATTTCAGATGTAGACATGTACTTTTCAAAGTAAAAAGTAAATCTAGATAGTAGACAGCAAAAAGCTGTATTGAATTTCCAGAGCAGTGGGGTAAAATATTTTTTTTTTCTTTTCTAGAAAACTGGAGATTAAGTGACCTTGATTTCTACTGAGCCTCTGTATAATGCCATTTCTGTCAAGGTGTGTGTTTGCCTATAATGTCAGTGAGTTTGAAACTCTTAGTGTACATAAAGATTGAACTAATGCTTGAATGTGAAGGTCTTTAAACTTGTTCTTAGGTTTTGCCCCTCTGAATAAACTTGTTTGGTTTGGCAAATGCAGCTGCTGCCCTGCCAATTGATGTTTCTTTGTGTTCTTGTGTTACTATGATAGATCTTGAATTAGTACCTCTTGTGTTCTTTTAGTCCTGAATTTGGGAATCTTCAGGATCAAATCTTTAGATTTGTGGGGCTTTTTTTTTTTAAATTTCATTTTTTACTTTCACCATTTTGTCACAAGCATTCATGTTAATCCACTAATTTAACTCTATATTTTCCAAAGCTATGGCAGCTGCACTGAGGTATAAAATCTTCATCTTATTTCACAGTGTTTATCTCTTTTGCACTTACTGTCATTTAATCTATTTGCTTTTTAGAGTCATGCGTTATTTTAGGAAGTAACAGGTTTATATTTTGCATTTTAGCCTATGGCCAATTTGAGTGGCCTCTTTTTCTCCCTTAAACACCTAGTTTGAGGGTCATCCTAATTGATTGCTTTCACTCAGTTGCTTAAGTTATGTTCTTCATTTGAGCATCATTGTCTTGATCATAATTAAACAAAAGCCCAATTAAGTCTCATGCTATACCCGGGAAGTAACCCGCCAGAGTTTGACAGCTGAACAAAGGGATTTTAATTGACAATTTCTTCAGAGGAAGATGTCTCAATGGAGGTCTGTAAAGCAGAGCATGCAATTTGAGACACTTAGCAGCTATCACTTTTATATTATTTTAGATCTGTGGCTAAGTCTTCTGCTCTGCTGTAAAGATGTGAATCAGAGCTGGAGAGCTAATTTCCATTCTGGCGACAGTGTAAATGCCTCTCTGAGATTCAGCTTCCCAAAGTAGGAAACATGAGAGAGTAAGCGAACACTTAACTTCTTGGAATACTTCAATGCAGCTCTATGTGGTAAAAAGGCAGGCTTAAAATTCTCATTTATCCAAATAAATATTTGGATATTTGGTCAGCAAATGCATATATATATATTTGGTCTGCAAATCCCACTTAACCGATGCTGCTGTTTTTATTACTCTCAATACTCTTGTTTTAGAAGCTGTAAATCTGGAAAGAGTCACTTTAGGAGTGCGAAGAAGAGAATGGATTAGAGCAGTGTTTTTTTCCAAACTGTGGCTTGCATGGCTGTTGACATTTGTCCTGCTGAAGAAAGTGACTTTAGAAAGGCAAGTAAGGGGAAAGACACTCGAGAAAAACAATCCATGAGAAGAGCCTGCTTTAACAGACCTTTTTAGAGTATTTGTGGGACTACTGCATTACTGCACGAGTACTTGTAAAACGTTAGAAGTAGATTTTCAGTTGGGTCCTCTGCTTTCTCTCCTTTGCTGTTCATGTTTTCTTTTAGCAGCCACAAGTTTGTATCACTGTATATAAAAACCAAGATAATTTTCAACAGTTTCAAACGCTCCTATACATTATTATATTTGATTTCCACAGAGCCATAAATACTTTGTCCTTTGCCTTTTACTAGCTATCAGCTTGGCTGTTCCTTGCGGACAGGAAAGCTGTGTTTAATGCTTTGTAAAGTAGCCATCAATTCCTTACTTTTATCTCTGTTCAGCATAAATTATTTTCAGCAAGGCCACAGAACTGTTTTGGCCAAGATTTGCAGGTGTCCCTTGTGGAGAACTATTTCAGGATAAAGGCTTAATCTTACTGTTACTTTCATCCCCTTTTTCTTTTTCATCTCTCCTTGAAGAACGCTAATTCTGAATGATAGGAGTCTTTGGTTGATCTCCCTTCTCTATGGCTTTTTTGTTTGTTTGTTTCTTCCATATTCATAATTAACCTGCAACTGGATAGGCTGAAGCATTTTTTTTTGCCCTTAAGCTTGGAAACTTAGTGTGCATTGCCACTGCAATATTTCTAAGGGGAAATTCAGCCCCTAATTATCAAATTAGATGCACATTCTGGTTCTTTGGCATGACTTTACTTCTGCCCATCTGTTAGGTTGGCACTCTGCCCTTTCAGAAAGTAACCTACCAGTTTTAGCTGAGCAAATGAGCCAACCAAAGATAGGTTAAGAGAGAACACTTTATGTTCAGTTTCTCTTGCCAAAAGCTCTTCCTGTTTGCTAACAATGTCAGCTTAAGCCCATATGCTTCTTTACATGGGATGACATCTGTGCAGACAGATGCAGGCACAGCAATACAAATGACATTTGATAAGAAGGGCATATGTTATGGAACCAGACGCCGCTATGAGTTTAAGATCCTGTCTATACTGTATGTGTGTATGTAGATCTATAGATTGCTTGTGTATTTTGCTGTGTGAGAGCATTTATCAGTGAGGGTTGGACTTCCTGAAGTCTTCAGAGCATGTGAATTTTACATATATTGATAGAAGAGATTTAAAAAAGCTATTCTTTTGGAGCAGCCTCTTTGTCCCTCTGGTGGATGATGCTAGATTTTTCACCAAATAAGAGGCTTCTAAGCCTGCTTTTCTCAGTTACCTCTGCTTTTTGGATTTACTGTATGAAATAGCATTTTAGTTATGGGAGACTTTAAAGAGATAGCATGAAGCTGAGATCTAGTTAGCTTAATTAAACCATATTTCACATTCTTTGCCTATGTGAGCCAGAGTTGCTTATTCCTCTACTCCAAAAAATACTTTTTGTTGTTGCTGTATGGTAGACCAACATATGTACAAACAGCGAGAAACTTGGGGTTGTGCTTGCAGCCTTCCAGACCTGTGATGTCAAAGAAGTGCCACAGAGCTACGCAGCTGGGAGAGAGGACCCTGTGACCAGGGAAGGTCAGTACTGGTTCTGAAAATGGTTGGACATCATAGCAGAGTGACTTCAGAGAGCTCCTGGTGAAAAGGAAAGAAAAGGGTTCTCCAGATGAGTGATTGCGTTTGCCTGTGCTGCCACATTCAGAAATTCCTACTTTAAGTTCAGCAGAAACATAATTTTGAAGTAGCAATAAGGAGGCAGAACAGTTATTAGTAATGCAGAGATAACTGGCCTTGACACAACAGCACCTTGACAGAAGATTGGTCCACTTATTCTGCTCTCCAGATTAAGGCTGATGGAAAATGTAGCAACATTTCATTAAATAACCTTTACATATAGTCAGTCTTAAGAAAGAAGAAAAGACATTTTTAAAGTTTTTCCACTTTGATTTCTGTGGTCAGCAAAGGTGTTAATTGCAGCAAGTCCTGGCAAAATGCTTTTATGCTGAAGGGTAATGTAAAGCAATACTAGTGACATTTACAGGGGAGTTGACTTCTTTTTTATCAGATGTTAGTGTGGAAACAGTTTTAACTTGGTATTTAATTAAAAAAATACATTTAGTAAATATATTCCATTGGAAGTTCAGAGCACAAAAAAAACCCCAAGACTTTAGGATTTGTAGCGTATGACAGGATGATCTCTTGAGGTCCCTTTCAACCCCTGCAATTCTGTGATTCTGTCAAAATTGCTTATTTTGTGTGTGTGAAAGCATAACATATCTTTCAAAAACAGTTAATGAGTACTGGCAAAAGTGAGTCCTTCCACTGAAAAAATTAAGACCACTTGTACGTATTCTGCATCCCTTTGGTGAAACTAACATCTGGTACCCTGGATGTATTTCTTGACATTTTTTGTAGCTTTTTATTGCGTTTACATGTCTAGATATATGGGACTATAATAAATAGTTACAGAAATTAGCTGTTTTCATAGCTCTTATATATTGAAGTCTTTTAGACTTACTTGAGAACTTGCTGCATTTTTCCAACTGGGGTGTTGGAGTCTGATAATTGCGGAGAGCAAGCAATTTCTGAGTTAACATTTTTTTGTTTGCTACTTATTTTTGGAGCATTTCTTGGAATGGCACCTCTCATTCCTTGGTTGCTTAATATCATTGTTGTATTTGCTAATTGAAAGAGCTCCAGAAGCATGTATAGCTATTACATTCTCAGACTGAATGTGGTTTGTTGAATTTACACCATTGTGGGGGAGAATGAAGCTGGAGGAAGAAGATTTCCTTAATCATACTGATGCAGCCACTTTCTCTGTACGGAGCTTTTTTCTGCATTTCCATAAGGATAGTTGCGCTTCCAGTTTGGATGAGACAAAGGAATTCTCCAAAGTCTTGAAGACTGTTGGTTCCTCTGGCTGGTTAGGGTTAATGAGAAACATTGAGTGTCTCCTTCTACCCTTTTCTATTTCAATTGATTCATCTGTGTATAGTCAATGAATATATAGATATCATAATTAAGAAATATCCAGGAAAGTTAGGCTAAGTAAGATTATTGCAACAAGAGGATAATGGAAAATGCTTACTGATTTTGTAGGCTTGCAATATTCTCCATGAAGTGTGATGTCCAGAAAGAGATCCTTCCTCAGTGGCAGTCAGCACTTAAATGGGATTTAGGAGAGGTGGAGCCAGGCTCAACCCCTTCCAGTAGCACAGGTGAATTACCTTCACCTGTGCTCCTGTGGCTGACTCATTGCTTGCCTCAGGTGGTCAATCAGGGGTTCAGGCTGTGACTCAGCAGTTCCCATGCAATTTGTAATACAGGGTGAGTAATAATATCCCCACTGTTCCCTTCTCCCATGTGCTCCATCGCTGTGGCCGGAAAAAATACAGCCAGGAGTGGATGTTATTGAAGTTACACTCATTAACTCTTTCCTTAGAGTGCCTCCATCCAAAGTGTACAAATAAACACTCTCCTATTTCATTCTGAACCTGATTTAGTAGCTGCAAAATGGGAATTCCAATAGCTGTCCAGATAAAAATTTATAGAATCATAAAATCATACAATTAATAAAGTTAGAAAAGACCACTCAGATCATCTAGTCCAGCCATCAACCCCCCATCCCCCTGCCCACTAAGCAGTTCAAGTGATTTGAATTAAGTTGTAAAGACTGAGACATCTATTGGCATTTCTTCCCTCACTTCATTAAACTGCTAAAAATTGCTCCCATTTGTAAAATCTGCAGAAAAGAAGTGTTACTGATGCATTTAGTGTCAGTGTTTTGTGTACAGTTTGCAAAAAAAAAAAAAAAATTAAAAAAAAGGTCGGGCTTATGTTGCAGGAGGTCAAGGATACCCTTGTAATTAACTTGCCTATGTTTTGGTATGTTAAGCCTGGCTCAAGTCTGCAGCGCTTTCATTTATCCTTGGCTCTCTATGGATATGCATCTACAAATGCTTTTTCCTACTGGAAGATCAAAAAATTATTCTATTTATTTGGTTCCATGATGGATTGCTTTAAGCTGCTGCTGAAGCAAAGTAGCCAAAAGAAAAGTTGCAAAGTATTTTAATGGCAGCATTGCTAGAGACAACAGTCGCTACTAAAATGGAAGAAGCTAGCTGTAGCCTCCCTAGTTCTCAGCAGGTTGTATAATTTCAGTGGCAATGATTTACTCTCTGTCTTTTTCTTTGTGCAGTGATTTTCTGTGTTGCTGTACTTTTTATAGTTAAATGTTCCTACAGAGAGTGATTCTGTAGGGCTTTTTGTTGTTTTATGTTGTTGAGCCTGGAAAGGGACTGTTGGTTATGAGGCATTGTGCAAGATACTTTAATAATGGGAATTATCTTTTCTTTAGTATTTTCTTTTAGCGGATCGCTTTTTCTGCCTTCTTGTGTTGCTGTTAGGTGCTATCAGCCTGTTTATTTTCTGTTCATGCTTTGATGTTCCACCAGCTGTCAGAACAGGTCCACCAGTGTAAGCCAACAATCTAGGCATTTGTTGTGATTTTAAACATCAGCACTCAAAGAATCCTGAGGAAATCCACTTCCTAGTATTGCCAACCCAGCAGCTGTGTGAAAATTCAAAGCTCTCAACTGACACACTCAAGAAACAGTTCTCATTTACAAAAACTCTGCTTCTAGTGCTTATTATAGGATTTAGATGTTAGGAGCTTCTTTGGATAGCTCACCTCTAGTGCTGGTGCATTGCTTTGAAAAGTATATTTGCTTGCTCCTCTGGTACAATATTGGCAGCTACGTAGACAGGAGGAGAGGGACAACTCTTGAGTTATCATCTGGACCAATTTAGGGATCAAAATAATCTTCCTTCAGACAAACGTCAGAAGGAACTCCTGAAATTGAAGGCTGCCACATCTCACTAACTGGATGTCGTGTGGGTCATAATGGGGAACAATAATGAAGTATGGGTTGCTACTTTTTTGAAACTTGCTGAATTAAAGTGACAGATTGGCTTCAAATAGGTAGCATAAGTGAATTTATGTTTAAAAAAAAATAAAAAATGCCTGCACTGTGCTGGCTGAAGAATAGATGAGTAGAACATTACCAGAAAAAAAAAAAAAAAAAGAGATTTCCAAATCATATAGGAAATTCCATTCTTAATTATTTTCTTTAGAGACAGCCTGACAGCCTGTAGCTAATGGTATAAAAGTTATAGCATTGCAGATCTCTCTCAATGATATAAATCCTAACCATGATAACTAACAATATTAATCCTCTGACACAAACTTTCCACTGCTGTGATCATTTATGCACAGTGCCCTGGAGATGGAGGAGGAAGGACGTTGGCAGCTAGATGGTTACTTGAGGAGCACGTTAAGCACCTGACATCTGATGAGTCACTCTCCAAATATGTGTGATTAAATGATGATTAACTGGTTTCTGCAGCTGATGAAGACCAAATATATCTTAACTGTGGAATGCTCTATTTTTGAAGACAATAGGAAGTACACAGTGACCCCCCCCCAATTTACAGGATACAACAGTATAACTGACGGGCTGCAAAAAAAAAACTGGCCACAATAACAAGCTCACACACTAAGTTTGTGTGTTGCTTGCTAATATTTCTAACATTTTAATGTATTTTTAAAAATGTTGTTAATTTATTTCTAATGTTGATAACTCAGTGATATTTGCTGTGTTTGTCTTCTGGTTGATTTTCATCTAGTGAAATCACTTGCCCATTCCGAAATCCCCATGCAATCTTGCCTAAAGGTTGCTTTGGGTCTCTGTGGTAAGACCAAAATGCAGATGTTGAGCCAATGTTTTTCTTGCGATTCACGTGCTGAATATACTAAGAGAAGTTCAGATCTCTTGTGCAAATGCTTTGTAGGTAAGGTATAAGCATACATCACGGTAAGATGTGTTCTGTAACACATCTGTGTTAGGAACATTGGCCAGGAACTGAAGATGTTTTAACCTGTTCTGTGAAATAGCAAAAGGCAGAGGTTGCTGTTCTTAAACCACAGCAACAACAAAAGTGCCATTTAGCTATATCAGCTGTGAAGAAAGAACAAGAAACCACCTAATAAGCCTCAAACAACTGTTATAAGTGATTCATCATTTTAGAATGCGATCATGGTTGTAATCCTGTATTTAAGTCAAGTCCAAGCACTGACAAAGAGGCCAGTTGGAGAGGAGCTGAGGGGAGGCCTCATGGTGACTGCAGCTCCTCATAGGAATGGAGGGCAGCACTGAGCTCTGCTGTGTCAGGGCCTGAGGGAATGGCATGGAGCTGTGTCAGGAGGGCAGCAGATGGGGGTTAGGGACAGGGTCTGCACCAAAGGGCGGTGGGCAATGTGGGTCCATTCTAACTTAGGTTATTTTATGAACTAAAAATAAAGAAATGAGGATACAAAATGTGAAATTTTAGTGTTTACAGATGGATTATTGAAGTTACAAAGCTCACAGAAACATGGGGTTTTGTAACAACTAATCAAGTGCAGTGTTTATGTTTTGGTCGTTCTGTACCCTTTTATCTTTGAAAGGGGTTATGAGCATTTTTTCTGTTATTTTATGTACTTAATGCACAAGCTTTTAGCAAATTGCCTTTGTTAGACTTGCATCTTGTTGAATAAACATAGATTGAAACAGATTCCATGCTGTAAAAACAACCACTCTCAAGCCAATTTCTTTGTGCATGTGGGTTGTGTATCATTTCCCCCAAGGAATTAACAGCGTACCTTGAACTTTACTTTTTAATTTGACTGAAAGAGAGAGCCTTGCTTACAGAAGAAAAAAAGCACTTCTGGACTCTAATATCTTAAACTCCATAAAATGCTTGAATATTTAGCTTTGATAATATATGAAACAAATCAAGTAGACATAAAATGATGCATGACGGATGGGTTGGTGTTGGTTGAAAGTTAGCCCTCAAGCGTGAAGAAATTCCTTAGTTCTAAATTCTGCCTTCTAATATCCCAGTGGGATGTCATTTTGGTAGCCTGACAGTTATTACTTTCCCGATGTTCTCCTGCCAGTGTGGTCACCATGCATTTTGCAGTTTTTTGTTAGGCCTTATGATGCCAGAGAAGGGGCTACCGAAAGTAATATCAAGAAATGGAACTTTTCGGCTAATGTGGTTTCGCTCGTGGAGGCAGATGATCTGAAAAAATGTCTTCCTTGTTCTTGAAATCAGGAATTGATTGAGATTCAAAATCAGGCAATTGAAATGAGAAAATGAATATTAGAGTCACAGCTATAGTGTAGGTTTTGCAGTCAGGAAAACAGCTTTGCAAAAATAATATATGCAAGGGAATAATCTTTTGATTCAGTTCCCAGATATATTAACGTAAGACGGTTTTGGGGTGCTTTGGGGTACAAAATGGCACTTCCTTCCCTTCCACCTTCCTTCAGGATAATAGGAGAGAATGGAGCCCTGTTTCTAACACATGTTTTTAGGTGAGGTGCTCTGCAAACATGTTGTAACTACTCTGCTGTAATTAGGTCTAGTGCAAGGAGGTTCAGTCTCTGTGTTGGTTTTATTTATTTATTTAAGGTTTTTTTTTTTTTAGATCCAGAAGGGTTTAGTTATGTTGGTTTATTTATTTTGGTTTTCATTTTTGTTTGTTTTTAGGTGCAGAGGTTTGATCTTTCCATAGTAAATATCTCATACAACTTGCATGCCTAGTTGTCTGAATATAAGCAAAATATACATGTTTTAGAAATGTTTTTAGCTCTTAAAGTAGGTATCTGTCTCTTGTATTGAAGTGCTTGTCCTTGGTACTTTTCCAACCTTTGCAATCTTCCACTGATTTAAAAATAAATAAATAAGATTAGTAGCAGGGCTGCCTGCCTGAGCAGTCTGCTCCAGAAATGCCTGTATGACCTAATCAGAGTAAGAAATATCTAGTACTAGTTTTAAATGATGTGCGGATTAGATTGGCAAGAAACTGGACCGTGGTTAACTTCACTCATGTGTGCTGCAAACAAACTGAACCCCTCACCCATGCTGTTGTTGTTAGTCTTTAAAGTTTTGTTGGCAAAGCTCTGCCTTTTAGGAGTGGAAAACAAGTCATACCCACAATAGACACAGTTATTCTGGCAAAAAGCTCAGTGTAGTCTCTGCCAGTTTAATGAAAGCCTTTGGCTTATATCTTGTACTACGTTCAGGGAAGAGGCTTGGCTACCCCTTCCCTGTCCTGTGCTGTCTTCTCCAGCCCTGTAAAATCTGCATCTCCACAAGTGGGACTGTGCTGCTGCAGTCCCATTCAAATTTTGGGAAGCCATTAGAAGAAACTGCCATCATCACAGATCTCAATTTGTTTTAGTAGATAAAAAGAAAAGCACTATCAAAGGAGATGAAGATATCATTTGGGTGTAAAAATTGCATGAGAAGAATAAGCAAGTTGTGTCAGAAGTGCCAAAACCTCTGATGAGATTCCTTGGGACTTGTCAGTTTTCTGCACCAGTTCTGCTTTCTCAGTGACATGTTTTTGCCTGGAGGCAGCAGTAAACCATCAAAATATAACAGGATATCCTGCCTTGCCAGGGAGAAGACAGATTCAGGTCTCCCAAGGCTGTGTCTGACTGATGTAAGCTATTCTCAAGTGGAACCTTCAGTTTTTGAGTGATTTTTTTGTTGTTGTTGTTGTTTGTTTGTTTTGATCTGTTTTTTAAAAGAAAAAGTTGTATGTTTTTTGCATACCACCAACTGCTCATGGAAGATAAGAAACTGCAGCAGCCAAAGCTTTAGATTTATTGCTATGGTTGATTTCCTGTTATTTTTAATAGGATACGGCCCCTCTGCTTTTAAACTACTGAGCTGTATCAAAGAGTGAATTGCATTTCAAACTACTGTGCCTGTAGGTTTTCGAACACATGCTTGTGACTGGGGTTCAGGTGCCCGGAGCAGGGTTATGGTTGGTTTAATGCTCTTTTTGTATTTGCAGACATGTGCCAGCTGCCAAGGATAGGGATTTTTAGGAGACAGTATTTGATTCATTTTAAAGTAGTATTGTTTGCAAAATAAAGCAAACAACAACAACAAAATAAACCTTGCATCAAGATTTGCTCTGCACAGACAGTTGGGGAAACAAGGGTTACTTGAATGTCCAGCTCCAGCCTGGTTCACTGCACGCTCCATAAGTTTTGGGAATTTGTGGCTGGCTGGAAGCAAGGTTGGAGCAGTGGGCGGAAATAGGCTGTTAAACTTTTAACAGATGAAATTGAGGTTAAATACCAAGATTTTAGTGGAGAGAAATGCGTGTTGTGTATCTCTCTTACACCCCGTTAATTTCATTTAGATTCTCTTGACTGTTTTCATTCAAAAACATTTTGAATGCTCCGAATATCTAGTCAAAATATCCCCATGTTCTGATGTGCGATGAAAACATGGAAACAGCAGACTGAGTCAGGCCATAACAAAGAGCCTCAGAGGGAATCAGGGGAGGGAGGTCAGCTGGTCTGTAGTCTGTATGGTCCTGGTGATGCTTTGAGATGGGGATGTTAGTGCCCTGTGTGGGATCCTCCTAACTCCAAGACATCCTTGTGTGTTGTGTAACACAGTTACCCTTCGGCAAGCTGAATTCATAATTCCACTTGTTCAGAAACAATTTTTACCATAGCAAATTTCAAAACTATATTTTAAGAATGCTGTTACTCATCTTTTTGGTTAGGCTTTGTAGAGGCCTTTTGTGCCTTTGTGGGCTTGGCTGGTTTCTTAGTCCTCAGATCATCCACTTAAATAATCTAATATTAATGAACAAGGAAGTTAATTTTAGTTATTTCTTGGAATTTAGCACTAGCAGCTTTCCGGTTTGGAAGATATATTTCTAGAGTCCACCCTTAAAAAGCTATATGCCCTGTCTTAATTTGGATGCTATGATAATACAATTATTTCCTCTTTTTTTTTTTTTTTTTTTTTACTTTCTGGATATCTTCTATTAATGATGTTGTCAAGAAATAATAACAAGTTGTTTAAGATCATTTTAAGATCACAGATTTGATTTATCATTATAAGTAGTTGTGATTGGTATAATCTTGTGAGGAATTTCTATGTGTGTAAGAGATGGGAAAACAAAACAAACATGATTTTCAAGTCCAGATGACTTTAAGATTGGTATGTGTCTGCTGGTTTTAGACAAGTCATCAGAAATGCATAGCAGATTGTGGTTCAATGAGGAAGAGAGCAATTCTTGTTTTCAAGGATGTAATTAGTAATGCATTTTATGAATGGAATAGTTTTATAGGTTGCATTCTTTACTTGAATATGTAGATTGACTTAACTGTTTCAGTTTAAGAAGACTGGAGTTCTTGTGTCTTAAGATGTACCTTGATATACCTACAGCTACAACTTTCTTTTCCTCTAGTAGATTCATGAAGGATCTGAACTAAATTTGTTTTCCATTGTAGCTAACAATAGGATGTCCTTTGTTTCCTGAAGGGATTGCAGATCTGCTGGCTGGTTATAGTCGCATGCTATCTACATTTTTATCCAGGTATTTCTTTTGAGACCTGTGACTTTGTTTTCTTAGAAAAGAAACAAGATTCAACTGCCACTTGGTTTTTTTTCTTCTTTTTTTGTGTTTTTACCTTGAGATGTTCATAGTACATTTCAGATACTGGATTTTATTCCTTTCGTGATTGCAAGAAGTGGAACAATACCTGATGAAGGTGTCTTTCCACGTAGTAAGCTATCTAGATGCTCTCTGCTTCAGATTCTAGATAAAAGAATCTCCCAGCTAAGTCTGTGAAGACTTCTAGCCAAAACCAGAGTGTCTTTGGGAAAATACATATCTAACTTATATTCAGACATTATAATAATGCCAGTCTGTGCTTATGACATTGAACTTGAAATTGGCTACAAAGACTCTGGTGGTGGTGTTATCCTTCTCAAAGCTTTTCAGCTAAAAAGAAAATGAAGCTGACCATAAGATGTGATGTTTTTGTAGTTAGTTGTATTTCAGATGCAGCACTTACAGAAGCCTAGTCTCCCCCATGGGCACTTGCCCGACTTAGTCCTTACCTCCTGTGCACGTCATGTACTGTCACAGTTCCTTTCTGTATGATTTGTAATAACAATTCTTTTCTTACCATCCTACCCCCACCTCGCAGCAGGAGAACTGTTTGTCTTTCTAAATTTAGATATCCATGGCTACATGTAATATTTTTCTCTGTTTAAACTTGGCAGTTTAAATTGCTTATGGAAAAGAAACGTGCATTCCACTACAGGAAGCCTGTAAGCAGTATTCTTCATTTACAGAATAAAATGTTACATGGAGAATTTCACTCTTCCTTCTGTAGAAAGAAAACAATACTTATAAAAGTGGGTTTATACTTATGTCTATAACCAGCCTCTTCCTCTGTTTTCATTGTGCAGTATTCAGGGTACCACCCTATCTAGGGGAGCTTGCTATAAATGGAATGCTGCAAGGGCATGTAATTTTAATACAATTTGAGAAATTTTTATTGTCATTTTTGTCTTTTTTTTCTCAGCTGAAAGAGAGTATTCAAACCTTCTTAATTACATGGACTGCTTTTTAACATAGGCGTCCTTGCCTGAAAATCTCTCTTCAATTCTCAAGATCCCACACAATCTTTTCCCGTGTTTAAGATCCCACTGATATGGGGCTATGACCATTGAAAATGCTGTATTTGTATGAAGCTATGTAATATATTACTGTTTTTTGGCTATAAAAATAGTTCCCTTTGTTTTCTAAAATGCCCAAGATGCATGAAACTTCCATGGAGAAACAAATGAGAAATCTATTTGGCATCAACTGTGGCAGGCGGACTTGATTCCAACTTCTTTACTCTATGAACTTATTGAAAATACTGTAATATTTTTCCCATCTCTACACAAATACATCGTTCTCACTTCTGTGAGGTATTGGAGGAACAGAACTGATCTTGAAGGAGGTGATAGAAGCAGTATACTAATGTAAAGTTATCGTCATGAAATGGCATAACTGCACTCAGTCTCTGAATAATAGCCCTTGTAAATGGATTTGCCTAACTCTTGAAAATGGATAATGAGTTATGTTGGACCTCTGTTTTTAAGGAGCCAGAAGATAAATTAGGTTGAGGTATAGCTTTGTTTTCGTACTGGTGATACAAGTCTCAGATTTTGGGCTTTTTTGGTTTTTATTGTTAGAAGACAAATTGGATGAATTGAGGCTTCTTTTTACTAATTGTACCAAAAAAAAAAAAAAGAAAAAAAGAAAAGGTGAGTGAGGAAAAAAATGCAGCTTGAATAGGCGAAAGGGTTAAGAAGAAGAATGTGGCATGCAATTCATGCTAATCACTACTTTACTTCTTCAGAGTACAAATGAGACGTTTAAAAGTTTTTTGCTCTTTCCTATCTGTGCAGAAGAAATTCCTATCTCTGAGTTCTTTGGTTATCTCTGACATCCAATTTTCTTTTTCTCTGCTCCTTCTCTATGTTATGCCAGGCAAAGTCTTGGGTATTTTTCCTCCTCAGCAAACAATATCTGCTGTGATTCACAGAGGGGAAAAAAAGCTTTTCTTTTAAAACTGAATACTTTCATAAAATACTTTCATATCCTTTCATGGCAAGGATGGGGTTGCTGTTTGAGTCCTACTGAGCAGCAAACAATTACTTAGCCTGGTCGCCTGAGGAAGGATTGTGCAATGTGGATTTGGTCTTGTGGCTGCCTTTATTTATTTCCATTTGTGAGAATATGGTAAAAGATTTGTGCTGCCCTTGTCTGTGTCAGAACATACTTCTTCCAGTGCCTAAATCATGCTACCACTTCCTGACTGCTTTACTCAAGTGCTTAGAGCTAGAAATGCAGAATTTTGCAATTTATCTGTCACAAGTAGCTAGTGAGGGATGCTGCATCTTCCAGGCTGGCACAGACTCACTTCAGGAAGGACTCAAAATGTCTGCTTTTTTTAAGAGTTCAGTTTGTGTCCTGCAGGAGCAGACTGTTCTAATGGGATAAAGGAGACAGAAAAAGGAACACGTCCTTTCATAGCACAGTGTTTTGATGCTCCTCAGAAATCAGTGATTTTGGGTTTCCTTTATCAGAGCACCTGATGGAGTAGGAAGGTCAAGATAAGAAACAGGATTCTTGTGATGTCTTTTAAATTTTCTTCTGGGATTGTTTCGTAGTCTTCTGTGTGTGGCTTTTCTGTTTGTTTTTGGTTTGTTTTGTTACTGCCTTTTTTAAAAATCTGCTAGCTTTTCTTCAAAA
This sequence comes from Chrysolophus pictus, assembly GCA_037305975.1. Lineage (NCBI taxonomy): Eukaryota > Metazoa > Chordata > Aves > Galliformes > Phasianidae > Chrysolophus > Chrysolophus pictus. The sequence goes on along the minus strand of CM074578.1, from coordinate 89,966,241 downwards.
CTCCATATTTTTTCCTCTCTCTTTCTTGAAGGTGTAATTTTTTTTTAATAAACATTTCAATTCTAGGCTTTGTGCTTTTAACAGATTTATGTTATTTTTGGCATAAACTGTATTATTAAGGGCCAGATGTATTTTACACTGACAAGTTTATATATCAAATTTTAGAAAAAAGACTGCAGAAATGCAGCAGCTTGGCAGCCATTAAGTACATACCCCCAAACCAATGAAAGCTGGTGTTGTGGTATCCCATAAGGATGTGACAGTGTTGCATTGAATCGGGTTGGGACTGATGAGAAGCACAAGGATATATGAGTAGTTCTTTAAGGATGCTTCATGTTCTTTGCTTCCAGAAACTTTATAAAAAATAAATGGGTACAATAACAATAAATTCATTATTTTCTTGCAAGGATGTCTTGAATTGAGCATGCCAGTATATGACTTTGAACTTGAGTCTGACTTAGAAGTGGATGTTGTTTTGAAGATAGCCCTTCAACGGGATTCTCCTATTTATGCTCTGTGAATGCCTGCGTTATATTTAGGCACTGAAAATACTTTTGGACTGACTACCCTGCATTCAGCAGTGCGGGGGTGGCTGGGGAGACACAAGCTGTGCTTTCTTTCATGGGCACTTCAGTCTCTTTCCAGCAATCCTCTGCCCTCAGTGCAAGCTGCAGCAGAGCTTTGTTGCTCTTCTGCCTCCCACATCAGTCTTGTGCAGATGGTCCTTATGCTGTAGGCTGGACAGTATCTATGCTGTAGGCTGGCTTACATTAGCCAAAGGGGAATGCTCTAACATTGTCACGATGGAGGAGGACTCTTTTGTTCTTTTTTTAATTAGGTAGATATAGTGTGAATTTGGAAATGGAGAACTGAAAGTCTTGGTAGAACAAATGGTAATGCTTTTAAACTAAGGTGGGTAAATGCAGCTTTTATTAAAAGTTATTCTCTTTGAGGCTACTGAGGTGCTGGAACAGGCTGCCCGGAGAAGCTGTCTCTGGAGGCATTCAAGACCAGATTGGATTGGGGCTGTGGCACAACGTGATCTGATGAGTGGCAGCCCTTCCTGTGTCAGGGGGGTTGGACAAGGTAGTCTTTAAGGACTCTTCCATTCTTTAAGGGTCCCAAACCATTCTGTGAGTCAGATTTCCTGTTTTCATTGTCTGTAGGTATCTAGAGAGAAGAGCAGAGCTGCTGCTGTCTCTGAGCTGAATCACACTTCACGGGGATTGTCAACAGTTTGCGGAAGTTTCTCATTCCTTACTCTGCATGGTCTTTGTGGTGGCTTTATCTGTCACTTTACCTCTGGCATGAATTCTGTGAATAATTGCCCCGTGACCATTTGGTTCTTAGTAACTCTTTCAAAAGCACAGCTAATAATTTCTTAAAAATATAAATACATTTTTTAAAAGGCCATTTAATTCTCAGCAAATTTGTATCAGAGACTTTTGATATAAAATGGAAATGGTAAACTTTAGCAGTAAACAAAGCCTCAGGTGAAATGCCAGCTCACTGGGCATAAGTGGGAAGTGCTTGTCTCCGTTCTCCTTCACATTAAGCTGCAGAGGAATGTGAGTGTCAAGCTTCAAGTTAAAGAAATGAGGTGCTTCCAATTCACTAATCAGAGGCAGAGTTACAGGAAGGACTGTAATCACATGGGCTTTCTCCACTTGTTTTGGTGGTGGGTGTTCCAACTCATGCTTCTCCCACAGTTCCAGTTAATGCCTATTGTAAATGACAGGATGCCTTGTCTTAGTAGGCTTTTGCACGTCCAAGTGTGTGATACCAAGCAAGAGCAGGGTATGTACAGAAAGCTTGTTCAACCATTTTTTTTTTCCTCATTGATTTCACCTTCTTCTGTTCTGCTGGTTAGGTCTCATACCTACTTACAGGAAAATAAAATTGCATAATAATGCAGTATTTTTCTTTGCTTGCATTCGGTAGCACTTCAGTGACTGCTACAGTGGATCAAAGACCTATTTGTGCCACTTGAATACATATGTACAAGTGCACCCACATGTACTGATACAGAAAATGTTTTGATTTTGTGCAAGTTGTGTTTTGGTCCAAATTATTCATACAGCATGCAGCTTAAATTTGAGTAACTTTACTATTTTTCATATGAGAACTAAAAGTCAGACTAATTAGTCTTAATTCTGAGTTGCTTGAGAAGAGCAGCAAAACAAGGTGACATTAGATGTTAAGTATTTCTTTTCAGCTCATAACCCAGTAAAAGTTTCTACAGAACATTTTTCCCTTGTGTGTTCGAAAGCAGCTACCTTCTTTTATAGGGTAAGTTAAACAGGCTTTAATCTCATTAAAAGCTTCAAGTATGTAAACTTCAAGTATGATTCCAAATAAAGTTATCATCATATGTAAAGGGCAAATACTTAGCCCAAGCAGACTTATGAAGAAGGGTGGTAAAATATTTTTGAAGCACTGTTACTGTGCTTCAAAAAGCTGAGCCATAGTTTTTAAAACTTACTTCATATTTTTTTACATAAAGCTGCAACTTGTATTTTGTTTTCTAAAGATAATACAGTTTTACTTGCTTTTTATGCAAAGCTGTTGTGTTAAGTAGAATTAATGATGAAAGGGAAGTTACAAGAAATAATCTAAATATATCTATTATAATGTTTATAACAACAAAAATACACTTTTGAACAATGAAACAATATGAGATTATTGTTTGTACAATTCCTACTGCTGTAAATGCAGTTAGCAGGTTACTGAAATACTGTGAAAGTAAAGTCATAGTCTTCCTCCCAAGGTGCTTTGAAAGCTTTTGCAAAACGTACACGTGGTGAAGGGTTCATATTGGTAGGCTTGCCTGATATTTGAAGTGTTTGAGTTTCCCTGTTTAAAATTAGTAGGGAAAAAGACTTAAGACATCTATTGTTAATGTCTTAGTTACTGCGTGCCATCTAACACGGTGATACCCAGGTAATTGTTTTCATCTACTGTTTATCATTGCAATGTTCAGCAGAGATGAAGGAGGAGCACAGAGAGCTGCTCAGAGGCTCGTCCCATTGAAGGCTTCAAATTCTGAGATGCTGCTGAGAAAAAGTCAGTAATTTCAAAGAAAGTTCCCATTTTGGCCATAAACCTTACTCCTAAGTATTCTGTCTGTTTCAGGCCAGTGTTAAAGCCCACGCAGTGGGCACTGGAAAATAATCCTTTAATACAGAAAGAAAAGTACCGTTAGCTCATTTCCGCCAGCTACCCTGTATTTCAGATGAGGTGTTTTTCTGTTCTGCTGTTGAAACAAATGCTGTTATTCATAGGCTCTGGCTGCATGATTTACATCAAGGCCTATATTCAGCGAAGATAAGATTTAATTTCTTCATGCATGTGCCCACAGTATAATTCTTCTTTGACAGAACTTGAAGAAATTTTTTCAGCATTTTGTAGCATTGACATTTTAATACATTGAGTAGTGGAGATTCTTTTTTCTTTGCAAGTCCGAAAGTTCATGTTATGATCTGACATCAAATATCTGCTTATGTAACTAAATGTGCCTATTTGTGGGTTAGGATGTACAGTGCACATGATTTTTTGATTATTATTATTTTTCCTCTTTCTCTGTCCCTCTCCTCCCTTTCCTCTTACTCCCCCACCCCTTGGCTCTCGCTGCTTATCTGCAGCCACACTTCTCCCCTCACATTATTCCAGTTCCTCACTGGCATGAGATTTGCTGAGCCTCTCTTGGGAAATAAACGACTACTCTGAACTTCAAGAAACTGGACAAAGCTTTATGCTTACTGTAAGCTTGCAGATAACTTGATGTCAGAGCTTTGGTTCTCTTTCTCTCAAGGAAAGTGCAGATTTGTGGTTTTGGAGGGGCCACTGCACTGTTTACATTGGATTTGTTGCAAGTTGAGAGTTTCTTGCTGATCTTTCCCCTCTCCCTGTTTGTACATGTGATCCTTTAGGTTTTACAGTGTAGGTTTTTAAGAAAATATTTTCTTTCCTCGTGAGCCAAAGAGTCTGATATGTTGTGATCTCAGTATGTTAGATAGGCGCCTTTTTGACTTTTGCATTCTTAAAACTTGGAGGTAGTCTGATGCGTTTTTGGAAAATCGTAATTATATCCCAAGCTGTCCCAGTTGAAAGACTTTGTAACTTTTCAAGTTTTTATACTAAGGAAAACAAAGGAGAATGGGAAGCATGCAGGCATTACTGCCACTTTTTCTTTTGCTTGATTATAAATTGTAGAAACTCAGCTTGTGTAAAGCAGTTGAAAAGAAGGAGAGGAAATATCACAGTGGTAATACGTGCATGCAGAGGACCGTATTTTGTCTTTCTTTAGAGTCAGGTCATGACATGATGAAGAAACGGGGAGTCAGTAGGGTGCTGAGTTGATACCTGCACTTTTCTGCTGGTGTACTGGGAACTGAGAACCCTGAGCTCATTCCACAGCTGGGGATGCTGGAGGCCACAGCATGCAGAGGCATGGTGGTAGCACATGGAGCCTGCATGGCTCCAGAGCCAGCTCTTCGAAGTAGGTATTTTTGACTGGTGTTCACCAAAAAGGATAGGTGATTGTAAAATCATAGAATATCCTTAGCTGGGAGGGACTTGCTTGGATTGTCAAATCCAGTGATGTCTGAAGTGTTTGCTTGCTTTCTCTTGTTATTTCAAACAAAGTTTTATTGCGTTGTTTGAAGTTACTGAACTCCTGGCCCCAGTTTGAACTAGTACACGTTTCACTAGTGTGAATATACTAGCGTGCATAATTTTGCTCCATTCTGATTCAGTTACTTGGCCCTACTGGAATTACTGCTTCTGTTCTTTGTCTTATTGTATATTTAAAACTTTTATTTGTGGTTTTACTTCTGTCTTTGTAACATGAGAGAATAATGGAAACACACTAGGAAATTTTCCTGTTTTTTATTAAGCATATCCTTTGCTGTTTTTATAATGTTTTTGCATGCCTATCAATCATATTTAGCAGGAAATGTAATCTCTCACAACCACTGTAGCCCTAGTCAACCCATAGGAATGGAAAGCTCTTCACAAGGATAACTGCTGGAAAGAATTGAGTGGTGGCCATAAACATTGCTACAAAATGTAACCACTGCAGTAAAATATGGACAAGAATCAAAGTTTCTGATAAGTTTCAAGTCAGTTGAAAACAATTTAAATAGTTCACTCTGCCAGCAGTAGTTAGTTTTTCCTGATTGTTGATTGCTAGGATGTAGGTAGTAAGCGTTAAGGAGCTTTTTCTGAAAAAATGGTACTTCAGGGACAGCACCAGTCTGATAGAAAGGTGCATCAAAACACAGCAATTCCTCTGAGTGGCCTGTCTGTATAGTAAACGTGTTTCATCTCCTTTTTCCAGTCTTCACTGTTCTAACAGGAATTTAATTCTAGAATAAATTGCTTAGTTTGGAGGAAAAAAAAAAAGAAAAAAAAAAGTGGTGCACTTTGAATCAACTCACTATTGCGCATAAAATAACATTCCTTCTCATGCTGCAGTCAGCCACAAGCTATTTCAGTTGACTGACCAAGCTGAAAACTATCCTGTTCTTCTGAGTGGCTCAGTGCTGTGCCCTGTGGAGCTGCACCCCACCGTAGCACGGAGGTGTAGTGTGACATTAACTGCAGCTGGAGTGGTTGAAGTGTGCTTGGGTTGGACTTTGTTGCTTTTGTTTTAATGAAAGTTCTACAAGGCATATCTGTGAGTGGTAAAAATTCCAGCTTCGTTATAAGTATTCTTATAGATTAACACTTACTGGAGTGGCAAGCCATGTGTCATTCAGATCATTTATGCAGTTCAGCTACTGCCTTGACTTCCTAAAGTAACTCATGAAGTGTCCATCATCAATAATTGCATTAGGAAGGCCTGTTTGTTGAGAGTATTCTGGAGGAAAAAGTGAGAAGGTAAATGGGTAAAGCAGTAGATTGCAGTTTGGGAAGCTCATGTCATTTCTGTGATAGAAACCATTTGTTGGACACTGGTATAGTGAAGTCCACAAAAATACTTGATACTTCTTCCCCTAGACACTCAAGAGTAATTATGTGTCTGCCTAATGGTTTTGATCCACTAAATTTCCAGGGAGCTGCTTGGTGGTTGCATAAGAAAGATGCTTTTACACCAGAAGAGTTGCTCTAATAGAGGAGAATAGGATGAAAAGAATGTCTCTAATGACATTTATGCGGGTATGTCATCAAAAGTGAAGAAAACAAGGGTAGAACTTTTTTCGGAATCAGAATTATTCTTTTTACTTGAACAAGAGTTGAACTGCTCTAGATAATGTAGTAGTTAAAGTAGAATCTGACTCATAGGACATGGGGAAAATGCATGGTAACTTAAATACAAGGAATCTGTTACAGTAGATGAATCTGATGGAAAACTTTGAAGGGTAACTTGGAATGGAGCTGGGAAAGTAGAAATGCTGAAATCATCTTTGCGCACAGTGTATTGGTGCCCTGTGATGCATCTGGTGATACATAGTGATATTAACATTAGCTGTTGTCTTCTGCTTTAAATGTCCTTGGGGAGTTCTTGGCCACCCCATGTGCATGTAGGTGATTGCTAGATGCCTAGAGGCTTCTTGTGAGTGGAGGCTGTTTCACAGGTAGAGATGTCCTCTCTTAGGTGGAACTCAGTGAAATGTAGATGGACTGTGCCGCGCTTCCTGTCTCCCTAACACTGTTATTTTTATTCTTCCCTCAAACCGTAGGCTGCGCCCCACATGAGTGCACACCAAGTGCTGCGGTTTCATGCCCAGCCCAGGGTTACATAGCTGTGTGAGGTGTGCTGCTGCTCTGCTGGGCCAGGAATGCTGGAAGGGAGCCAGATGCTGTTGGTAAATACAGGCTGCTGTTTGACACTAATTGCTTTTTTCCTGGAGTTTCAGAAATTGCGTACAGAAGCCAGTGAAGTGAGAGAATGCATTCTACTTTAAGTGCATTTTGTATCAGATGCTGTTTTATTATTATTTTTTTTAACTTTTGTACAATAATGCCATACAGTAGTATTTAGAATCATTTAATAACCCAAGTTGAAAGGAACCTATAAGGATCATTGAGTTCAACTCCTATATGTGAAGGCTGGAATAGAGGAGCAAGTCACATGCTTGCAAATGTGCTGAGAGTTGTATTGGCCTATAATTATTATTGGCCTTTCTTTTCTCTTGTTTTTAAATAAATCCCAGGAAGCAAGTGAATGCTGTGCTAATGGAGCAATGTCCTTCATCACACAAAGGAGCTTCTGCCATATGACCTCTTCCTCGTGAAATACTCAGCTGTTCTCCTTTGACCCTTCAGTCTGCTTTGCAAAAACTACTACTAAGAAACTCCAGGCAGCTCCAGATGATGTTGGTAGAGCAGAGGAAGAGTTGTTTTTTGTAGTTCTGGTTAGTTTGATTTTTTCAGATTTGGAAAGGGTGTAAAATGTTGGCTTGATTTTTGTGTACTCAATGTTTCATGTGATCATAACAGTGGTTTAACTGAGACTCTCTCTTTTAGCTGTTTTCTAGTGAAAACTGTTAAGAGAACTTAGATTATGTTTGGAATGTGACTGTGGGTTAAAAGTTGGGTTTTTATTCTGTCAAGTCTGTTTTTATTCTTTATCTTTGCTATGTTTTGTAGCAATTAACTTTATCTACGTGGCCTTTTCAAACAAACACTATAGGAAATAGGATTTAAGTGTTTATGCCAGCAAATGGGCTGGCCCGTTTGTCATTTTTTTTTTAGTTTGCTCAAACAGGATAATACTTATATGAGGGCTGCTCTGAAAATAATGCCTCTTCTAATACGTTGGCCCATGCTATCAGAGCCGTATGTTGATGGCACGGCAGTAGAAGTTAAACCTTCCCGCCAGTACTCCATTACGCTTTGCTGCTGCATGACAGACGGCAGCACAGAACAGTCTGACAAAATGGCGCCTGACGTGGAAGTGCGTATGAAGCAAAGGTGTGTCATTGAATTCCCAGACCCATGTTTTGCCTAAAAATTCGCTCTCTGCCATGGGCAGGAGCAGGTCTCATGTCTCTGCTGTCTTCATGGATCTACTTGCTTACCAGAGTACTGCCTACCATCAACACACAGACTTTGAGCTAGAGTCATATTTTCACTGAATGTCTGAGAGCAAGGCACAGACTCTCTGTGGTGCCTGGAAATGTGACTATAGTACAGATGTTAATTCAGTAGGCACAGTTGTCTCCCTTTTGCATTCAGAAGAGTGATGGGTTTTTGCTCAACTTTCTGTCAAGTTTTCAGGTGAAGAGCTCTATTTGTGGAAGAACTCAGCACTCCACGTAGTAGAACCCTTCTGTTTCCAGCCTTCTCTTTTTTCAGTTGTCTACAAAATTCTACAAGTGAAAATTGAGAGTCCTGATGCTTTTGAAATTATACAAACATAATGAAGCATAATACTCTGATTTAGGAATCTGCAAGTGATCTGGGCCTAAGATCTTACTTAGAAGGCTTAACAGAAACATTAAAAGTGACAGCCTAACAGAAAACCAAAATGTAAAGGTGGTCCAAAATCCAGGAAGTGTGTAAATGGGAAAGTTAGACATGTGCATTGAATTCAGAATTAACAGTTGTTAAAGGCTGGTCTGATTTGAGCCAGTTGATGTTGTCTCAGCCTCATCATCTCAAGTGTGATGTTTCATATAGCAGAGCTGACATCATGCTCTCTTGTATATTTGTGTGAAATAAAAATGTAACCCAAACCATATCATACAAAGTGTAACACAAAGACATTAACCCATTTGTATGTCTGCATCCAGAGAAAGTGAGGCCAGCTGTTGGCCCTTGATAGACTTGAGAAAAAATTCCTGTTCCTTTACTGCTTCTAGAAAAGTGAAGGAAATATTGCCCTTATTTATGTAAGCAAACCAGATGATAGAACAATTAATTTGTAGTCCCATTAACATTCTCACTGTGTGGGAATTGGTGGTTTTATTCTGGAACAGATTGTCTGTATGCAAGTCTTCTGGGACAGTGGATCATTGAAAAGTTGGATAGTTTAATTTTTATGGAGTATGATCTTAGTTTTTTAAAAAAGACTAGCTAAAACCCTCTGTGTCCCACTTAATATTATCTGCAAAGCCAGACTGAACAAAAATACTGTTCTTGATAAGATATATATAGTCCTCCACGCCCTTAATTCTTTGTAATTTCCTTTCATTATTCCCACTGTTCAACTTCATGTTGTGGTTTTGGATAGATTCATGGGAAAAATAGCTCCCAAATAGTTACCTAGGGGTTAAAGCATAGACTGACCTGCTGTTTAGTATATAGATCTGCTCTGTTCTCCCAGTGATCTTGGACAACCTGGCTGATGTTTGTTTCAATTCCTCTTCTCTGAATCATAGTTAATGTGTCCCTGCCTCATCAGATTGTTTTGAGGATGAATTCATTAATGTTTGATGGCTTCTGATATTACAGTGATGCAAGGTGTAACAATTCTCTCATGCAATCCTGAAAATATTAAATAATGTTTGTACTCACGAAAGTTAGAAATGAGAAAGTACAGCAGCTAAACTGATTGATTTGTTTGCACCTCTGTCAAATGGTACACGTCCTTTCTCAGAGTCTGTAGGTGTTTCAATGGTAAAGCTAGCAAATTACCAGAGTAATTTGCACACCCAAATAATGAGGAGTTGCTTGTGTTTCTCTGTATGTGACTTTGGTTTGGATTGTGTTGCCCTGACCCCCTAATAAATGACAAGTTATATTGACTTTAGAAAGTATTCTTGATCAAATACGTGATAGTTATGTTTTGAGTTTAACAATAATCACTGTAGTCAATTGGGCTGCTTCTAATAATCCCCATAGCAACTACATTCATTAAAAACTGATTCATCCAGTTCTATGCCAAACAGTACATGTGGGCAGTGTACTATCTATTTGAAATGTCACATTCAGCTAAATGATGCATACTCTGCTGGCAGTGCTTTCTGTTGTGTCCCTTAAGAAGAAATGAGAGCTAGTTTTTATTTTCAGTATTATTTAAGAGAACTGGACTTCTAAGTACCATTGTTAGCATTCCTCCGTCTCTTTCTCCAGAATATTCAAACTAAACTAGGAAGGCTTGGTAACAAGTAATTTCTGTGGTTGTTTTTCTTTTTTCATTTATTTCATTCCTGCCTGCATGTGGAAAATGACACTATCAGTCTGACTGTGCCAGTACGTATGCTTTGTTTTGATTTAAATGGAATTTGATCCTATCTAGAGTTAAGAAAAAAATAAATAAAAAAGATCATAGTGTTTTAGATGTAATTAATCTGTATCTTTAGTTCTTTTGTCTGCTTTGTATTTTGGCTTAACAGTTGTGTGCCTCCTTGATAAATTTTAGGAGGAGGAGTAAAGAATGATGTCCAGGATAGGTGTTCTCTTTCTCCCACTTGGTTTTGTTCTGCTCTCTGAAATCTAACAGTTACTCATTTCACCTGAAAGGGTGAAATGCAGAACTGCATTGCAGCTGGAAGGGAAGAAAATGTCAGGAGTTGCCTCAGATGAACCTTTTCTATAAAGTCTTGGATGCTTCTTGCCTTTCACATGCATGCTTGAGGTCTGATATTTCTTAAGAACTGAGCACATGCATTTCCTGTTGACTACAGCCAGACTTTCTTCTTTCAAACTCTCACCCCTTTTAAATTCCTTTCTTCCTGAGCTACTTAGCTAGCTTTCAAAGCTTGCCTGAGGACACCAAAAACCTAACTTGAAGATTATGTTATAGACCCCTGTGGTGGAATAATGGTGGGAAAGTTAGCATCTCTGTATGCCTGGTAGAGTTGCAGTTTTCATTGACCTTCACATAGAGTGAATTTGCAATTAAGTTTATGCCTTAAGTTCAGTGCCAAGATAGAATTTTTGAAAGATTTATTGTAGAATGTGTTCTTTTGGGAGATGTGATTGCCTGACAGTCATATGTGTAGAGGTGTTTGCTTAAGGGTTTGAATGTGACTGATTTCCCTTAATCAGTCTTTTGTTCCACTGATCTTTGGGAACAACATATTTCACACCTAACTCTATTTATTTGTACGTATTTCACAGGAATTCCTTGGAGCCTGCCCTGGGAATGGACAGCCACCTCCATTTTTGGAGGAGAGTAGTGCCAATTGAAGAGGCCTTCAAGGCAAGTCGACAAGTGTGCTGATACTCTTAGAAGAGTAAAGGGAAGAGACAACAGCCATGCCTTTCGGGCTGAAACTACGACGGACCAGACGCTACAATGTCTTGAGCAAGAACTGCTTTGTGACACGGATCCGTCTGCTGGACAGCAATGTCATCGAGTGCACTCTCTCTGTGGAGAGCACAGGGCAGGAGTGCTTGGAAGCTGTTGCTCAGAGGCTGGAATTACGTGAGGTAAGAGTAACCAAGAAAGGCCATCTGTCACTTTATAACTTGACACATTTTTAGTAGACGTGAGCCAGCAGTGTGCACTTGCAGCCCAGAAGGCCAGCTGTATCCTGGGCTGCATCACAAGATGCAGAATGAGGGAAGGAATTGTACCCCTCTGCTTTGCCCTTGTGAGGCCCCATCTGGAGTACTGTGTCCAGGCGTGGGGGCCCCCAGCACAAAAAAGATGTGGAGTTGTTGGAACAGGTCTGGAGGAGGGCCATGAAGATGATCAGAGGGTTGGAGCACCTCTCCTATGAAGACAGGCTGAGGGAGCTGGGCTTGTTCAGCCTGGAAAAGAGAAGGCTCTGGGGAGACCTCATTGTGGCCTTCCAGTACTTGAGAAGAGCTTATATAAACCAACTTCTTGCACAGTCTGATAGTGATAGAACAAGGGGAAATGGTTTTAAAGTAAAAGAGGGGAGATTTAGGTTAGATATTAGGTGAAATTTTTTTACTCAGAGGGTGGTGAGACACTGGCACAGAGAAGCTGTGGATGTCCTATTCCTGGAGGTTCAAGGCCAGCTTGACTGGGGCCCAGGACAGCCCTCTGGTGGGTGGCAGCCCTACCTGTTGTAAGTGGGGCTGGAACTGGGTGATCTTTAAGGTCCTTCCAACCTAAGCTATTATGTCATTTAGTTCAGGCAGTCTTTGTTCATTTGAGTTGTGTTACTTTTAGAGCTGGCCAGGTGTGATTGACAGCTGGGGCTCAGACAAACATCTTCTGGTTGTGTGAAAACTGAAGATAAAGCAGCACCCAGAGTCCCAGAGTGCTGTGCTATTGCTCTTTCATTGTAGCTTTGGGAGCTCTTTGAAGTATGAGGACGAAGTTTCTTCTTTTCTTAGAAAATGATGGGTGTTACTTTTTGAATCAAGATGCTGATATGCTAAGTTGCAGTCATGTTTATCTGAGTGAAACCCTAATTTCACTGACATGGTGGGTTGAATTACATCAGTGAGAATGAGCCCTCTGGCTTTCAAATATATAACTTGATACAAATATATTCTTATTACTGACTTATTACAATAGGCAGCTATTGTTCTAGTAGGCTGAACTGCTAGTAAAATTTGAGGGTGGGTTTTTTCTTTCTTTTGTTAAACTGAAATACTTGGTATCTGAAACAACAAAAGGTTTCTTTCATTTGCAATACTTACAGAAAAGTTTAGAGACCCAGACTTATCTTATTAAAGACCAAAATCATTTATTTTCCAGCTCTTGCTGTAGAGTTTGTCTTTTAAGTGTCAAGCCCTTTGGAGAGAAAGCTCCCTCCAACGTGTGGCACAAATGAACTGTTTTATCTTAAATTCTGTGGACTCCTTATGTATCCTGCATGCTTACAGACTTTTGCAAACCACAGATTGAAAATCATTGCCTCAGAACTGCTTCATATTGTCTGACTGTTCTGCTGGATCTTGCAGTGACTTACATTTAGGTCCCTTTGTAATGGTGGCAACTGGAAGGTAGCATACAAATAGCTGATGCAGATGAGAGCTAAACAAACACTCATTTTGCAGATCAGCAATGATAAAGAGTGAGAGAAGAATCTCACTGTGTCTTTCTGTAGAATAGCAGAGGAATGTGCCAGCAGGAATAGGGCAGAGTCAGAAGATGGTGTGTTTTTTATAATTGTATTTTTAAACATATAGAAGCATCTCTACTACCCCAACCTTTTAGATATGAGGAGTTCCCAGTAATTGAAAATGATTTCTTTGTCTTTTTGGGGACACTTTGGAGTGTAGGTACAGAGGCTAGGTATTTCCTTTTCCTTCCAGTGCAGAGAGGAGTGAGAAGAATGAAGTGATTCTCTTGTATTCCTTGTGGTTTATCAAGTTGGCGCAGTGTGGGGCCTAAAGATTCTTTCTGTATAAATCCACCTGCCTTTGTGAACAATAGCTTTATCAGTGGGTTAGCATTCTTCTTCACAAAGCGTATTGTGATTTCAGAATATGTTTTGTTCCATTTTGGAATGAAGCCTGAAGTTTCAAAATTTTCCAGAAAAAAAGATCAGACAGTAGAGTAGCAAAGGAAGTTGTTTTGGGCAGTGTTCAGTTTCACGGGGGCTTTGTATTGCTTTGGTGTTTTCTTTCATTTTCAAAATTGTTTGTGTCATGCAAAAAGAAATGTCAGCACAAAGAGTTTGTGTATTAAGATGAAAAAATATTTTAACAACACAGGAGAGAATGCTTTGATGTTGTTGGAACGCTTTTCCCTTCTTTCATCACCCCCTCCACTTTTTTTTCTAAACAAAGTTTTGGCAGTATTGAACCAATTTTGTAAAGTTCAGATTTCAACAGTACAGCATATTTTAACTGAAGTATTCTTGAGTCTCTTTTCTATTTTTTGCCCTTCTGATTGATTCTAGTAGCATCCACTGCTGCTTTAGGAGAAAAGTTTAGGAGAAAAGAGAATTACTTGCATCTTCAAACCCTTAGGTGTGCCGTCATCCTCTTTGCTCCTCATGTAAGAAATCTTTGGAACTAGCAAGCTCTGAGATGCTTGTTAATGTGTGCTGACCTTTCTGGCCTTAAATTCAATTCTTATTTGGACCCTCTAGTCTTCATGATATGGCTTACAGAGGAAAGAAGGCTAATGTAATAATTTTGTGACAGTCCTGTTCCCTCTTTAGAGTTTTCATAATTTTCCAGTCACCGACCAATCAAAATTCACAGAAAGGTCAACGATATTTTGACAAAGCTTAATTTATAAGATCTCCACAAGTTGATAGCTGAGTACAATGAGGAGACCACACTAAGTGTATTGGTTGAGGAAGAAAAGCAGTTTTGCAAGAATCCATGTTGGAGAGAGGCTTCATGAATTCTCCAAAATGAAGCAAAAGACTTCTGTGATGTACAAGTAAAGAAAAACCAAACTTCATTAAATCCCATGTGCACAGAAAAGCTAACATCCTGTTTCAAGTCTCCTCTGTGCAGTCCCAGGTGAAAATGTCTGTTCTTTTAAAAATAAAGTACAACTTTTATTCAATGCCTTCATTTGTTCTTATCTTTAAATAGATCCCAGGTGTACCCCAACATTTACTGCAGTGCTAGGAATATATACATTTTTCTCTTGAGCTGTTTTTTAGAAACAAACAAACAAACAAACCTGTTTGAAGCTTCTGCCAAAAAGCAAAACTGTTTGAGATAACTCTATATATTGTGGCAAAGAACTGTCAATCATTACACCACGCACAACTGAAAAACAGTATCTAATGGATTATGAAAAACAGTATCTAATGGATTATGCATATTTCTGTTTGATCTCTGGGGAATGCAGCTCACTCCCTGACTGAGTCAGGGTTCAGGAATAGGTCAGTAGAAAGTGTAGCCATGTAACTAGTGTAAAATTTGTTTTTATCCCTTTCAGCGAAGTTCTTGACAAAGCATCAGTCTATGTAGCTGAACAGTTACCAGTTCCAATGAACTGAGCTCATAAGGTTAACATTATGTAAAAATGAATAAGAAGACTGGGGAGGAAGGGCAAAGAGGAGGAGGATGAAGTCAGAAGCATCCTCTTATAATTTTGCATGGATCTGCACAGATTATAAAAAGTTTTTTTCAGTACAGTAGCATTTTCCCTTCAAGTGAGACTGAGTGAACTTACTTGAAATAGCAAACTAATCTGTACAACTCTGTTGTGAGATTTCATGTCTGTTTCTTCCTGATGTTCTCTTTATTAACTTTAAAAAATAAGTTTACAGATCTTAGGATGTTTTGGTAGTAATTTGTATTGTTTTGTGGAGGTTTTATTTTGAGGGGAAGGCAAAGGGTGTTGGGCAAGGTCCTTTCTAACCAAACTTACTTGTTGAAGTTCAACTCCATAGTGGTACCTCCAGCACTGCGGCGTTCCAAAACTCAGCCAAAGAAAGAGTGGTGAGCTGCTCCACAGGGGTGGCAATTTTCTGCTTTTCTTTTTCTTTCTTTTTTTTTCCTAGAAGATGCTCCTTTCTTGTTGAATACAACTGGAGACTCCTGCTCAACTTCTGATTTGTCTTCACAGTTGACTTGGTTGGACTTTTCTCTCCAACTGTGCTAGGGCTGAGTTCAGGCAGTGCTTAAATCAGAGACCTTCTAGGAACAGCTGGCTAAGTGAGAGCCCCAGGACTGCAGAGCTTAATGCTTTCACCCGGAGGAGCTGGAACTCTGCCTCTTCCCTGAGGATAAATATTTAGTTGGCCACTTAACCAGATGCTTTAATAAACACTGAGCCTGTCTCACTGGATTCTTGTGAGTGAGATTTGCTGGTTTAGTGACTGCAAGTAGTCTGGTGGTGTTGACAATTCTGCTGGTTTTGCCTGACAAAAAGACAAGCGTAGCTCTGGACTTAGGACTATGGCTAAGTCCAAGTATAAAATGACCCAGCAGGAAAAACATCTCCTTTTTTTTTTTTTTTTTCTTTTTTTTTTAGAGAAACTATTTGCACAGCTTTTGTGTCCAGTTTTTTGTATTACCGTATCACCTTTTCACGTAGTGCACTTGGGATTCAAGGTTCTTGTCTTCACATCGCAGCATCTGTGTGGGTACCTTGTACCACTGATGAAGTGGTGCCTGATAGGCAAGGATAATGCCCAAGCCTTGAAAAAAAACTCTTGCAAACTCTTTTCATACTTTTCATTCATTTCTGGATTAGATAGACCCAAAGCACCGGCAACTGGAGCTCTTTGTCCATAAGCTGAATGTGTATGCATATCTTTAGTGTTACAAAAAGTACATCTTTGCCCATCTGCCAACCCTGACTAGAAGATGTATGTTTTTTTAGGAGTGAAGGCATCATTTATTTTTCATGCTACTTTGCTGATCTTACTTGCTAGAGCAACCTGTGTTAATCTGGGGCCTGCCACGAGTAGGTGTAGACATTTTTTTTCCATGAAAACTGGAAAGCCAATGGTTTACTTTTCACAGATGGACAAGTAGACCAGCTTTTGCAATTTGCCAGCTGCTTATAGAGGAAAAGGTTTTTTGGTTTTTTTTTTAATCATCCTGCCATCTAACCTGTTATTTGTCTGTGGGCTAGAGTGTATGGCAGCACCTGACTCAGATTTGGTAAGGCCTTCTGTACTATCCGTTGACAGGTCATAGCATGCTGAACTTGGAGGTTCAGCCATTTCAAGTCCTGTGTTCCTTTGTTCCTGATCAGAATTACTGATGTTCCTTGGGCTAGCAGCTCTTCAGGCATTTGTGGTAGTGGTTATGGAAGTCCTTCTGCACAGAGAGTTGTTAGAAAATTCTAACATTTTCAAGAAGTGAAATTCCTGGCTACTGGAAGCTAATACTCAGATAACTGTGTTGGTCTTCTCTTCCAAGGGCATGCATTTGTGACTCAATCTCCGTTCTGCAGTTCTTGTGTTTTGTCTGCAATTGCTTGATCCTTTCCAGGCTGCTTTCCAGGAAAAATGGTCATCTTTTGGCACTGTGAAATGCATGCTTCCCAAAGGGTGGTCTGCTGTATCTGCTCTACTCCAGAAGCTTAGAAGTAGCATTCTCCTCATATTGCTTAGAAGTGATTCAGATTGTATTATTTTTCCTTTTTTTCTTTCCTGGATTTGGTACTTGAAGAGACTTCTACTGTAACAAAACTAAATTTTTGTTGCTCATTGCCCAACTGTTCAATAGGCAATGTGCTCATTCAAGCTGTTTAATTCTAATACCTTCAATCCCTTGAATAATTATTTAAGACTTCAGGCTGCAAGTCATCTTAGTTGCTAGTTTACTTTAATCTAATTCCTATCACACTGAGCTGGTCAAAAAAGAACTTAATTCAGTGATGACTCTGGAGAGAGAATAGGCATCTATCAGTTAGTTGGTTAGTGAATTTTTGTTTTAAGGTTACCCTATGGAAGATGCTGACTTGTTTGGATTTTTTTTTGTCTCTTGGACTGACTGACTGAAGGAAATACTCACTGATTTTCTTCAAAAGGAACCAGTTTGCTATGCTGTACCCAGGCTACTGTTAAAAAGAAAGAACTAGGCAGTGTACAAGGCGTACTGCAGATTTGACAGACTTAACTGAGGAATCAAGTTGAATTAGTTACCTTAGCTAAATGCTAATCTGGACAATCTGGGGAATTGTATGAATGATATGGATATGAACTATGTGCACAATGAGACCCTAAAGTAAATACACCTATACTAGCGTTCAGCATTTTTGCATATGATTTTCTTGCATGTTAATCAACTGCAAAAAGATTAGAGCAATGTTGCTTATGCTGCTTTATTGTAATTTCTAAGTATTTTAAAGTTTTAGTATTGCATTAGTTGTGTGTGTCTTGGATGCTAAGTCATGGTAGATGCAGTGTTTTTTAGAGAGGTGTCCTTTCTGCTTCTGAAGTGAAACAGACTTGTAATGACTGCTTTTGCAAAATGTCACGTTGCAATTTGTCTCTATTTTTGACAACAGATTTTTGAAAATGAGAGTATCTGGAAAATTTGGTTGGAGAAATCTTGATGGTTGATTTCTAGGCCAAACTTTTGGAATGTATTAAAAGTAATTTCAAATGAACACTTTATAAAACAGGAAATGAGATTTTTTTTTCTTACCCTTTCTCCAGTATTTTTATTTAAGAGGTGATGCTGTGTATAAAAGTGGCTGTCTGTGGAAGGACTGTTGTCCAGTTAAGCTGTGACAACAAAATAAGTATTTTATTTCATTTAGGGTTAATCTAAACTAATGGAATGGATGGCTTATTTCCTTCAATAAACACAAATGCTTTTTTATTCCTTCTGATCTGTAGTCATAGTACTAAGTGTTAATTGTAACATGCATTTATGGACAGTACTGGCACAGTGCGTAGTCGTTTAGGGGCTTTTTGATAGAACCTTTCATGACGAATCAGACATGCCTTCAGCTTCTTACTACCAGTTTACAGGATTTAAAGCTCTATTTCTGAACACTGCTTCTTGTCAATTACTCTCCACCAGGAACAATTCTTTGTGCCTTTTATGGGACGCATGACAACGATTGAGACTGACGTAGTACATGAAATAGCTGAAGCTTTAAACATGGTTATTTTTCAAGAGCCTAGAGGAAACAACTTGTCTTATGCAGTACTTACTTGCACATCATAAAACTTTGTGAATGATTTTTATTTTAGAAAGCAAATATTATGTATAGTGTATCAGGAAAATGGTTCTGGCGTTGGTAAATACATGTTGGCAAATGTGTATAGGTCTCTCTCCAGTATCTTTATTGAAAAGGTGGTACTGTGTACAAAATATTGTGACTGCCTGCGGAAGGATTGTCCAGTTAAGTTAAGCTGTAACAACAAAATAAGCATTTCATTTGTTTTAGGGTTAATCTAAACTAATGGAAGCTATTTGAAAGTTTACATTGAATAGGAAGAGTTGGAAAGGTTGCCTTGTCCTTCTGTTTGCAATGAGTGTGATCTCATGAAGCCTCTGCACTTTGATTAAGACTTAATGTTTGCTGTCTGTTCACAAGGTACAGTTGTAAGCATGTCAAATAATAAAATTGAACCAGACATTTTCTGTAAATCAATTAGTTACCTATGCCATAATCTCAGACAGAACCCCTTAGTGTATTTGGAGAGATAAGAGGGTTGATAGTACTGCATGAAGTACATTATACTGCAGTGTTAATTTGTCTTCAAGGCAGCTCTAAAAATCACAAAATGACAGTAAAACAACAACAACAAAACACCTCTTGTTTTTTATATATGGAAATGGAAGATTTGACACAGTGCCATCTGTTCTTGTTTGCATTGGTGTCATTGGTTATTGTGTGTGGTCTAGCTGAAAAGGATAAACTGACACTGTTTTGTTTCTTTATCTAGACACACTACTTTGGTCTTTGGTTTCTCAGCAAGAGCCAGCAAGCCCGCTGGGTTGAACTGGAAAAGCCTCTGAAGAAGCAGCTGGACAAATTTGCCAATGAGCCTTTGCTTTTCTTCGGGGTGATGTTCTATGTGCCCAGTGTTTCCAGACTGCAACAGGAGGTAACAAGGTATGTGAATTCCCTCTGTTCACACTTCTGTGTGATAGCTGTGAGGGAATGGACAGTTACTTTGTTTCTGACATTCAGCATTCACTCAGGAATCACCTGGTTCTTTCCTTTCCTGCCTGCTGCCCAAAAGGGGAAAGGCAAGATAAATCATCACTAAGTTATATCTATTTGAGGAAAAAAAGATTGCAATATTGGTGAATGATTGATTATACATGGCCAACTGCAGAAACAAAAGGAATGATAAATACATATTTAAAAATCTGAAATAAATTTTGAAAGAGGCTACCATGACAATACTCCTTTAACCTTCTACTGATTAGAGCAAAGCTATATACAGATGACTTTTACATACAGTTTCAGTTTATTATTCTTACATCTGTGTTTTGCTGAAAGTGAACTTTGGTTTCTTTCTGGATTTTGCCCATCCCATTCCTGATCTTTCTCCTTATAGTTCACAAAAGGATTAAAATAGTTAAAGGGTATTAGTCCTTTAATTATGATCAGGGTGCACCTTTGCAAACAACTTCTGTGGGAATTACTCTCTTACTCAGAGCCCTGTGCTGCATTTATAACAATGCAGCTTTTTTAAGGGGCTGCCCTTGTAAACCACATCACTGTTGTTTGTGCACATCTGTGTTGTATTAAAAAAAAAGAAATAAAAAAAAAAAAAAATAGCCCACCTCACCCAAAAAGGGATGGGCTTGTTTTCTTTTTAGTCAAAATTATTTAATTTATCTGGTTTAGAGCGTGGTTGCATCAGCACAGCTGTTGTAAGGTCAAGATTGGAATAAGTAGATGAGAGGTACAGGCTGGCAGAAGCTTTCTGTGCTAGCCTTGATACTGCAAATGTGAAATTCACCATATGGTCATAGTATCTAAAAGTTGTGTAAGAGTAGTTGAGAAACAGTAGATTAATTCTAGGTGTGCAAGATGTGAAGTGTTCTGAGGATTTGCATATGGTATATTTTAAAGGATCTTAAGACTGAACGTGGGAACTAATTTGGGTAGGATGCAAAAGATTTGATTTTTTTAAATGACAGCTGTCAAGCAGTGTCATGACTGTTTATGCAGAATTCTTGTCAAACAGGGAGTTGAAAGCCTAAAGAAAAAAAATCTTACTTCCTTGTGAATAGACTTGAAACTAAACACTGACACTTGTCTCTATTTGTGTATTCCTGTCTTGTGTCTTTGGAAGAAGGAAGCCTCAGAATATTTCCTTCAGAATTAATTAATGTGCAGTCAGAATGTCTGATTTTTTTTTTCTTTCTGTTGCTCGTGTTTGTTGGCCTAATCCTAGCTTAATTGTGTGCATGAAAGAACTGTAGGTAGGTACTTGGATGCTATTGCCTATTTAAGATGCAGCCTGCAGCGTTGATTGCTCATTCTTATCTCACCTGTGGAGGTCTATTTGCTCATTTTGCCCAGGTTGGTAATAACAAAGCATTTCAATGACAACTGAACCTCGCAGAACTCTCAATTTGAGCAGCTGCTGATTTTGTTTTCCTTCTGATGTGATTGATAACGTATGATGTAGAAACCCAAGTGTCTCACATTATTATTATATTTTTTTTAATCTGTACATCAAAACTAGCAGATTAGTAATGGATCTCAGAAGCAGAATAGCCTGTAAGATCAGGTTTTTTTTTGTCTTCAGAAGCAGAATCTCTTCTGTGAGGGTGATGTAAAGGCGGGAAACCTTCAACTGTGCAATTCTAGTTAGATTCAGTAAATTTTAGGTTCGAAGCATTTAGTGGTGAATACATGGAGAACTCCTTTGAAACAAATGCCAGAAGAAGGCTTAGTCTGAAGTCTGATTAGATGGACAAATAGGGATGCTTTTTAAGTTTGTTTGTTTGTTTGTTTTTTAATTTGATTGTACTTGGTAAACTGATTAAACGCTTGTTTTGAAATTGGGCATATATGCTTTTGGGATTAGACTTGATTGTGACTGGTTGACTGAGATGGTTTACTTCAGTTGTGATTTGTAGCTTTATAGACTATGGCTTGATAGCTGGTTATGAGAGATTTGTCCCAGGTTGAATATTCTGCCAGGGACCTTGTGCAGTTGTTGAATAGAGAGGAAATGATCCAAGGCTTTTAGGTTTTGCCAAGAGGAGCTCTGCTTGTTCAGATCCTTTCACAGTGGTCAGGAGCTTTTTGTAGTTTTGCTGATAACTTGCTATATATCACAAGCCAAATGTGGATGCAGAAATGAAGGTAACACTGCTCTGACCGCTGTGTCCCCCAGTGGTAGAGATGCAGTGAACACCTGGCCATATGTGACATGCTGGGAGAGGAATTTACTAGTAATCTAATAAGTAGTCAGTACTGTCCTTCTGAAATACAGTGTGAGAATGTCAGCTGACATGTTGAAGCAAAACACAAGTAGCAGTGTTAACCACAGAGTGGCTGAGTTTGGAAGAAATCTCTTGAGCTCATCCTGCCCAACCCATGTGCTCAGATCTGGGTCAGCTGGAGGACATTGCTTAGGGCCGGACTCCATTGAATTTTGAGTAACTTTGTGGAAGGAGACCTCACAAATTATCTCAGGAAAACCTGTTCCAATTTTCAATCACTCTCACAATAAAAGAGTGTGGATTTTTTGTCATTTATTTATTTATTTATTTATTTATTTATTTATTTATTTATTTATTTATTTATGTTTAGATGGAATTGTTTGGATCTTAGTTTGTGCCCAGGTGATTTCATTGTTTCAAAAGTGTGGATAGGTATGGAGTGAGAGTGGGTGAATATTCCCCAGGTTGCCTGTTGAGGACTTTCAGAGCTTTCAGCGACTTTCAGAGACTTTCAGAGAGGACCATCACATAACCACAAGCACAGCCACGGCTCAGTGTGGGATGCCTTATGTTAGACCATAAGAGATATTTGTGATGTGAGAGAATAGGGCTTATGGGATCCTTGGGAAGGAAAGAGAAAACACGAGTCTGCCAGTCATCCTCCAAGACCTATGAGAAAAGATGAGGCAAAGAGTACTCAGAGGGACACAGTTCATTTTAGTAGATCAGATCTGACTCAATGGTGTGCTTATAAATGTGACACATGCTTAAAGATATATACTAGTTGTGTGGGATTTTTTTTTTTTTTTTTTTTTTTGAAACAACCACCTGTTTCTTCTTTCTTTCTGGTAAAAATAATTAAATAAAGATTGTTGCTGCGCATTCTTCTTAGTGTTATTGCACTCTTGGTGTTTTGCATTCTCCTTAACAGAGCTTTTTGCAGCCCCTCCTCCTCCTTTTTTCCTACTCTCTCTGCTCTTTCTGTTTTGTCTTGTGTTGAGACTCTTGCTTGTACATAACTTCTGATCTTAGTACTGTCTCTTCTGAGAACCCAGTTACTCCAGCCAGCATCTCTTCTGTCTTTAGTCCCAGAATCTCACATGCACCCAGTCCCAGAGACATCTTCCAATGGGAATTATGAATTATATCCTCATGATCATTTCCTAAGGTATCAGTAAAAGTTTGGCCATTTTGTAATTACTATAATGTGAAAAAATATAGATTTTTTTTTTTTTTTTTAAGCAGGTAAGATGAATTTAAAAAGCTCTTCAGTCTTGGTGGAAGCTACAGCAGATGCTATTTGAGTGTAAGGGAGCTGGCACATTTAGCAAAAGGAATTTTTCATAGAAAGCTCTATGGGCTACTTAGATAACCTCTTTTTAGTCATCCAGCTATTCTCGGAGTGAGTAGCCATTGCAGGTGGAGATGCTGCACATGCTTTTGGCATATTTAAGACACCTGGGATTTGCATACTATCTGATATAAAGCAGACTTTGTGATGCCTTGTAGAGTAGATATTTGCATAGATTAGAAATATAAATCTGCCTTTTATTTTCTGCTAGCTCCTCAGAGGGGAGGCATCCTTTCAACCATTTTTTTTTTTGAAGTCTTTGTACAGTGTCTAGAGTAAACAAACACGCTCTTGTTCCAAAAACAGAGAACCCACACACTCTTATGTCTTTCTGAAAATGTGGGTGCAGTGCTGCTTTCTGTATCAGTATCAGACGATCCATGTCCAGTTATGGTGGGTTATTTTTTTTTCCTTCCATTTCCAAGGGAAAACTGAAATTGCATTTTAATTCTCACAGTATCTCTTTCTTCATACGTGATACTGCTTGTGCCTCCTGTGAACGAATGGATGTGTGCTATGGTCTGTGTGTTTTTCTTTTTTGGAAGAAGCTTCCAGTCACATAGCTAGTAATGTCTGCGCAAATGAGGTTTGCACTGCTGCAGATTGGAGTATGCTGCTGCAAAAAGGAAGCAGTGACGTGGTTGAGTAGGATATCCGTGGTACTGTGTGTGATAATGGGGTTTGATCTGTCTGTGTAGGAAGAGAATCCTGCAGAATGTATGCTGTGCTGCATTGGGTGCTTGCCCTGACTTCAGCTCTGGGCTCTGCGTTGTTCCCAAAGAGCTTGCTGCACAGCTTTTCAGTGAAAGAAAGCCCTGAATATTTGGAAGGAGATGCCTGCACCTGCATAGAAATGTTTGCAGGTGGAGAATTGGAGTCAGTAGCTGCCAGGCCTGTTTTTTGGAGGGTCTGTGGAAAAATCAGCCTTAAATTTATCCTCCTTTAACTAAATAAACGTCTATTTTGTTTTGTTTTATCATCTTAGCTCGCTCTTCACCATTTCTAGCTGTTTGGTTTTTTTTCTCGTGTTTATCTTTTAAGGAAATATTTTTTCACAGTCCCCCACCTTTATCTTTCTGCAACTGCTGGATGATGACTTTGAAAAGAAGTATTTTCTAAGACAGATATAGCTACAGATCTTTATGGCTGTGTGAGTTTTTACATCACTGCAGGATGAAACAGAGAAAAAATATGTGATTTGTGACCACTTTTTGTTTACAGGGGAAAAGGGTGCTGGCAAATCCATTTTTATTTTTTTAATTGAACTCTGGACTTCTTTTTCTTCCTTTCCTCTTCAGATTTCACCCTGCCTCTGTTCAAAAAAATCCTCAAACGTCTCACCTACTTGAGCTTGTATTTATGTGACTTTTTTTGAACAAACAAAAGCTGCACATCTTCATATATTGCTAGCTTTTAATACAAGTGCAGTCAGCTGGGTTTTTGCATCGATTACTGCTATATTTAAATGGTGCTTTTAATTGCTGGTTAAGGTTGGATAACACATCCTTGTGTGCCCGTCTGGTTTTGTGGCAAGCTCGGTGATGTGGAACTCTTTTGACTGCTAGGGTTATAAAGTATATTAAACTGCTTTTCTTTCCATGCTTGGTCACACTTCTAGCTTGTGGCAGTCTGAGACGTCTCTCCGTGTACCTCCCTGTTCACAGTAGTTGATTTAGCTGTGGTGACTCCATTGTCTGAAGTAAGTATTTTTGTATATCACCATGCGCCAGAAAAAAACAGCACAACGTGTACCATACAGTTTGTTTGGACAGCCCTGACTTTGCTTTCCTGAATTGATCAGCTGGGATGGGTTTTGGCCCATTTGTTCATACACCTCTGGTAAACCCTTAGGATTTTTTAATGGCAGTTGTTCTTAAAGATTCAGCAACAATTAAAATATATATAGAGAGAGAGAGAGAGAAAGAGTAATATCGTACAGGACGGCAGTACAGAGGTGTGTGATTAAGTTGGATGGATAGGCAAATGGGTGAGAAGTGGGAGTGTGGACTACTTAAGAACAAAGGCCAGAGAAATGGTCTCTTGCACTTGGAGAGTTAAATCTGAGTTTAACAATTCAGTATTAATGCTGTAATTACTTTTAAAGTTTGGTTTTCAAACAGAGGAAGCCATACTGCTTTGCCCAAATTTTTCTCTTCCAAAAAAATGCTTGTTGCTTCAAGTTTACAGTGCACTTTATCCAGTTATGGCTTAAGAGTATGCTTGCTCAGTTAAGAAGACAGTGTCCAGGAGCAGGCTGTGTAGCTTCCAGAGAAGTAAATGCAAGCAATTTCCATCGCCCTCTTTTCTAGGAAATGTCCTAATTCCTGTGCAGGTGCTGATCAGCTGTGCCATGCTTATGGGGCAGTTCTGGTCACATCACATGGGACACGACACACAGCCCTTACTTGGCACAATAAAGTGCTCTGTGGCCTGCCCAGTGAGAAAGAGGAAGCACCTCCTCGCCAAGAAGGCTGTGCACTTCAACACAGTGAACAACATATGATACTAATGATCGGAAACGTTTTGTGTTTTTACCATAGCATAAGCCAGTATAAGTTTCTTCTAATAGCATTTCCAGCTCTACCATTTTGTATGCTGACCGTGTACACATGTATTCGTGTTTTAGAGCTATCAATGGAATGTAACTTTGAATTATCTTAACGAATTAAGACGATAATCACCATACACAGTAGTATGGTATACTGTGGTATAAGAAGGACCTAAAACTATTAGAGAACATCCAAAAGAGGGCTGTGAGGATAATGAAGGGCATAGAGGGCGAGACATGAAGGTTGGCTGAAATCCTTTGTTTAGTTCAGCGCAGAGCAGAGGAGCTGAGGGGAGGCCTGATGGCGGCTGCAGCTCCTCACAGGGAGCGGAGGGCAGCGCTGAGCTCTGCTCTGTGTGACAGCGACAGGGCCCGAGGGAACGGCATGGAGCTGTGTCAGGGGAGGGGGAGTGAGGGCTGGGGACAGGTACTGCACCAGAGAGTAGTGGGCATGGAACGGACTGCCCAGGGCAGTGAACACGGCCCCGAGCTACAGCAGTTCAAGAAGTATTTGGACAGCACTCTCAGACATCGAGTTTGAATGTTGGATGGTGCTGTGTGGAGGCTTGGAGATGAACTTGACAATCCTTGTGGCTCCCTTCCAACTCGGGGTATTCTGTTTGTGTTGACAGCAGCCCTCATCCATCTCAGTTTCTGGTTGGAGAGCTCATGCAGCCAGATGTGCTGCTTTTCAACTGCTTGCAGGCTGGATGAGTCGTAAGAGCCCTGGTTGGCCACCCAGGCTTAGACAGTCTGGAACATTTCCATTTTGGTGCTCCTTTGATGGTTTTATTGTTTTAATTATTGGACTTTTTAAATATTAGTGGCTATTGCAGCATAAAAAAACACGCATTAGGCTTGTAGTAAACTTTGTAAACAACCTGATACTTAATAAGTCTTAATTATGTTTTTGGAGGACTACAACAACAAATAATGTGCAGTGCTTGCTTGGTCTCTTCTTGCATTCATATCGTTATGTGTTGTTTTGCTTTTCGGTAGTATTCTTGTTTGAGGAGATTTGGGGTTTTTCTTTTGGCTTTATATTTTAGTGAATGTCTAACATAAAAAAAAAATAAGAACTCCTTCAAGATTCAACATTAATTCCCTGTTTATAAAATAATTTGCTGAGGAGGGCAAACCCTTCTCCCTGCTGACTTTCTTCAGTGAATGGAGAGCTTGTTCTCCGTGTGTTGATTATTGAAAGCTGAGCTCTTTGTGCCAGATATTTTAAGAAGCTGTTGATGCTTAGATCTAATCTATTACATTATATGGTGCTTTTAGACCAGAAAGTGAATGTGTTTTCACGTCTGTGGTTGTGCAGTACATATGTAGCAATTCTAAAAAAGCATTGCATAACTATAAATACAGTTTTGGATACTTCAGCTTGCATTTTTGCTTTAGTGTGTTTTGAAGGCAGTGACTGTGATGGTTAGAAATGTTGTAACAGGAATATCTTGGCATTAGACAGTATCACATTTTCATCTGATCATGAGGAAATAATACTTATTTTATGTTCTTGGGCTTAGTCACGTATTCTTACGTCTCTCTCCCCTGATGGAAACTGTATTAAATTTCGGTAGATCTGACACTGTTAAAGTACTCTAGCTATTTATTGAGCCATTTAAATGACAGCAAATTATGTTTGAGTTTCTAATTCTTAAATGACAGCATTTACAGATTGCTGGAGCTTCCTCATTGGTCTAGTGTAGACCAGCTTGAATTCACCCATGCCAATTGGGGTGGTGGAAGTATTCACATAGCTTGCACTGAATGCTGAGCAGCTCTTGCTGAAGAATGAGGAATGTGAATAGCTTTTACCATAGTTGGGAACCAGAAGTTATTTAGAGTTTAGGAAAAAATTCTGCACTTACATAGAATGATGTATAATTTTATTGTCAATACTTGTGATTTTTGATTTTGTTTGGATTTTTCCTTAAAATTTACAGCTCTTGAAATTATGTTAGTGTATATGAATTTCATTTAGGAATTCCTTTACATGTTCAAAACGAAACTCAAACCAGTTCTGTAATGCAGCAAGGAAATGAAGACAAGAGACGTGTGACTCCAAGTATTCTAGAGCTTTCAATAAACAAAAGAAAAGCATATCTAGATGTGTCGTTTTTAAATGATGACATGCCTTTGAGGGGATTCATTCACAATCCCTG
The DNA here is from genome assembly GCA_037305975.1 of Chrysolophus pictus. NCBI lineage: Eukaryota > Metazoa > Chordata > Aves > Galliformes > Phasianidae > Chrysolophus > Chrysolophus pictus. The sequence goes on along the minus strand of CM074578.1, from coordinate 89,938,568 downwards.
AAACTTGACAGAACTTCATTTGTAAATTCTCTTTTACTTAAATTTGTGCTCTTCTTCTTGGCTTGAATTGTTATCTTTCTTGGCCTTTGGCTTTTTCCTGGTAGATCTTCCAGTGTCATACACACACATAAAAAATTCATAGTTGTATTGTTAACAGCGTACCTATTTTATGTGTATGCTTGTGGAAAACCACTTGAAAGTCTGCTTATAAGATCTGAATGTGTCTGCTGTTCTCATTTTGTGCTCATAGCAGGCTATTTCAAACACTGCTAAAATGTGATTTTTACATCTTGCTGTAATCTACAGTAAGAAACCTCAGGAAAACTGCAACTAATTTTCTTTTTGAAATGAAGTTAGAAATTGAATCTTGCTTTCTTTGAGCCTTATGGATAGTAACCTTCTACTTACATAACTGGGGGATTTGAGAAGTTGAGTTTAGCAAGGCGGCCAAGCTGGATTTACTCACACATGAAGCACTTGACAAACAAACTCCAGCTAGGTATTAGCTCTCAAGAGCTATGTCAGATTTAAGATCTAGAGGTATTGGACAAACAAAAAGCAAATTTTATCATAGTTTCATTTCTAAACAGAAATAATATTCCACAGACTTGAAATTCAAATCTAATGTTTTCTAATAGACAAAAGCACACCACCATCTCCATGATGGATGTGGGATTCATTCTGTCTGAAGCAAAGGCCAAGAAGTTTCTGTAAAATTTAGTGAAAAAGCTTCTGCTGTAGTTGTTGTTGGAATGACTCTTAACAGGGTGATTTTGATGTGTTTTGTTCCCTGAGGTTGTCTTTCTCACATTCATTAAAACAGATAGATACAACTATAAAAGCAAGTGGGGTTGGGGGGGGGGTTATTTCCTGTAATACAGAATTGCTCCTTTAGGCTTTTACTTTTTGCGTTGTAGGAAGAGGAAAAGTAATTTGAAGTAATCTGTCACTGAATTTGAGTGAGACTTTCTCAGCACACATATATGGAGTTTTAAAACATTTTTAAAGCTAGAGTTTCTTTTTTAGAAACCTTTTTTTCTCCTTGTTTCGTTTACCACTGTCATCAGGAAAAGCACTGAGAAGAAATAACAATGGTTGATATGATTTTCTTATATCTTAAGAAATAAAATAGCAACAAAGGCAGGATACATGTTATTCCTTGGCTTTGCTATGCAGCAGTTATGAGAGTTAAAGATGTCTGTGGACAGTGTTGTTTTCAAATGGAAAGGCTTCAGGAAAACACACAGCATTTCAGGTCCTGTTATATTGTCTTTTCAGTGTTTTCATTCTCAAACTACATCCAGGGGCTTGATTCTGAGTTGCTAGGTGTTTTTAGTCATGTCTGCCATTGGTATTGGCTGCAGCAAGCATATTTAGGGCCTGGAAGCAATAGGCAAGAGGATGCAGTTCAGTGTTGTGGGTGTGTCGTTATGTTACATCAATGTAAATGTCTTATATGCAGGCATTCATCTGAACTGGCATTTAGCACAAGACAGAGGACGTGGTTTGTCGTAGTAATAAATGTAAGAATTAATTGGCTAGTCAAAAAATAGTATATATTTTAATACACTTTTATGAAAGTAAACAAGCTGATGGAATTCTAGAATCAAACGAGTGACATGCTGGTACTAGAACTGTTTCCTTTTGCTTCCTTAATGGTGGGGAAGAAAGAGAAAATGAAATTCTTATTGCTCATAAAGTAGAAAGAACATTTGCATGAAACGAAACAGCTTTAAAATAAAGGCCAAATGATACATGGTTACTTATTAGAAAGGACAGCTTATCATCCATTTCACTTGTGATTGCTCTACCAAGGCCCTGCCCAACTTTTCTGAGCCTAGTTCTGATCTCTGCATTAATGACATACGCATAATATCATCTCCCAGAAAAGAATGGCTCGTTTTTAACCAATTTGTCATAGCTGGACAGAAGAAGGGAATGTGTTAGTTCACCAAATAGCTGTTTTTAATTTCTCAGTTGCAGCTTACAGTAAGAATCTTCAGAGTTATACTGAGAATGGCTGGGATATCTACTATAATGGAGCAATTTTACTTCTCCCTCTTTAAGAAAAAGAAAAGTAAGAGGGATTCTGTTTAATCCTTTGTTTTATAAGTGATTGGATAGGAGAAGTGGAAAAATGGAAAACACTTGTCATCCCCAGATACTTGAGTCAGGGATGTGCCCATAAGCCTTTATGTATGTCCTGAAATAAAGATGAAAGGAAACATCCTCTTCTAATCCATGAACTGTGCAGTTCACTGTCTTTGTCATTTAAACTAGTGGAAAGTGTGTGACTGCCTTTTTCCCCCTTAAGGTGTAGTAGCAATGCATATCATTGTGAAATGGGTCTGTCCATTCATTAAGTAGCACAGTACACACAGCGCATATCATAGTGTACCTTAGATGCTGCTTTTGACTTGTCTACCAGGGTAGCTTAAGGCGCTAGTTTAGACAGATGAACAAGTTACCTAGACTGGGGCTAATATCCCTATTTTATCTTTCTACATGCTGCGGTAGCAGTGAGTAGTCCTCTCTTTAGTGAAGTGCAGATTGCTGGAGGATGTTGCTGGGGTCTCTGTGACCCAGACTGGTCCTTTTGTAGTTATGCATCTGCTCTTGATGAGCCTCAGGAGTAAAGGTTGCTCCAGATTTCCTGTGTAATCAGTGGGAAGAAAAGGGCATTTCCAGAACATGATTCAGGATTCTTCTGTTATGGATCGCTTTCCTCAGGTGATTCATCCTTTCTCTGCTGCTTCTGTCAAAAAGGGAACTGCAGCTCACTGGTCTTCTGTTAAGGAGCCTCAGGTAGATGTATGAAATTTGGCTACAGCGTCAGAAAGAATCATTTGGGCCTGCAACCTCGAGTAAACAGACCTTTGTTTTCGATTGGGATTTTTTTTTTTTTTTTAATTCAAGACTTCTGTAGACATTGGAAATCTTGGTTACAGTAGTGTTGCGAGTCTTCAGTCAAATTTATTGAATTTTGATGGCCATCCTACAGGCTGGAGCAAACGTTATGTTCCTTCACTATTGCTAAGATGCAGTGTGTTTGAAATACACCCTTTTTCAGGGAGCTGAATAGCTTTAATATTTTTTTCCCTTACTGGCAGAGTAGAAAGCTGAAAGCTGCAATTGGGTGGCAGTAAAATCCTGAAGTCTCTGAGTGTATTTAAAAGAAGCATTTGTGTGGAGGCCCTTGTGCAGCTGAAAATCTCAAAAAGAATTTGGCAGAAGTCTTGGTGTCAGAAGATGGCACATTCCTGTACAGTGAAATGTTTACTGGTTCCCTGTTTTATCTTTGGCAGCTGCTTTTGCATTTGATATCTTCAGCTGTTTTGAAGCTTTTACAAAGAATAATTATTTGTTTCATGAAATGAATCTATTTTACCCACCCAACTGGGCAATGATTCATATACTTCTTTGGCAACATTGCCCATTGTTATCAGAGCTGCGTTTGCTTCTGCAGGATTGCGTCCACTCCTGTGAGAGGGAAGTTGTAACATCTTCTTGGGTCATAATTTTATTGCATGGTTTGCTGATGTGCAGAGTGACTGTTCAACTATTCCTGTGAAAACCCTGCAGTCATCAGTCTTTGGGAAAGGGAAACAGCCTGAGTTTTCATGTTTTCTGCTAACTTTAGATGCTTCAGTAATGGTTTGACAGGAATGATCTACTGTACTGTAGACCCAACACATAGGTGGCAACTTCATTACGTCTCATTTCACTGTTGTCTTATTACTGGAGATGTATAAAAATGTAAGAGTGAACTGGATTTTAGCTCCACACAAAGCAAAATTCTCCTAAATACAGTAGAACTTTATTTGAATGTTGATTACATGAGACAGGAATACTACCTGAAGGTTTTATTAATTTTTGTTGTTGTTTGTTTGAGTTCCATAAATACACAAAGTTTCCCTCAAGACTAGCAGAGCCTTTATTTAAAGGTTTTTTTGTGTGTGTCTAGAGAACAATTTAGTAGACTTATGCTTGTACTTAAACCAATTTTTAAAAAACTTATCTATTTATTTCCAGTATTGCAGAATATGAGCTAAAGTACACATATGTTTAATTAACTCACCACATTTTTTTTGCGTGATATTCTAACCTGCTTGGCCATTAACCTGGCTGGCTACCAGGAGAATTTTCAAACTGTTGACTCATATTGCTTCCACATGCAACTTAAACCACCTTTTCCCACAGTGGAGACAGCTTGAAGGTTAGCTGTGTATATTCTTCAGGGTAGAGAACAGCATATTTTGAACTGAGTCAATACATGTGAGTAAAGGAAATAAATCGAAGCTATTATTCACATTATTGTCTAATCTCATTTTTGCTGAAATTTTGCAGGGTTTCAAAATAGGAAAAAAACAAGCGGGTTTTTTTGGTGTGTGAGCTCTGTTTCCTCAGGAGGATCCTGTGTGGAAATGGAGGATACTGTGTTCATAAGGAGGTGAGGGTGTAGGTAGCAGTTTTTAGATCAATAAACAAAACAAAAACTGTAAAGTACTGTGGGTTGTGCTTTGTTGTTTTGTTTTTTCTTTTTCTTTCTTACAGACTGCACAAAAAAGGTGAAGGAAGTTTAGCATGAGTTGATTTTTCTCATAGGCTTTGATAATCGCTCTAGCTGTGGAGCCAGTTGATGAAGAAGAGATCTGGGTTTAGTTCCAGTGTTACCACTGTTAGGGAAAGTTGCATCTTTAGTTTCTTTTTGTTTGTTTGAAGTGGACTGGACTGCAAGAATGAATATACTGATAATCATGCATAGCCTTTAAGAGCTAGATAAAAAAAGCAGTACATGGCATTGCTACAGTTGGTCTGCTGAATAATTCAGCTGACTGAATTGGTTCCATTTTGTTTTTTGATCATTTAAAAAAAAAAATTGTTAAGAGAGCAAGCTTCTCCCATACTGTAACCTCTGTAGCCAGATGTGTCTGTCTCAGTTCAGGAGGCACAAACGTGTAGTTAACTATGTGAGGACTCTGAAGTCAGTGGGATTGCCGTGTTGAACAATAAAACTATTTTAGTGTGTGCTAAAAAATCCAGAACAGATGGATTGTGCAGCATACTACTTTTAAAGAAATATGGCTAATGAACTCTTCAGTCCCAGATATTTTAGTCTAGTGTTTCCATGTAATATTTATGCTTATATTGAATGTCATTTTTCAGCTGAAAATTTTGCAATTTTTGTAGTCCTCCTCTGGACTTTAATAAAGGTTAACCAGGTCTGGCTTTGTTGGACTCTAACTTGAAGGGAGCATACTTAGCCTTTGCTTAGAGATGAGGCTTGTAAAGCAAGAGAACATGGCTTCCCACATTTTTTACTCTAAACGGTGTGTTGGAGTTTTGTACTGTATAATTCTGTAGGTATTTGGATTAACCCTGATAAAATTATAGGTGGTTGTGAGGGAGTTTATTGTGCTTATAAATTGTAGTGGGGCTCCCTGTAATTTGTTATAATTAATTCAAGAGTTCAAGGGCAGAAAATCAGGATCAGGTTGTGGCATGCCTTCCTTTCTTGCTAAAGCATGCTATTACTAGCCTTCTTATTTAAGGTTTGGCTTCATATTTGTGGGTTTATTTGAACTCAGAGTATCCAAAAAGTATAATACACTGTTTTTAAAAACAGAGTAGATCCTAGGACAGAGAATGGATCTGTTGTGGTTGGGGGTTCCTTTTTAAATATAAAGAAATTGGTGGATACCAAAAAGTTGCATCTGCTGGCTAAGCCTTTCAGGGAAGGAGTACGTGTTTTGGAAGGCTCGTGTCATGTCTGCAGGCCTCAACAGGGACTGGGTGCATGTAAGTGCTTGTGGTCTATTAAAAAAAAAAAAAGGCAGGATAAACAAAACACTCACAAAGCACTTCTTTAAAATCTAACCTCCCTTCTCACAATGGCCTTATCACTGGGACAGGACATGGTGCTGGTGGCTAGAGACACAAGGTGTCTGAAGAAAGGCAGGGCCTGCGAGCAGCAGCATGGTACCTCGTGGTTCTGCTTCATCCCCCAGCTCCAGCATAGGGAGAGGGAAACTCCAGCACTGGACAAACCTCCAAATTTTTTCAGTCTTCTACTGCCAGTAAGAATGCTGAATAGGATGGTAGCCCATGTGCCACATTTCCACATTTCCTGAACACCTCCAGGGACAATGACTTCACCCCCTCCTAGGCAGCCTGTGCCACTGCCTCACTGCTCTTTCCAAGATACGTTTCCTAATATTCAACCTCCCCTGGAGCAATCCTCTTGTTCTATCACTGTTACCTCGGAGAAGAGGCCGACCTTCAACTCACTACAACTTCCTTTCAGGTCACTGTAGTGAGCAATAGCCTCCCCTGAGCCTCCTCTTCTCCAGCCTGAGCAATCCCAGTTCCCTCAGCCACACTGCTCTCAGAGCAAGCAAGTTTATTATTTGTCTCTTTGCTTGCAAATTGCATGTCAAAACAAATGGAAATGCCTGTCATTGTGAAATTACCCTGTTTTATCCAAATTCTCTTTTCCATTTAGCTGTAAACTCTTGCTTCTAAAATGAGAGAGACTGAGAGATGAGGGGGTAGATAGGAACTGTCTTGTGATCGAGATGAGGGGATAGATACGAATTGTGTTTTGATCTCCTTTCTCAATTGTACAAAGACATAAAAAATGATGCTAACCCAGCATTGTTCTAACTTAATTGGAAGGGGAAAAGGAATGACACCAATCTTTCCATATGTTTAATTTTTAGTTTCCGTCATATTTTCCACTCAGCTGCTGAAGAAAACCAGGATGTAGGAGAGTTGGATGCTGTTTTTGAACAATCCCATTTCTCAGTTACCTGAAGCTAACCTTTACCTACCATCTAGGGTTGTTTGATCAAGGATTTCCTATCCTAAAAACTGTTATGACTGTTTTACTGTTGACATTGATAGTTTGCACTTCTGAAGGAATATCCTTCTGCATTTGTGACAAAGACTCTTTTGTCTCCTTCTTTTTTCTGGCAAGACTACTGATCTTTCTGACAATCTGCTGTAGGGTGTGGCAGACTTGTTTTCAGTAATATCCTTCCAAAAATATTGTTCTTTGGTAGTAGAGCACAGCCCTATTTTTTTAATATTTTTTCATAAATCCCAGATAAATGGCTATTGTCTAGTGCTGCGAAAAGTCAGGCTTCCGCTGGGAGATAAATGGATGAAATTGCAGAGGAGCAAGCTAAAGATGGTGTTTATCAACATCATCTAAGTTTTTTAGAAAGGCAAAGACAAGACAGTAGCACTGCATTACTGTCAATGACATCATCAATGTATGTACAACTTTTTTTAAAATGCTTTTAGATTAAGATGTGCTGATGGAATCTTTACTTGCAAATGTGTTTCAGCATGCTCAAGCCCAGAAATCAAAACACCAACTTTGCCAATATACTAAAGATTGTATCTGAAGAGACCAACCTTATCTACCTGCCTTTATTTATTGCCATTAAAAATGCAGCTCAGTTTTGTAGTAAATTTTGTTGCAATATCAAGTGACTCGCATCAAATAAACAATATCCAGTAAGCAGCATTCTTGACTGAGACTTAGGAACAAAATCTATCTCTCCCAAATCTTCCTTGGTTTCCTGTCTGAGTTACTTCACCAGCCAAATGCCTCAGATTCTATTCATGAAATAAGGCTAATTCTATTTAAAGCATGTTTTTCTCAGATAAGCAACCAGGAAGAGTTAAATATTATCATTTTCTCAAACACGTAATAAATAAAAACAATATTTTTGTCTTTATCGAATAGTTCCTTTGCTCCCACATTGAATAGCTGTAATCTGACTCATCCAGCTCAAAGGCTGAGAAAGTTTGAAAGACTACATGGTTAATATTAAAAGAATGAATTTCTTTTAAAAATGTAGCATGTACTTTTCTGTGGAATCCTGTTGCTACTTAAGCCAAGATCATGGCACATTTTAAGGGGTAAAAAGAATAAGAAACTCACAAATATCAAAGTTAATGCTTAAAATAATTGTAGTTCATGATAAAAGTCCTCTGTTCATGAGAAATTTCTTCCCCTGTGGGCAGATAATTGCATAACTGTATGCATAGTCTCTGTTCAGAAGAATATTACCATTCTGAGGTAAACCTAAATAACCTGTGTCAGGCTGTTGTTGTGATTCAATGAGAATTTTATTGTGTCCCTAATTCTTGAAGGTCATCTTGTACTCTAATAGATTTTTTTTTATTATTTCCATTTTATTTTATTTTTGAAGTTCAAAGAGAGCTGAATCACTTGCAGGCCAATCTCGCTCTCCTTTGAGTCTTGAAGGCTTTTTATTTTGGACATATGAAACAGTAAAGCAGTTCTCTCTTTATCCAGGAATGAAGTTGAGTTACGTAGCTGTGCAGTTATCCAAGGGATAGGCTTGGTGCCAAAATGGTACCTAATGAGTTATTAAAAAAAGTCAAGCCAGTAATTGCATCATTAGAAACAATTTTAAAGGAATTGTACCTCTTGGATAACTAATGTTTTCTGGTGCTTGTGTGCATTTTAACATATACTCATGATAAAGAGTTACTGGTATTGAAACAAATTTGTTCATGCTGACTTGAAGTTTCCAGGGAAACACATTGACTGATTAAAAACAAAATTTGAAAAGTCTTTGATGCTGTTCAAGAGACATTGTGCGTTTCCGAAATCTTTCTTGTCCCTGAGGTATAGAGAGTAAAAGCAGAGAATAATAGCAAAGACCTAGACTGATCAGTACAGCATTTAAACAGTACTAATCCTTCTTGTCTCTAGCCTGTCATCTTTTTATATAGATATATATGTGTATGAAGTAGATGGATTTTAAAACCCTTGATCAATAAGCATTTTTTATCCTGTTTTTGTATGCTTTCTGTCAGAGTTGGATATTGCTTGATAGGTCTGATAATGGGTAGTTATTGATGGAATATTTACCTGGTGATCCATTGTAGAAGTTAATAATAGGAAAACGGAAGATAAAGTGCGCCAACAGTTACTCTGCAAAATTAACCCATACTCTTGCTTTTTTAGACCACCCTTAAATATCTCTGTATAGATCTGACTTCCAGTGTTGATTGGGTCAGGTTCTGCACGACTGACTATTTAGAAATATTCCTTATTGAAGAGTGTAAATCAAAAAAGCTGAGTTACTTTTAGACTTTCAGCATATTTAGAAGAGCAGCAGACAGGATATATTGGATAATCAGTAGTGATTGAGCAGTACAGGGAAGTCTGTGACACTCTATGGATACCCATGTTCTTTTTTGAAGTGAGAGCAGAACAGGAAACTTGGTCTTGGGAGGTCTATGCAGAATTGTATGGGCAGATGGAGTTTCCATAGGTTTACACAGCTGCAGCTGAGTCAGAATGTGGGTATTGTAATTACATTTCAAAACATTACCCTTATCTCCTGTTTCTAGGGTTTTTAACCCTCTGACGTATTATGTACTGCTAAAATGCAGATGTTGATTCTGGAATACAAATGTTCTCATAACTGTCCAGTTTACTTTAGAAAAAGTGTGCTTTTCAGTGCAATAGATGCAAATGTACTCTTCATGTATTCTGTGATGGTTAAATAGAGTTGTGGGAAATGATACCCTTATAATTATGGCTTTGTTCAGACTTGTTGTCCACTCCCATTCCCTTTGGAAATAGCTACAGGCTGGCAAACTGTAGTAGCCTTCATTATACTGAATACCCAAAGGCTCTGCTAAAAACTGTTAACCCAAAAATGAGGGTGAGAGATTTCAGCTGTCAGTCCACTTGGCTGTGGTGGTCTCTCTTCTTCTTTGTGCTCCCCTAGTATCTCAGACTGACTTTGTGTGTAAAGCTTTGTAAGTTTTACTTCTGAATTTCTTGCCTTTTATTATTTGGGAGTAAAGTTTGCAAACTTTTCTTTTGTTCAGTTTCCATATGCTTTCCTAGCTAAACCACTTAATAAGAAATGCATGTTTTTATATGCTGTTCTGGAACAGCTTTCCTCGGTGAATGTATAGCCAAATCATTTTTAAAATGTTTAATTGCCTTCAAATTATAGATATACTTTAGCAACCTAAACAAAGAGCATTCTCAGCTATAGCACAGTGACATAATAATAATGTTTAACATAATTTCAGATGAAGGAGCCTCAAGTCCTAGATAGAATATGGGCCAATTTCTGTTCCCTGTTGACTGGGCAGAAAGCCTGACCACAGTTTTGCAGAACAACTGAGCCATGAATCTGCGGCTCCTCGAGCTATTATAGCCTTTGAGCAGAGCTTCCTTCAGGGCATTCAGTGACAGCTCAGCTCCACCTCTTCCTGGACATTGGAATTAGTGACTCCATGCCTTATGTGACTCCAGTCTATTAGTAACAAATCCTTGTATTTTGTTCTACTACAGTGTTAGTAAATGCAATGCTGTACCATAATATTGTAGAATATTGCTGTTACGATTTTTGAGCATGACCTGGTATCAGATACAAGTTTGCACACCTTCAAATGGGCATCTTTTCCATAAAGTAAGTGCCAAGTGATTTCTTAAAACATTTTTCTAAAGTATTGTCTAAAATTGCAGGTATAGCACATCACTTTTCCTTTTGACAGCTGTGGTCACAGTATTTGGTACTACAGTAACTGCAGTGACATCCTATTTTTCACGATGCTTACTTAGATAACCCAAACTATAGTTTCTCTACGGTTTTGGGGTACTGCGATTGGAATTATGGCTTCATGAAAGCTGGTGATACTCTTGACTTTTATAGAGCTAGGATGTCGTGGTAGGATTTTACATTATTTTGATTTTCATGTAGTATCTTAACTTTGTGTCTGTTTTAACAATAGTTCTAACTATGTAGAGCTTTATGGAAGATGGAGGATTTTCCTTCTGTTCTGCCAGACTAGAATGTGCCACTCATGCATATATATGTACCAGTGCCATAAATGGCATGCTTCAGGATTCCAGGTCTTTAAGATCAGATTCAGCAAATACTTACTCACCTGTATACTTGACAAAGCAGTTTAATCAGGCTTGCATGAAAGCATGTGTGTTTTCAGAATTTAGAGTTAGTCATTGCAAAGAATTGCAAACAAGCTGACTTGTCTCTTGGGCCAGGCAAGTGTGAAGCCTGGGGCTGAAGCACAGGTGCCATGCTGAGAAGCAGTATGATTTTACATTGCCTCTTTCCATCAAATTTCAAAGTTAGCCAAAGATTTAACCTTCATGATTCTGTGAAAGCCATGTCTAAGTACTTCTGATGAATGTTTTCTTTCCTTTTTGACAATGTTATTCTTACTCCTCTCTGGGGGAAGTGAGAGGGAAGAGGAAACCTAAAAATGAGTACACCAACAATTATCTTTTAAGTGCACATAAAATCTGTGAACTCAAAGGGGATCTTTTCAGACATTAAAATATATCCACAGGCCTTTCACTGAGAGAGTTGCACTGCTTGTAGCTGCCAGTGGTGCTGCTACCTTGAGTACAGGTCTGTTCAGAGCGTTGGTGCTGTCTAGTGGCAAGTTACTGCATCTCACATTGCTGACAGAAGAATTAACTAAGGAAGAGTGTAAAATGCTGTATTTGATTAATATCCCTCAAAGAATGGCTTGGGTTATGCTGGTTTTTAAGCATGTAGTTATTTTTTCTAATGCTTACGCAGAGTTAACTGGTAATGTTTTTGAGTGTAGTTAAGGTAGTGCAATTCCTGTGACACGTGATATTTGAGTGGCTCTTCATTGCAGAAAACTGAGTTGCCTTGGTACCAGGAAGGTGACTTATGTGCGTGAAATCATTAAGACAAGAACTGTTTATATTCTATTCCCAAAGGTTCAAGCTTAAGGTCAAATGTGGTGTGCTGGTTGCAGCTGAGTCCAGTTAGGCATTTATTGTTCTTAGTCTTCTTGACTGCTATTTCTTTGCAAAGGTCATAGGCTCTGAGGCTGGTTAGTATCCTTGTGTATGACTTTCTTAATCCAGTTCTGACAGAGTGATCTGGTTTTGTTCAAGCAATTATTTTAAAATCCGTTCTGTTTTGAGGGGATGCCCTCTCTATTTTGTACTGGTGCAACCTTACTTCAAGTACTGTGTGCAGGCTTGGGCATTACAATATAAGAAGGACGTAAAAATGAAGAGAGTGTTTGAAGAAGGACTAAGAAGATGGTGAGAGGCCTGGAGGTGTGTCAGCAGTGGCTGAGGTCCCTGGGTTTGCTCAGCGCAGTGCAGAGGAGCTGAGGGGAGGCCTGATGGCAGCTGCAGCTCCTCAGAGGGAGTGGAGGGCAGCGCTGAGCTCTGCTCTGTGTGACAGCGACAGGGCCCGAGGAAACGGCATGGAGCTGTGCCAGGGGAGGGCAGCTGGGGGTTAGGAACAGGGTCTGCACCAGAGAGTGGTGACCTGTAAAGGACATCCTAGCCTTGTAACCTGGTTAAGGTGGATCAGAGTGATGTATATGTTCACAGCTCAAGAAACCCCTTCACTTCTTCATTTGATGACTTTTGGGTTTTCTGGACTGCGGGTTAGCAAGGCACATCAGTTACTGTCAGCAGGTCCAGTGGTTGGGTGCTTGAGACTGGGTGGACATACAGACTGGTATTACTGGAGTAGTGTCTCCACTTTTGAGCTCTGAATTGATGAGCTGCATGTCGACTAAGCAGGAATTATGTCTCAGTTGGGCTGTGTGACATATGCCTGGATGGACACTATATTATTATATTTCTTTAGCTCCACTCTATTTTATTATTGGCACAGTAGTGGCTGCTATGGGCCCAGCAATTGTGGCTGTAATTTTCTCAGCTGCCTGTCTTGTCCCTTGCTGATTTTAGTGCCTGTGCAACACAAGTAGCTCAAGCAAACATGTATTGTTGCCTACAGATGAAAATGTTGTGGCCTGTTAACGAAGCTGTCTTCACTGGACTTTAACAAGGCGGCCTAACACTGCTGCTTTGACCAGCTGTGCTACAGGGATGCACAGATAGTAACTTGTTAAGCTTTTGTGGAAGTTATCTTTTTTGTCTGCATCTACTCTTTTGCAAATATAAGGTGACATATGTAAGTTCTACTGCGTGGTTTAAACTCACGTAGTTTACCTTGTGATTAGTTGTTGATCAAGTTTGTAATATTAGAAATTGATTTTGCTTTACTGTGTCTAAGTCAACGTTACAGATGAAGATTCCAATTTAAAAAAAAAAAACAAACAAACACAACACTTCTATATGGGCCACAAAGTTACACTGGTCAACCAAAGTATATTGCTGACATTCCTTTTTTCCTATCAGAATGGTGATAGTTGAGTAAAAAACAACACAGAGATGCAACAGTCTCTTTGTGAGTTGTAGAATGCGTGGTGTTCTATAACTTGTACAGAATTTATAGCGGAAGTTGTCCCAGCAGATATCCTGCATCTGTGTGGTTTAGAACATCTAAATCAAACTAGAACATCTTATTTTCCTTTTCATACACCTGGAAACATTGCACGTATGGGGATCCTTTTGATTTATTTTGCTAACATGTGTGTACCTTATAGATGATGTGGAACTTCTTAAACCACACACTGACTGCTGTTTAGCTGCCTGACACGTTTGTAGCGAGTTTTTCTTGCTTTAAGTAGTCTCTTGTTCCGTAGAAGTTGTATATACAAACTGCCCTTCTGGTTTGTTTTCTTTTCTGGTTTGTAGATATCAGTATTACCTACAAGTGAAAAAGGACATTCTTGATGGCCGATTGCGTTCCTCATTGGAGCAGGGAATTCGACTAGCTGGTTTAGCAGTGCAAGGTAAGATGACGTGATCTGCTTGCCATTTTCCAACTAGGATATTTTGCATTGTTCTAGATGTTGACTGGTAGTAACTAGGGCCATGTATGACTCCTATACACAACAGCCAGGTTTTTTTACATATTTAAAATTGCGTGGGTGGACTGCTGTTGATGAAATGCTTGTACCCTGAGGGAGGGAATGGTGGACCACATCACAATCTGCAGTTTTCCTTTTTTCTGAAAGCCATGTTGATGAATTTGAACAAGACTCCACTTCTAGTTCCAGCCACAAAGTACTTTACAGTAATGAATTTGCTTCACATTCTCTGGTTTAAAGTGGAATTACATCAAAGAGCATAGGAGCAATTTTAATTTTACCTTTAATTAAAAACTCATTTTGCTGTGTAGCACTATCTGCAATATGAAAGAACACATGACCATAATTGTTACATGAATTATAAATTAATAAACTGCTTTTTATTCTAAGCCTCCTAAGGACATCAATAAAAGTAAGATCATACATGTACATGGGTATAGAAGGAAGCCCTGTATATGTAGAAAGTATATTTCAATCTATCCACGACTGTGAGAATTCAAAGTACAATTCCAACAATCATGCACTCAACACTGCACCTCTGGGGGAACAGGGAAAAGGACATACATATAATAACAAATGAGAAGATCTAATTCTTGAAACTTACAGGTTCTTGGTATATCATGCCCTAGTAAAATCTTTATATCTGAGAATCTGACTCTTAAAATACAGTTGTTGAAAATATAGAACTTTCAGAAAGTTCTAAATGAAGACTAAGAATCTTCATTTTTCCATTTGGAGTAAGCTTTGTAGTTGCAGGAGTGCCAGAGCAGCCATGATCTGCTTCTTGCTGCCATTGGTAGCTTTTAAGATGCTTTGCAACTGTCTTGAAGAATAGGTTTTCAAAGGTGTTAATCATCATGCTCTTTTCTGGCACTGAGAGAACAGCAGATAAAAATGAAAATCCGGGTCTCTGCAGGTCTGTACCAGCTTCCTTGAATGTGTTTGAGAAAGGTATCAGCAACTGCTTTTTTTTTAAATACTCTGAAATTGTACTGTCAAATAGCAGTACCTTAAAAATAATGCCAATTATGATTAAGAGTAATATTAATATGATTTTTATAGGGAGTTGTTCCGTTGTAGTATTTTATTGCTTGGTTAAAGCTTGAAGGAAAAATGTTTCCTATTATATCTTGATGTGTTTTATGAATAATGGAAAAGATGTATACAAGTTTCTACTCTAAATCTTGTAATGTGAGGAAATTAAACTTTGGCAGTATATAAGTTAATGATAAATAGGCACCAAATATGTTTCTCTGGTCCTGTGTTTCTTGAAGGTTTTGCTGACTTTGGGAGCTAATCTGTAACATTTTGCAGTAGTCACTGTTATCCTGAATTTTCAATGTAATCTATAATATTTCAAAGGCCATTGCATCAAGATCCTGCACTTAGTCTTATTTGCTTTATTCGTGACCTTGTATTACTCCCTTTGTCCTTTATGTGTGATGCAATCAAAGATATTTGAAATACTTCTTTTAAACTTGCAGAGTCTGTTTCATGTCCATTTTGATTTCTTTCTGTTTATGTTAAAACATAACTCTGAGGTGAAAACAAAATGAAACTGCATTTTTTGGCATCCTGCAATACATGAAGTTGTCTAGAAGCTTTGAAAGAATGTTTAGTTAATATGATTTATGGTGGGGATTTCCACCTTCTATAATATAAGAATCTTGTAGATGGCGTTTGATCCACTTCAGTTAATATGAAATAGAAACCTCCTGGCAAGATATTCTTTTGATATAAGATTGTTGTGTATTTAACAGATATATATTCTTTTTTCTTTTTTTAAAGTAGTTTAGCCCATAGAAAGCATTTTCTACAATTTTGAAACTCTGTTGGTTTGTTGACAATTCATTTTTTAATATAATTGACTTGTTGATCTTCACTTCCTAGGCTGTAAAATTAAGCATTTTTCATACAATTATGTAGAATTGTAGCAGAGGTAGGCTAAATTTTTTTTGCCTGGTTAGGACTAGGGATTTTGCAGAAGCAAAAGTATGTACCATTTTAAAGAGACAGAAGTATCGTGGTCTTGTCAGATGGCAGTATTAATTCATTGAGGTTACAGTAAGAAAAGAACCTCTTGCACTCCTGATGTTTAAGCACTGCAAATGGTCATAATATAAAGGATCAAAAGAGAGAAATTGCTTGTTGGCTGTTATTTGATCTCTTGTAATAGCACTTTTATTTTCAGACCTCTGTGTTAAAAGCTAAAGTACAAACAGAAATCTTTGTTCTGGGTTGTGGCTTCACAGAGAACTCACCCACTTGAAGTTAAGCATCTGCGCAAAGGCTGAGTGTGGTCTTAACATGTGTAGAAAGTGCTAAAATGAGTAATTGTCTTGTTTTTTCCAGCGGATTTTGGAGACTATCATCAGTTTGAATCTCATGACTTCCTCCGAGAGTATGTCTTGTTTCCTATGGTGAGTTCCTTATCCTCCTGTCTTGTGGTCTTTTATGAGTAATTTCTCCATGCCTCAGAGATGGCTTTGTTGATAACAGAATAAAAGCACCAGCACTGAATTATTAATAGCGGAAATAAACTTTGCTCTGCAATATACTCGGTTGCAGCTGGATGAATAAGTGCTATAGAAACTTAGCCCTTTTTCAGTTCCTGTTAAGTCTCCACTGGGAGTAGACGTCAACAAAAAAGTGTACTTACTTGAATCAAAAAACCATTTGCAGCTCTTTAGAATGTTGTATATTAACTGTATTTAGTATTAGTAGCATGCCAAAAGTAACAGCATTAGTAACATGGCCAAAAAATGGAATACAAAAACTGCTGATGTAATAAGGTTGTGCCACAGGACAAATCATGCAATCTTTCCTCAAGAGAATGTGAGTTTACATCAACTGACTGTAAGACTGAAGTGAACTGTGAATCAATTCTCAAAATGTTCTCCAGGGACTGTGCTGTGAAATTGTTTTAAATTTAAATGGGAAACTAGCAAATGATTTGAATGCTGATGAAAGTGTTTTAAGTCACTGATGGCATTAGGAACTATGGTGATAAATGCCAAGCACTTGTAACCCTTGACACTGAGTCCATCTGGGAGAATGGATTAAAAGAAATGGAGGAAAAAAGAGAAAAGAAAGGAGAAAAGAAACGAAACACCACCACCTTAGATTAAGGCTGTTTTAGTTCAGGAACTTCATGAGCATAGAGCTTGACCATAAACTTCACAAAATAAAAGAAACTGAAATTCTGTCAGGCTAGAAACAAAATTTGAAAGTGAGATGGGCTTCCCCTGCCCAAATTGTTACTGCCTAAAAATTAAGCAGCTGGTTTCCTTCAGTAAGTGAAAAGACAGAAGGAGAATGATTAAAGCATTTCATCTCATTTACCTTCACTTTTTGACTGCATGGGAACTGCAGTAAGCAGTAAGCTGGTAGTCAGTTCTCAAGTCCAAAGAGGTGATGTGTACACAGTATCTTGATGTGAAAGTGCAATTTCGAGCTAGCAGGCAGAGTTGATTGTCACCTGAAAAAGAAGATCAACAAGAAGAGGAGAAATTAATGAATATGCAGAGATCTGAATCTTTTATACCTAGATCAGGGCTTTGGTATTGACCTTTCACTGAGGATCCTCTGTTAACCTGAGTAGTGGAGCAAGACTTCTTTGTTAGGAATAGGTGTTAGGTCTATTAGGTCTATTCTTGTTACAACAAGAATTCTTGTTAGTAATTGGTAATTGATGATTTTGTATGTAGTCGATGGCTTATGAAGCCGTGTATGGTAGTGTAAGTGGGAAGGATGGTGACTGCAAGTACAAACAGAAAGGTGTAGTCAAGCTGTCACCTCATAAATTACACCTACAAAGTTCTTTCAATGTACTGATGGTGGTTTTCTTTTTATTAAAAAAAAAAAAAAAAATACGGGAAAGTTTAAGCCTCCAAATGAGATTTCAAGACACGTTTCAATGTATTGCAGCAGTTACTTTTCAGGCTAAAATCCTAGAACTTCCTTTTGTGAGTCAACTGCCTTTGCTGTGTTGTTGTGGTCTGTACGGTGGTAAGCTTTCCTCTTACCACTTTGTGGTATCTAGCCATTCATTCATGCCACTACTAATAAATTTGACAAGATCAGCAAAGTATTAGCTTCCTTAGTCTTCAGGAGCCTACTCTTAAATCAGCTGTTTCTCTAGGCATCTCTTTCCCTTCTTTAACTTCTGGTCTCTGCCCTGCTGGGGAGGAGTGGATAATACAGCAGTAAATACTTCACCACAAATTTGGTGACAGTTGCTAAGTGCTATGGATATAAACTAGTCCTGAAGCAAGTGGGAGTATTTCAGCAAATCTCAGGCACACTAAGAGCCTCCAACAAGAACACTGCCATAAATTCATTAGTGAAGAGAGATGGTGCGTGAGGGAGGGGCAGCTAACTTTTTACTGTTTGATCTTTGAGGCTACAATGTGTGTCAAATGGCATTTCTTCAGTAGTGAAAAGAACAAAGTTATGTACACAGTACACCCCACAGGTGTGTAGCTGTGCATAGGCATGTACTGTGCCATTTTTCATTAGCACGCTACCACTTTCACATATTTTTGTGGCAGAAGCAAATATCAGAGGGAGGGCCCTGCTATGCAAGAAACAAGCAGTGTACTTAAGTACATTACATGCAATCTTAAGGCTTTTAAAAATAAAAATAAGAACTTAGACATTTTGCAAGAAAATGTATTAATTTCCTTTTTGTTGTCTTGAATTTATGAACAGACTTCCTTTATTAAGATTCTCCCAATTATTTTAGATATTTTTCTACCGTATATATAATTTAATTTTTGAAAGAAAAAAAATTCTACTCAGAAATGTGTCACAACTTTAAAGTGAATTCCATTACATAGTAGAAGAAATAGCAAAGTTTTTGATCCCTGTTAACACGAGGAAGGCAGTACCTACAGGCTGCAGGACAGGAAATACCCATAAGTTCAGTTTGCATAGTGTGTGGATTATTTTGGACTGTTCTAAAAGGTATATATTCATTTGTAGACTTCCAAGTGCTTTTCAAGGCTTGTTTGGTCCCTATCCAGGAAAAGATCTCTTATCCATGCTCTGCAGTCTGTTCTGATTTTTTGCAATAAAAAACCCCACCTTAGCATCCATCTCAGACCATGATATTTTTCTTGCATGTCTTCAGCAACCCCTGCTCAAACATGTGCCCTGGATTTTCAGTGCAGTTGGTGCTAAGCTCCTTCTCTGTAACTGCCTCAAACAGAGCACAAACAGGAAACAACCCTAAAACATGCCATTGGAATTCCTGTTTTGCATTATGCTGTCTCTTTGGATGAGTAGTTTTTAATGCTACTTAATATTTTTATAGGACTGGACCCAGGATGAAGCTGTCCTTGAGGAACTGACTCAAAAGGTTGCACAAGAACACCGAACTCACAGGTTAGCTTGATATGTGAAGATTCAGCTTTACCTTATTTTTTCAATTGTCCTCCTCCTTCCTATACTTTCCTTCTTCCCCACCCTTTCCTTGCAGTGGTAAACTAACTTTTCTCCATGTTACTATTATTCTGCATCTAGCTGGATTTTTAATTAGTTTTTGCCTGTTGGGCACTCAAATTTGCCATGGAATCCAAATAAACGAGCATTTCCACCATCAGGTTAAGGGAACATGTATAAAGCTACTTGTAATGTACTAGACTTCTTTTTCTTTTTGGTTTCATTTAAACCTGGGTGGTGAAAGACCCCCATGACTTGAACAGGGTGCTCCAAGGGGGTCTCTTCAAGGATTTTCTCTCATTCGAGAGAGGGAGGGATACATACCCTCCCGACATAATGTAAATGAAAATAACAGAAAATGCACCTTATCTTGCTGAGTTTTAAGTCTCCTTATAGAAAAATTTAAATACACAGTCGCTAATTGTTAATTTACATGTTAGTCCTTAAGTCTTCCTTTGTAAATAGACTTCTTTTGTGTCGTCTAGGTGTCCTGCTGGTAAAGGTATTCAAACCTCTAGAAAAATGACATTGTCTATATGTTATTGGAAATAGTCTTTCACATTATACTGGTCATCTTTAAAGCTCTATTCTATCTATCTATATGAAATGTGGTTGGAATACTATATGAAAGATGCAACATTCCTGATTACGTGACAAAAAAAAAAATGGTTCTAAAGGTGTAAGTACCAATCTCTGGGTGGAAGGCCATTCTCAGTATGAGTTTCAATGTAAGCTTGGGCCTTTGATGCAACCAAACGTTAGCTTCCAAGCTGACCATGAATAGACCTGATTTTGTTCTTCAGTCTTTGCTCAGGGCTGCTTGTGCAATCTTGGATAACTCACGGATTTGAAAAGTAAGATTTCCATCCCCTGCTGTGCTCTTTAGTGCTATTTCAGCATCATAAAGGACAAACACTTATCTTTACTTCAGCAGGTAGATCAAATTCCACCTGCTTTCTTTCCCAGTTTCTCTTAAGTGTCTGGTTCCTATATTTCTGTTTGTAAGCTGTACTAAGGAGGAGCAAAGAGGAGAAACATTAATTGTGACCTTCTTTTGGAACAACCTGCAATCTATTCTGACCTGCTTTTGAGAACTGAAGTCTGTCTGAATTCCTGAGCTGTGACAGGAGCATGTGCAGACACGTGTGTAGAAGTTTTCAGATGGTTTGTTTTCTGTTACGAAAGAGAACCTTCTCAAAACTTCGATTATTGCCTATGTTGCAGCCAATATGAAAATGTAGGTCTTCACTTTTAAGTCATTTTAAGCAACTTCAGTGAGTTTATGTGTTGTTAATGCAAATTAGGACTCTGATGGCTCAAATTGGCCATCCAAGACTAGACACAAAGACGCAATCTAATGCAACAACCTGATATTTAATAAAGCCTGAAAAAACATTTGATGCAGTGAACAATGGATCAGTAAGTATGTTCCTCCTATAGTTTGAACTATGTTTTATACCTTACCTTAGCAATGTACAGTAAAATTCCACCCCTTACTGTTTGTGATCCTATCACTGGAAGTTGAGTTTGTGTTATACATTTCTAGGCAGCATCTCCAAAGCATCCTCTGAAGTGGTCTGTGAATCTGCCATTCTTTTCACTAGTATTTTGTGTGTATGTGATATTGAAACATTTGCTGTTGTTACTCCAATTGTAGTGGCATTACAGCAGCAGAGGCTGAGCTAATGTACATCAATGAAGTGGAACGCCTTGATGGGTTTGGACAGGAAATGTTCCCTGTGAAGGTATGTTAGCTTATATAAGAAAGAAACCCCTACATCCAATTATGCAGTGACCTTTGTAACACGTGTGTTATTCATCCAGAAGACCAGGGAGTTGTTTCACCGTTCTAGAAGATGAAATCGTTTCTGGTAGTTTGAATAGAGACTGCAGCATGAGGGGGTATCCTACTGCTGTTACTTCCCCTTCACCGAAAGACACAAGAGGCTGTTATGTGCCAGGGTCTATCTACCATGCATACTGCCTTGGGAAGCTGAGATGTTCCTGAAGGAGAATGACTGGGGCAAATAAACCTCAGTTCTGGTCTTATTTCACAGGATAGGAGGCTAAGACTTCTTTTCTATCTTTCTAAGATGCTATTTATTAAGCTTTAACTTTACCTTTTCCTTAATTTCGTATACCTACACACAGGTTCTCCACACAGTTAAAATAGAGGGGGTTGTTCAAGGTTTAATTTGCACTGGTAGTCACTTCCCCTTTACTGGAAGCTTCTTTTTGCCATGTACAATTTGACTCCATTGCTATATGTAAAGCTAGCAAAGAGTTGGTTTTGTTGATTAAATGTAGAAAAACTTGTCAACATCATTACACTTTTCTAGCAATAAGAAAAAAGCATTTTAAGGAGAAGAACTGTAAAATGCAACAGGAGCACATATGGGATCCTGCAAGGAAATCTGAGTAGACACAGAAAGTCAAAGTTTTTGAAAAGCATTGCAAGAACAGTGGACGGTATATGATGCATGCAGATGAATATTTAAGCAATAATTGCAAAGCAATGCAGGCTGTATCTGTATAAAGATACAAGTACGTCTTAGGGTGACATGCATAGAATGCTTTGAATGAGGAAGTGTGATGGGTAAAATTTTTGAGATGGGTTCCATCTCCAGGTATGGTCTGGATTCTGAAATCTCTCTATTTTATCAGGTGACTGGAGAAATAATGAGTGTGAATGAGTACTGTTGCTTTTAAGAGTCATAAGGATTCTAGATAACTATACTCACAGTTATAGGGTATGTGAGCTGTTACGTAACAAATGCCTGTTTGTGGTGTCTTTGTTGTTTCCTACAGGAGAACCTTGGGTTCACTTAGGCTTAATCTATTCTCAGTTATCAACATAATGAATCCACCTAAGTGTTAGGTGCTTTGTAATAATGAAAATCAGAGTCCTGTAAAGCAGCAAACTGTAGGTTAGTCAAGGGTTAGTCCCACATTCATCCTTAAGAATAGCTTCTGTTTGTTAGTTCAGCACGTGTTCTTGCACATGCCTTTGCCAGTTTCTTGATTAATCTAAATATATCCTCTTTTTGTGCAGGATAATCATGGAAATGACATACACCTCGGTATTTTCTTCATGGGAATCTTCATAAAAAACAGAATTGGAAGGACAACTGTGATCTATAGGTAAAAGCTAGGGACTTCAGCATTGAAAGTGATCTTCTTTTCAGAGCTCTGTGTGTGGTTTTTTTTTCTTTCCTACTTAAATATGTGACTTCAATAATGCCAATCCTCTCACTAAGGAGTAGTCACCTCACTGTTTTCAGCATTGGCCTCTTGGCCGTAAGAGATGTGATAAAGAATGATTTCTGATGTCCCTGAATGGGTTTGATGGCAAGAAAGATGTAGTTGTCTGTCATGTATCATGTTCTACTTACAAGGCTTTGATCCTTTTTCTTTTCTTGCCTTTGTGTCTGCTTCTTTGATGCATCTGAATGCAAATCTGTTAAACCTCACTGCTGGCAGCCTAAGCACTCAATGTTTCTGAAAACCTGGTTTCCATATTTAGGTATCCCACTAAAAAACCTGAACTTTCTTTCCGCAGTTTTGAAATGTGTGTGTCTGTCATTTACATGTTTGTACCACTGTTTTGATTTTTAAGAATTACTAAAGCCTTTTATTGACCTTCTCTTGTGGGTTTTGTAACTTGAAAAAAATTTGTTACGTATGAAAGTGTTGCAACAATCTGCTACTGTTGAGTATTTCCATTAGTGTTGATGTTAATGTGGAGTGGATTTTTCCTATCCTTGTTGCTGTTAGGATATGAACCTGAACATTAGTTTATGAGGTACACTCATTTTTAGTCATTAACTAAGGCTTGTAGCAGACTTGAACAAGAAGGGTGTTGGTTTTTATTTGTTGTTGTTTTGCTTAGCTTTGTTTGTTTTGTTTTCACCTAGAAGGGCATTAAATGATTATCTTTGAAATTGTCAAGTCTCTTTTCGATATGGTTGATGTTTTATCTGTGTAATTCTGTGAAGAAGTTAGATAATTCTTTTAATTGTGCCATTCTGAGAACATCTTAAAATGTAGTGTCAAAAACAAGAAGTTTCTTAAATGTAGAAATGATAGCTGGTGCTGGGATCCTTACTCTTGCAAATATGCACTCCAAGCATCCTGCCATGACATGAAGAGGAATGCATGCTGCAAACAGAACAAACAAGTCCTTTCCATCCCCATGGATTGCATGCAATGTACGCCAGTGTGTCTGTCTGTCAGCTATTTGTAAGAAGATTATAACTCCAATCTTGGGTAACCTGATAATTACTTGAAGAAAAAAAAAAAAAAAAAAAAGCGTGAATGTTAAACAGAGTATTAACATGGTATGCGTAGCCTATGTAACCATGTTGACAAGTTACCCTTTTTTAGAAAGAATTGTCTCTGTAGGAAAGTTGTAAACAGCAGGAATGGCACTGTAGGAAAAAAAAAATTCCATCTGGTTGTAGTCAAGCAGCACAAAAATGCTAGTGTTCAGTGTATTTATTGCTAATGTGTTTTCAGTGTACATTCTGTTGCAATTCCTGAAGTCAGTGTTTTTACAGAGAGCTTTAAATTTCCTGCTTCAGGTTAAGAGCTGAAAAATCTGTTTTTCCTTGAATCGGAGCTTGATTTCCTTGTTATCCTGGCCATGTTTCTTTACCAAACAGCTACTGAAAGAGCTTTCCCATAAAGCAAGACTAATGTTGACTAAGGAATTCTTAATGCATTTGTGAAATGCTTGAATGTATGTGTTGGCAAACTGTACCACATTTTTTTTACTCTACAGGTGGAATGACATTGGGAATATTGCACATAACAAGTCTTCAATTGTTCTAGAGCTGATCAACAAAGAGGAGAATGTGCTCTTTCACACAGTAAGAAAAAGATCTAATCAGCGTTATCAAGAAATCTGCTTATATAAAGCATATTTATTAAAAACCTTTTAAACTCTAATTCTAAATATACTTAAGGAATAATATGCTGGGAACTTTGCAAAAAAACTGAAGTGCATGTTCAGTGAAACTTCCATGGTGCCACACTGCCTGTCATGCTGGCATATCAATAGCAGCATAAGAACTTGTAGAAACAGCAGACAAGCTACCACACGTGCATGCACTGAAACTCAAGGAGTGCAGTGTTGCTCTGCACTTAAAATTGTCTACATCTCACTGAACCAAGCCAGTGTAGAAACTGAACCAGCAACTTTCAGCCATTTTTTCTGTTGTCCTTTTCTCCTTCCATCGTGACTTAGCAGTGAAGAGGCAGCATGCAAAGGCATGCCACACTACTTCAGTAATTCAATGCCTTAAACATTCTTGAGGGCACTAGACATGTTCTTGGCAGTCAGATTCTGTACATGACAGACCTTACTAAGCATTACTATGATTGGATTTGTAGAACCCTTGCTATTTCTTGGTAAGAATAACAAAATGAATGATTATATATATTTTATATATTTTTTTCTTTTTTTTTTTTTTTGTCCTTGTGTTTAAAGGATGATCTTGAAAATGCTAAATATATCTCGCGGCTGTTTGCAGCAAGACATAAGTTTTACAAACAGAACAAAATCTGCACAGAGTGAGTACTCTTTCCTCAAAACTATATTTTGACACCCTGCTTTGGAAGTGCTCGGAGTTTTGGTGTGTCTGGCTTTGTTGTTTTTTCCTAGTCATTTGTGTCAGTTATTCTGCTCTACTTTGCTGTTTTTTCTTTCTTGTTTTAACCATTATCTAGAACAGAAGAGTGAGGTAAAAATTTAATTCTGAGCCCTCAGAGGCTGGATGTACGAACTCTGTTGGGTACTGCTCCCTGAACAGCCAAATCTGACAGAATAATGAATTGAAGCCTTTAGTCTCTGTTGTTCATAACAACCTGGAGTTTATAACAAACTGGATTGAAAGGTGACTTATGTTATAACATGCCAAAATATGAATTACAGTAGCATTTTAAGGATGTGCTATGCATCTAACAAGTAAGGTTGGTGGAAAACACAGGATATCCTCTTCTAATTTGGGTAGCATAATTAATCTGCTTCTTATGTGCACCAAGCAGTGGGAAACCTGGGAAGGTTCATCTGTATAGGCATACACACACATCTCAGCAGAGACTAAATCTGAACCCAGAGTCTTTTATAGGGTCTGCTTTGAGCACTTACTAAAAAACTGGTCATGAGCTCATTCTCTCTCACAACTGTATTCACTCAAACTGAAGGAGGAATTCATAAGACTTTAGTTGTAAGTCAAAACTAAGTTTATTAGCTGAGAATGCTTCTTTTATACCAGCACATGGCCAATTTTAGTTTGAGACAAATTTAGCTTTAATAAGTCTAGAGTTTTGTGAGCATTTCAAAATATGCCAGATTTGTATAGCAATGGGATCATGAATCCTTTGAAAAAATTAAGTTTAGACAGCTAGGAAGCTATAAGGAAGTCTCATCGAAAGTTCTAGTTAGAGCTGGACATCCAATCTATTCAGCTGGGTAATACTGTCTGTTGGAAAATAAAGCCAGTGATGAAGGGATGATTGAAAGGTCTAACTTTCTAGAATTACATGTGCATGCAATATATAAACATATGGTGAATTGCAAGTATTGAAGAGACTGATGAGGTAAACTACATACAGTGATACCTTTGCGTACAGAAAAAGATGTTGATTAGATTGCAGATAATACTTGCCCTTGGAAGTTGAGCAGAAGACCAGAAAAGGCCTTTATTAGCAGTGTATAATGCATTTCAGTAGCCCAGTGCTAAATTTAATACTTTGAGAAGAATTGAATTGAGAGGAAGTTCTTATTTATTTCTGTTGTGACAGTCAGAAAAGAAAACAAAATGCCATTATTCGTTGTCTGAGAATCTTTCCCTTTAAAGCTGTTTACTGGGGTCAGCAGAGAGGACTATTCCATTTCAGTTAATAATCTAAACTGCAGAAGCAATAGCTTTTACTCACAGTTATTTCTGAACACTGAGCCGTAAGTATGTGGGTATCATGAACTGGGTGTATCAGCTTTGCATACCACTTCCAGATATTTGAATTAATAAAGATAGGGAACATCAAGAGATCAGTAGAAGAAATAACTGGAGTTTGAATGTATTTCTGCCACTAGAACTGCTTTCCTTCCTATCATGGTCTCATGTAGTATCAGCTTCTTGGTAGGACTGCAGATATTGATGACTGCATATGCCAATGTGTGTTTTCTAGCCAAGTAATTTTCCTGACCTCTGTGTTAAAATTGTAGTTGTTTGCTTTCCTGTGAGCATTTCCTCTAATTGCACATAACATCATTCACCAGATCAGAAACTGTAGGAGGAGAAATTCCACCTTTCCTCTCTTCACGTAAGCACTCTATTTCTGCCTCCTTCAAATTATTTCTTTTCTTATTTCATTTTCTTTCTTCCACATTCCTCCTTCCTTCCACTTCACATAGCTATTCTAACACTGTATTTGGTCCTGCTGGTATTAACCAGTTGCTTTTTTCCTCCTGATCTGTGTTCATTGCTTTGGAGTGATTGCTATGAATTTCATAAAATTGTATTTGTTTTAGTGTTCACATTAAGTCATCTAAGACTGTGCCTGTATGACATGTTCAGGTTTTATTGCTTAAGAGACTTTTTTGTTTGATTCATTTTCAAGCCACAGTTGTTTTTTTCTTATGTTTCCAAATAAGCTAAATAGAATAATCAATAGAAGGCATGTATGTTTTGGAATTGAAATTCTGTATTTAAAGAAAGATCTAAAACATTTTCATCTTATTTACATTCATTTAATCTCATAAATGAGCAGTATTTACAGATCCTTCATCTCTTGTTCTTCCCCTTCATTCCGTAATTAGAATTGAAATAGTGTAGACTAGCATTTCTCTTTACTTTTTCTTCCACAGACAGTCAAGTTCTCCTCCCCCTATCCGACGACGGCCCACTTGGAGTAGATCATCTTTGGTAGGTACTGTGGTGGAGTCTTTAAGAGTGTCTGTACCACTTCTGATGAAATGGGACATTGTGTAAGATGGAATACTTTCTAAATTTCAAATAAGAACATAAAATCATTTATTGTAGGCAATATGATTGGAATGAATTTCAAGGGTGTGGCTGCCCAAGTTGATTAATTTAACTGGATAATATCATCACTGACTCTCTTAAAATTAGTCTTCAAGGCACTATATTTTTACTTGCCCTGCAGAAACTAAGAGTCTTTTCTACTGGATTGATACTATATTCTAAAGAAAGCAGTCCTCTACAAAAAATACTGTGAGCCATCTTTTGCTGAATACGTTGAGATCCATTCGTTGCATTAATTTTACAGCTTCTTGTGTTTTTTCAGTGACCTGATTTTTGTACAAAATCTACATTTACTTTAACTCAGTTTATTCTGTTTCTAGACTTGACTGCCTATTCTCTCTATGAAATCACCGTTATTTTAAGTAAAATTTTTATCATCAATCCAAGACTGTTTCGGAGGTTTTTTTTTTTCAGTCTGTTCATTTCCATTTGAAATGATAAATATTATAATTCTGACAAAAAAACAAAAAAACAAAAAAACACACAGAAACTTTTTTCCTGAAATCTTGACAAAAAAAAGAAGATATCCATGGGAATATTCCCCCTCTGGCCTTGTCAGTTCTAAGGATGCTTTTCTGAATCTAATTTAAACATCCAGTATGTCATTATTTCTTACCTTAATTCAGAACCCATTAAGTAAGAGTAGCAACACTGTTGATCCTTTACAGCACTGGTACATAGTGAGCAGAAAGCTTATAAGGGCAGGAATGTTTTCTTGATGTTCTCAGGATGTGATAACTGGTAGCAAAAATATTCCAAAACTAAGACTAAGCAGTACTGATATTAGGATAGTTTTATCTTTGCAGATTTCAGTGCAGACTATTTTTCTGAGTGCATGTGCATTGCCATAGCCCATTAGCTCTAAAAGTTGCATTTTGTGTTTCCCAGCCATTTGCAGGAAACCTGTTGTTGCTGGCTTCAGCTTTCTTTATCCTTTCATTCTCAGCTTGTTTCTAGGGTGTTTTAATACAAGACATAGTGGTTGTGTATTACATTCTCTTAAGCACACCTAAAGTATTTTTAGTATCTGCAAGTCTGGCCCCTGGAGGTGACTATGAAAAAATTAAAGTGAAGAAATGAAATGTGCTCTGTGTTCGTATGCTACAGCCTCAGATATATCACAAAGGGAAAGAGAGAGCCTTCTTCTATTAGATACAGATAATCTATGTGTTAAGAGGAAAACCAAATCCCACTGCTTGATTGTTTTGAAGTGGGTATCAAATTAAAAAATAAAAATTAAAAATAGGAGGATCAAAATTAGGTTTGTCTGTTAAAACTTGAATGGGGCTGCTTACCATTTGTGTTGAACTTTAATGTGTTCGTAATTGTTTTGCTAACTTGTTTGAGCCATTCTCTTTGAGGAGAAAAAGGAAAAAAAGAAAAGAAAGCCCTTCTGGCTGTTCTTTGCTCTATATGCACTTTTATACTCCTGCATATTCACTTGTCTTGTGTAGTAATAAATCAGTGGGCATAAATGGTAATTGAAATGGAATCTTTGGAGTTAGGCTGTACCACTTAACTGAGAATCATGTTTGTTATTTTCACAGTAAGACCTTTCATATGGTTTTGACATCGTGGTGATCCTAGTAACTATTATTTTAAGGCCACTTCACACTTTCTTTTCACAGCAAAACCTCCTCCATATATGTCATATGTTTGTTGTTATTGTTGTTTTTTAATCCAAATGATCCGTAAGTTGGGTATTGAAGTTCTCCACGCCTGAAAGCTTTCAATACTGTTAATACATAAAGAAAATTTAAAAGAAAGAAAGAGAGGGAAAAAAAAGCCCAGAACATATGCATATATGCAGGTAGCTTTGATACTGTCTGGTTGTATAACAAAGGCAACTATCTGATCCAGATCTATACATCTCCAGTAGAAGTAGCTCTCTCCTTCCATGTTTCCTCCACCCACCGTGTATCCATTTTCTAGGCTTTCAAACATCTTGATTTGTTCCAAGCTAATCTCTTCTACATGGGTTGTCAGGATTAGTCTCCTTTGCCCAAAATATTCAGTGAGAGTAGGCTTTTATACCCTTAAAAGTAATTCATCTAGAAGAAATATTTCCTGTTATCTTCCAGCCCTGGTTTAACAGCCATTTCATATGCAAGAATTCATATTTGCACTCAGTTTCTTTGATTCTCATTCTGTCTCCCCATTTACATAGTAAATGTAAATTTAACCCCTTCCCCACCCTCTCTTCATTGGCAAACTTGCTTGGTGTTCATTTTGTGCAAAACTTAATCGTTTGGTATTTCTTTTTGGCCTTGGGCATCCACAGAATTCCTTAATAGTTTCAACTACTTAAATCAGCTTAGATGACAGTCCCTTATTCTGTTGTTAAGGAACAGAGAAGAGCATCTTCCTTCTCTCCCTGCTCTCCTTGTATATCAAAGCATGCTTTCATAAACTCTGCTTAGCAGCACTAGACAGAACATTACAGCACAAGTGGTGAAATGCAATTGCAAAATGTATCAGTTTACCAATGAACAAAATAGAATATGGCATCAGCTGTGACTTATTTCTCTGTAAATAACCCCACTCATTTAATGCTGAATTCTGGGATCCTTGTTCTGTTAAAAAGGCTTTTCTTCATTGAATCCAATATTCAAGTTACCTGTAGTTAGATTCTAAGCCCATCTGTGCTGATCCTACTTGTATAACAGTGTTGTAGGTCCCCGAGTTTGTTCCATCGTCAGCTTTTGACCTGATTAGGTGTTTGGGTGTTGTTTTCTTGTTTGTTTTCATTCTTCAAGGACCAGGGCTTTCTATAAACTTCTTAAATCTTCTAAGTGAGATGGGAATCTGAATGTTATTTTCTGAAGTGGTTTGCTATAAATGCATCTAGCTGGTCAGTTTTGGACTCCCTAACAAAGCTTAAGAATTTACGCATGTTGAGCATGTGTGTTTGGCTGGGTAGAAAGAGCAGTAATTGGTGGGGAGGGCAGAGAATCATTTTTTCTACATTTCATTTGCAAAAACTGTAGCAAACTGAGTTCCTAATCCTTTTCTATCTTGTGCTTTTATTTCAGCCTAGACAACATCCATTTATACTGCCTCCTATGCATGTCCAGTGTGGAGATCACTATACTGAAACACATAATTCACAAGGTACTTAGAGCATATGTGTTACCTCAAGTGGACCTTAATTGTATATGTATCCAGAGAAACTCCTACTCCTTGTATCTAGATTTCTAGTGCTGCTATGATCAAATTGGAGCTGCTGCTGAAGGACAGCTAGCAGTTCTTGAAGCTACTGTTGCAGTAAGTCTTGTGTTAAAGTCAAATTTCAGTTCTAAAATACTTTTGCATGATTATATGGACCTTAAACTTGGCATTCCAGTTCAGCAAGCTGAAAAAATAATTTCTAAAGGAAATCTGACAGCTGAACTCAAAGGCAATGCCAGCTGGGGGTAGGGAGAGAAATGGAGTGAAAGAAAATTAAACAGCAAAACATCTTTTATTGCAGGAGGAATCAGTGTGCCATGGTGACAAAACTCAATGTATGTCTGCCTACATTATACTTACAGATTGAAGTAGAATTAACCACTTTTACCCCTGTGCTTAACAAATAAATCCTCTAAGAGGTTGCACCAGGTTACTTTGATCAAGGCTGGGAATAGAGCCCAGCCTCTAAACACGTTGAATTTCACACCCTTAACCACACCCATGCTGCCTTTTGGAATACATGCAGCCAGGTCTGTTTGGCTACGTTCTCTGCAGTTCCTGAGAACTAGAGTTGAAGTGCTCTCACTGGTAGAGGAGCTCTTAGTCATACCTGATAGTATTCTGAAGTTATGACTGTCTGAATAGTTTTAAGGAAGAATTTGGTATGTTTTGAAATGAGCCAATCAATATAGTTCCCTAAAGAACTATATAACTAAAATTTGGCTTAGTAGCTGCTACTATTTACTATTAAGTACAGCCTCTTGAAGGGGGATATTTTTAATTTTAGATGATCTTTTTTTTTTTTAACTCAGTCTTGCTACAATTTTCTTGAAATTATTGAAGAACTGAGTTAGTTTCAGAGGCTTGGGAGATGATACTTGTTTCTTACAAGTTTTTTGACATGGACTGTCTTGCAGTAAAGTTATGACTCATGACATCATCTTTAATGTCTTCATTCCATCTTAAGTAGCCTTTGCTGAACTAGTATTTTTAGCACATCTGTAGGGTGGGGCTTTTTTTGTTGTTTTTCCTTTTTCTTTTTTTTTTTTTCTCCTTGGTCTTGACACCCCTGTACTTCCAATCCTTAAAACTGTTGAGTGGTTTGAAGAAGAATTTACAGGTTCACAATCATCCACTACTCTGAGCAACGGAGAGCAGTGTATCAACAACAACAAAAAAAAAAACAACCAAAAAAACATTTTCAGGATTAGCATAGGTTAGCAGCACCGAATTCCTAAGGTGAAAGTAGCATCAGTGAATCCTTCCAGGGTGCTAAGAGAGATGCTGTACTTTCTTGCCAGGCAAAAACATTTCCTTTCTTTCCCTTTTCATGTCTCCCAGAAGGATCTGAGCTACAGTATTTTGCTAACTGTTGGGAGTGTTTGTGGAAGTCGCTTCATCTTAGTTCTATTTCAGTGATTCAAGGATGCTCCCAAGACCAAATGTTCCCTGCAGCTGTACACTAAGCTGTCTCTCTAATTATTGGTACAGACTGCATTTGAAGCTTTGATAACAAGTCCTTGTATGTTAAACTTTGAATGTTTTTATCTCTGCTCTACACAGACAGCATTTTCCATGGAAATGAAGAAACTTTCTACTGTAGGTCTCAGACCAGCTTGGACAGGTGTCCAGTGGACTTCAGCTACTTGAATGGTAATGGACCCAATGGGAGTGTATGCAGCGCACACAGCATGAACTCCCTGAATCGCTCACAGAACTTCATCCAGGCATCTCCAATGTCCTCAAATCTGAGCATCCCTGGAAGTGACATCATGAGAGCAGACTATATCCCCAGCCACAGACACAGTGCAATCATAGTCCCGTCTTACCGGCCGACTCCAGATTACGAAACTGTCATGAGGCAAATGAAGAGAGGGGTGATCCAGATGGATAGCCAAAGTCAGTCTTTGAGGAATCTCAATATTGGAAACACACATGCTTATAACCAGCCAGAAGACCTAGTTTACAGTCAACCTGAGATTCGAGAGAGGCATCCTTATACAGTTACGTATGGGCCTCAGGGTGGTGGCTATAACAAGCCTGTTACCCCCTCTGACCAAATGAACCCTAACAGCGCTGTGCAAAATAAGACAGCGGCCAGTGCCATATCACACACGGTCAGCACACCAGAACTGGCTAACATGCAGCTGCAGAGCAGCCAGAATTACAATACTGCTCATATGTTAAAGAACTATCTCTTCAGACCTCCTCCTCCGTACCCACGCCCACGTCCTGCCACCAGCACACCTGACCTTGCAAGCCACCGGCACAAGTATGTCAGCGGGAGCAGTCCCGACTTGGTCACGCGCAAAGTGCAGCTCTCAGTAAAGACGTTCCAAGAGGACAGCTCGCCGGTCGTCCGTCAGTCGCTGCAGGAGGTCAGTGAACCCCTCCTTGCAGTGAAGCACCATGCGGCTGTGAACAAGCGCCACAGCTTGGAAGTCATCAGCAACATGGTACGTGGTATAGAAGCCATGGCATTAAAAACTTTAAACGCTCCTCTGCCACGCAGGAACACCTTGCGGGAGCAGGTGCAGCCGGAAGAGTCGGTTCAGATGGGGCATGAAGTTCAACAGGTTCCTCATTACCATCACAAAAAGACGTTCTCTGATGCCACAATGCTGATACACAGTAGCGAAAGTGAAGAGGAAGAAGAAACCACAAAATCTGTGTCACAGATAAGGGCCCTCCATGAGAACATGAAGTACAGCGCTCAGTTGCAAGCTGCCTTGGCTAGAATACCAAATAAACCTCCTCCAGAATATCCCGGGCCTCGTAAAAGTGTCAGCAACGGAGCCCTGAGGCAGGACCACATTAGCGCTTCTGTGGCCGTAGCCAGGGCCAAGGCCGTGAGGCCAGGGCCTTCCAAGGCCATCAGTGTGTCTCGGACAGATCAAGTGGCAATAAATGGGTCCTCACTCGGGCCCTCTATCTCAGAGCCTGACCTCACAAGCGTAAAGGAGAGGGTGAAGAAAGAACCTGTCAAGGAAAGACCTGTGTCTGAAATGTTTTCTATTGAGGACAGCATTATAGAGAGAGAAATCATGATGAGGGTAAGTGTCTTCCTTTGTTGCGGGGGCATCTTGAGAACTGGTAATCATGTAGGTCTGTTTATTGACCTAACAGCTTTTTGGCACGTAAACTACACGCAGGTGGGAAAGCATTGATTTGCTTAAAGCTTATCCAGTGGGTCAGCTACAATTACATGGATCTGGATTTTTATTTTTTTAGTGTATTCACATATGACAATATTGTACGCACGTATGACATAGTTATTTTAAACTATGGATGAATTTAGAATAAAAAAATGTGTATTTAAAGACTTCAGTGCCACTGGAGGCAGTGGGAGAAATGAGGTGTGCTTGCATTTCAGTGATGTGTATTTTGAAGTTACTTGTGTGATTTGTGGCTTGAAGTTATGCCCTGGGAAGTACAACTGCAGTCACAGAGAACAAGGTTTTTGGTTTTTTTTTTTTTGGAATTTGGCTCCAAAGCAATTTCTGAAGCAAATTAATGAAGCATCCAAGTGGGCCACAGAAGGAAGGAGTTTGGAATATACTTAAATTTACATACTACTGTATATTCAATGAAATTTAGAAAAAATATTTTTAATGCTTCTCATTCATTAGTTTTTCTTACACTTATGTAATAGTTAGCAATTAAACTTGGACCTCTATGTTGTATCATGGAAACTGAGTTTACTCCATACAGCATCTTAACTTCAAAAATAAAATAGATACCCAAATACAAAACATAATATTTCATGAGTGAATACTGCAGATATGGTGAACAAGAAGTGTACAGGCTCTGTTGAACTTCTGGGGAAGTAAACAAAAAAAAAACTGCTGAGATGCAGAAATCAAAAGAAATTTTGCATGTGAATGAAGGTGAGCTGAGAGGTTAGAGGTGCTTAAGCACGCCTTTGAATAATGATGCAGATCAGTGTTTGGTTAAAATGTGTTTTAGTTGGTTTTTTTTTTTATTTTTATTTTTGGAAGTAAATTAGTTGCCTTAGCATTAGGCTTTTAAGGTGGTTTCAGCCTAGTTCAGGTGTCTTAAAGCATGCAAATATTCCCTTATTGTAGGAACCTCATACTACACTAATGATGGTTTGAAAACCTTAATCTTTCAAACACAGGCTTTAGCTTGTAAAGAGTCATAAAAAGAAAAAATAAAAAAAGAAAGGAAAAAGACTTGCATTTCCCTCCTTCTTGAAAGTCTAATAAGAAAAGAAAGCAAAGAGTTTTTGGATTTTTGTTTCGCCTTTTTGTTTCTTTTTACTCGGTGTTCTGGAGGAAAGCACTGGTGGTGAAAAAGCTCACAGGCTTTTGAAAAAACATACTGTGTCTGAAGGTCTTCAGGTTCAGTATTGTATTTCCAGGAGCTGAACTTGGCTCGTGTCCACAGCTTTTGTATGCATGCTGAGAACCAGGCTTCCCTAGCGCTCATCTCTTCATCCAAATCTGGGAGAAAGAACAATGACAGGAACAGAGTAAAATATTCATAATTCTGCTCATTCTGGAGATTGTCTGTGTCTTTTCCCAGTCTCCCAGAGGCATTAGGAAGGCAGCAGGATGAGCTGAAAATCTGTACTCGGGTTTGCCATATTGCAGCATAATACAAAGCATGAATGTGAGAAACAGTACCTCTCCCTACCTCAATTTTTAGTGCAAAGTACATCATGGGTACTACTTGAATCACCATGATAACCAAGCGCATCAAAAGACTTCATTTTAAGTATTAACACAGAATAGTTTTTTCTTCTCTGTAATACGTTTCTATGTTGGAACAGATTGAAATTATTGCTTTTTAAAAGATGCCCCAGGTGTCTTGGCTGCAGTAGAGCTACTTTAAATGTACAGGTTGATGTGTTTTGTGTCCTACGTTGAGAGTAGTATTTGCAGAAAAATGCTCAAGATTGTATTTGTATGTCTTCTGATGGCACATAAACTGTATTATAAGCTGGGATTGCTCCTTTGAAATTAAAATTCTGTGCTCGTGTAGGAGCAGGCCTTTGAGGAATAACAGGAAGAATAGAGGTTGTATTTGAATTTACGATGCTAATGGTGATCATCTGCATTCCTTGGCCAGAAAGTTGCAGATTTTGGAGATTAAAAAAACATTCCAGCATTTTACTGGCATTATAAATAATCACACAGAGATGAAAACGTGCCTTTTCTTGCCAAAAGAATCTAGAAAAGCAGAAGATGGCAGGCCTGGAGGCCCAGAAGAGGCCCTTGATGTTGGCAGCACTGAATGGACTTTCGGTTGCTAGGGTTCCAGTGCCAGAGGACAGCCAGGATGAAGTAGCCAAGGTGCCAATGGATGAGAGGGTAAGATGCATGCTCATGAAATGTTGTTCATTTCCTTTGTTCCCAGCAGTACAAAGTTTCTAAAATATTAACGTTTGATTTAACATATGAAACAATTTCTCATAACCATTTTCAGAGTGATTAAAGTCAAAGGTCTGCAATTAACACTTGCACATCTTCTGATGCTAAGTGTTTTAAATCTCTTCAGTGTTCATAGAAGTCAGTGAAAGTTGGGGCTGTTCACCATTTCATGTCTGTCAGCATCACATAAGATCAAGCTGTAAATTTAATCTTGCACATTTTTTGCTTGATCAGAGAGTACGTAAAGATACCATCCTTAGAATGTTTCATGTTCTGGTACAACTATCAAGTTCAGATAATGTCTCTAGGTGAACTGAAGAAAAAAAGTTGTCTGTCTCCTAATGTTTGCACATCTGGGTATGCACATGTGTCTGGAACTTCAGAAATTAAAAACAGTTTCTGCTGTTAAGATTTGAAAGATATTTGCTAAGAATATTTCTGGCTTTTTGAGCAGAATTTTCCAGCCTTATCTTGTCTGTTATGCATATGACAGGACTCAGCCTCGGTTTGCATATATGTGAGGTTTTGTTCAATCACAGAAACTGCATACATGCAAGTTGCACAGTATTTTGAAACTGACTAATTACTTCATGTCTTTTGGTGTGATCTTCTTCATAAAAGATAAATTTAAAATATTTTTACAAATATCTATTGTGGAGAAATTATATACAAACTCATACTGAATCTGTATCGTGCTTTTCCTTTGTATGGTATCCATCTTAAAATTAGCAAATGTAAAATTTATTTCTTTCATTTGGTAGAAATAGAGAAAGTCATGTTTCCTCAGATAACTGTGACCAAAAAGAGAAGAGAGAGAGAGAATATTATGGTTATATGTTGAAATCCAAAGAATTGATGGATGGGGCATTCTGTCAAGAAGAATTAATCAATTGGTGTTACTTTCTGTTAAATCCAAGTGCAAAATCTTGAAGAGGAAGTTGGAAGAGGGGATGGTGTTTACAGAATATGAGCAGATTCCAAAGAAAAAGGCAGATGGGATCTTCACCACTGCTGTCTTGCCTGAGAACACTGAGCGCAACCGCATCAGGGAAGTTGTTCCTTATGAGGAGAACCGCGTGGAGCTGGTGCCGACCAAAGAAAATAACACAGGCTACATCAATGCTTCACATATAAAGGTAAAAGCTTTCTTGGACTTTGTGTTGCAGATGAAAGTATGTTAGAATTTTGTTTGCATTTCTGGATGTACAGTAGTATTTTCCATAATTTGGGAAATTAAAAAAGGTAACTTAAAACAGGGTGCAGCATTGTACACTTGCATCAACATAGGCACCTTTAAAGTCCCATGTCAATTAACATGCATGAGTTAATTTATTTTCTAGAGACTTGGAATTCATTTTAGAGAAGAATTGTTACTTTTTTTTACGTGCGTCTCTGCCAACTTGGTCTCTGATGGCTACTGTAGAAAGAGATGCTGCATTCCTTAAACCTCATGAACATGAGTTAAATCTGCCGTAATACTTACAATGTCCAAAGAAAACATGTGCTGTTATGAATAATAGGTGTATGGATGTTTGCGTAAATATTTCAGGATGTTCATATAAATATTGCAATATTCGATATGTGGTAATGAAATCTCTATATTTCTGCTTGGGTACTGCATTACACTTCAGTGTTTCAAAATAAGGTTTTATCAAGATAGCCAGATTTCTTCTAGTTAATTGAATGTAGAAATAACTTGAGATACGACATGACTCTGTTCCTCTATGAACATGGCCAATTTTAACAGTTTTAACTATTTTGCAGTGACTGCAGGTGCTTGCTTTTCTTTAAGTTTCCAGTAACAGTTCACAAAGTTCTTTGCTAGTTTTTGCTCTATCCTGGGAGAAGCAACACCTTTCCTTCAGCTGATAAATACTCTTGTTGTCAGAGAGGGCTCTCTGCTTTTTATCATTATTAGAATCCAAATTAAAAAGAAATTAATAATAAACAAAACATCCTGTTGAATTTATATTTTACTGGAGTAAAAGCCTTATAAAATTTAAAGAGAATAGCTGGCCTCTTTGGTTGTAGTTTACAGTACTAAATCCTGTTGAATCAAAACAATTTCTGAACCGGAATCCTGGCTGGCTATCATTTCTCTACCATAGCCTGGTAGGTAGCAGATACTGAGTTTTTGCATAATCAGGGATTGGTATGATGATGGATTTCAGAGCCCATAATGTTTCATCTACTTTGTGGGAAGATAAAAAACCTGAGATTCCTAACATAAATTATTCCCACAAGCCTGTACTAGCCTGAAAAGAATTTTTCTTGGCCAGTTCTGAGTCCACATTTCACCTTGAGTGTCAGTGTTGGATGTGTACTCATTTCACATTCACAGAGCAACCAGGAACACGCACAAATAGTTCAGCACATGACAGCAGTCCCTGCCAGTGTTTTTCTCTTGCACTCCAAGAGGCGCTTACTGAAGCCAAGCAGATGTTCTTTTGCTAAGAAGGTGAAATTGCATCTGCAAAATTTACCTCAGTGTCACAGTGTGTTTGCAGCCCAATGTTCAATTTTTAATATCCTGCAGTCAGGGCATTAGAATGCAGTAAACATTCCAGGCATCACATTCCCTTCAGACTATTTATGGGTCTTTCATATCGTGTGCCAGGAGGCTGGATATTTGGACCAGAAGTCAGCAGACAAACTCCTATATCATCTTGATAAGATCCATGCCTGGAGGATTCCAGCTCACATCACACAACCTGTGAGCTGTACAGTTTTTCAGTATTTCTCTGCTTATTTACCACTGACCTTTGCAGTTAAGACTTGAAGATCATCACCTACACCTGAGATGCATATCATAATTAAATTAACGGATTAAGTTCTTAAGACCACTTCATCTGACTGCTTGGGTCAGACCAGCATTAACTGGAAAAGCTCAGTAATACTGTACCACATATGACTGTGAACCAATATGGCAATGCAAGATGCACACTGATGCTGTAGTGATTTTATTTACATCTAGCGCAAGAGCTTAAGGAGCTTACTTGCATTGGGCTTGTAGTGTTTAACCCTCCGTCCCAGAGGAGAATGATGCATAGTATGAAACGGGAGAACTAAGTGTACAGGATTGAAAACTGTTTTCAGTGCAGTGAGAGATTTGTTACCATACAAACACTGTGCTAGCTATAGGTGCAAACATCCAAGGAACTCAGCATCAAGAACAGCTATTTGAATAACAATATTGATTCTCTTTCTGAAAAGGTATTCAAACATTTGTACAGTAAATGTAGTATATGCTTCAACCTGTCAGAGTGATTGACATCTCTCTGTAGCATTGCCCACCAGCACCTTGATATCTATGGATGTGTCAACACTTTTGTTATAAATCTTCTTCTCAGGGATTTATAACTTTGTTGTGTGAAGTGTCTCTGGACTGACATACAATTAGAAGTTCTTAGTCTGCAAAGAAAAAATGTTTTAGCTTTTCAAACTAATTAGTTCATTTGTTTTGAGTTCTTTGGGTTTTTTTACTGCTTTTTTTTGTTTGTTTTTTACTGTTCTTTTTACTTTTGACATCTAGTAGGTGTAAGAGTGGTTTGGTTATTTTCACCTTTGGTTAAAAAAACAATTTATGTAAGTTTTCCTGATGTTTATATAGCAAATAATCAGTCATGATATTTTTTTTACACATAAAGGTGATTTATGTGCTTCAAAAATGATTTCATTGCATGCTGTCATGCATATAAATATTTCCATAAGATTGTAATCCAGTTATGTATTGGGAAAATAGGCATACATGACTCCAGCTGGATTTACTATATAAGTAGATGGCAGTTTCTTAACTGGAAAAACTTGAGGTAAGTGAGGAATGGAAACATGAAATGAAGCCTGTCTTGATTTCACCTCTAGCTGGACCTGTCTGACTGTTTTGTTGTGTGTGTGGGCATAACTGCAGCGTTTTTGGCCACATCTTCAACAGGGATCAGTGTAGTAAGTCTGTTTAAGAAACTATTTTTGCTTGAGTGGAAAATAGTTGAGGGAGACCCTGAACAGTGGAGGCCTTTAGCTGCCCTAGTGCAAAATATTATTTCCATTCAGGTTTTCTATACTACTGTGAGTTCATTTCCAGCAATGTAGTGTCTTTTAAATGTATGCAGATACTTCCTGGTGCTCAGTTCTTTTTCATCATGGGTTTGTCACAAAGCCCAGGGAAGTCAGTCAGCTGCTTCTTTGTATTTAATCCATCTCTGAAACAGGGCCTCAAAATACTTTCATCTGAATAATCCAGATGCAATGGCAAGAAGAATGGATGACATTTTGCTGAAAGCTTTATGTTTATGAGCATCAAGAAAGGATGTGGAAACACAAAGGATTGTGTTTTGTCAGATTTGCTCTTATCACAAGGATGGTTCATGTTCAGAATTCTGAAAAACAGTGGAAGAAGAAAGAAGCAAAGGTTTCGTTATGGTCTCTTTTGTTTAAAGGGCAGTTCTGGCACAAATACTGCTGAGAACTTGGGCACTGACTGTTTTTTGGTTTCTTTCTTTTTTCTTCATCCTAGGTTACTGTAGGCGGAGAGGAGTGGCACTACATTGCTACCCAAGGGCCTCTGCCACACACGTGCCATGACTTCTGGCAAATGGTATGGGAACAGGGGGTGAATGTTATAGCCATGGTCACAGCTGAAGAGGTATGTAAAATCACAGAACATGGATCTTTCTGATGTGAGTCAATCTTCCATTATCATGGCTTCCCATTCCATTAACCTGTTTTTCTATCAACAGTCCTTTTTCCTTTAACTCTCTTTGAACATATGCCTGGACTGCTCTAGTACTGTATTTTGTAACTTTCTAATATTCGTTTTGGCAAGCACTGAAGTGAAGCAAGCAGAACACCCGTTTCTCCCTGCTTCACTCCAGTTTGGCCAAACAAAACAAAGATGTTTCCATTGGAATGTGAGAGTGCTAAACTGCTCCTGGTTAAAATGACACAGGCTTCCACCCTGTCCAAGGCCAGTTCTGCATACTACCACTCTTATCAGCTGAAAAGAGACAAGAAGCTGTTGTTTCCGTACAAGTGTCCACATTAAAAAAAAAAAAAAAAAATCCTTTTATTCTTATGCCAAGCAAAACAGTTATTTCTATTGTAATCCAAGAACTATGTGCTACGTTATAAAAACTGGCACACTTTGCTAACTAACACTGCATTCAACTTTATGCCTGATCGCTTTTAACAAACACAGGGAGTGCCATACCACATCAAGTCACTGTCCAGTTCCCAAGGCTGATGAAAACAGATACTTAGAAGTTGCTGTAGAGAATCCCTTTCTATTGAAAGGAAAGACTTGCCTAGGAGGAGAAAATTTCCTGAGATGTTGTAGACAATAGCTGGCTTTTGCTCCAAGGCAAGTTTGTTCTTCAAACATTTCTAATGTGTCTGCTCTACCTATGTAAACATTTTCTCATTCCTGTACTTTTACATTCAGATATAATACATGACTGAAAATTTTAATGGATACTTTACTTATGGAGTGCTTCCTGCTACTCTGGTAGTTCAGAATATGAAAACTTAGTTTATCTGCAGAGTTCTATTCTCTCTGTTTGCAGCAACTAACTACTGTTGTTTTTCTTTGTGTGTGTGTGTGTGTGTCTGTGTGACATTAAGGAGGGAGGAAGAAGTAAGAGTCATCGTTATTGGCCTAAACTGGGCTCTAAGCACAGCTCAGCCACTTACGGGAAGTTCAAGGTGACAACCAAGTTCCGCACAGACTCCGGCTGCTATGCAACCACTGGTCTGAAGGTCAAGCATCTTCTCTCCGGAGATGAGAAGACAGTGTGGCATTTGCAGTATACTGATTGGCCAGACCATGGATGTCCAGATGAAGTTCAAGGCTTTTTATGTAAGAATTCTTGAACTTGCATGATAAAAGACATCAAACAGAAGATTATTCACACTGGATTCAGTTCACTGCCCTTGGTCAGAGCTGTAATTGACTTTAAATGTTTACTACTGCGGTATAGAGATGCCTCAACTAGTCAGACTTTTCTGTGATTTGGTGAAAGAAGTAGGATTCAAGAAGTAGGACCTACGGTGAGGGTCTCATTCTAGAAAAATGTAACAGGAGGAAAAATCAGAAGCAACGGTAGTGCTAAAGACTAATAATTTCAAATAAAAGGACATCCCAGCTGGCTGATCTGTCAGCATAAATTACTGCCACTGCCTAGCTCTAATGAGTGTATGAGACTCTAGGCTGCGTGGAAACGTGATTAGAAAAGTCTGGGTGAGAGAGGCTCAGATGTTAGTGAAACACAGCACAATTCCTCCAGTTCTGTAAAGGCCCTGATTGCTGACAGCCAGTATTTGGTAGTCCAGAGGTGTTGGACTTGCTTCAGAAGAGCAAAAAGCTCTATTACAAATGCAGTTCGTCTGAACACACTGCCACTCTTCTAACCACATGTACTCACACAATGCAAAGAGTCTTGACAATTAAATACAGTCCCAGTTCATGCATTTCTGACAAATGTAGATACTGTGTTCATCTGTAATGAGTTAATAAGATTTTGTACTTCTCACCAATTACAGTAAGTAATAAGAATTCAACCATAATATAACTAAAACCACTTCTCTGGCAGTGTAATGGGATATGATGCAGAGATTTTTAAGTTATCACTCAAGAAGTATATACACAGTGTACTAGCTCTGCACCCTCTGCAGCATGGCCCTGTTGAAGCTAAGTCCTTTGTCAGCAAGGCTCATGAGTTCTACTTTGGTCTTGACACAGCTACGGTACTTTAGTGATCTTCTCTCCTTTGCATGGTGTAGGTTTGGTGTAAATAACATCTTATCTTCCCAGTTCTGTCACCAGGGCAAAATCATAAAAAAGCCATTCTGGCTTTGACAAAGGAGAGTCACAGGGTCTGGCTTTAAGGCAAACATATTGAGTTCGCTCTCATTGCCCAATTCCTGGTTTGTTTTGTACTGTGCTCCTCCTGCCAGCCCCTGTAGCTGTGGTTGGGCATGGCAGTAATTGGAAACGGACTGTTCCCATTTCCTCTGTCTCATTGTTTGCCACTACATACAGTCCCATTTCATGTTGTGCTTTAAAATGCAGCTCTTCTGATTCTGTAAGCCTTCAACCACAGCCTGCCTGTCTGTATTGAAAGGACAGGTTGGGCTGCAAAGCTGTGATGCCAAGAGTTGGGGCAGGAAAACTGGCTCAAGACTCAGTGCCATGAGTGATGAGAAGTTAAGTGTGTAAGATCTTGAGTTATAGTGTATAGAGTGTTCATCCAGCCAAGTGAATTTCCAATATGTTAAGATGGTGTAGCTTGACAGTAGATTGCTTTTAACAATGCTAGGAAGTAGCACCAACTGTTCTTGATTCGTGCACTTTCTAGAAATGACTGGGGAAAAAAAGACAGCTCTTAGAAGAGCTCATAACTGTTGAGAAACAACCCCTGAGCAGAGAGGTGGGTAAGACTGAGCCTTGCTAAGAAGGGAGGGTGGCAGATGGTTGCCCACGTTCCATCTGATACTTGCTTTGACAGGGAGTAGATTCAAGGGTTTTGATCCCAGCCTGTTAATAGCAGAAATTGCTGTAAGTAATATCTAGAATCATATGCTTAAGGGACCTGGAGATTTGCAGAGGGGAAAATGGAATTTAATTTTTAAAAGGCACAATTTAATTTAAAGGAGCAGATTCCTAAGTAATA
This sequence comes from Chrysolophus pictus, assembly GCA_037305975.1. Taxonomy (NCBI): domain Eukaryota; kingdom Metazoa; phylum Chordata; class Aves; order Galliformes; family Phasianidae; genus Chrysolophus; species Chrysolophus pictus. Next base: position 89,895,053 of record CM074578.1, on the reverse strand, counting down.
ATTGACACCCAACTGGCACTTGCTGGATTTGGGATAGTTCAGTACACACTGGCCAAAAAATGTATGTTGTAAAAAAATATAAATTCTTTTTGACAAAGAATGACTTTTTTTTTTTTTTTTTAAAATTTCAACTTTCAGACATAGATATTTACAACTTTGTGTTTTACACTGCAGCTTACTTGGAGGAAATACAGTCAGTGCGTCGCCACACCAACAGCGTGCTGGACAGCAGCAACAACTGCAACCCTCCTATCGTGGTCCACTGTAGTGCAGGGGTAGGAAGAACTGGAGTGGTTATACTAACAGAGCTGATGATTGGGTGCTTGGAGCATAATGAAGTAAGTACGCTTTTATCTCAGGGCAAACCCTGAGCTCATTCCTTGACTAACCAGCTACATTTCTGAGGTTAAAACTAAAAGGCAGTAAAACGCTTTCTGTTCTATTACCTTTGTGAAATAAGGACATCAAACATGATAGGAAGAGATTTCCCAGAGCAGAAACTACTTATTGTAATTGAGTTGATCTTATGTGTTTTCATGAACATTATTTTAACACATTCAAAATTAAGGCTTTTTTTCTGTCTTTTTAAGAATTTACTGTAATTTGTAACTCTATTTAATTAACAGTGTAGAGACAGCATGTTCACAGGGACACACTGACAGAGTCTAAAGAATAATGTCTGTTTCCATGCGCTTCTAAGTAACATTTACTGCTCTCTAAACTCACACTTCCATCTCTTGTATTTCCTCTAATCTCATCTGGAACTAAACTTGGCTATGTCGTAAGAAAAGCTGTGTATATGTTAGGGAATGGATGTTTAAGAATAGCAGCTAATATTACAAAACTAGTAATGTAGTCTGGAGCAACGATAAGGATAAGAGCCCCAGGGGAATAACCATGTGTAGGTACTTGCTTTTCACCTGTACTATGTTGATGGAGACATGTCCAGAAAAAAACATCACATCTTGAATAACAACATGCCACACAGTTTCAACATATGCAAAACAGCTCTTTAAACGGGGGATTTCTATTGCCAAAGGAACTGCTCAAAGACAAAACCTCTTACAGACATGAGAATACGGTAAGAGTGACACATTGGCGCACGTCAGCTGCCCCTCCCAGTAATGTACCTGAAATGCTCACCCACTCTTTGTGCCCATACAATTACAGGTTTGAACCTTTCTGTGCGTGGTGCTAGGTGAAGTGCAGTTTCCTGGCTCATTCAAAAATGTGAGTCCTAGAGTAGACAAGTTGGTACTTCATCACTAGTTTTGAAAAGCTGCACCTTCCTCTTCACTATTTTAAAAAGTGATGCAAGAAGTTTTGCTCTTCTCTATCCTCTTTCGCCCTCCAGCAGTTCATTGTTCTATAGTTACAAGATCACCTAGGGATCATGGGCTTATTTTGGTCATGAGCGGCTGAATAGCAAGAGAAGATAAAGGAGGCACCTTGACTTCTAAGCATGTGGATGAGCCTTGACATTCAAAAGAATTCCCATCAACTTCAGTAGGAGCAGGTGGTAGTGCTCAGTAATAAAGGAATTCTCTGATGTCTCTTAAAGCATGCATCTTGATTAACAGTGGAAATCATTAATATTAAAGACAATTTCCTTAAGGCTTTTGTTGCTCTAGATTGTAGTAAGTTAATATTTCTTGTCTGTTAAAACCTAATTAAAAGAAAAAAAGATTAAAAACTTAATATTTATTAGTTAAGCAGCGCATTTTCAGCTTATGACAGATACTGCATTCTGTACAAAGAGGGTTTCATTTCATGCAGAAATCATAGTGGTTTATTTTGAAGTAGGATTAATTGTTTGCATTTCTTTCTGAAATAAAATAGGTTGTTACTTAAAAAGTTTTAATTCTTAGTCTTAGGAATTGGTTGATTTCTTTGGAAGTGTCATTATAAGTAGATGTACTGATGTTAACATGGAAAAAAGGGGTTGAAAATGCTAGTAAAGACCATCCTGGGAAGTCTGCAGCAATGCTGGAAATTTTGCTTGATTTTGAGTTTTCAGGTTTAGTTGAGAATCCATTTTGAATCAGTTGCTGTACAGCTTCACTCACTGCAACTTGCAGGCGCTTGCTGGTTGAGTCTAAAGCTGTGTATCCCATTGCAGGGATATATTTTCAGTAGACTGCCATACAGTAAGAAATGCGCGAAGTCACATCATTAAGTCCTTACTGCTGTAGTCACTGGAACATGAACTCAGATCATAGGTTCAATGGATCTTCACAGGGGAGATCTTTAGTTTGGGAGTCAGAAATTGAGTAATGTTTGTTGTTTTTTTTTCCTTTTTTGCAAAAGATACCTTAGCAAAGCATTATGTGACTTTTGTTGAAGGTGTATTGAAGGTTCTGCTTACCTGGAGTAAAAAAATAGGTTGACAACAGAGAGTGAAGTCAAATAGGTGGGATGGGCTTTTCTTTCCTGAGATAAATGAAAGTGTTGTGTGATACACGGAGATGCACAGAGTCACTGAGGCCAAGTACAAATGAGGGAACTGTCATGCACCAAACCACTAGATAAACGTGGCTGTGCAGGTTGAAGCTGGCCCACATTCTGTTGTAGTGATTCAGGGGCGATTGAGTTCCGCGTGACTTTGCTCAGCAAGGACCAAATGGCTTTTGTAAGCACTCAGTTCCACAGGAAGATTTTCTCCAAGTTAGCCAAGTTAACTGAAACAAGCTTATGTTTTCCTTATTACCCACCAAAGATAATATAACATTACTCATCCCAGCGTACAGATCTTTACGCTTGTTGACTCTCTAGAATTCTCCTGTAACAGCTTGTTTGGGGATGTGGCAGAATAGCCAGCCTTGTTTTCAGAAAGCAATGGTATATGGGTTGGAGCTTGTTTAGAATGGAGATTCTGAGCTTTATACAAGCAGACAGAAATGGATATGTAGTGTGATTCTTATTTTAAACTTTCCAGAAAATTTCCACTGTGTGTGCAAGAAGACTTAGAAGAAAATTTCCACTGTGTGTGCATGCTCAGTTGGGCTCAGTGACTAGCAGAAATCTTAATTTGTCTCTGTTCTTTTGCTCACGCATTGTAATTGAAATACTTCTCACTGCAGCCAAAAAATTTGCCAAGATCTTTTGTGTATTTTGGGAATGGCAACTAACGTTACAAAGAGCACTTGTGTTGCCTGATGAGGTTTTATATCTTGCAGTACTTAAGAACTTCCTTCAACAGGAGCACGAATCCTTGTGCTTATGTTTACTGTTGCAATAGAAAACAGAAAATCCCTCATTCTGGGATGTACTACATAGACTTTCTTTGAATTTGAGCCTCAGGCTCAGCTTCATGGCTCAGTTTCATGGCTCAGTGACTTTTGAATGGTTCCTTGTGTACTAGTTTTAACAGCTGAAACATGGTAACATCATAGCTCTTTTTTCCTCTAAATTCTGGAGATATGATGGTAATGCCAAGTGAATTTTACAGCAAATCATGTTTTACTTCAGAAAAATCCCTGCTTCACACAGCTCATTCGTTTTCTGAATCAGACCATTACAGAATGCATGTGCATCTATGTGCTCATTAGGATTAGAGGTATACTTTTACAGTGGATCTTCCAATCTGTCCCTACTTACTGTACTTTAGTTCCTGTTGCAGAGCATTTTCAGGGCACACAAATGAATTTCATTTGGATGAAACAAAGCTGGAAGATGCTTTTTTGGAAGGCATCAAATGTTCTCCAGCTGCTAATGGACATTGAGTACACGGCAACAAACAAACACTAGCCTGAAGTCTGCAAAATAAATATGGTGGATTTAGGGTCTTCAGGGCCAACTGTTTTACTTTATGGACTGATGTCTTACTGATGTCCTACTGCAGTAGCACAGATTTAGCTGTGGGAGGTGAGCTGTCAGGGTTCTTGGATCTTTTGGTGACAGTCATTTTCCTTCTTGTAGTGGAAAGATCAGTATATTTGCCTGCACTTCAATTTTGTTTGAGGAACTTTTATTCTTCAAATCATATACCTGCTTTCATTTGAAAACTCTCTCAGATCCTCCCTCAGTGAAGGTACTTGAGCATGGATCAGAGCAGTAGGCACTGAGTGGTGGAGCTGAACTGGACTATACAATATTAGCTGTTCCAATTTTGTGTTAGACCTTACTGATATATCTAGGTCTTAGCCTGAGGTAATACAGTACGTTTTACTGAGTTGAAAATAGCTATAATGAATTAGAAACTTTCAAAGAGAAGAAACCCTTTATTTTACGTTCAGTTGATGAGAGGTAATAAGTGGTACACCATTGGAGGATGAGAGTATGTGGTCATCTGCAAGTTTAGATTGGTCCAGAACTTCACATAAGCTTTAGCTGGGAAAGCACCAAATGCACAGTAACCTTTTGTGTGCTAATGATTTAATCCTTAAATTATTCAAAAATGGGTGACAAAAAATTGTAATAGTTCACTATGATTGGTTAAAATTCATTACATTATAACTGAAACTTGATGCAATGACTGTTTGATCTAACAAACCTACATCTTTATGAATTTTTCCTTGGCTTTACAGAAAGTGGATGTCCCTGTGATGCTGAGACACCTGCGGGAGCAGAGAATGTTTATGATCCAGACCATAGCCCAGTACAAATTTGTCTATCAAGTGCTCATCCAGTTCCTGCAAAACTCAAGACTTATTTAATCTCTTCAAACATCTCAGAGCCAGCTTTGTGGATCTGACTGAACCTTTCTGATGAATGAGGGGAACTGCCTTGACAACACAGCGTGCAATCCATGTTGCACTTTTTAAAGCTGTCTTGAAAGTAAGGAATTTGTTCTTTACTAGAGTCTCCCATGGATTATTTTATAGAAGATATAATTTATTTTTCTTAGAATAATTTGTGAATTACTTTAATAACTTGTAAAGCTTACGTGAGCTTCGAATTGAACTATATTTGACATGACTGGTCTGCATTGTAACACGTCCGTAGGGAAAGCAATCCTTCATAAATGTAGAATACTGGCCTTTATTTTACTACACAATTTCTGAAATGAACAGTTATTTGGCAGCAGGGTTTTTCTTATATAAGAACATTCTGACCCAGATGTGTAGCTTCTATAATTTAAAAAGAAAAAAGAAAGACCTGCTAGATATCAAATACAGTTCTAAATGGAAGCGGAGGACACGCCATCCTGGGACAGGGAGGCCTAAGCTTCTGCATATGCAGGGCACATTACAGAGGGCTCAAGCACAGGCTGTTGTGAGGGCAGAGAATTTGGGTGCTGAACTGCTCAAATTCCATAAGAATCACAGTTTGAGATTAGTCCTTAAATAAGCAATATTGGTTCTTTTAAATTAAGCCTTTGCTATTTGTGGTCCTTGAAGGGATTTGTTTAAGAGTTGAAGCAGTATTAGAAAACTGACCAAGAGCAGGGTGAGACTAGTGCATCCTTCCTGTAGATATGGGTTGAGCAGTAGAGGGTTTCAACTACATGCAACTGAAAAAAAAAAGTATCAAATGAAGCATCTTTTACGAATTGCACAGAAACTCTTATTGCCTTATGGTAACCTTGTGTAGAAAAGGAATCAAATTCAAATTGGACATCTCCAGTCACCTGTCTTTGTTTCCTGTGTTTTCAGTGCTGTAGTTGTTTTATTTTCTAGTCCACTGAACTTCGTAAAAATGATCAGTACTATTTTTATTCTGTCCAGCAGTGATTCTTGAGGGCTTTAGTTTAGAGTCTGCCCTGATTGTTTCCCCATCACCATCTTGTGATTTGTGCATGTACCAAGCAGTTTTTTGGTACTCGTAGCTCTTGTCTTGTTAGGGTGTTTTTTGTATTAAATTGCACAAAGCATCTCTCTTCTCAGGCTGCTGATTCAACACTACTGGTCATTTGGGTTCCCCTTTCTATTTATTATTACTCTTTTATCCTGGTAGTCTTCAGGGTTTCCAGTTAGGATTAGGAGTCTGTTGTACCAGACATTGCATGAGTACATAATGGACTAACAGTCCTTGCCTGAAGTTCAGAACAGAAAAGGGAACAAACCTACTCATCCACTTCACAGCTAGATTAACGGGTTCTTAAATGGCTTGCCCTGGCCCAAAAGTGAAGTCTATGGTAGAGCTAAGAAAAGAATCCATGTCCTGCAAGTATTTCACTGGCCAGGCCTGTCCTCTGCTCTTTCTCCTCTTCTGTCCCTCAGCATTCACCAGCTGTTTTGCACAACTTTGTGCATGATCCTTTCTCCAGACTGTTTATTTCATTGGAGCAAATCACATTATGAATTACCTTGCAGCACATGCATGGTAGCATGTACTTACAGTTATTTAGAAGCGACAGGAACTGTATTTAAAAAAAAAAAAAAAAAGCTTTAACAAGTCATGATGCAATTCCCACCTTGTTACTTATGGTGCATGAGATGGACAGAGAAGTTCCTGCACTGAGATTGCTTCCCTCGTCATGCTGATTCCATTCTCCTTTCCTTGTTACCACCTCCTGCCAGTGCTCTGCTTGGTCCTGCTGGAGGATGGATCAGGCTGGAAGGGAGTCCATGCAGACTCCCTAGCCCTGCTCAGCACAGTGTTGGACAGGCTTGCCCAGGGGCACATCCAGTAAAATTTCAAAAATTTCCAAGAGTGGAGGTATTGCAACCTCCCTGAATAACCAGATGCAATGTAGCTACTCTCTCAGTTAAATTTCCCAGATAAATTTCATCTTTTGGTCCTTCCCTTTTTCCTTCTTACCCATACCTCCAAATGGGTGGCCCCATCCTTATCTCATTTCCACCCCCACTCCAAGGTCACTCTCCTCCCTTTCCAGAATCCATGTTCCTTTCATGCTCACTTTGTCCTTCCTCTGCAGTTTTGCATCCCCAGCACAAGCTGGTGTCCTGTTTTTTTTCCTCTCTATTTCCTACTGTTTTTCCTTCCTAAATGATTCTTCATTTCTTCTGAGGATACAGCTGCTATGTGGCATTATGTGAAATGCAGTTGTTTGCTTTTCTGCTAAGAACAGTTTCAGCAGCAGCAGATGGGACAGGTCAGGTTGACATTGTTAAAGGCCATGGGACATAAATTCCCAGCTCCCAAATTATTCAGGTGCATCCCAGAACAGACTGCAATCCAGAAAGACTGCGGTGCATTTACTGTTTTGGAGAGTCACAATTACTGCACTCATCTGAGAGCATCTCACACTGCTGCTTTTCTAAAACTTCTCTACTACTATGTAGCAACAAAGAAAAACCAGTTGTTCTCCTGTTCTTGTTTTAAATGCATATGGCCAAGCCATAACTAGCTTTAAGTCAATGTATAAAGGCCTAAGCCAAGTACTCTGAGTTCAGGATCACTAAGGGGACCTACACTCTTGCTTTTCCCTAAATGCTGCGAGGGCTTAATCTAAGGCTCTGTACCAGAGTCCTTCTGAAATGCATGTAAAACTCTGCTTTTTTTGCTGCTATGCCATATGGGTGTAACAATTTGACAGGAATTCTAGTAGAAATTTTCAGCAACCAACAAATGGCCGTGACTTCTTTAGCTGTAATATCTTGACCATGTTCCTTTTAGGGATCAGTTGAGTTTTCAGTCAACTTCAGTTTTGTCTAATTCCTTCTGCCAATGCCAGTGTATCTCCTGTTACATTAGCAGCAACCATTTTAAAGTCTTTTCAGCAGCATCTGCATGATAATTGCACAGAGATGCTTTATATCTGGGAAACAAGCCAAAGAATAAACCTTGAAGCAAAGTGTATTAAATTAGTTATCTCATTTTAGCTTTTTGAATAATTTCCTAATGATGAATTAAGTTTGAACTCAGAGCTGTCAAGTCCCATTGCTCCACTTGGAATTTGAGAAGTAGAAAATCAGGAGAAAAATAATCTGCCCCTGTGTCTTATTGCTCAGTTATTCTTGGCTGGAATGCATCCTACTGTTTCTACAGTCAGTACAAAAAAGTTACTTCATAAGAGAATGTAAATAGCTGTGTTTAAAAGGAAAATTAAGCAAGCGTCACATTATAAGTGTCTTAGTAAAATATTAATTATGAAATGGCACCAAAAATCCTTTCCAAATTAAGTCAGTACTCATTAATGAGCCAAATAAATGGCCACATAGTAAACAGTCATTTCCAATTAACTCCTAAGACGGCTGGTGTGGTAGATAGAAGCCAATGTGACTCATTTTTTCCCTTTCATTGTCAAAGAACGGTAATTTTAAATTTTCCCTTTCATCTGACTTGTCTATTTTTTCCTGACATATTTTATCTTGACTTGATCTGCTTGCTAATATTATAAGTAAATTGGGGCGGTGTGTGTCATTGGAGGTTCCTTTCTACCCCAGCTTGCAAATGAATCTCAGCACATCAATGATTTATTACTGAAATGGGTTACACTTTTGTAGGGGAAAAACTGAACCTCCTGACTTTAACCTGTTGTAGCTTTATCAGTCCTAAACCACTTGGGCAATACTTCCTAACCCTTTAGGGAGTGACAGGAAAATGCGTATTGTATCCAGTTTCATTAGTCATTGTAGGAGTGAAACCATCAGACTTAAAGCAGTTCTGTTCAGTTTCTGGCCCACAGACATAACAGCAGAATTCTTTACCACAAGGGGAGGACAATTTTGGGTTGCAGCACCACATACTTTTTAACTCCAAAACATGACAGTGAGTAGGTTACAGTAGAACAGTTTCATCCATTTTGAGTGAAGTTTGGATTGAAAATCTTATTTAAAACAAAAACAAAAACAAAAACATCAATTTAAAGAAAATGGAATCATACCTTAAAACATTGGAAACCAACAGTCTTCTCCAAGGTTCCCATGTTGCAGTCTGGCACATTTAGGCTATGCTCCTCACATTATTTTCTAGGAGAAAGCTCAGAGTAGATGAGCCTTAGTTGGGAGTTCATTCTGTGTCTTCTCCTTGTCATGCACTTTTAGTCTGTATTTTCTTTCACAATATTTAACAGCTTCTTTTTCTTTAAACTCATCCCAATGTTTGCATTGAGGTTGATGGCATCAAATTTTCGCTTAATGTTATGGTCAGAGCATTTCATGCTTAACATTGTCTGAGTTGAGGATGGGAGATCTCAGTTGAGTCGCTCACCAGCAGTCTGCCCAGTGCTGCTGACATCCATTTCTGTCCTCCATGGGCTGCGCTGGAGAACAGTGGAGCTGCACATCAGCTGCTCAGGTCCTACTTGTCCCAGCTGCTGCCCAGGCCTGCCTTGGCACCTCTTGTCCTCGGCCAGCTGAGGTAAGACAGAGCTTGATCCCACAAACCTTCTATTATATAGGTGTATAGGGACCCCAAATGCTCAGCCTTACTGGAAGTAGTTTTTCCTTAAACTAGTGTTTCGAGTGAAAGGAGACTCACCTGTGGGTAGCAGGCAATTCAGGAGTTAGAAACCATACAGTTTCTAACAGTTGGCTCACAGCAGCCAACTTCCCAGCAGTTTTCTGGGATGACATGAAGACTGAATTAGCTGTCAGTCTTGCTAACAGTCTAGGAGCTGTGCACTCAAAAAGCAGAAGTATCAGTATGGCTGATCCCTGCTGTAGCAGCTTTCATACCTCACTGAGAGGTTAAATTTTGCTACTGTTTTTAGGGAAAAGAATACACGTGGAACTCAAGGGTGGCACACATTTCATGAAATAAAGGGTGTATCGTACTGAAGGAGCAAATATTCATAACTGATCTCGCAAGGTAAAACACTGCATGAAAACTTAATCTCCATAAAAGTACTCCACAAAAATGTACACAATTCTGCTGCTGTATGTATGGTTCAGTTGTGCAGTATGGAGTTTGATGTCAACAAAAGAAGGGCTACAGGGCCAAAATCCTGAAGGCAACTGTTCCCAGCTCATTCTTAGCCTTCTGTAAAGGTTTTCCTCACAGAACTGAGGAAGCTCTTGCCTTGTGAGAGAAGAGAGGAGGACATCACGCATGCAGCCACATGTAGCCTTGACTTGCAAGGACTGTGATTTGAGGAAGGGAACAGTTGGTTGTTTGGGCTCTTGGGCCAACAAGAGAAGGCTGAGTTCTTAGCCACAGATAAATTCCTGTTAGATTGTGAAACAAAACAATACTGTGCAGCTTAAAAATAGCAGTGTTTATATAAATATTTAAAAGTAAATAGATTTTTAGTGTAAGATATTCTAAAACCAGTGAAATTCACTTAGTTCCTCTCAGCCATTTTTCAGCTGGTGTTTTCCTCATTGTTGAAGTATTGATACTTTTGATCTGCGCACACCTTAACTGAGAGTTTCCCTGCTGCAGCAGTGGGACTTTGCCTTTGGAGGGTGGCCTGGAAGTCATGGGTAGAAGAACAGCTCTCATTGAAGAATCCCAGTACTCTTTAACAGTGAAAAAAAAACCCCAAACCAAACAACCTTTGTTCATTTCAGGCATCTGCTCAAGTATTAGTGCTTAATAGTTTTGTTTTTCTTCTTCTAGATCATCTACTTAAAGACAGTCAGTGTTTTGGATTGAGTCTCTGTACTAAGACACTTCAGTGGAAGCAGTCCCTGATCAGGCAGGCAAGAGTGAGGAAGGCTTCCTATAAAATTCTTCCAAGGCAGGCTGGTATTTGATGCTAAAGGAAGAAAGATAATTGAAGGTAGCACAGGGTGTTCAGTCCCAATAGCACAGCTGGTAATCAGTGATTTAGGGGCATCCCAAGTTTTATATTTATCCCAATTTTTGTGTTTAAAAATCACTGATAGCTCCATCTTCAATGAATTGCTTTTAAACCCATTTATTCCTCTGGCCTTCACAACATCCTATGTTGGTGAGTACCACAACTTAATTATACATAAATATGTAAGAACTTCCTTTTTGTGTATGTTAAAAGTATTTTCTTGCTGCTACTCGGAATCTTTAATTAAAAAGAAAAAGCTTTTTAGTGCCAGAAACATTGTTAATAGTTTGTTAGTTGTTTACCCTGTTGAGATTGCTCCATATGGAAAACATGTTTTCCTCATTGGTTAAGTACCTTTCTTTTGATATTTTACAAAGGAGAAGAGTTTACACATGCAGATGACTGTAATATTCCCACATATAATTGTGTGGGTCATGTTCAATGAAATAACATGTTTAAATAAGTTTTATGTCACTGGATTTTACTGTCCTGTTTTACTTCAGTATTTTTATGCTTTGGTTGTATTTGTTCTGTAATTCTGTACATGACAATTTAGCTCAAACAGTAATCTGAATCTCACACTCTCATTGTATGTATACATTTTGTAGAGAAATGGGATATCAATTACATGCCCTTCCTGTCCCCCCCATCTCCTGTTAGGGATGAATGGCAGAACTATGCTATGATATTGAAAGTCTTTTGTTTTTAAAAAAAATATAAATCTATGCATGCTATTTTATATCTTAATGTATTATTCTTATCAGTACATAAGCTTATGCTTGTCAGTTTTATCTTATGTATAGAACTGATTACTTTTGACAGTATTTTTGCACTGTTTCTTCTCTTTCTCTTTTTATAAAGTTCTATTCGGCATTAATTGACTGCAATATTTTTTTTTTACCCTTCACTGCCTTTATGTAAATAGAGCCTTTTCAAATATGAAAATGTTTTCCATCACTAAGTTTTTTTTTTTTTTTTTTTTTTTTTTTTTTGGTAAGACTGTCCTTCATATTCACAATATACAATAAACCATTTTTTTCAAGGAAAACAATGCTTGAGTTCTTTCCTCTGCTGGCTTAAGGGTGGTCTGTATTTGCACCTTCTGTGCTTGTGTTAGTTTTCCATGTTAGCCTGATTGGCATAACGAAAGCTACACTGAGATCTGAAGAACCTTCTATAAATGGCACACCAGTGTCTCAAGGGGAAAGCTACTTGTGCTCAAATTAAGCTGCTCTTCATTCTCTAATGTTGAGGTATAGCTCTGATCAGAGCCTGGACTTCTCACCTCTGACATGAAGGTGCTATTTCCCTACACAAGGGTTTGCATGACAAGGTTAAGGTAGGCTTGAAATAGGCAGCTGGTACACCCTCCCTAGGCTTGGCTGTGGTTAAATGGTCCTGAATCTCTGAAATCGTAAGATCTGGTGCAGTTTTACGTATTCCATTACCAAGTGCTTGCTAAAGAGCACTGACAGCTTTCAGCAAAATGATCTGGTGAACCCTTGCTCTCTAGGTGTTTTATTTTCAGAGGAACACTTACAAGTAAGAAAATAAGATACTTTTAAACAGGAGTGATGTGCTGGCTCTCATTGTACTTTCTAAGACGTGAAAGCAGTAAAGAACAGTCATCTAGTTTTACTGTGCAATATACATAACTCTGAATGGTACTGGAAGTACAGAGCTACTCTCTTCCTCCCTTCCTCCTTTAAAAAAAAAATCTCCTGCCATCAATCTAAAGAGAGGGGAAAAATACTCCAGAGTCTTACAGATGCGTAAGGAAAGCAGATGTCCTCTGGATTATTTCCTCAAAAAAGGGTCTTGTCCCTCCACTAAGAGTAACAGCTAGTAGAATAGCTTTAACCCACTGTAATAAGTTTATCTTAACTTATAAAGGGGATTGAAATACCAGAAGTTGCACAATTCATGTCTTGTGCAACGCTTTTGAGCTCTGAGATAGGTGCCAGCAGGCTCTGTGCATCGCATGCTGAGCTCCAGGTACTTACAGTGACAAATTCCTACCTGCTAGGAGCAGTGATGGACCTGCAGCTGAACTGCTGAGGGAAAGGTGGTGGCTTTCCTATACGACGCACAGAATACATCGGCCCTTTTTCTCCTTTCTCTCAGCTAAGTCACTGCAAGCAGAAATGATTTGTGAAGAGAAATTGGATACTAAGCCACAACAACAATAAAAACCGTGTGGGTTTTGCTCATTTGGACATATTAAAGGAGGCCACTTAGGAAAAAACGTCAAACTATTTGCAGTCATGAAAGTGTACAAATGGAATCAAGAGAGGTCAAGACCACTTTATTTTACACTAATAAGATGCACATTAAAATCCTTAAAGAAAAATTGGCCATTTTTGCACGAACAGTAAGAGGCATATCCTCTAAGTAATCATGGCTGTTTCCTTCAAAAACAACAACAACAAAAAAGGCAACTGTAGATTTGTAGAGGCTAGAAACATTTTGCAAACCCTAAGTGTGTTTGTCATTCCAATTATAGGACAGAACTGTGTTCATACTCTACCGCTTTTCAAAGCGCTCCTGAAGGTTTCCATAACAAGGCTTTTTAAATAAAGGTTTGAAGGATTGCATAGATTCAAAGGCTCAGTGGTCCTCTAATTCCTTTTTGATCTCTGAAATGTATGGATGATCTTTCCCGTGTGCTACTTCCATGATGGCAATTGCCTATGAAGAGGGGAAAAAAAAAAAATTCACACAATTGATTCATATATAACACTAGGCTATAAATACTCTCTTTAGAGGTTTGAAGCAGTCTGACACCTCTAGCTACATTTTGTCCCCTTGTAGTCACAAACCCAGTAGGAAATGAAATGAAATTCAAAAGTAAGTAATAAAGGTTTTTACATTCATATAATACTTCTTTCATCTTACAGAATCCCAAAGCACCTTTCAAAATTATATTCCTGAGCAAATTACTTTGAATGCAACCAGCTCCAGGACAGAAAACTGCATGTGGGGTGGGTAATATTCTGGCAGTATACTTAACCAGTATCAGATGGAAGCTCTGTTCCTACCAATTCATCCTTCAGCTGCCAGAGCCACAAGCTAGTGGCTGGGCTAGTGCAGAAGTTGATAAAAGGTATATCAGACCTGATTCTGTAAACCCTTCCCTGGTTCCAGGGCCACCAGTGCTTTAGGAAGGAAGCAGCGTTTGAACTGAAAACCAGATCTCTTCAGCTTGAGGCTCTGCTGTGCCAGACTCCCTGCCACTTTACCTACAGATGGCTCTGTTCCTACAATTGAACATTTTAGACAGCCAAACCCAATGCCCTGCAACCTCTTGCCAATATCCACATTGCTCTACAGAGTGGCTTACAGGAGGAAGATTTCCACTTGAAAAAAGGATAGCAGTGCCCCAGACATATGTAAGACGACACAACAGCAGACAGGACTGGAAAAAAGTAAATTTGGAGCATCTGAGAATATTTAAAGACCACAGTGGTAAGATGAAGCAAAGCTGCAGCACTCTGACAGTAACAACAGTTAGTCATTTTCCCCTCAGGAAATTCTATGGAATTATCCTCTTCTATTAGTTGACGGGAGCCTTAGGCTCTATCTCAGCAGCAGTGAGAAATGACTCCATCCCCCTCCTGTCCCCAAAGAAGTGACAGCCTTCTGGATGAGCTTCTGCAAAGTGACAGAGAACAATGGTTTTGTTTTTCCACAGAATTCTAAACCTCAGGGGCTGGGATAACTTTGGGCAGTCCCTGCAGGCAGCTTTTGGAAATGAGTCATAAGAAAATGTTTGTGTTAGGAAGCTAACTATGCCAACCACCCTACCTACAGCTCCCCAGCTCCCCAGCCCGTGCTCACAGTGGCACCAATCCCAGTTTTAGTCAGAGCTGAAGCACCGCAGTGAAGACCCTGCACATAGCAGGGGGTTGAAACTAGATGATCATTGTGGTCCTTTTCAACCCAGGCCATTCTGTGATTATATGAAGAAAAACCTACGCTAATTTTGAATCAGCTGATGGTTACATCTGAGAGTGCATATTCCTGCATCATCCTTCACCATGGCTGTACAGATTTGCTGTTGCTGGCTAAAAAATTGCCAGCATCCAAAAATGTAAAAGAACAAAAAAAATCTGTGACATTCCACACCGAGCTATTATATACTGCAGGAATCACTGATGTATAGGAAACAAAAATAAACACTTGTCCAACAACAATAGGGGAAGACGGTCAAGAAGCATGCAACAGAATAGTAAAAAAAATAAAGGAATAAAAACTTAAAGAACAAGGAACAGACTTACAAAAAAGGGTGAAGAAAAATGTAAAATCTAATGCTGTATTTGCCAATTTGAGCATTACTATATGCATTGAATTCCCTTTAGCTATTTAAAAATCAATTGGTTCCAGAACAAATAACCACCAAAAGCATGCCTAGTTTAACTTGGATATAGAAATCACAGGCATCAGTGAAGCACTGTGTGCCTTTCATAAGAACCGAGCGTTTTTTTCTGTCCTTACCCTGCAAGTAAGGAGAAGCTGAAGTTCTGCTCCAATTGCACTAGCACAGCTCTAGCTCAGTGAAGATGTGTAACAGTGGAAGTCCACTGTGAAAAAATAAGGCTCCTTTTAGTAGAGAACAGACCCAGAGTGCAACTAAGCCAAAATTCCTGTAACCAAACATCTTAACAAATGCTGCCTTTTCTACCAAGCCAGGCTTACTAACAGAAGCATGTCACGTTCCAATGACTCTATGCCTGAATTGTTATTATTAATGAAGAAATCAGGAAATACCTTCTTCAGGGCTTTATCTCCAGCTGGTCTGTTCTCCAGTGCCATGTACAGTCTCCCTAATTTCAGCCACATGGAGGCAACGTTCAGCGAGTAGGAGGGATAATGCTTACTGCAAAGGAGAAAGAAAATAGACTTTATCAAATATGGCAGACCCAGAGCTTCCCTCTGCCCCCTGCTCTGCCTCTCCTGCCCCTGCCCATTTACTGCTCAGCCCCTCTGCTGTACTGCCAAGAGCCAGTGCCAGTTTTTTTCTAGAATGGCGCTGCCTGGCAGTTGGGAACTGAACTGAAGCTACCATATGCCTCTGAACAGCTGTCAGATGGCAGTGACTTTCTGTCACTGGTTTTCATCTCTCCAGCTACAGAAAATGACTGCATTGTTACCATTTTTCACCCTCTGCAGAAATAACTCTGCTTATCTCAGAATGGTCAGTCTTTATTGGAAAGCTGGGGTCCCTCAACAGTGTGTGCAGCACTTATCAGCCCCGCATTTGCTTCTCACTGAGCTGACAGAGCCCAGTTCAGCAGAGCTGACCTGGAATGCCAGGCTTGGAGCCAGAAGAGCCAGGCAAGTCCCAGGGAAGATAAATAGTATAGAGTCCCCAGGGAGAAAGCACTGGCTCGTTCTCTGTATCACTGCTCTCTGCCAAGCGATCTGTGACTTGACTTGGCATCTGCTCCAAAGGGAGAGCTCCACTCGTGCTCCTCCCAGCTGGCAGGAGAGTCACAGCTCAAAGATGAGAATCTGCTTGGGAGACACACTGACAGGATCACATGCAGTGTGTAACTGGCTGGCTCTCGAGAATAAGACCACTGCTGTAAAAATACAAAAAAAGTATTGGGGAAAATACTAATTGTTTCCTACAGAGGTTATGTGCTGACTTGCTCCACACAGGGCTGCAGTCTGCACACTCTCCCACATCTGCAGCTCTAGGGTGGTGTGGAGAGCAGGATCGTGGGGTACCTCTAAGCTCAGCTCCAGCTCCCTCTGCTGCTCAGCGCCAGCCCTGGACACTGCCCTGCTCCTGCAGTTGCTGCTGAGAGAAGGAGCTGGGAGGGGATGGGAAGCTGGCACTAACACCCGGCTTCGCCTCCATGACCTTACACAAAAATGGACTGCAGGCACACTTTAAAGCTCTGCTTTAGTGAAGTATTAGGAGAATATTAAAAACAAAACCAGCCAGAATTAGCACAGTACCCATGAACTTCAGACTGAAGCTGTGTACTGCAGGCCACATTCTGATAGTAACAAACTGCTGAATGTAAGCACTCTGTTTCAAGCAGTGATGTCACAGGTAGTGCGTTTGTACATTAAGTACTCAGAGAAGAAATCTCTGCCCAAACTTGTCTTAGTTATTCAGATTACTGAATTGGAGCATTAAGGAAAAAAAAAAAGTCTCATATTTACCTGTATGGTCTGATAATTTTTTGTCCATAACGCAGTGCACCTTCCCAGTCCTGCACGTACAGACAGACACCCATGGCCTGGTACATCATATGTAACATGTAGACATTGCTGTCTTCAAACACTGCACCCATCTTATCCAGGCTGAGCTCACAGATCTCCAGTAATTCACTGGGAGGTATGCAGAAGTCAAGGAACCCAATGCACAGTTTCTGATCAGACAGCTACCAGATAATGTCAAAATAAATAAATAAATAAATAAATAAATGCCCTAACCTTATTCAGAATGGCTTTGAAAAGTCTTTTTTCTCTCAAGGGGCATCAATGCTTCTGTGCTACTTTGTGAGATATTCCGTGCTCAGAGGCACTGCTCATGAGATTATTCCCCTTCCTACTCAGATTTTCTACAAATGTAACCTTCATATTTAAAAAAGCAACAAAGAAATCTGCTTTCCTGAGCCACTGCTGCTCCAGTGATCTGTCAGATGAAGGAGCAATGAGATTCCCTGTGTGGTGGTTACTCAATCAGGTCTGCTTCTGGCCCAGTGCATCTTTCATTTTTGTCCCATCACACCAGTCAGGACAGGTAGGCTCATGACCACGAGCAATAGCTGCAGCCTCACATGCAGTCTCTCAAAACCAGGAAACACTACTGCATGCTAAAAAACACAACGCTGTGCTCATTCCAGGCTCTGGCTTGTTCTGTGAAGACAGCGTAAGGCGTGCTATTAGAAACTGACAACTGCACAGGAACCAACAAATACAGGGTCCCATAGCTCCACACTTACAATGCCAAACTGCCTTTGTCTTCAGGCAGAACTCTCCAGCCATAACAAGGACAGAGTTTAACTTCTAGAGGTCATAGTACTTCTCCTCCAGATACTTCTGAAGCAAGTCAGCAAGTTAGCTTTAGGTCGCAGACCAAGCCAGTGGAGACAAGCTGAGACAAAGGATATATTTGTAGTGTTTGGCTCGTCTGAATTCCTCTATCACGTTCCTGGCATATTTGATCATGTCTCGTACCGCCTCTGCTGATGGAGGATCATTCAGCTTGCGGATTTTCAGTTTCTCTTTATCCTGAAGAAAACACAACGGATGTCATGAATGCAGGTTCCAAGCCCTACAAAAAAAAGGTGCATCTGCTGCACAAAATTAATAAAAAGACACTGATGGAGACTTAAGCTTGTCGAAGAATGTAGAAACAAGGGTAAACTGTTGCACCTGCAATTTTCTCTAAAACTGTGGTTGGAAATCCTAGAATCCTCTGCCTCTCAGTTCATCTGCCATCCTCTACTTACACGAGGTCCCTTCTTTCAAAAGATCCAAGAGCTTTTCGATTTTGTGATAAAAGCAGCTTTACATAGAAAATTTTACTGCTTTTGAGAGATTAGGGATTAAAATATATTTAGCTTTAAGGCTAGAAAAGCCCAAATACCTTAGGCCTTCCACCATGTGATAGCTCAGTGGAAAATGGCATGATATTAAATGAGAAAAGTAGCCTTCATAATTACAAACAAAAATGTATTTCCACACATTTTGTTGTGTGGACAACACAACAGCTTTCTGCTGGACAGCTCCATTTATTCTTATCTTTCTGTCTAACTTATTACTTCATGAAGAGTCAGCTGCAATCTGGAGATAATCTTTTACTGTTTAAACCTCACACTGTTGGAGATTTCTTTTAACCTTCATGATATCAACTGTCAGCTAAGAGGGCTATAGAGAAATCTTCCCAGCAGTGAAGGAGGCAGAGTGACAGGTGATTCCATGAGCAGCAAGTTACTAGAAATCACAAAGAAATCCTAGCTACTATTAATTCAGTGGCAAAATGATTGAGGTAACTGTGGGAGAAAACACAACTTCAGTCAACAAAATGGCCTCAAATGAGAATACTGAGTAGTATTTGGAAAAAAATTACAAAATACACTATGTTGAGAAAAGGAGATGGCTGTCTGGTCACTTTGGGTAGCAGCTCTAAAATGGACACTTCCGTGAAAATGCAGAGAGGAAATGATCTAGAACTTAAGGATCATGAATTATGCCAGTCAGATCTATCTTGACTAGAATGACAGAACTGCTGCAAGAAGCTTAGTTCTCCTAGGACCTCCACTGAAGGACAATCAACCAATTGGCAGAACAGGAACAGCTGTTGCTGGTGTCTGCTGAGTTCAGCTGCCTTTCCCTCCCATGACAAATGCTTTTCTTCAAAGTAACTAACACCCTGTTTTAAGGAACACTGTTTGCACATTTGCCTTTATCCTTTTAAAGGCACCCAGTGATGTCTAATGAAGGTAAATCTGACCTGTGACCCAACACTGTCCTGTCAGTGACTTGAACTAAATGATCTTATAGTTGGACTAGATGACCTTATAGGTCATTTCCAACATTGCGATTCTATAAGAATGATATGATGCTGTTTGCAGGAAATCCCATTTCACAAATTCTGCCGGGTCTCCAGAAAATCCAGCAAAATCATACATGTAGAATTGACAGAGATGTCCTATCCAGGGACTACGCAGAACTCTATGCCAGAACAGGACCCCAAAAATGCTCCAACCAAGGCTCACTGAGTCAGAAAACACGCAGTCACAAAACTCAGTTCTGATCTAAATTCTTTTGGCTAGGGAGACACAGCACGATTCTAACAAAGTTTTTGTCTTCACTTTGTAGCTCAACTTTAAATGAGCATCCACCTGGAAATTTTGTGATCTGTCATAATTGAAACATCAGGAAAGAATGAGTATAAGAAAGTCTTATAGACAGAAAAACAAAAAACAAGCCCTCTCTCTATTACCCTACTTTCCAATATTTAATTAAATCAGATAAAATATCACACCTAGGATAAGTGCCCTGACAGTCAGAATCATTTCATGCCAATTTAATCCCATTATTACCTTTTCCTTCATAGTGCACTCCCTGCAATCACAAGTGAAGAAATAGGAGTCTCTTAACCTGTCATTTCTGTCTTCTGTGGGATACAACAGGTCAATATAGCTGGTAAAAACCTAGGCAGTAAAAACAGAATAGTCAATGAAAAGCAGTACAAATACACATATTTATTGCTACCAGTTCTGTGGAAATCATATTTAGTATGACTGATCCAATTTGTGAATCCCTGCAGCCATATCAACTGCCTCTCCCCTCACATTCCAAACCTCTCAGAAGCATCGGGAGTTGTCATTTGTGAACACAATCTGACAAAGAAGTGTTTCCTTTCCTGTTCAGTATGGAATTTCCCTCACATATTACACTGGCTTAGACCCAGGAGAGGAAGATTCAGGTGTGGATAAGGAAACTAAAACACCATAAATATCAGACTCCTGTCAAGACTACAAAGAGATGCCGACTTTTCAGAAGTAAAATAATGACTTCAGGTATCCAGCCTGGAATAAATCACAGTGGCCTGGTTTTTGGAGGCTGGAGTCTCAAATTTTTCCTTCTGAAAACTGAGTAAAATTGGGGCAAAGCAGCCACTGGTAGCTTTAGAAACTTAGGAGAAGACCTTTAGATCTCTGAAAAGAAGGCCCAGTGCTCCAGTTCTAGGAGGATGAACATCAAATTTACTTCAGTGGCAACACCTAAAGAAAACCTACTTTTGATCATTTTAAAAGCCTTTCACATGCACTGTTCTAAGGTTTTCCTTTATTTCAGTGGTCACCAGATAAGAAACCCTTCAACTAGCTTTAGTGTTGTTTTTTAAAGGACGTCTCCCTCAAGAAATAAGCCATAGGCGGTGCAGTTGATAACTTTGCAGACCAAGAAAGACTTTTAGTTTCATTTCTTCATTTTCAGTTATTTCAAAGTGAAATGCATGTGTAATTTGATGTTACATACGCTCCCAGTCTTCCTCTGTGATCTCACAGTTTCTCCCACACTCTTCTCCCTTCCAAGCATGCAAAACACAGGAACAGCATATACAGCAACCACTTAAATTTCTGATGCAATGCCTATACTGAATCTGAAGGTGGAGACACAGGCCATAAGACTGTGCTGGGACCAAACAAAATCACTGGTCCACTTCTATAAAATTCTCAAATGTCAGAAGAGAGACTGCACAAAAGCAGTGAGATCCTATAGAACCAATGCAGCTTCAAAAACACAGTTTAACCAAAAGAAGATGTTAGCAAGGTAGAATGCTCCTTACTTCCCCCTCTCAGTGCTCCCCAAAATGCCTGAGACTCCATGGGAAAATTCCAAAACAGATTATTCTGTCCATTACCACAGTGCATCTGTAGTGACTGCCAACACCACAGTGAGATCATAATTAAGAGCACACTGAGAAGTTGCTCACCTGCATTACCCCTGTCCCAGCTACTGAAGTCACTCAGTTCACAATGGTGAACAGCTGCAATCCAGGAAAACCACCCGTCTCCTTCTCCAAAATTAGTATTACATACTTCAGAAATCAGCTGGAGTTGTCAAAATCAAATCTGAACTTGTTTTGATCAGCATTAACCTTGAAGGCTAAATTAACATTAGCAAATGACCCACAACGAACCTCCACGCAAACTCCATCTCCAGAGTATTTTCATCCCATGTAGATACACGAACAATTTCCCCAAGTCTGCCTAATTTACATGTTCTTAATTTTAAAATTAAAAAAATAATATTAATTTTATTAAAGTAAAAATAAGCTCTGCAGCTGAAGATTTGCTGCCAAGTTCATTACTTGACTGAGAAAGTTTACCAGGGCCTTAGTTTATCCATCACTGTTCGGCTTTGCTCCAACTAAAAACATATTCTAGTTCTTTTGTGATTACACAGTTAAACTCTGCTGAGTGATATGACTGGATAGAGCATCCACAACACATGGGACTGAAACAGAAGTTAGAGAACTTATCTGTTCCCATTTACCTTGTTTATTCTGGCTTCACTTGCATTACTATTATACTGGGAACTATTACAGCAGTAATAATTTTCTTTGATCTTGGAATTTCAAAGCACCAGCCAAACATCAGCAAACTAAGCCTCCTTTTACAGATGGATAAATTGAGACGGAGGCCAGCAGATGTGCAGAGACTGATGCAGGTGCCCATCCCTTGTTTTAACACAAAATAGGATACTGTCTCCTAGAATCACTTCAGTCCTCCTGCGTCACCCTAAAACTACATCTCAGGCTTCTCAGAGAAACAAGAGATCCTTCCCCCCTTATTATTAAACTGTCATCTAATTGGAACAAAGACTGAAAGTGGGATACATTCAAACAGTACACCTACCTCTTCTCCAGGCTCAATCTCTTTCACAGCTCTGACTTCAGCCAGCGTCCCTTTGTAAGTTACGATCACATTTGGGCAACAGCTATGGTTCATCAGTGCAACACTGTAGAAGCAGAAAAGTGAACATTCTTTCCTCTCCACCAAAAGCAACAGGCAGAAAGTTAAGCAACGCTTCATAAAACAAATAAGCCTGAAAAGAGCGAGTCAGTCTTCCTCTACAAGCTGTTCTTAGTGAGGCTTAATATGAAGGTAACCTGGGGAAAATCTGTTGTGTTGTTATTTATCCTATCAATATGGAAAATGGCCATTCTAATGAATCACTGCAATTTTAAAAACTTATTATAGCCAGACTAGGCAAGTTATTATTTTCCCATTCTTACGTGCAACAGTACAGCTGAGGGAGTATTTGCACACCTTAACTACCAACAACCTATTTAGCTATCTGTAAAAAACAGACCATTTTCCTCTGAAAAGAAAGAAAGAGAAACCCACTTAGCTACAAGGAAACAAGAAAACACAGTTGCTAGACACATTTAAGATCAATGTTAAAATTTTATCTCCCTTCTGTGCAAACATAAACAGCTTCCATGATTAAAGTGGGAAGAAGGAGATCTCTGTTTGATATACCAGCACACAAGTTACACAAAAAAGCTCAAGACTGCTACTGAAAAATACTTTCCTCTCTTACCAAGCTAGGAAGTGCAATTTGCTGCTTATTTAAGATAAAATGTTGAATTTTAATTCTTTCTCTTCGAAGCTATTGAAATAATAATCATGTCTTTTCTTAGTGGCTCAGATGCTGAGCATTTACAAAAAAAGAATGGTGTTGCACTTGATTCCAAATAATCCTGGTTTCATATTCTTCTCTTCCCACCATGACTCTGTTCCTGGCCAAGATTTCATGGCCTCCAGGGATAAGAAATAAACAGTCCAGCCCTCCTGAAGCATGGACCTGTATACAGCAAATCAAACCCTTCTCTAACGGGGCACCAGGACATTTGAAATTGCTTTGACATAATTACTACTAATCCATACCTCACAGGGAAGTTGATATGAGTAGAGCTGATAGCACTTGCAGTGTGGAGTTTGCAAAGAACAGAGACAGAATGAGAAGTACAGACTTAAAGGGAAAAAATTTACACAGCCTCACAGAGAGCTGTACCTCCCAGTCCACAAACTGCAGTTAATGACTAACATCTGCAGTTTGTTTGTAAAGCTGAGGAGGTTGTACATATTTTTTCCCACTGCTGAAGCAACATAAAGCATGGCAGTTTATAAAACATCTGAGGAGGCTGAAAGAAGTTATGAAAGAGATTTATGGTTTGCAAAGGAACAAAGGTAGAAGGGATATTTTTTTGCTAACATCAGGTGAAGCATTATATCCAGGCAATGCAGAAACCTGTGGATAAAGCAAGTCACTTACAAATCCTTTTCATTTAGCTTTGATCATTACTTGATGTCCCTGTCCAGAACCTGCTAGCCAAGTAAGTCTGTCTCCTACCAACCTGTGTATAGTTCACAGCCAGAACTACAGGACTTGAAAACAGATTCCAAGTACAATTTTACCAAGTTTACTAGATTTATAAGCAGAACTGCTGCAAATCACTGGCAGATTGTATTAGTTAACATATTTTAAACACAACAAATTAACACTAACTCTATGATTTAATTTCTTTCAATACAGGCCTACTTCTAAACATGCGGAAGAACCTTTGTTTGTTTTTAAATAAGTTGTTTTTATTTTTTTTTAAATATTAAATTTAACCTACTCAGGAAATATGGCTGAACCCAAATGAGAGAGTTCTTCATCTTCAATCGTGAAACCGTTGCAGTTAACCTAAGAAAAAAGAGAAAGAGATTAACTCACATTCTGGTCAACTTACATCACATTCTCATTCTTAAAAGTTAACAGCTGCCATTTGCTTACAGTTTTCTTTACATCTCAGCAGTATTCATGGAGAAACTACATGACATCTCAAAACTGAAGTGAGGACAAAATCCATATCCAAAGGAAAATGCACGACTACAAAGAACTGTCATTCCAATACTTGTGTCTGCTCAGGACACAACACCTAAGGGATTACACCTCAAAATGCCAATCAAGAGAAACGAGGCTTGAAAAAAGCACCACGAAGAGTGTCCAGCAAAGCAGACCACTGCAAACATCATGTGTAATACTGACAGGGCAAGGAGATCTCAATTGGCCATTGCCAACAACGGGCTGAAGCAGAACTATGCATGCAGGGAACAACGCAGGAATGAGCAGCAGCAAACTCATCCAGGCTGGGGCACTGCAGAGCTTTGAAGGAGCATGTGTTACTGAGATCTGGCACAACGAGGATGTCATCTGGTCAAAGATGCACGTATGAGCTACAGCTGAAGCAGATACGAAGAACATAGGGACAGAGACAGACTGGAACCTCATATAGGCATAGAAGAGGACAGAAAAAGAACAGAATGCTTGAGAAAGCGTAATAGTAATTTAATCAGAGAATAAAAAGCTTATTCACATATATTTCTTATAGGTTCAAACAGGTTTTAAAACCTTCCCCTGTTTTATTCTCACTAAGCTCAAAGGAATGTTTCCAGACTTTCAACTCTGTCTGACTTAAGTGACCTAGCTGTACCTCAAATGAATACTTTATTCCATTTTTACTGCAAGTCACACACATGCCAGCCCAGAGAAGCCTAGCCATACTCTCTAGCCTCTCCCCCTAAAATCCTTAAAATCCTCATGCCAGAAGTGTCAGAAAAACACTAAAAGAACTACTGTCACATAACGAAGTCCAGCTGAAGCTATAATGGGCACAAGAGCATTCAAGCAAGTACAGTGTAAGTACGTGTCCTGGAAGGGCAGGAGGTGACAACAGACACTACTAACTGTAATGTCCACAGGCTGGAATGCAGCTTGGACTGGATTTTAGAAATGCACAAATGGTTTCCAAAGCCACCCCTCAGTTATGAATTGTTCAGGATGAGTTCACAGCTAAGTGAACAGCTAAGCATCTCTGATTCACTTACCAGTATTTTTGGTAAATTTATTTGTTCTTTATTTCTCTGTTTTAGCAAGTTAGCATCCAAAGGCTCCCTGATGAGCAATAGCCAACATATGAGCATACCTGAACCAAAATCAAAATGTAATTGCTGAATACAAAAGCAATAGAAGAGAAAGATTATATCAACAGCAAGAAAGAACATAAGGCTACAAAGCTGACATAGAGAACAGCTTGATGGATCTGAATCACAGGAAAATATTTAAAAATATGTAGTGAGTTATCATCAATTCCCCTGCACTAAGCCAGAAACAACCCACTTCTTGAATGCATCATACCACAAATGACACATGAGGAGCAAATAGGAGGGATGAGATAGCACTGTTTTCCCCAGAGGAATGCATGACTAAAAAAGGAAACATGGAGTGAGTAAAGAGACTTGAGCAAGAAAAGGAGACACCAAAGTTATTCCCAATGGTGGAACAGAGAAGGTGCAAAGTAAGGCACAGGAAAGTATGGGACACTAGAACTTGAAAGAAGAGAGAAACTGAAGAGTACAATGAGATGAGACTGAGGAGGTAGAGTGATAGTCTCAAGAGTTATGCTCCAGAGGGACAAAAGAGAGTAGAACACCAGCAGCTGGGGAAGAGAGCGTTGAAGGACTAGGATGCTTTGAACAAAAATCTTGGTTCCACTCTGAAAGATAATTATGCCTTATCTGAGTTGGTAAGGAGCAACACCAGACCAAGCCCCAAAAAGCACTGAGCAAGGAGTCAGAGGTATCCTAGTGCCAAACAGCTGCCCTGAGCTACAGGGAGAAAGAATGAATGGAGAAGCAAAGTAAAAACGCAAAGTCTGAGAAACTACTGAAGCAAAACAAAGGGACAGCACCATATCCACACTACTGCTTTTAGCTCAGGTTAACTAATCGTTAGAAAATGTGTTTGTATGAATCAAGTACAGATCAACCTCTGATTTTTCCAGAATTATGCATAATGGAGCCAAAACCTCAAAAAGTTGCATCCTGTTAAACACCTTTCTGGAACTTCCAGATGATCTTTGAAGATTTCAGTTAAAAAAATATCAATGTCTACAGTTGGAGATAATTGTCTTACAATTAAGATGAACTCATTTGACACCTATAGGTGACATTAGGCACCCAGAGGGGAGATTGGATAAAATACCAATTCTAGGAGTCAGCAGTTCACAGTAGTCACCTGAAGTATCCAGGAAAGGACATGAAGAAAAACTTATTTTATATAAAATAACTTAATCTTTGTGGGATTCTAGCTGCATTCCAGTAAAACTATACAGAAACAATGCAAGAAACTGGATGCACAGATTTCTTTAAAGTATCCCTCCAACAAACATAAATTATCAAGTCTTTAAAATAGAAAAACTTTTTACTGAACAGAAATGTATAGCTTGGAACACCTGAATGAAAAACAGATGCCACACACGCTGAGCATTCCTCTACAATGTAACAATGCCTGTATGAAGGTAACAGTAACAGTGTCTCCTTACTCAGATACACAACTTTATCTCCTTCCTGATACACAACTGGCTGTAAGAAGAGGGTGGCACCATTTCAGCTTTCAATGCAGCAGTCAACATTTATTCATAGCTCAAAATTAAATTTTTTACTCAGAAGTTTAAAACTAGCTTATTTTGAAGTACAGAAGAAAAAGAAGAAAAAAAAAGATAAGGGTTCTTTCAGCATTCCATTTCTGCATTATTTCACCCACGACAACACATTTGATGTGTATGAAAACCAGGTGAGAGAAGAGAGGTGACATATTTTAGAACTTTTCTAACAAGAGATCCTGCCTTGCCTTCATCTCTCCAGATGACATAACTAATTGATTGCATTTAAAAGCCATAGGTCAGATAAAATATCAGGCTGCTCTTTCCTATTCTCTGCTGTTGAGATCCTTTGAAGGCAAGTAGCTTTCTTTGTATGTCCACTAACAGCTGCACTATGCTTGGCCCAAGGCCTAACTTGGACAGGGACTGTTATAGGCTGTTTCCCATTTTCTTCAGTGTTTGAGAAGCACTTCACAAAAAATCTGAAGAATTTCTCCCTCACTACTGAAATGGATCGTGTCCAGCCACTTCTGGCCAAGGAAGTGCATCTTTGCCATCAAGCATACTCAGCTCTCCCCATGATAGATAAGCAAAGAGCTATCACTTCTATCACCACTAAGATTTTGTCCCTTTTACAAAGGCTGAACTCCTCCTATAGTACTATCCACCTAAGCAGACTACATTCTAGCCAACTTACTTGTGCAAAGAGAACTACAAGAGCAGCATTGTCAGGGTACTCCATGTGCTTTGAATAAAAGTGATGAAGAGCAGCAATGTCGTTCTGAATCAGCTCTCTCTTTTCATTGTCTAGTTTGTCAAGGTCTGTGGACAAAGAATACATTCCATTTCAGTAAGAGGAACACTCCCCAGTGAACTTCAGTTAGGCTTAAGTTAAACAAGCCTGGACTTAAACAGAAACCACTCATAGAACTTGGAAGTAGCACAAGAAGCATTTGTTCTTCCATAATGTTTCTTCTGCCAAGGCCACACTTATACTACAAGAACATGCAGGATTAAAAATCACTTTCTAAACATCTTCATATCAAGTGGTAAATGGACAAAAAATTATCTTTGTTGGGAGAAGGGTTACACTGTTATTAGGCATTTGTTAGCCCTAGCAAGCAGACAAGCCATCTCTCTAGAAGTGTATCTACTGTAGCTAACTGTCCTCAGCTGTTTAAGATGACCTTATGAGCAACCTGGTTCTGTCTACTGTAGTACAAAATCATTTTAGATAACACATTTCTTAAAATATGCTTTACAGAGTGTAAGTCCCTCATACAGACCTAAACTTCATCAGTATGAACCGGTCGGATAAGGAATGCTACTTATTTTTGCTCTCAAAATTATTGCTCTCTAAATACATGGTCTTTCCTAGCAGAAGCCCTAACTACTTGTAGCCATGTGTGACAGTGACTTCACAAAGTCTGATGTTAGCACTGGGGCTAGTCACCAGGGCTCCCTTTGCAGTTAGAGGAGCATAATATAAGGGTGCCTGGGAAGGCAACACACTTTGACCTCCTGCAGGGACCTGCTTTGGCATGCAGCAGCACCTGGGAACACCCATATCTCTGGGAGCTACAGGGCAATTCACAGAAGTGCGTTTCATCCGCTGGTACATGAGGATAACAGGAGATGGCAGGAACATCAGGTGAAGTGTCCTGGCCTCACCTGCCAACTGTACTCCTCTCAGGGTTTGCTCAGAGATGTACCCTCAGGCCCCTGACAAGTTGTAGCCAGAGCTGTGGCCCACAGGACCTTTAGGTGCCTGATCCACGCAAACTGAGCCAGATCACTGACACTGTACTCTTGGTTCTTTCCCTCCTTTAGGCCCTTTCAGTCTCAGGAGCAGAATTCTGCAAAGTTTTTCCTAATCCTCTTTCTCACTGTAGCAATGCCATCTGCTCTTTCCTGTTCTAAGAGAGAGACAGCAACTCATCGGTTTCCCCTCTACAAAATAACAGTAGAGAAAAACATTCTGATAAAGGTTGCACAACAATGGAAGAAGCATTTGTCAGAGCAGATGTGAATAACAGGAGAGTCACAAAAATATTGGGAGAAATGAAATGCAATAATATGATGATAATTAGGACAAGCCAGAAATAGATTTTCAACTTTGAGCTAAAAATCAGTGCCTTTTCCTCTCCTGTGTAAGTTGTTACAAAGAGCAAGGCTACTGCTGAGCACGATGAAGGTGTGGTAAGAGGAGAATCAACAAGACAGAAATAATAAGAGGGAATCTTACTACCAAAAAAGAAACAAAACAAGGGCTCCTAGAGGACCAGGGAGACATTGCAACTGAAAAAAACCAAAAACATCTGCCTTTCAGCTCCCAAATTAATACATTATTGAACACACATTGCAAATGGAAGAATATACAGAAATTATTTCAGCACTTATCCATCTTCCTTGACCTCAAACTTATAAACTACCTGCAAAAATTAACCTTGCCTTACAAAAGGTCAAACGTTGGCATCTTTCCCCTTCCCCAGTTGTCCAAAGAGCTGTGATAGCTTTCATCCAGGAAGTAAATTAAATCCTAATTCTGCTGGGTTTGATTACCTTGCTACCTCAACTTCTAGCAGTGGCTGCATTTATTCAGCATTTTATAAAGAGCTTTGGAAACTATCAGTGAGAAATGTGAATATATAAACCTATTGTCTCCTTGTATATTGCCTCCAGCACCAAGAAAGAGAAATGACAGACCAGTGGAAATGCCAGGACAGATATTAGTCCCCTAGTTGCTCAATTTCTAACTCTGCCTCACAGGATGTAAAGAGTAGCCTTGCAGTTAAACGCAAGCCATTGCCTCATATCCTTCCTCGGATTATTTTGGAGCATTTAGGACATGGAATTTCAACACAATCACATATAACATGTCAGATTTGACTGGCAGTGACAGATAGTGAAGCACAGTCCAGAGGGTTCTGCAATTAGCCCCTTAGTCACTGTCACCATCAAGCAACTGTGCTGTCTCTGATTTTATGCCTTCTGGTAACAAATACCAGCTTTTTTAATTTTACAACATTACAATTCTCAAAAGACAGTAGAGTACCAGAAAAGACATGAGATGGATGTATGCTACATCATTAATTCTGTCTAGGTTTTCACCCTTGTTTCACAACCCTACAAGTAACCAGAAAAAAGAAAAGAAAAAAAAAAAAAAAAAAAGAAAGAAGAAATAATAACACTAGTTTTTCAAAATGCTAGGAACCACACTTCCCTCTGTTTATTCCTTCTTCAAAAAGAAAAAAAAGTCAGATGCTCCAAAAAATGTTGATGGAGGGGAGCAAGGCGTAAAGCAAACACAAACAACTCCCCTGCTTTTTACTTACGTGATTCAAATTCTTTCACAGCAAGCAGCTTCTCTGACTGTGTTCTTTCAGGGTGAATTTTCTAGCAATAAGGGGGAAAAGAGCAACAAGAAGAAAATATTTTAGTGTTTCTAAGTAGGCTGTTTTGTCTATGCTGTTATAAGCTTGGGACTCTCACCTGTAAATCAAACAAATCCGTGCATATGAAATTTATAAAAGTCAAACAGCAATGAGTTAAATTGACTGTGCTTACTTAAACCATAGAAATATTTTCTCTGCACCAAATTAGGCAGCCAAAGATAAACTTTTATCAAATTTATATACATAAACTGAACGGTATTTTAAATATGTCATTTGCTTTGTTCTAGACACCCAGAAAGCTGCTAACAATAGCAAGCAGGCAGGAGACAGGCTTCGCTTTGAGGAAAGTGAATAAACTGACTGTTGACAGAGTTCAAAAGCAATGCTCCATTGTTGGCCTAAGGCCACTTCTTTGTAATCTTGGCCATTAAATATGGCTTTGCAGGTGGCCCAGCAGCTGAGGTTCAGGGACCATGGTTTGCATATTTAGCTTTTATATGACATGGAGGGTTCTCCCCCCTCCTCGTAAGCAATAAAAGCACAAATTTATTCCAATGACTTTTTGTCATTAAACATCCGATTTTGTTTGTGGATCAGCACCAAAACCGTACTTTAATTAAGTCACACACACATACATTCACACACACAGCAACTACAGCAGCTACCTTCCCAGCGGGCCACCAAAATCCTCGCTCCATACGGTATCCAGGTTGCCCTTGCCACATAAGCAGACAACAATCACACAAATATGCTTCAAAGAGGATTTGTTTTTGCAGAGTTTAGAGCTCTGAAAGAAACACAGTGTAATAACCTTTCCTGTCTCTGTTAGCACGTGCGTTGTCCTCAGTTTCCATATGGTAAGGAACACTGAAACGTGGTTGACACCGCAGCCTTATATCCTTACTACTGACATTCCTTTTCACCAAAGATCAAGGTTCTTTCAATGTCTGTTTTTCACCAGCTAACTCCAGTAATCGTAAACATCAATATGTGAGTACCCGAGAGGTGTTCTTGACTAACAAATGAACTGGGCAGTGCTACACAGTTATAGCTGAAAAACGGTACAGCAGGCAACTGCTTCATGAAGATGTCAGTGCCTGCAGGCAGATGACACTAGAAGCATTCCTTCTAGTGAATTTAACCATACATATCAGGTCTCATTCTTTTTTCTCTAACAATAGCATAGGCATGGTGCTAGCCCACATATGTGACGACGAGTTCAAATCTACCAGAACAGACTCTGAAACACTGTGTACATTTTCAGTCTTATTGGTAAACTTCTCCAGACTCCACTCAACACTATCTGAGCCACAAGATACAGCTGCTTAAAGACTCACTATAATTTTACTATCTTCCCCTAAGTCTTCAGCTAGACTACCACGATGGTGCTGACACTACTACAGAGGTTTGATGATCCATTCATTCAGCTATTCATGCACTGTATTACACCCATCTGTTCACAGGAAGCCAGAATGCCTGTGCTTTGCTGGGACAGTTACTGTAGGTCAATTTTCGCTTTCCTGTCCTCCCTGGCACACAGAGTAGGGACATACCTCCCAAGTCCAGTTTTCTGCTCACCTGTTTGGCAAGGATCCTCGCTGTTAGCCTCACCGTCTCCGAGGGATTCCAGTTCTGCCCAAAAGCACACATGGCGGAACATTCCAGCTTATGCATTGGCCAGTCTTCCTTCTGCAAATGTAGAAAAATATTTTTAAAAATTAGCCGTGAAGATAAACCGATGAAAATGAGGATACAACAAGTCCAGGCAGATCCTGGAGGTCAAGTGAAATGTGTTTCCTTTAAAAAAATAAGATGACTCTCACTAATTCTGAACAAAAGCTTGAGTCACATTGGAGGGCTGCAGCTACCCTGCTTTTTAAAAACAAATTCACAAGGGATAAGTTAAGGTCAGAACATCTTCATTTATTCAGTGGAAAAAAAAAGAACTAAATGGTGAAGAAGCAAACAGACAACATGATTTATAAACCACCAGTTCTTATTGTTCAGATGAAGCACATGAGGACAGAGTAGGTCTAAGCTTGATGGCTTTATTGGGTTCATTTCCATTTAATACCTTGGCCCCTCATTATGACATGACCCTGGTGTAATCAGGAGTAATGTCTGAAGTCAATGGATTCACAATCACCAAGAATATATGTAAGGTCAGAACCAGGCTTGCTGAAGAGGATCATCAGATTTTTTCCTTAAATGTTGTGGGATAAGACTAGGCAACAAAAACACACTAATAAAGACAAATACATCTTAGTGTAGAACATACAGCATTCTCCTAGCTCAGCATACAATGAAACCAGGGAGGGATGGCACAAGTTACTGGCTTTTTGCAGTCTACAGGCTCCTTCAAACCAACAGAAACTTTCAAAGATTAGCAAAGAATCAGATTTACACAGTGCATTGGCATACAGAACTTGGTATGGGCTGCTCCCAAACTACACCACACTTCATTTCTTTCATCAGGTGTGGAAATATTCTTCTATATTCATGCAACGCCCAATTATTTATTTACATATCTCCCCCCAGACACATGTATAGTGTGTTAGAACAGCCCTGTAGTCCTCTGCCTGCATAGGGAGCACCCATTTTTGGTTTTAGACCAGATTTAAACTAGTGGAAAACAGCAGCTGAAGAAAGAAACCACAACAAACATATACTTGACTAAAAGTGAAAACTTTAAAAGCTTCTTGCAGCCTCCAGTAAACTTGTAATTTCCCTTCACTGTGACTTGCACAGTGTCAGAGACCTTGTATTAGCTCCCTTAGTCATTCAGAAAAAATAAAAAATAAAAACAAATCAATAGCCCATCAGAGAGGGTGAGTGGCAGAAGCAGAAGAAAGACTGGATTTCACTCCTAAACACAGATACTAAGATCTATTTGAGGCATCCTAGGTTATCTAAAACACTCATGTGCAAGCAGGAGAACTACAGGAAGATTAATTTATTAGGGGAAGTAATAGCCAGAAGCCACGAACGATAACCCAAAAAGTGCAGAGCAGTGTATCCTGCCTTGGCTGTCCCACTTACATGAAGGTTATGTAGATCAAAACAAAAGCTGACACCTCTAATTCCAGAGCTGGTCCAACAAAATATTCTTCCACTGAAATGTGTAATTTAATTGCCCTGAATGTGTGGAGCTTTCAGAATTCATTGTATTAGGACAAGAAGGTGAATGCCTGCCCTAGCCTCACGTAGAACTTCAAGCCATACGACACTGCAAGAGGATTCAACCCCTCACAAGGTCAGCTTCAATGTCCTTCATATCTCAATATGTTCCCCACCTCAAAAAAAGAAACAAACCAATAGGAGCATGCAGGCTCCCTGAAATAAGCTCAAGTGTGGCTGCTCTAAGAGGACATGGCCATATAGACCAGGCAAACTAAAATAGGATATTACACCCTAATCATGTCATGTGAAATTACACTCTCAACTGTCCTACAGCTGTCACACTATGAAGTGCATCCCCCCTAGAGGCTTACTTCCTATGTGTGCCCCAAGACCTCTCTCTGGAAAATTCCTGATTCCCAATGGATTCCTAAACAAAGACTAATACCACAAAGATGTACAAAGTTGGGACCTTATCTCACACCCCTTCTTTTCTTGCATACTCATGCTTCAGACTTGTTTCTGGGGTGCAAGAAGCAAAGAAACAGAGCCTAGAGTTTTGTATGGCAGCATTCATACACGCTGGGTAAATAAACAAGAGAATACCTGATAAAACAAAAATCAAATGCAAAATCACATGCATGTCTCAAAGCAGTGTTTTTAAAAATCCGTTTGTTCTCTTTATTCTTTACACACTGCTAATTAAAATCTTTCCCCAGGCAGAATCATACTGGGTTATATGAACTAGTAGGGAGGTTAAAGGGACAAGATATGGCTGAATAGTGTGAAATGAGATAAAAGCCTGGAATACTACAAGAAAAGAGAGAGCACTGATGACTGAGTATTATCTGGGATGGAAACACTGGGACAGCAGTTTCCCCTGCGATCTCAGCAGGACTGTATTTTGCATTCTTCTCCATACTCTTTTTCTAAGCAGTTTGAATTATAACAGGTAGCATTGTTCTAGCTGAATCCCTGATGTTACATTAATAATATTTTCTTCCTATTTTCCTTACATTCACAGTACTTTTCCCTTCATTTAGGAGTGTGTGACAACATTTTTGGAACGGAAGTTCTTTAAAGCTTTTCACATCAAAGCATGGAAATGGTCTTTTCTCCATCAAGTCCTTCAAAGTGGTTTCACTGTCCAGGACACTGACATATAGCTCAGCATTAAAAAAAAATAAATACACCTCTTACCCAGAATAAGACTCAAACCCAGAAAAGCATTCTGGAATTTGGAATCATAGAATCATTAATGTTGGAAAAGACCACTAAGATCGTCAACTCCAACCACAACTCTACCACCACCACGCCCACTAACCACGTCCAAACTTCCTTTCTTCCAAACTCAGGATTTCTCTGCAGGATGTAAACTTTGTTGTATTTCACTTGGTCAAAACAAAACACAAGCAGTAGACAGAAATGTTTGACAAACCATCAGAAGGGAAAAGCCCACTTTTTCTGTCCCAATTATGCTCAAATATTACTCAAGTCTCTAACTGAACTTCCAGTGAAGCATCTTCTGATGCCTGGCATTATGCAGTAAAGTTCTCAGACAGCCCTTCATCAAGCAGCAAAAACAAGAACTTCATACATCCTTCACTACTATAGTTTACTGAATGCTGAGCCAGAGAGGGTATTGGACTTCCACGGGATAACATTCAAATGTTAACAGGAGACATTTATCAAAGAGGTAACACAGAAAGTTTTTTGGTAGGGGAACAGACTCTTCCCAAAGGCAGGCTTAAACAGGATCTTGTAGCACCAGATTCTTCTTGCACAGAACTGTTACAGCAAGAATTTCCTATTTCTTCTACCACTTAGAAGCAAGGAAGATTGGACAATTTCTGCAAGGTCCCATTTAAAACACATCTGCTTGATACTAACTCCAGATCTACAACTAAAAATGTTTCCCTGATTCTAGAAATACCAACTACAACACTCTTTAGCATGACATGTCAAGAATAACCCCTAAATATTTTGCATAAAATATATTTCAAATATGGAAAGTCCTGACAAAAACATCTCCTTCTGCACTTTGGCTAGCTGATCTCCACTCTGTCTGGGATAAATAATAGCTCTGTGTAGTAACAGAAAGAGGAGCTCTAGTAGCTAGTTCAAGTTCACTGGTACCACAATTGCACCCACATAACCCCCTTAAAATATTTCCCTTTAGAGTGTTTCAGCAGCTAATTTCTGAAGAGAAAAGATAAGCACAGGTCTCCTGCTGTTTGACTAAAATTATTATAATTTAAGAAGTCAAGACCTGAACAGCTGCAGATGGGGTCTGAAAGCCACTACTATAATAACAGGCCTGTGCTTTGAGGAGCCAACAGCAAAGAGCAGAATTGGTACGAATCAGCTGCAACTCTCAAACCCTTTTTAAAGGGGAACTGGATTAGGGGCTGGGAAAGGAAAGCAAGACCAAATAAATCAAAAGACACATATGGGAACTGTATGTATGGGAACTGCTGAATCATGGCCTGAACCTCTGATTGATGACTTGAGGCAAGCAATGAGTCAGCCACGGGAGCACAGGTAAAGTTTAATTCACCTGTGCTGCTGGAAGGGGTGGAGCCTGACTCCACCTCTCCTAGACCCCATTTAAGTGCTGACTACCAGTGGGAAAGGTTTTCTTTTTGGAGATCCCTCCTTTGGAGTTTTGCAGCAAGCCTAGGATAAGGATTAGCATTCTATCTATTCTCTTTTGTATAATAATCTGTTTAGCCAAACTCTCTGGCATATTCCATAATTATAACATCTGTACATTCATTGATTACACACTGTAGCAGGCCCAGTGTGAGAACATATGGAGTGAGGCCTAAAAAAATTAGTTTCTACAACACTGCAGAACTTTGTCTCCCGCTCATACCTCAGCACTACCTTTCCCTGGTGGTTAGGGCAAAGGCATTATACTGCCGTGTAGTGCTTGGCCTATACGTCAATCACCTGCCATGTGGCAGGAGATGTACCCTGTTACCAATTGTATGATCTTCAGCAAGTTAGTGCATATTTGTGCACCTACACTCTATTTCCAACAACAGAAATGCCACAGAGAATGCTCAGATACTTCATTCCAAGCATTAAATACTTGGAAAGTGTTCTAAGAACCTCAAAGCAAGGCTGCTATATGGCTTAACAGAGCAGCCCAAAAGATGCCTCCAAGAAAATCCATGCAATGTCGTAACTTTGCTTTCAAGAACCATGTTATTCTGACAGGAAAAAAAAAGTTGCTAAATTGCTGAGAAGTGCTTTTGAACAAGACAGGGTTGAAGATGCATTGTAGACTGTGCATCATATACAGTCAGAGAGATTGGTTTCTAGACAATACTACACCTGAAGGTAACTTTGCAAGAATGTCAAAGAATTCAGCAACACTGATAAATTTCCTAAAAGTGATACAGAAGTGCTCCAAACATACAAGATAATGTTATGTTGCCAAAGGTATCAAAAGCCAGAGGTGGATCATCAGTAAGAGTGAAGTGCTAGTACTTGTGCTTGCCATACTACTGTCTAGACATCATAACATCACCAAATGTCTTTGTATCTGAAGCATCATAATATACACCAACAGACAGAAAAGCTTTTAATTCATTAACTTATCAGACAGACTTCAGCTGAGCATCATGTCCTATAGTTTTAAGGATACCCAGCTTCAGTTCAGTTTTATCTTCCTGGAAGATGTTCCGCTATAAAAATAGTATTCTGATCACAAAGAAAAAAAAAGGTAAGAAAGCAAAACATGAACAAGACTATCCGGGGGGAGAGAGGAAAATAGCCCCTTTGTTCTTACTGTGTATACTTGTCAGGGCTGCAAAACAGGGAAGGCTGCTGAGGGAAGGACTGAAGGAGAGGCTTGGAGGTAAAAGCGAAGGACCGCAGACCAGCAGAACTAAGTCCTACTATTTCCACCCAGCCTGGTTATCAACTTGCTGATTTTCCTGGCACAAAGTGGGAGATTTCCAACTTTAGTAAGCCTTGCAATGACAGTTATAAGCTATATAAACCATTGTGAACTTCATAAAGAAAGACAAGAAACTCAATCTCAGATAAAAAGTGCTAAGCAACCAACAAATTGCTTTGTTCAGGTATTTCCTTTCCTCAGGTATTTAAGGGTTTACTAAGAAATGATGACATGTGGAAGCACTTCTTCCAAATAACCATTTCTCATGAATGAATCCTGGGTTTTCACAACACTGTCATTAAAACTCTTTCAGACTTCTCTCAAGGGCTTTAAAGATGCTTATACAGCATTTTATTTCTTCCCAGTGCAACTGCTATCAGTGTCTCAATATTCTCTCAACTAGTGAAAACATCATTGAAAAATTAGATCTTTTAAGCATTTTGAGTCCAACTGCCAAACCAAAAGCCATGCAATTCACCCACAATTCTCTAAGACATTGTAGGAAAGCTGAAAGCCAGTGGAAGCAACAGAAGGAGAGCTAGAGGAGGACAGGCTTAAGTTTGCCACTAGCCCAGTAGGAGAGTAAGATGCATGTTTGAAATAAAAGCACCTTAGATACTAGATTTGGGATTTTTTAAAGTTTTTTTTTAAAGATGCCTATTCCAATATTGAGATGAAAACTGTAACTAAAACTGCATGCAAACGTTTTGGATGTCTTCATACTGCTCTACTTTGTGTAGACTTGCTTATATTCTATTTTGGGAGGCTTTAAAAGAACAATAGTATATAAAGAAAAAAAAGAAAAGCAAGAAAAGCACTTAAAATAGTTTTTTAATGATTTAATTTTTTCCTCAGACACAAACTCTCCTAACAGTTTAGTGAGATAATGTCAATCTATCTGGTTTGTGCTCTAAAAAAGAAGTAATACAGACATAATTAGTGGGCTGACAGGCAGCTCTAATCAAAGTCTCAGTGGTACCAAGCCCTGGAGCTACCGATCTTGAAAGACTTGTGCAGACCATGTCCAAATCCTGTAATTGTTCAATGCATGATTTCATGGTCAGCATCTGTGGGATGCTGAAATTGACTGGGCTACCATTAACCACAGTTAAAATTAGAGGCTATCAATGACAAACAATAAATGGATGTGAGCATCCCCCACACATACTGCATTACCGTACCTGACATTCCACATTGCAGTAAAAGGCCTGCTTACATCTTCCACACTTGGACAGTCCTTCTTTCCTTTAAAAGAAAACAGACAGTTATTCTATTCTATAAAGTTTAACGAAATACAAATGTATCCTTTATCACTAATAGGTATGAATCTCTTACTGGGGGCTAATCTAGTAACCCCACAGCTCATCTGAGAAGAGCGTTGTACAGCATTTCATATTTCCTCAGAACACTGTAAGTACAGCTTGAATCCCGACTTCAGATGGCAGATGCTATTCTGATTTGTTTGGAGTTTGAAAAGGAACTTTTTCTTAACAACCGTTATTATGCAAAAGCACTCTGTTGTCCTAAATTACAGGGTTTGGGAATGCTTTATTCTATGCTGCTTGACAGACAATTTCGTTTTTTGGCACTACAAGCTGCATGCTGATTGCTAACTTCTCCTTGCTTTCAGAACTTCCCCGTTGCTCTATCTACTTGCCCACCTTTTGCTATTACTAGCCTTTTGCTTCTGCTCTTGCAGTTCCATTGCTTCTCTGTCTGCTTCAGAAAGCACAATCATTGTTTTGTGAGTAATCACCTCCCAGTACCAAATTACTAAATACTCTTCCACCTCCTGTCACCATACAGCCTCTTTCTGTCCTGCTGTCCAGCATCTGCTGGACAGCTGTGTATCCTAAGGTTACCTAAGGCTTGCGCTCCCTGTTTAATTTGTGTATATCCCACACAGAGGGATCTGGCAAAATGAAGACCCTTTTCTGCTTCAAGGTACGTGTGTTGTAGCAGGTCCTATCACCAATACAGCATGTGTTACTCAACGTGACACTTTGGTGACAGCAATAGGGATCTCTCAGTGGTACCAAATGCTTTAAAACGCCTACACACTTTCCCCAGTACAAGTCGCAACAAAATTTGTCTAGAAGTGTGGTAATAATTATAAGATGTACACTGGAGTAAAACAGCAGTGAGTGTCCGCATAGAACACAACAGTGAAGGGCATTTTGCAGAGGTCTCTGGCACTGGGGGTCTATAAGGCCTTGAGAGTGTCAACATCCCCTGATTGTTCTTGCAAAGCTGACGGTGAAACACGAGTGTCAGGCTACCCACAGCATTCTGCTTGCTGACAGCACGCCCCTCGAGTACAGCTGCATATTTAAAGTAACAAATATCACTAGATGCAAATGTGTCTTTCTAGTCTCATTTTTATGATGGCATGCCTAAGTTTCTCTTACTAAGAATTTACCCACAACCTTCCTAACACTGCAGTTTAAGCAAATACAGTTGCAAATCAAGCCCTTTTTTTGTAGTATGTACTACTTTTGTTTCTAGTTCAGTGTTGCTGAAGTGGGGAGCACATACAAAATGTTTTCTGAGAAATAGCAGATCCAGGTACTTCAGTGAGATTTTTTTTCTTCTACTGGAACCCCATCACTGTGGTGTGAAGTAGCTTTTGGTCTGCTGCATGGTAACTACTATGGCACGTTCAGTGTATTTCCCTTGATCACTGTGCAGAACTCCATAACAGAAGGCAGCATGGAAAAAAAGCAGCATGTAAATAGGCTGTTCCTGCTGATCGTTAGAAGCTATTCTATGAGAGAGACCCAAACATTTTTAGGTCGCTATTATCACTGCAATATTACTTGATGACAACAGAGAATGGAAAGTATCCCAGAGAGACTGTGGAGCCTCCTTCTCTGGAGATATGCAAGACCCGCCTGGATGCCTTCCTGTGTAACCTACTCTGGGGAGCTTGCTTTGGCAGGGGAGTTGAACTGGATGATCTCCAGATGCCCTTCCCAACCCCTATGATTCTGTGACCCCATACAGAGAGAAATCTGGGTGTGATAGGCAGTCAGATTCTTCAACAGAAGGCAATTTATGGTTAGGCACAAGAAAAAACAAACAAACACACGCACAAAACTCCAGGGATGATAACTTTCTAATAATAACTCTAAAGTGCCTCAGCAGCCTCGCAGAGAGGCAGGAGGGCAGCTGGCACACAACAGGGGGGCTGGACTCGATGATCGGCACAAGTCCCTTCCAGCTCCTACGATGCTGTGATTCTGCAACTGCCAGAGCGATGAGCCGTGGGATGCCGGGCACGGCGCCTGCGGTCAGGGTGTGCGGCTCTGGAAACGCCCTGTGAAAGGAGCCCTGCTCGTGCTTCCTCACAGCACAGGAAGACTAAGGCTTTGGTTGAAGAAGTATCCAGGCAGGCCACGTGCATCACGGAAACGCAACGTAGTTGTCTGCTAACCACAGGCCCTTCCTCCCCTGTCACATCCTCGTAAAAACGGGTGAATACTTCAGCACTACAAACCGACAGGGATGCAATTAAACCTCTCACAAGAAGCCACGCGCGCATCTAAGCGACCGCAAGAACGGCCGAACCTTTCCCCCCTCGATTTCCCGGGCTCTCAAGCGAGGAAACCCAATCCCATTCCGCAACCTGCCCCGCAGCCCCGCAGCCGACGAGCACACGGTGCAGGCAGCTCTCCCGACGCAGCGCTGCCCGCGGGGCTCCTCCCGCAGCCGCCGCTCGCGGGCCCACACCCACCGCGCAGCCCCGCCGCCGGACCCCGGCTCCCAGCCCCCGCTCCCCGGCCCGGCCCGCAGCCCTACCTGGCGAAGCAGCCGTCGCAGTGGCCGCCGCGCTCGCTGACGGTCAGCACGGCGGTGTAGGCCGGGCAGCTGAAGAGCAGCTCTCCCACGGCGTAGCGCCTCAGAGCCCGCAGGCCCCGGCCCTTGCCGGGACTGGCGAACCTCTCCAGGCCGCCGGGCTGCGGCGCCGCCTCCGAGCGCATCCCTCCGCAGGCGAAGGGGCGACGCCGGCGGGGCCCCGGGTTCGCCGACAGGGCCCGGCCCGCCTAACACCGGCAGCGGGCGCCGGGGGAGCGCCTCCTCCGGCCGGCGGGGGATCGGCGCCGGGAGGGGCACCCGGGAAGCCGCCCTCGCGCCGCGGAGGAACGGCCGGGCTGGGCGCTGGGAGAGCCGGCCCGGAGCTCCGCTGCGTGCTGGCGGCGGGAAGGGGGTCGCGTCCGCTCACGCGCGCGGTCCGTGAGAAATGGGTAACGCGGCCCCTGTCTGGGGCGACGGCGGGGCTGCGAAAGGCACAGCGTGCAGACACACAGCCGAGGGAAGCTGCTGCTCATATCGCAGGAGGCTTCTTCCTAAGTAGGGCGCTCAGGTGCTGTCTGCTTCCATCCTGTGCCCACCCTGGTTGGGAAATGGCAGAGGGGCTGGCGGTGTGAGGTAGCAAGGCCACCAGCCTGGTCGGATGGGCAGGAGGTCACAAAAACAGCCAGAGATGTGGCCTCAGAGTCGTGCTGGGGCCTTGGCCTGTGCAGTACTGTCACCCGTGGTTTGTGGCACCCAGGTTAGGTTATGCTCTGAAGGCTGGAAAGCTGGCTGCCACCTCCAAAGGCTTTAGGGTAATTTCCTGTGGTACGAGCAAAAAAATCCCACAGAACTGATGGAAAACTGTCATAATCAGGTACATAAATTGTTAGGATTCTCTCAATAATAAAGAAATCAAGCAGCAAGTAGAAGTTCCTGTTGCTGTCATACAGCCTGAATATTACATCAACAACCATGCTGCAATTATAACAAAGCTTCTAACAGTAAACAAACAAAAAAATAATAATAAAAACAACCTCTGAATTT
Source organism: Chrysolophus pictus (assembly GCA_037305975.1). Classification (NCBI taxonomy): domain Eukaryota; kingdom Metazoa; phylum Chordata; class Aves; order Galliformes; family Phasianidae; genus Chrysolophus; species Chrysolophus pictus. Next base: position 89,853,240 of record CM074578.1, on the reverse strand, counting down.
ATTCAAAATAATTACTATTTTAGAATTATGAAGACTAAATCTATTATTAAAATTATTAAAAAACAGTCTGACAAGAAACAGTCTGTATTAATACAGTATTGTAATGCTGTCTACAGCCCTCCTATGAAGACATGCTGAGGGAGCTGGGCTTGTTCAGTTCTTATGGGTAGCCTCATTGTGGCCTTCCAGTACTTAAAGGGAGCTTAAAACTAGGAGAGAAATCAACTTGCTACATGGATAGATAAGCAATAGGACAGGGATGAAGATGAGATGATTTTGGACCTGCTCCGAAAGCTGGACACTCACAGGTCCGTGGGGTCAGATGGACTGCACTCTAGAGAGCTGAGGGAGTCGGTGAATGTGGTTGCCAAGCCACTCTCCATCATTCTTCGACAGTCATGGCTAACCGGGGTTGTCCCGTTGGACTGGAGACCGGCAAATGTGACGCCCATCTTCAGAAAGGGATGGAAAGATGATCCTGGTAGCTACAGACTTATCAGTCTCACTTCGGTGCTGGGGAAGGCCATGGAGCAGATATTCTCCGGAGCCATCATGGATCAATTAAAGGTAAACCAGGGGATCAGTTTAAGGTAACCAGGGGATCAGGCCCTGTAAGCATGGGTTTACGATCCCATTTGACAAACTTGATTTTGTTCTGTGACAAGCTGACCTGCTTAGTGAATGAAGGTAAGGCTGTTGATGTGGTCTACTTGACTGCATTAAAGCCTTTGACACTGTCCCCCACAACATTCTCATGGAGAAGCTGGCTGTCCATGGTTTGGATGGGTGTGGATGGGCTCCTCTGGGTGAAACACTGGCTGGATGATCAGGTCCAAAGAGTTGTGGTCAATGGAGTTAAATCCACTTGGCAGCTGGTCACTAGTGGTGTCCCCCAGGGCTCGGTACTGGGGCCACTTCTATTTAACATCTTTATTAACGATCTTGATGAGGGGATTGAGTGCACCCTCGGTAAGTTTGCTGATTACATCAAGTTGGGAGACAGTGTCAATCTGCCAGAGGGGAGAAAGGCACTATAGAGGGACCTGGGTAGAGCATTAGGTCCTGCATTTTGGTCACAACAATCCCAGGCAACCCTACAGGCTTGGGGAGGAGTGGCTGGAAAGCTGCCTGATGGAAAGGAACCTTGGTGTACTGATGGACAGTCAGCTGAATATGAGCCAGCAGTGTGCCCAGGTGGCCAAGTAGGCCAATGGCATCCTGGCTTGTATCAGGAATGGTGTGGCGAGCAGGACTAGAGAAGTAATCCTGGCCTGTACTCAGCACTGATGAGGCCTCACCTTGAGTACTGTGTTCAGTTTTGGGCGCCTCAATACGGGAAAGACATTGAGGTGCTGGAGCAGGTCCAAAGAAGGACAACAAGGCTTGTGAAGGTCTTGGAGAGTATGAGGAGCAACTAAAGGAACTGGGTCTTGGGAAGAGGAGGTTGAGGGGAGACATTGCTCTCTTCACATACCTGAAAGGTGATTACAGCAAGAGCAGGGTTGGTCTCTTCTCACTGGTGACAGGTGACAGGACGAGGGGAAATCCACCAGGGGAGGTTTAGGTTGGCTATCGGACAAAACTTCTTTACAGAAAGGTTTGTTAAGCACTGGAATAGGCTCCACAGGGAGGTAGTTGAGTCACCACTCCTGGATGTGTTTAAAATCCATTTGGATGTGGTGCTCAGGGACATGGTTTAGCGGAGAGTTGCTATAGTTAGAGTAGTATGGTTAGGTTGTGGTTGAACTTGATGGTCTTTAAAGCCGTTTCCAACAGAGCAATTCTGTGATTCTATGAATAGTTTTAAACTAAAAGAGAGGAAATTTAGATTAGATGTCAGGGGAAAGTTTATCACTGAGATGACAGTAAGGCATTGACACAACTGCCCAGAAAGGTTGTGGATGCCCCATCCCTGGAAGCGCTCAAGGCCAGGTTGGATGGGGCCCTGGGCAGCCTGAAGTGGTGGGTGGGAGGTTTGAACTGGATGATCTTTGAGGTACCTTCCAACCCAAATCATTCTATGATTCCATAATTCTATGATTATGCGATCACAGTTCTGTGCACAAGTGTTTTGCCTACAATTATCAGTTGCACTACACCTTGAACCTTGGATATAGCATCAAGAAAACAGTCCTGTCAAAATTATGAGCAAAGTATTGAAGTGAGCGAAAAGATTTCTAGTGCCACTCGCCATTCATGAGTAGTGATGTAAGCCTCCAAAGGATGTGATCTCTGCTATTAGTATCTGTTTATTTAGTCTTGTGTTAAATTATTTGTGCAGTAAATCTTTGGCACGCTCCTTTTTGACTAAACACACATGTTGGGACTTGAGGTGCAACATTTCCACAAGAAAGTAAAGCAGTGAAATGGAAAGGAAAGAGGAATGCTGAAGAAGCAAATTGGTAATAAGAAATTTTCTTGCAAAAGTGCTCTGACAAACTCCCTAAGCAGGTGTAGCCATATCTGCCCTAGCCCACTCACAGTTTTGTCTGGGAAGCATCTTGCCCAGTGCATGAGCTCAGCAACTTATAGGGTCACCCAGAGAATCAGGATCTCGAAATGCTGTGGTGTAAGGGATAAAATGCAACATAGCAAAACTATTAGAGCCATTGCAAAACCGATGCATTCTTATGCTTCAGTATTATGTGATTAGTTAAAATATCACCTTTTTACAAGGAAAAGAGTAAGCAACGAAGATGGGTTCAATAACTGAAAGACAGTACATCATCCTTTACCACTGGGCTAAATGTTAATCACAACCCATTGCAGATTTATGGATGTCAGGCATGGAATAGTGTATGCAGTTGGAGTAAAAACAGCAGCACCTAATTGACTAACCAACCACCACATCGTGTGAGCAACGGCTGCTATTTACACCTAGTATCTCAGCTCAGTATATCTCATGGTTGTCTAGCTCAAAGGTCTGGACTCTTAAATATAGATTTTCTACAAGTAAGTGTATTTAAAAATAATAATCGATAATGTATTCACTTTATGAATGAATAAGCATTAACAGGGAAACTGCCCTTGTATTCAAACTAGTTTGATTAATGGATGGCTCAATTATAGATAGACAACTAGTGTCACAGCTTATGAAGCTATCTACTCTGACTTCTTGTACTGCACATGCCACTGGATTCCTTGAATTAATTCCTGCTCAAAGTAGACCAAAACTTGTAGAAAACACCCAGTCTTGATTTTGAAGATACATGTTATATTATTATATGTTTTTTTTTCCGAAACACTGTGAAACACGTTTGCCTTACTTCTCCTGCAAATGTGCCCAGTTTCCTTTTCAGCTGATGAATCTTGTAATAACATTGAAAACTATTTTGAAAAGTTCTTAGTATTTTCTCCCCACTTTAACATTTGTAACCACTGGTAAAATGAAAGGATCCAGTATCTGCTTCTGAAATTATAGCATTATGCTCTCCAGTAATGAAATCCTGGTCACACTGAAGTCAAATTCCCACCTCTTTGAATGAAATCAGGGTTTAATTTCTGTTTCAAATAACATCACGTCCAAATAAAAGAGGTCTACAAGTTCATACACGTTATCAGATTACTTCTATACCATACCTTGTTCTAGATCATAGACTTCTCAATGATCATGTGGGTTCACTGATTGGAAGCTTGTGAGGAGATTTCTTTTTTGGAGAACCAGCTGGGATGATGGCAAATGTTATCATGCTCCTGTTCCACATTACCACCCTTGTTGAACAGCTGAAAATGTGATTATGCCTCAGGTAATGAGGAAAAATTTGAATTTTAGTCACTTTCCTTTTTAATAAACAGTCATTTAGTTTTAAAAACAAAAATAATAATTTACTAAATAGGCTTTATTCCACTCTGAAAAACATAGCTTTCTAGGAGATAATGCAGGATTGAATCCACAAGAGGGTCATTCACCAGCAGCCCATAGCCCCATCCAAACCCTCCAGGACAAATTCAACCAGCTGCCGGCACAGCTTTTAACTCACTTTGGAGGTTTTCAAGAAATAAAACTAGTTTGATAAGTTATTAATGGAAACAGTTTTGTAACAACTTTGGTAATGTAATTTTCTATACTTATACAAAAACTTTAAATAAAACATAGTCTGCTGGCTCTAGATATTTTATTTGTGTGTGTGTTCATCGGAGAATCTGAATACAGATTTTTATGAATCCATTTGGGTGCCTAAATAAACACTGTGCATTATAAACCACAGAGTTGTTAATCAGTTTCTGAAGATTCTCATGGCTTTCTTCACATTAACTGTGCATGCAACTGCAGAATAAAGAGCCAATAGAGCAAGATTTAATCAGCCAGAAGACGACTGGAGTGCTCTCAGTTCCCACTGCCACTACAGGACTCAGGGAGGATCCTGCACCCTGGCAGGACGGGGTGATGAAATGATGTATTACTAAATAATACCTCACATCTGCAGAGACTTAAACTCCTTACCCCCTCCATCTTTTTTTAGCTTATATTTCGTGTGCTTTAAATATGTGCTTTAAAAAGATGACAGCTCATAAAAGGATACGAAGTAGGGTATGGGTTTAAGAAAGTCAAGAACAAAGTGTCGTATCTGGTCTTTGAATTTCTTAAAATTCAGGAGTCTTTAGAAGCAGAGCTGTTCACCTTCACTCACAACCTTGGAACTGCTCTATGGAAAACTGTGAGCATTCGATAGGCAAAGATCTTTCCCCAGTAGTCACTTTTAGTTAGATTTAATACTTAATCTTCCAGAAATGGGACTGCTTACCCACAGATGGCATTCTCCAGGACGTTCTGTCCACCCTGTGCTGAAAGCTGTCTTTTCGCGTTATGTGTCATCACAGACTTTAGCCAGAGAGGTTTTGAACTTGGGAACAGAACAGGGAGTCTATGCTGCAGTTGCAGGGCCCCCAGCAAACAGTGGGGTGAGTGCAGAACAAACACTGAAATCAGCTGCGGGGCTGGTGCAAGGAATAGCATAGGCCATCAGCTCATGGGGAGAAAAAGGACAAAGGAAAAACACACTCTTCTATATTTAATTCAATTGTTTCTAGAGAGATCTGGTTTACTAACCTTGTCTTTATTTTCTTCCCTGAAACCCACTGGTACTCTCAGTGGCTAGTGCAGATTCTGATAGCAGCGGAGTTGAGGCAGCTAAAACCTGTCCCACGTTGCTGGCTGAGCAATAACATCAGCCTCAGCTGCTTTATAGGCTTTATGGCTCGCTCCAAACTCTGTCCTGCTGCAGCTACTGTCCTAGGCAGCTACTCCTGGACTCTCAGCAATTTAAGGGTGGTTTGGAATCAGGGAACTGCACCTTTTCAGCGGTGAGTACAGGTCTGTATTATTTTTTGCAAAGCAGAGATTAAGTGTGAAGGTAAAAACTCAGCAGGAGCTGGGAAGCACTGCCTTTCAGTAGAGGAAATGTGCAGTTAATCACTTTTATGCAATAGCCTACAAGGTGGGAGATCAGAGGTGAAAGTGAGCTCATGTTTGGTAGGACTGCCAGCATGGCATGTCACTGGTGTGGCTTCCGGCTCTCGAGGGGCCTGAGTGTGACACTGGAAACCTATCCTGCTGTTGTATCCCACCTCTGTGCCATGGGTAGTTGACACATTGACAGAATTGACATTGCCCAATATTGATGCACAGACATAATATCCTAGACATGCCCTGGCTTTGCTGGTAGTCAGTCCTCAAGAAAAAAGGACTGGTGGAAGTGGATGAGCAGGGCAACCCCTTAGAGGTGTCCACATCTTCCCGCTAGAGACATTTATGTTGGTGAAAGAGTCAGTGATCTAGAAAGTGTTACTTCAGGTTTTTTTTTCATGAAAGAAAAAAACTCTTCTCAAATCTCTTACAACTTTATAAATATTAATATCCGTATTGCAAGTCAGTACTTTACAGAGGAGGGCATGGACCTAGGAGAAGTAAAGATTCGAGTTTTTGCCTAGTATAGGATTTTGCCTGGGTTAAATATATTTCAGTTCACTTATTTGAAGTTTACAAGCATTTTCAGTATGTCATTAGAGAAAGCTTGTACACAAATTTCCAAAGACAAAAAGTGACAGCAGCACAAATGTGGTCTCGGGAACATATCATGATGACAGAACTGGATGACTGTGGGGAACAGGCAAGGGCAGTTGTTAGGTGTGAATGTGACACTCAACACTCAGATGCTTGCAGTTCACAATTTGCTTTTATCAGAATCAGCAACCTCACAACTGCCACTGTGCGTTAACTCCAGCCTGCCCCTGGCAGACCTGCATTAACCTTTGCTTATGGAGCCACGGCAGGACTCAAGCAAATAAAAAAATATATCATGTCAGATTCTCCACTGGTGTAAATCAGCTTCTTACTGCTGACTTTGAAGGAGTGACACCTGCTCTCTCAAGCTGAGGATCTTACCCCAAGCATCATTAAGTTGTCACATTCTTTCCCGTGTCTCCTTTTGTCATCTAACTGCAACTTTCCTGTGTTGAAGACTGAAATAGGGTCTTTGATCCTCTGATAATTCCTTGAGACTCCCTCTGTCCCCAAGATAATTGGCCAAGACATTTCCTGAGTTATCCAGGGTCATCGTATCTGCCCTTTCACTTGGAGAGAGATTACAGGCAAGGAAAAAGTCTTGGAGCCTTCTCACAGATGCAGATGCCCTACACAAGAGCTGCCATGTGCAGTAGGTCAGGCTCCCCTCTTGACATGAGGAATACCCCGTCGCTTAACCTGTCCTGTGACTGATGTGCTAACAGAAACCATTCGGAGTGCCCTGGGCCCTCAGACAGAGCAACTGACTGCTTTTGTCCCAACTTACTGGAAGTGCTGGAAAAGGAGAGAGGAGGACAGGCTGCTTTTCTACTTACAGCAAGATATTTACACAGTTTGATCAAGACACCTCTTAATATTTGCAAAAGCACTCATGGCAAGGCATTTTCTTCAGTTCTACATATTTGTACCTGTTTTCCAAATCTCTGATTATTTTTTTTTCCAACTTCATTAAAACATATGATCACTGAAAAGTGCAGTGTTTCAGTAACCACACAATGCAATGTAAGCATATAACATCACTTCTATATACGCAGTACTTTTATATTTAAATGTGCAAAGATTGTGTTCACAGTACAATCAGCAGGGATTTATATTTACCTCAACAACAGAAAGTTCAAGGTGCCAGACCTAAGACTGACTCTTCTGCAGTTTTCTTAAAGATGTTTTTATTCAGCAGTAGCCTCCCAAGGATAAGACATTTCTGAGATTTGCTGCTTAACAGAAACACTGATCCACTAGCAGATATTTCACCAGGACTGCACAATATACGATTTTTTTTTTTAAAATCAGATTGTTTTTTCAAAATTAAATCAAATGCCTTACAAATGTCTCAGTATATTGCACTGAAGCAATTACCTTTTCAGCCAAATTTGTAATCTAATCAGGTTTGTCTGACAAGACCTATTTTCCATAAAGCCGTGCTGACTGGCATTAATTACTTCCTGTCCTTTCATTCTTTATCAGTTAAATCCCATATTCTATTATTCCCTCCTCACTTCCCCTCTGGTTTGATGTTAGGTTAGCTGGCATTTATTTACCAAGGTCATCATGTTCGTCCTTGCTGAATACTGGCAAAACATCAGTCTTCTTCCACTCTTCTGGAATTTCCATACTATTTCAAGACCCATTAAAAATTAACACATGGAAGCAAGAATCTCCTTCACCAACTATTTGAGACTCCTCAGGTGCAAGTTATCTGGGCCTGATGAATTACAGGTTTTTATCACAAATAGATGTTTAACATCCTATTTGGTTACTAATGGACTGAAAAAGGCTTCAGCTGCTTGATATGATCCTGCTGTCATCCTACTTTCTCCAAACAGAAGATGGACGTGTTTATTGAATATGGCTTTCTTCATTATTAATGATTTTACCTCCTTCATCTAGTAACTGGCTGACTTCATTCCTTGGTACTTCTGTGTATAATGCATTTCAACATGGGTGTATGTCCTTTTTCTGTCCTGTTGGGTATGCAGATATCTTAAGATTCAATTTTGTATTTGGCATAATTCTGTTCTTTCTTCCCTTTGCTGTAAGCTGCTGTTCTAATCTCTGCCTCCTACAAAATGAAGTAATGCCTTGGAGGAGAGAGAAGGGGAAGGAAAGAGTTCATCCTTCTGCTATCTTCAGATGTCTTTACTTTTAATTAATATTGTTCTTACCTTCTTATTGTCTCGGTTTAGCTCCATGAATGATTTGACTGTGCCTGGTGTTCTAAATAGCCTTGAGTGGATCATTTCTGCAAATCGAAGAGTCTTTAAAAATAAATAATACCAGTTTCCTCTTACTCCCCTTTCTGCTGTTCTCTGTTGACCAAAGGGCCCACCTTCTGGGAGGCTAATTCATATCCACTCATGCAGTTGGTGTCAGCTTCCCTTTCTTGCCTGTCAACTTCCCTTTCCCTCTGTGATCGCTTTTCTACATGGAGGAAAGCAGCAAAATGAACATACTTTTACAAAGCGCCTCCATCCATTGTCAGATGATAGGCACTTTTATTTCTTGGAAGACTACATCTGGTCTGTAAATTACCCCATTCTGAGAGGTATCACACCAATGATGTGGGGGGATCAGCCTCTTCTGGTGGAGGTTGACCTTTTCTTCCAGGTAACTAGTGATAGAAGTGGTAATGGCCTTTGGTTGTGCCAGCAAAGGTTCCAGTTGGATATTAGGAAAAATTTCTTCTCAGAAAGAGTGGTGAGGCACTGGCACAGGCTGCCCATGGAGGTGGTGGAAGGGAACTATCCCTTAAAGTGTTCAAGAAATGTGTAGATGTAGCACCGAGGGACATAGGTTATTGGGGTTGGACTAGATGATCTTAGTGGTCTTTTCCAACCTGAATGATTCTATAATTCTATTTTATGACAAGAGTTTGAATACCTCCAGATGTGCTTATATAGGAATATAGTGCACTCCCAGCTTTTAGTACCAGCACAAGCCATGGGTATGGCATTTCAAAGGGAAATCAAAGGCAGAGTGTTTCTATTACAATCAATAACCTGGGGAATTCTCACTCCTTGCAAGAATATTTTTGGTGATGGTCTTGTTTGGGATCCTTTCTGCTTAGCAGGGAAGGGAAAAAAAATATAGTCAAAGGCTAGGAGCTTTACTTTGAATGAAAGTAGGTCTGTGCCTATTTTAGGATAAGAGGAACGTAGCTATTAGGGCAGGTACTATGTTACATTTAGACTTACGGAAATAGCTATGTAAAAGAAAAGGCTGCATCTCAACCATGTGTTTAAAATCCTTCAAAATGTGTTTAAATGCTGCTAGCCACGTCTGCATTGCTGCTAGGAGAAGACCAGATGCAGCCCTAACCTCGAGGTTCAGGGCTTTGCTGGGCTCACATTCCCACTGTGCAGGATTAATGTCCTTTGCAGTGTCTCCTGTGCCTTTGGGTTAGGAGACCACTCCTAGCAGAGTTTGTTCAATGTGTGGTACCTACATTGCAGCTCCTTAGGTGCCATTTCTACAGATCAAAATGCAGAAAGCCTAGGAAGGTACATGGAGTGCTTTGACATTGCTTGGATAGGAAAGGGTGGTAATATGACATGGTCTCATCAATGCTGTCTTGGGGATGCTTTCTGGAGCAAACAATCTAACAAAATACCAGGGCTTTTTTGGGAGGAGGTACTTGGTGCCATCCACAGCTAAGCCAGGGAATTATGCTGTTTAACACTGTGGAGACATACACCAGGAATATACTTTAGATGCAGAGCAACTGCATTTCAGAGAAAGGCTCACTTCTTTGCCTGTTTTCAGTATGTATTTGCTTTTAGAGTTAAAAGAATGGCAATGACAATAATAATTATAGTGCTCAAACTAGGGGAGCTTTTACCTTCAAACAGTGGCAGGTTTGCTTTTGTCACTGAGAAGTCTGTGAATGTCGTGAGATAGGAAGTCTACTTGTAAATGGAATTTGACAGACTCCGTACGTATGGATGGGGCATCAGGGCTGCATAGAATAAATGAACTGTAGAGCCCAAACATGTAGAAAGGACCTGAAGAGTAGACATGAATGACCAGATGGAAAAACGGATGTTCTTTAAGACAACAGTTGGGAAAATCACAGTATGTAACAGAGGAAACCAGGCGGCTTAGCAACAAATCTGGTTAATATAACAGTTTAGTATTTTTTGAAAATATACAATGAAAATAAAAATATATTCTCTTGATTTCTCTTAATCTGTTTCCTGAAAACAATAAAATTTAAACCAAAAGTGCATAGATAAATATATTAACTGTAAATTACATTGTTGGTAATGACCATATAAACAGGAACTCAGGATACCTTCAAACACTAGAAAACAAGAATGAGAAATCAGCATCTCCAAAGATTAATGATGCTTTTCCTGCAGTGCTTGAAGAAGAGGGATGCTTGTTTGTACTTCAAAAAATACCTTAAAAAAATGAAGAAATGGCAAAGAACAAAAGTCGCATCAAGATTACAGAAACTTGAAAATTGTGTTTAGCTGGATGCGAAGTACCAACTTCAGCGAACACGCAACATGGATGAGAATCAGCTGCTCAAAGCAGCGTGGGAAACAGTGTTGATATCACAGCTCATCAGTTCCAAACACCTTCAGAGAAAATCCACAGAGGCAGAACTTTCTTAAAGGAAAGAAAGAAAATAAGTCATTTCAAAGCTGCTTCTCATGGGAGTTACATTAAAAAAATGAAAAGTAAATACTCAAAAATATGCAGAAACTAGATGAATTGAAGCAGTCATGAAAGACTTAAGACAAGATACCATTGTAGTCTCAGGAATGAAATAAAGATTTGATAATAAAACTAAATGGATACATTACCCACATAAAAACTTTGACAGTTTGAACTTATCCCTTTATATAACATCTGATGAAATATTTCCTGAGAAGACAGATCCTTTGGATGGTATTGAATTGTGATTCATGTATTCAGAGCTCCTTTTACACCATCAAAGGTATCCTCATAAACAAAAAAAGCTCTTGATGAGTCAAAATTGACACAAATTAGTTGCTTGTTAAATGAAGTCAGTGTTCTCAAGGAGGATGGCTGCATCTTGTACTTTTTCTATGAGTCATTTTAAAGACATCTTGACTTCAGCTAACCTCCTTGGGGCCACTTGTCCTCAGTCTGCAAAAGCTGGTATGTACAATCCTTCTGTCAAGAATCAGTGATTGCAAACTTTTAGCTGAAATTGATAAATCCATCCACTTTGCTTAATGCTTCCATCTCCTGTCTCTTTTTAAGATTTAAACATTGCCTCTCTATAAAATTCGTAGAAGAGGGAAAAAGAAACAATAGACTGTAAGATCTTCACTGATTTGACAGCTTCTATATATTTCTCAGTATACTTGGGCTTTATAGGTATTCAGATTGCCTATTTCAATTACTGCTTCTGTAAACACAAAAATTAAATATATATGTATAATTTTATTTAAAGAGCAATGGATTATTTGAAGCTGTTTCTTAACCAGTGGTTGGTTCTTTAGTCACTGCAATCAGTATTGCTTGCCATGAGGCCATATGGAATTTCTTGCAGCCCACTTCACTGCAAGCAACATATTTGAAGGTAATTTCATTTTTGAATCTGTAACCATGATTAGCAGGGACTAGTGAATTTGATGCTGTTTTAACACAGTTATTTAGGTGCCGCTGCTCCAATACGTTTTAAATGGACTTGGCCTCTGATTACTAGCTGTTTGGCAGTTAGAACCATTTATCAATGGTGAATGACCAATTTCTGGTTATAAGGGTACAGGATCATATTAATCTTCTGCTTCAGTGCTGCCTGTTGAGCCTTAGTATGGGGAACAGGAGGTGCAGAGGTGTGAAGAGTTCTGCTGTCTGAGCCTTTTGATGAGTTAGATGTTGGGTAGGAGCAAATGGTGAAAAATTTGACCAGTGGGAGAGGAACAAAGAGAAGACAATGAAAATACCTTAAAAGCTGATCAGTCAGCCCTGAAATACCTGCTGTCTTTGTGTCTATTGCCACTACAAATATTAAGTAGCCCATTCTCATCTCACTGATTAAATCAACAGTGCAGACAACTATCACTGCAGAGGGATGTATACATCCATGAATTACATCAGAATTGTAGGATTATGATGTGACAAACACTTCATAAAGATTTTTTCTTGTTTGTTTATCTGCAGAAATAAATTGTCTTTTGCACAATTTACTCCATCTTGCAATGTTATTTCCTGGAAGGACAGTCATAAATGAAGGTTCCAGTAAACATTTATGATTTGAGCTTTGCTTCAAAATTATAATAAAAAGCTGAAAAACTAATTTTTCCTCCTTTCACACTAGTGTTTCTTCAATGGGCTATTTAAAATGAGAACAGTTGCTATTTGCATTGTCTGTTTTTGACAGTTTGCTTACTATTTTACTTAGTTCAGTAGTCCAAACAGTAACACCTTTGCCAAATATGGCAGCACACTTCAAATCAAGGAGTAGTAAAAGGTAAGCACTGTGATGAGTATCTCTACAGTCATTTTGCTGTATTTCAAGGAAAACTGAGAGAGAGGGAAGGGATTTGTTGTAAGAGATACAGGTCTTTTAGGAAAAGCTCCAGATAACATAATTGGAATAGAAACAAGGGGGTCCTACAGAAGTGTAACAGGACACTGCAGAAATTAGAAATTACTCTAAAACCTATGGAGCATCACATCTTTTATATGATTTTTTGAACCATTGTATAGAATTTAATAGCAGAGGTATCTGAGGTATAGGATGGTACAGGAAAAAAAAAAAAAAAAAAAAAAAAACAACTACAGAAAGCTCATCATTTTGTGTTAAATTCTACAGGAATTTTCCATAAGGGCTGAACTGCTTCTAAGATGTATCCTGTGTGTGTTTCTTTACTCCTGTGGTGAGCTGAACTTTGGTTTTAGTCTGCATCACATTCTGAGTGTGTGAGTAGGCTTTTGTGGGTAAAAAAGAAGACAGTTCTCTCGTTAATCAGCAGGTTCATGTGGAAGTCTATGCTGTCTTAAACTTCATTGGCAGGTCACCATCCAGCTGCATGAGCCATTGTGTTTGAGTTTTAAATGGGGATGTACAATAGGCACTGTATCTTCTGGTGTAAAATGTACACAGAAAATTGCATATGACTTCCATCAGCAAACTGAGGTTTTATATTATTTCAATGGACTGAGGCCCCTTTTTCAGTGCATCAGGGAGCTGGGAAAGTGTACACAAAGGACTGTATAACAGCATCCTTTTCTGACTTGGTAGAAATAAGAGAAGAACCTTTTTTTTTTTTTTTTTTTTTTTTTTTCCCAGTGAGATCCAAGGCTGGTAGATTATGTACGAAACAAACACAAGATTAGCTGTATGTTAAAATAGTACTTTTAAAAAACTAACCGATTTAGATATTGAAGCTCACCAGTTGTTCATACCATGAAATTGAAAACAGAGTTTGGAGAGATTTCTGCTGAAGGCGATACAACAGAGATGAGAAATGACAAAAAGGGTGTAAGCTCCTCCTGTAATATAGGAAGGAGAAAAAATGTCAAAACAGTAATAAACCACAACCAGGTCAATGGATCAATCCACATGAGAAAACCAACATGCAACAGAAGGGCCTCTGAAAGTTCTGAAGAACAGAAGATCGGTAGGAAAGCATTTTTATGAGAAATAAAATGTGCCTTCCTGTCAGGGAGGAAGGGAGTTGCAGGGTGCTTGAGAAATGGAAAAAAAAATGCCATTAAACCCTGATATGAATAAAGATCAGGTGAGAGAGGATGTCACCCTGTGGCCTTTGGAACTGCATTTTTGCTGCCTCCTGAAATTATGTTTTCCTGAAACAAAGGAACACTATTATGGAAAAGTGGGTGCCAGGTACTTTAGGAAAATGAGACACAGCGAAGCGGATAAAAGAAACAAAGACAATAGCAATCCTGTGCAATAAAGAGAAGACAGCTGAGGTCTGAGACAAAGGTGAATATTCTGAGCCAGCAAGATGACTGAAGCAGGGGAAGGAAGGAGGGAAAGGTAATTCACAATAACATTTGAAAGACATTGGCCTGAATATTTATCAATGTCACAACAAACTTAGCTTGGCAGCCTTGTTGGCTGACTTAGTTCTTTTAGTGATTCCCCACCCTTAAGATGACAAAATGGAATGTAGTTCAAAATACAGCTCTTAGTTTAGGTTGAAAACAAGAGTGCTTAAGCCTGCATGCCAATTACTTATACACTGTCATAAAATTGTATAGGTTTTCTGCAGACATAACCAAAAGATTTGCTTGGGTTGACATCCAACAAAGTGGATTCTGTCTAGGCAGGATGGATTCTTGTACACCTACATTGACAAGCAGTTAACAAGCCCACCACACACCTCAAAGCATCTTGCTTGCAGAAACTCCATTCTAATTGAAATGTAAGTCCTATGCCCTCATCAATGATTTCGTTCCATCTTTAGTTTAGAAATAGCTAAAATAATTCTGAAGTGATTAATCCAACTGATTGATAATGGATACAAAAGTACTCAAGGAAATTTTCTTTCAGCTGATAGCAAAGGTTTAATTTATACTGCTTTCATAAGGGCTATTTCTGCACATATATAATGGTATTCTGAAGTGACTAGTTTCCTGAAGGTTAAGATGCAGGTTCTGTTAAGTATCTTAGAGAAGTGCTCAATCAATAAATTTCAGAGCTGTGCTCAATGCTGTATTCCAACTTCTCCAAAGTTAAAATTACAGTCCAACTCTTACCAATAGGTAAGGTCAAAGCAAATGTCACATTATGAGAAGACAAAAAAGGATCATGTCTGCTATTGGTTACACTGGTAAAAGTGGAGTTAACACCAGATGTCATGCTGCTGTAACCAAGAACTGAATTTGGCTATTTGTTTTGAATCACTTGTTATCAGTAAATGTCTGCCAAAAATAACCAACTGGTAAATATTAATTTAAACAGAAAAATTGGAAATCATTTTCACACTGAGTTGTGACATGGGGCCACTGCATGCTGGCAGTCAGACGATAATGACACTAAGCCAAAGAAATACCTGGAAAGCATTACTTCTGTGTGACATCCAATAAAGATGCCACACACACACCACTACATTTTTCAGCAATTAAATATCTGCAAATGAAAGTGCTTTCTTTCCCCAATTCCCTGTCTGCAATGGCCAAAATACGGCCCAGCAGTGCTGTAATAGAAGTTTTTCAGGGTGGCCCCTCTGCACAACAGCTGTTTCACAGTCTGATAGTAGCGTCTCCAACCAGCTGCTTCAGTTTGCTCCTGGCTGTCGCTGCTATAGGTTAATAGGAACAGAGGCAAGAGAAGGGCCTAGGCCAGCATAAAGCAGAAATAACAAAATTTTCTGCCAAAAGGGAGTGTGGGATAAGAACTTTAATGGGCAAGCAAACAAAGAATCAGACTGAAGCCTGAGGCGCTTCAGTGTGTTGGCAACAGACAAGCAGTCCTGGAACAAGTGCAGCCCAGAGCCTCAATTTGAAATGACTGTGTGGCCCCTATGCCAAAAAAGTTTGGCTCTGTGTGCACATGTGTGCATGTATATCTATATCCCCACACCAAATATGTAGTTGTGATAATAATGTAGTAAATTACAGAGCCATATGATAAACTGCATGTGCCTTTGACCACCTCACTTGCCCCCTGCCAGCTAATCCATCTCCATTTGGATTTATTCTATCATTGCAAACGAAGGCTTTGATTCTGCAAATACTTATGTCTGTGCTTAACATTCCGCACTTGAACAGTCTGGCTGTAAACAGATTCAACTGCATGTAATTCCAGCATCAGCTCTAGTTGGGATCGTAGTCATCCCTTCTACATTCAGTGAAAGTGGCTTTGCCTTTTGGTTTCTTTAAGCTGGTGGGATCACTGCTCTAGCACTGATGCTGACTGCTGGCTCGGTGTATGTCGTAAATAAACCTGTGTTATCGCACAGGATTCAATAGCTTTACTCCAATTTACATCAACTGAGACTTTGCACCGTTGATAAAGAGAAGTTTGTAAGGATTATTATACCCAATCTAGAAACATAGTGGAGCATCATTTTGAAATAACAAGCATAAAATGAGAATAGAGTGCCTGTACCAAATTCCTTATTCCCACAGAGTGCAAGTGCGGGCTGATGGTACTGTAGTGCCAGGTGATATATGCAGCCACTCTTATTTCATGAATGTAAAGAAGGTCTTGCAGAGCCTCTGTCACCTGTTCTCTTGTGGCTTCAGCTCCAGGTTTTCTCCCTGTCCCCTTCCATAAACTGTGCATAAAACAAAGAGAAAGGCAACATAAGAGAAGTGTAATTGTATACTGCAAAATAAAAATCATAAGTCACACAAACGCTAAACCCTATGTATAATGAATCTGTCCTTTAGGGACAGTCCTTTCCATGTCATTGTCTGGTACTTATGTTGTTGTTCATCTAGCTAATTACTGCTTTGAAAGGTATAGTCCTGCTGTCATGCCTAGATTAGCAGCAAGTGTTTGGCCAGCTACTTTCTTGTCACAGTTGATAATTATTTAATGAGTTCTGTTCTTCCCTAGGAAAGCAAGATTGGGTTGGAATTGGACTTATTTTATCACAGTAGCATTGCTGCGCCTGTTGGCAGGTTTGACAGCAGCAGAGCTGGATTTCAGTAAGACAGAAGAAGAATTTCCATAAGTAGTTCCTGAATCAGTTGGAAGCAAGGGAAATTAATAGTAATGAGTCAATAGATACTGATTCATTATCATGTTAGCTGCCAATCTTCTCCTGCAGCTATAACCATCCTAGAATGGGTGATGTTCTTAGCTGAAGGAAAAGTCATCATATATTAGTACAATATCCTGCTAAAATGGGAAATCTAACTTTAGATCTCCAGATTTCTCCATCCACAGGAGTCACATTATCACTTTTTTTGCAGTAGGAGTCTATTGATAAATAAGAGAGCATCATCAATAGGACCATATGGAGCCTACCTTCAGATTACCTGTCTGGAAGAATGTTTGGAGGAATGAAGGCAAGAAAAGAAACTTTGTGTTGATTTCAGGCTAGAATGGCACTGGCAAATATTTATTGCATATGTAGCTACCTGCTGCAGTGGGGCATATTTTAATAGCTCCATGGTAACTGTTTTCAGCCATTTTCCATATCTGCCTGTAAAATTTCAGGACAAATGAAGAACTGCATATGGAAAATGTTAACTCTTTGAAAGGCAATTAAAAAACAAAACTGTAAAAAATACCAATTGAAAGAAAATTTACATTTTAATTTTTATTATATATTTTAATTCAGATGTTTTAAAATTTTCAATGTCAAATCAAAGCAATTAGATAAATCTCAGATACTTTTTATCTGTTAGCATTTTCTTTCAAGGAAAACTTGGGAAGAATTTCATTCTGTCTCAGAAAAACACATTCAAAAAGGTAGAATTTTCTGCAAAATGACAACTATAGATCCTATCTATCTTTACTGTTTCCCTTCCCCCCAAGTTGCATTTTTCTTTCCAAAGCTGAACAAACCTTCTAATTCTTCAAGGCTCATTAGCACAGTTACCTTTTTCTTTAAGGTTACAGATTCATTGTGAGCTCATGTGCAGTCCATTCCACCTCCATTCTGTAAATTTCTAAAAGCACTTGAGTATGTATGAGATAAACTGTTGAGTTTATCTGTCAGTCTGAGATACTCTGAGTTTTCTGGAAGTTCTGAAGTTGCTTTTCCTAAAAATGGCATTGAGTTATCACCTCAGCACTACCAGACAATGCCATGATGTCCTACATTGAAGTGCCTTCTGTATGGCCACATCACTCAAGGCAGCAGTGGTAGCCAGATGGGGAAAGGTTGGTTTGTCTGAAATAAATGACCTGAAAAGCTGGAGGACTGCTGCTCTCAGCAAATTGGCTCCTATAAACAGCAGGAGCAAGTGAACTCTGAAAACATATGAATTTCTTGTTAAGCAAGTGTACCCAGTAATGCTAATAAATAATAATAATTTATACATAGTATATAAAATGGACAAGATATGAATATCTCTTATTATTATATCTATTTTTTTTTTCCAAGGAAAATAGTTTCTTATCTGGAGTATTTGCAGATTTTTCCATTAGGCAATATATGTGTTTTAAATGGTCTAATTCCAAACTCACTGAAAATAGTAAAAAACTCATAGTGACTCCAGTGGCTTTCACACCAGGACAGAAGTATTGATGCAAAATGAGTCTGCCTATGGGTCTTTATCATATGTTCTGTAAAATGCAGCATGATATGGCAACCAAAAGTTTTTCTAGGAAAGCAGTAAGTAAAATGAAAATTTAATATTTTATAAATATTCAGACTGAAAAGGGATTAAGATATATGTGCTTGAGTAATCTGGGAGAAATCCATCTTGGTTCCTGCCATGAGACATGGATTTTTTACAATGAGCTGTGTGGTAAGCTGTGTGCCCTCTGTTGCACACTGTATTGTCTCCTAAAGACACCAAGCAGATGAAGCAATACCTCTAATATTCATGGCTACAAGCAGCATTGCTACTACAAGTTAGTAATCAGCACTTTGACATTTTTCACAAAAACGTTTAAACCAGTAGCATAGAAGTAACAGATTTATCACGAGGTCTATTACTACATTTTTCTCAGGTCTAAAAGCTATAGGTATTTTTTGTTCCCATTACTAGATTTAGCATCCAAAGAAAGAAACTGTGTGTTTATCTGTTATATACCAATTTCTCTGGGAATGTTTTTCTTACGGTACTAGGATAAATGACCTGCATTCTGCGCTGATTTATTTACAAGAGGTAGAAAGGTGCTGAGAAGAGATTCTATGCCTATGAGGATGCTGTTTTTTACAGTTTGGAATTTCTTTTTTCTATACTCTCTTGATATACAGAGCTGTGGCTTCACTCTGGGTGCCATTTTCATTGCAGATAGCCAATTACTGAGTCAGTCATGAAATGTGGGGAGGTTTCAAGTCATATATTTCTTGCTACACTTCTCTAACAATCTATTCTATGTTAAACTCACTGACATCCCAAATGAGGACCATGTTACAAGTGAAAGGGGTTTAGCTGTTTATCTTGAAGCCTCTTAAGCTTATGTCAAGGGTTTGGATAGCCTGTTCTTGCTGAAGTAAGGGAGTGAGGGGGTAAAAATAAAGAGCATATCACCTTCTCTGATATATCCTTTACCCTTTCCTCCTGCCTCACTGGCTGAGCTATGCTGTGATGTTTGCAGAAGAGAGACAGTCCCAGACAGGAGCCACTCATGCAAGACAAAGCACTGAAAAAAAGCCCTAAATCCAAATATCCCCTAATCTAGAGAGATTTTTTGGGCCGGATTTGCATCTGATGTTTCCTACAATTTTCATATGTAGACACGTTATTAAAGTAAGCTACTTTTGCCTACTTATCCTACAAGAAACTTGTATATGTGGTTACATACTGAAGTACATCTAGTGTTATATATAGCTACTAATTATCTTGAACTTAGCATACTCTTAGTATTTCCCTCAACTCTTCCTGTATCTATCTATTTGTCTATATACACATAACCAGAAATCTAGTGATGTTACACACAATGTGACAGAAGAGTTTAAGCCTGGTACACAGGTCTTTTTGGGTGGATATTGTCTGAAGGAACTTCAGATGCTGTGGGGATCATAATGTGAAGGAAATGGGAAACAAGAATCACAAGCAGTTAGAAACAAACCCCTGTATAGTCAGTATTAGTGCATTGTGGCTCCTAACAATACATTTTCTTTGTGCAAAAATCAAAATGAGCTCTGCCTGCAAAACAAATACAGGAGAAAAGTAAGCAATAGGTAATTGCTTGGTGTATAAACTAATTGTCAGTGCAAAATGCAAGCAGCGACAATGCCCTTCCATTCAAGGCATTCTCATTTTATTCTGTACTGGGCATGCACTGAACATTTACCCATTTGACAGGGGTGAATGACACAGAAGTCAGCATCTTGTGATCAACAGGAAAAGAAAGAAAAAGAAGAACACTCACTATTCTGATGTCATCTCCCATTGTTATTGTTGTTGTTCCTCCAAATAATGGAATTCTGGAAGCAAGACCATAAATCTCAAAGCTCAGCATTGTCTCATTTGGAGATCAAGGTCCTTGTTGCTGATTGATTCATGCATTTTTCATTTGGCTAGTAATATCCTTTAAATGGAACAGACACTTAGGCAGTGAAACTGGAGCTATCTTCCTCTTCCCTGAGAGGATTTAGCATACAAGTTAAGTAATTTCCTGGATGATTTTTGGTAGAAAATATCATTTATGCAAAACAATGAATATTATTCACCTAAAAAGTCTAATGTTAATTTTCTCCACAGTGAGCCTGGTGCTATTGTGCATTAAGAGCACTCAGCTTTTAAGGTTACATTGTGATACCTTTCTGAAGTTGAATAATACCTGATTCTTTGAGTTATCCCGTTGGAATGAAGTACTGAAGATATCACTTGAGATGTGAAAGAATATCACAATCAAGCCCTTAATGAAATTTATAGAAGCTGAGAGTGTTCTCTACAAGAATGAGTCTGTAATCCATATTTTTCTATTTTTCTGGATGTGTTCTACTTAACTTGTAACCTTTAGAGAGCTGCATGGTAATGGCTTGATGTAGCTACTTATGGTTCTCTTCAACTTCGGCCCTTTTAAAGTTGTCTGAGCTTCTACAATTAACACTATCATTGAAAATGTGTCCCTCCTTCAAAATTATGAATATTAGGGTGTTATAAAAACATTATAAACAATAATTTTTCAGAAATTCAGGTAAAATAGCTGCTCTGGGATCACCAAACTCACTAGGCTTGACAGGGAATAAAGAGTACAGACAGCTGTGCTCTAAGAGTTATTTGGGTTTTATTCAGACCTTTAGGTAAATTCCAGTTTATCTCAGGCTTAGGATATAAGCCTCAGTGTGTCAAAGAGTGTGAAAGTATTTTACCCTTTGTCCTGCTTTGGTCTTGCCACATTGCTAGCTCTTTAGAAATCTTATTCTCCTGCTAAATATCAGGATTCCTCAAGCATTCCCTTCCACTGGGAATCCAGGTATCTCTATGCCTAATTTTTCTTACTGTTCTTACTGTTTTCTTACAGCAAAAATGTGTATCTGTATACCGCCTAAAATGTAGCCAAAATGATATTTGGATTGCTGCTTAGTACAAGCATGATTTAAGAGGATTGCATAGTGTCAAGACTGAAATAGCAACCCTAATACTTCATCCATTTGTGCATACCCAAGTGAGGCATAAACCCAGGGAAACAGCAGATCTTTAATGAGGCAGCATTTAGTGCTGATGGAAGACAAGACTGCAACCAAGATAGCCTTTCCCCATTCATTTAGTATTCCCACTAAAATTTGCCTTCAATCATAAAATATTTCATGCTTTGTGGCACACAGAGTCATTTTCAAACAGTAGTTGATGAGTACTGGTGGAAACTGATGTCAGCTGGTGATTCCTGAAGGAACTGTGTTCATCCTTCCTGAACAGACATTTGGGCTCAAGATGACCTCAGTGTGGTCAGAAGGTGACAATGATAGAAACCATGATGGATTTCTTGGGACTCCTTGGAAGAAAATTCAAAGAAAACCACGGGAAACTCTGTTGATATGAAGAGATATTGCCAAGATGGCTGCTTTTTTCGGATATAACAGACATCTGTGCATTAATAGCTGAGAGGTACCCTTGTTTTGGGGAGGGGGAAATGAGAGCAGAAGTAATGAAACAGCTGAAAATTTTCCATTAGTGTTAATTCAGTCATCCAAATAGAAATCTGACAGCACAAAGAAAGTTACCACTGAAAGACCTAAATAGCATGATCATAGAGTAGTAAGTTAGAAAGAACTTTACAGTGCAGTCTGCCTTTGGAGAACAGTGCTGCTCTTCTTCTTGTTGTCAAGCACCACACTACTAAGAGAAATGAAAATTTAATACATCCAGACTAGAGAAATAATTGATAGTTTGGGGTTATATCTTTAATGATAGGGGGAGGAACATGACGTTTAAGACAAAAGAAAGGGAGATTGGTAAGAATGTAATGTGTAGAATGATTATAGTGGATGTTCTGCAGTGTGATGCCATGTGCTCACTGGATTCTGCTTTGCTGGCTGAAGTAGGCCCATCTCCATACACTAACAGAAGAGCAACTGTGGAACAAGGAGTATTTTTACATCTGAGCAGAGTTCTTACAGAATTGTTGAGTTTTCCAAGCAGAAAGAGGGGCAAGATGATCTGACCTTTTTCCTGCTGAGCTGTAAATGTTGTTTCCTGCTTTGTCAGAACATCATGTCTGATGGTGCATCTGTGCCGGTGTTTTGAGAAAGGTTATTATTATTGTGGTGGATACTGGAAAACAGATTAAACTTTTCTTGAAACTGGGGACATTTTCAGCAAAAGTGAAGTACTAGCGGAGAGTTTGGTTTTTTGTTTTTGTTGTTGTTTGTTTGTTTCTTCTTGTTCTTTTTTTCACTTTCCTCTTCCCTGCATTTTCTTTTAGGAGAGGAAGGTGATTCTCTGAACTCCATGACTAAGTTTGCGTGCAGTTTTTCACACTGAGGAGGTTTTTCCAGATCTCTGTCCTACAAATGATTTAAAAGCAATCAAAACACCTGCTTCAATCCTGCAAGTGTTATGCTGAGGTTTACAGCAAACAAGCTGGATAGGTGAACAAGGATCTGAGAACTGGGTATGAGCCCTGTGGAAAATCTATGGGAAACCTCACTCCCAAACAAGAAAGCCAATTAGCCCCCTGCTAACTTTTGTCGTAAATAGGCCAGCATCATACAGAGCTCTTTTCAAAACAAGGCAAGAGTCAAAGAGTGAAGGGGTCTGTGCAGCTAAGGGAGCCAAATGTGAGCCTTGTAGCCTTGCCACCCCTCTCTCCCTCAGCACCTGCATGCACCTCTGGGCCCTGCAGCCTCAGGAAAGGCCCTACAACAACAAACACATCTGCACCTGAGCAAACAACCTTGGTTTTGTTTTCTTGGAGTTACTGTAGCAATAGTAATTCAACATAAAAGAAAACACCAGGTTATGTAACAGCCTCCGTGGGAACCTACTCTGCCTCTTTTTACTGAGGTAAGTGTTAATGTCATTGATGTTTTGGGACTTTAAATAATTTTTTTGTTAGTGTACCATGGACATGTGGGAACCTAAATTACAGGCTACCACAGTTCACTACAAAATTTACAATTTACTATGAAAAAAAAGAGATTGTTTAAATACCATGAGTTGGTCTTTAAACCTACTCTTACTGATTTCCAACTTTTATTTTGTAAATTTTATTCCACAGTATTTTTACATACTTTCCAGCAGAAATTCTAGATTCTTCTAGAGGTCCTTAATCCTGCCTGAGATTTGGGGTTTATTATTAATCTTCATGGACTTAAACCCAGTGCAGTAGAGATTGCTAGGTGACCTCCTATCCTTATTTTCATCCATGAACACCTTCTTCATCTGTTTAAGCACAGATTAAGTGCTTTGTGCCTGGACAATTCCCTGAGAGGAGCAGGGCAGAAGGTTTGGGTCTTACCTCACTTTAGTAGCCCATAAATGTCAGAAAGCAATTCCTTTGTGGCTGATATTTTCTGTGGTGGCTGACAATTTAGACAGCAAGGGTGGAAGTGGCAAAGCCTTCAGCACACTTATATGAAAAGTACCATTTTTCTGCATAAGTTTCAATCCACATTTTCAGAGTCAGATCATTCCAAACCACCTAAAATGGGGAGTTTCAAAGTGTAGCCAAAAATTGGCTTATGAACACAGGTGTGGTAGAATCAGAGTGGTGAGCTACATGAGAAAGATTTCTTTGTGGATAATTGAAAAGCAAGCCCAGTTTGAAGAAAACAAGCTAGATAATTTTAAAGTTGTAAGACCAAACCCTCTTATTAATCTCAATCATTGGAGGTGCTATTGTTAGCAAGGAAAATATATATGAAAAGATTTAGTTTTTATATATATATGTGTATATATATAGATACATATATGAGAATATACGACTTTCAGACCTTGTAGCAGTCTACAGTCTTGTCAGTCAGAGTTACTGAATTTTTCTCTTAATAATCCCCAAGTACTATGCATTTAGAAAGTCTGGACTTCACGATGCACAGCACACACTTGCTTGTTATGCATCTTCAAGGTATATTATGTACAGTATGCACTGCTCTTAGCAATTCCTCCAGAGATACGCCTGAGGCATCCATTATGTCCTCAATTAAGCTAAATCAGCAATGCTGGGAGATGATAACAGTGTTGGTTTTCTGCTGTTCCTAGCTAGGCTGGGTCTAGGAACTGATTCCATATGCTCAACTAGCTTGCTACACTTCCAGCCTCCTTGCCTTTTAATAAATAATATTTGAAGCAGGATGCAAGGAAAAAAAATGTGCTTTAAACTGGACTTGAAACCTTTTCTAAGTGTTCTGTGTTAGGCTGCTCCTTCATTTTTATACCAGGATAACACACTGCCTCCAGGATGCTCTCACTGAGCGGTTTACACCAAAGTTAGCTGCAGGCTTCAGGGCACTAGATTTTAGTATACTTTCCTGGTGTCCTGCAGAGCTCAGTACAAGCACGGATTTCTCAAAGCTTAGTTGTGAGGCTCATCTTCAAAATCCTAGCAAACGTACAGTAATTTTCCATGTGCCTTCTTAATTCTCACAAGTGGTTCTGTTTCCTTGATAACGGGATGAGTTGTGCATCCAGAAGTGCAATAAATACAGAATTAAAATTTGCTTGTTTCTGCTTGTGAGGTCAGAACAGATTTAGCCATCAGCAAATCTCAGCTAGGATGACATCCTCCCACCCTGCTTACATTTACTGCCTGGGGCAGGAAAGCCACAGTAAGGAATAAACCATTCTTGTATTCAGCAGTAGATACAAAGTCCTGATAAGAAATTTTCTGCTTATGCTAAGAACTGTTTCTGAAAAGTGTTGGCAGATATATTTGACATTTTGCAAAACCCAGCATATTACTAAGTCGAACACAATCCCATTTCCACTTCTGCCTGCAGATATATAGTCTAAACCTACAAGAAAGTATGCTGCAAGGATGTAAGTGCCTGCATGTGGAGATTACTGGGATGCTGTTTTAAGAGGCACCTTTCTCTGTGGGTGCTCATTATGGAGTTAGGGGGGACTGCTTCTCCCTGTAGTGCACCCCAAGGCCTCCACATACACAGGGGACAGCAGCTCCAAACTGGCAGCACAGTGATTCTTGCACTGCATTTTATTATCGCTTGCTGACATCTACTGGCTATGGTATGAATTATTTCAGAGGACCATTAGTGGGGACAAGGAGCAGGCCTGGCTGGGGAAGGCCTTCGCATGTAGAGACACACCAGGCCTAAGCATGCACTGCTGCATGTACCACCTGCATGGGAGGGCATGGTGCCCTTTATTTGCAATATTCCTCATTTTGCTCTGTTTTTATGGAAAAGAACCTTAATTCAGTGTGCAAGATATGTAGTGAAGACAGGTGGTGGTAGTGGTGGGAACACAAAGGGGCATGCCAATCAAGCGCAGGCTGATGGTGTATTATTTGGAGAGCACTCCTTAGGCTGCAGCCTCTGGGCAGCTTTTCACAGAATCATAGAATCACAAATGGTTTGGGTTGGAAGGGACTTTAAAGGCTGCCCAGCCCCAATCCCCTGCCCAGCTCAGGCTGCTCAGCGCCCCATCCAACCTGATGTTGAACACCTTTAGGGACAGGGCATCCACAGCTTCTCTGAGCAGCCTTTGCTGGCAATGTTAAGTAACCTGTTAAAATATTTAACTGATTTAACATATTTAAAGATAACCTATTCCATTTTTTTCATACTGGTGAATGGGAGGATTGCAGGCAAGCTGTGTGGTTGCTTGGCCTCGCCATGTCCACACACACTAGCTTTTTTCCCATGTTTGCAGATGGAAATGATAAGAGACTCACTGCTGTAGAAGGGGTCCATGTTCTCACATGATGAACATGGCCACTGCCTCCATCACAAGCCCCTTGTGTCCAATCGATTTGCTGAAAAGACAAAGACCTTGAATAACTTCCTTGTGGCCAATGAGTGAGTTAACAACATAATATAATTCCAATTCTTCTGTGCTTTGAAGTACTTCATAAACATCAGCAAATGAAATCTAAGGTTATCCTTGGCTTTTGCAAGAGTTACTGTAACCATCCCTTTCTTCGAGATGGATCTACTGATAGGAAGAATTGCAAATAGAATGAGAAGGAATGGATTTGAGTTGTGCCAGGAAAGGTTCGGGTTGGTTATCAGGAAAAAATTCTCAGAAAGAGAAGAATGGTGAGGCACTGGAACAGGCTGCCCAGGGAGGTGATGGTGTCACCATCCCTTGAAATGTTCAAGAAATGTTTAGATGTGGCACAAAGATACATGGTTTAGTGGGGAAATATTGGTGGTAGGTGAACAGCTGGACTGGATGATCTTGGAGGTCTTTTCCAACCTTAAGGATTCTATCATTCTATGGAATAACTGACTCTGAGTCACCTAAGGAAAAAGGGATGAGTGGACTCTTTCTATAGCAGTGTTCAGATAATCTTGAGCAGATCTCTTACGTTCTAATTTAGTTTTGCCTCAAAATATTTACCTGGAAACGTTTCATGCACTTATTTGTAACATGCCACTTAAAAGCAAGACTGTTAATGGTCACACAGAGAATAGCAGTAAACAGGCATTACTTTTAGTGGGCAGTATGTATCTGCATCCTAGGAGTGTTTTGTTTTCACTATGTGCTAGAAATCACATGGACATTGCTGGTGGATTGAGTTTTGTGGCCCTCCCCTGTCTTGGCATAAAAGTGATATTGGGTAGCTTGTGTTGTGGAATTACCTGTAATTAAGAGCTGCATTCAAAACAATTAATCAAAATGAAAAGAAAAGCATCACAGTAAAAAAAAAAATATTGATGCAGGAGAAAACACTCATTGGGAATCCAATGTCCCTTTTACCTTACTGTGCTCTTTTTCATTGATCTGGAAGAAAATGAAATTTATCACCTTGATATACATTAATAAACAGATGGTAATTGTGCCATTTACTGTATCTTAAATGCTGGAACTGATTAGCTTTTATCAATCCTCTCAGCACTTTAAGAGGACAAGACACCTAGTAAACAAAGACAAAGTATTCTTGTCTCACAGAAGTGATGAAAGGACAGACTATTTAAAACAGATAGGAAGGTATTTTTTACTTTCCTGAGTGTAAAACAAGCAGCTAGCTTGTCAGCCATGAGATCCTGTAAAAGCAGTTTGAGTTTCCTAGCTATCCAAAATTTTATCTTCTCCTATATATTAGCATGTACATAGGTAATAATTTCTTTGTTTTTAATGTGTTGATGTACAGCTAAAAATAGCTCAGTCATATTCAGTGTTAATGCATTGCCAAGAAAATAGAAGTCAGCATTGCAAATCACAAAAGAGAAAATCCAAAGGTCTGGCCAAAATATTCCCTGAATAGCAGACTGTGTGGATTGATATATAAGCACTTCTGGTCATTCCTATCGGAAATGATGCACTGTGTGGGGCTCACTGATCCAAGCCAAATGACAAACACAAAGAAATCACATGAGTTGTGCAAAGGAAGCTTTCAGTGCTCTCAAAGCTCAGGGAGTCATCCTTTGGGCAAGAATATCTGAATTACTTTCCCAGAAAGAATACAGTAAGGCTCTCAAAATTTTGTGATCTGTAACCCTTGAAAATTTTTGCAGTAAACATTTAGGCACTTGCAAAGAAAACATAACTATCTGCAACGAACTTGCTTTTCATAGGCATTCCTTAGAAACAGCTCCCAGATCCCCTACGGTTCATAGTTCACACACTGAAAACCCCTACCACCAATAGGCCCAATATCAGTTAAAAGATGTAAACGAAAATCTTATATGTAGAACTTACATATAATGCAGATTTGAAGCATCATGATGATGAAAAGGTGAAGGAAGGTGCCCAAAACATTATTCCAAATGCTAAAGCAAGGATGAAGTCGGGGAAAAGAAGAGATTCATAGTTATACAAAGGAATGTGTTTCCTGTTGACAGTTACCGGAAGAAGACACACGTTTTTGGCCAGGTAAAAAAGTGGATAGCACATGTACACAGCAGGGAGTAGTCATAACATAGTATGCCACAGCTGGGGTCTCTTTGAGAGATGGCAATCCTAGTAATCCTTTGGGCCTGGCAGAGTTGTGCTAAGTGGGCTGTCTTAGAACTGCCTTTGCATGCCAAATTTAAAAAATTGTTTCCCAACTGGCACAGAATTGAGAAAAGCAAGGCAGACCTTTTGGCAGGAATGGTGAAGAGTTGTAGGTTTCTTGGTTTTCACTAGAACTATGGCTACTCAAGCTTCTGCTAGCACATGAAATGGTGAAATGCCAAATACTAACCAAAAATTTTAAGAGATAACTCAGGGATCTCTGTATTAAGCAATCAGTGTGTAATGAAAATGACAGGTTTTTTGTGTTCCAAAACAATTGTAGGGTTGTATGTTTTATTTTCCACAACAGAAAGCTACAGATAACTACATTATTTGCAAAAACACTGTTGTAATGCAAAATGAAGATTTCATTTTCACTAAAATAATCCAGAAATACACAGTTGAAACTCCCACAGCAACTCTACCCTGCCATGTTATAGCTATATCCCTGCTGTTAGACTTGCAAATGACCCATTTCCACTAGGATGAAACACACAAAGTGGAAATGATACAGATTCTAACATCTGCAAAGTTTTATATCACAATCAGCAATGCTGGTGTTGGGATACATTTCTCCATTCACTTACATTTCTCAGTACAATATTAAATATACTTTCCCCATTTTCTTTAGAAGTTGACATTCAGTGAAAAGTAGAAAGAAATGCTGGAGAGACTGCTGATGGAAATTGACTAGCTGTTAGATAAGTGAATTGTAATGGCATTTTTGCCTTGGTTGGTCTTTCTTTTCAAGCAGCTAGCTATCTGAGTAATACAAGAGAAATTTCCTATGGCAAGAACTGACAGTGCTGCACATTGCTTCACATGTGCAGAGAAGTCATGCAGAAAGACCATTTCTAGACCTGCTATCCATTTACAAACCATTCATTCTTCCAGTACCATTGCATCTGCTCAGTATCTTATCTACTTCCCATATTCTGGGAGCTTGCATGCTTTCAAGAAGCATTTTTCACAGTTCTGCGTCACAGACCCCTCCCTCCTGCTGTGTTTCAGCTGTGACAGGAACCCCACAGGCAAGCCAAGAGTTAATGCCCCCCCCAGACCAGCCAGGGGCCCTACAGCTGCTCAGAGCTGCCAAGTAATTAGGCTTGTCAACATCCCTCAAATAAACTCCGGCAGTATTATCAAACCCCATTGTTACCTGATCCCCTAGAGGCTGAGAAGGCTGTTATATCAGGACAGCAAGCTGCAAAAAGCCATGTCTGATTTTTTTTTTTTTTTTTTTTTAAATTCTGGATGACCTATCCTTTACTTTACTGGTCAGAACTGATGTTCAAGAAAGATGGATCTTTTGGGAAAGGATTAGATCTTTACTGTAATATCAGCCTGGTGGGAAATTATGGCATTTTACCCTGGGACTACGTAGAGACCACAGGCTTCCTTGTGACTTTGCCTCAAAGCAATATCCTGCTTCAGTGGACTACCTTAAGAACAACAGGCTGCAAGCTGCTATCTTAAGGAAAAAAACATTGCCAGAAAAGACTGTTTATTGTTCCATCTAGGGTTGCTACCTTGGAAATACAAAACCCAAGTCACTTCAGACAAAGGGCTGCTGTGCAGGCACAGATCAGTCCATGTGCGGCCAAACTGGGCAGTGTGATTGGAAAGCAGGAAGATAAAAACCCTACCTGAAGCCAAGGATGTGTTTGGAAGACTGAGTTCCAGGTTCAGTAGTGGCACAATAAGCCCATGTATTTGCAGAATCGTGCAAAGATAGCAAAAGCACAGCTTTTCCTTGAATGCGTTGTTTCCAGTATCATACAGAGATGCTGCAAATTTGATGCAAACTATACAAAGTAGTTATATCCTTCTGAGTCTACAGCCCATCTTTAACAATTGCCCTAAACTCACTGCATGATTATTGCAGTTATTTTGCATTTTGAAGCCTACTGCTCTGGGGACAACAGTAGCTAGTACCAATGGGACAGGGAGGTGAGACCACAATGCTGCCACCGTTATGCTGGAATGGCCAAAGGGCAGCAACATAGCAAGGACTTAGGAAAAGGCACAGCCATCCCAGACATGCCTCTGAGACAGGCAGTACCTAGGGACAAAGACTGCCAAGCCCTGCAGCTGGAGGAGTGCCAGGCATCTCTTCTACAAAATGATTTCAATTTTAAGCCTTTAGGACGAAATCTTTTTCCATTTTGTTAAACCATGGTATGCTTTGTTAAATGTTTTTGATTGTTTTGATGACTTTTTAAAGCAAGTAACTATGCGTCCTTTCTAGAAAGTAGAACAATTGCATGCACACAGGCACAAACTGGCATGCACTTCAAATAGGCTTTCAGCTTCTGGAGTTTCTGTTCTAAATCCAGTATTTCTATGAAAATCTTCATTTATGTTCAAAAGCAAAAGTTTTCACTGGCTGCAAGCAAAATATAAAGAGATGAAAATACCTGATACAAAGGAAAGAGGAACATATAGAATGGAAAATACTTATGCTCAGGACATAAAATTATTGTCTTTCAACGTACATATGTGTGTATATGTTTCAATGTACACAGTGCATGCAGGTGAAGAACTTTTACTTTCGCGTGAACGCTGCTAACCCTTTTACATGGGTGTGGAGAGGCTGATTCTTTAATATAGCAGCCATGATTTCACTTTCATTGTATTAGGATGATTCTCTGTGTTCAAATATGCTTTTTCCTTCATATGAGAAATGATATTGTATCAAGGCCAATGCTGAATTACAAAGTGGTTTTCCTTCCCTACCCAAACCAGTTTGTGTTATTTGTAAATCTAACAATAACAAAGGCTCAAAGGTCTATTACTCAGCGTCTCTTGATTTCCCTGTTATATTTTGTGCCCCTTATCAATACTCTTCAGAGCTCAGGGCTGAAGCAACATAATGGGAGCCTGGAGACATCGTCTGCATCTCAACTAGGGTCTTGGCATTTGGTAGCAACACCAGGTTGTCTTTTTTTTTTTCTTTTTTTTTTTTTCTGTTCAGAGCAAAACAGCTGGTGAGTATTTGAGTGCATGCTGGTGGCAGAGAACTTGTAGTAGAACTGGCCATCACTCCTGCTGTAGAAACTGTTACAAGATACAAGCACTGAGCAGAAATGTGACAGATAAATAGGACAAACTTAAAATGCGCTTATTTTTGGCTGATCAGATGTTAGCGATTTTTCAAAAGGCTTGGGGTCTTTTCAGATGCTTTCTTCCATGTTACGTATATCTTCATGATCGAACAAAATCTTCTCCTTCACCTGCAGGCTTCTTTCATTTAAGTTCTCTGAAACACCTTGCTATTTTAGTGATGGGAGTTAGAAATTATTTAAAGATGAATTCACTGTCGTGTCAACAATGTTTATCTGATTACTTTGGAGGGTGAGGAGGGACTATAAGAGCTTGAGGGAAAAGCCCTGTTTGTTTCTAATGCCTCAAGAGGAATCATTTCTCAAAAAAAAATGAGAATCTCTGTAAAAGAGATGTTTTTACTGGGCTTGGCAGATACAGATTTGTAAATGTGCACATCAAATGCACATTAATACATTATTCACTCAGTCATTCAGATGAACTGACACATTTATTTAATCCTTCAAGACATTACAGTCTAGATCGACAGTACCAGTATTAGTGGAAGACTGTGAAAAATAGCATATTTGCTTTTTTTACTGTACTTTATATTCTCTAAAGTATTAAGTCTTGGTTTTGTTATTCACAAATGCAACCATCTCTTATTCATGCACTGCAAAACAAACTGCTCAGGCTGCAGCTGGTAGATGTATCAGATCAATGCAGTGTCTGACTTTAAACATTTAAAATATAGTCAGAACTCTCAGGCCTGTAACTTTGGCTCTGAAGTGCATGGACATGCGTACACACATGCAGACCCTAAAGATGTAATTTTTCAAAGGGCCTGCTAGTAAATTTAATGAATAGTCCAGGAAGCCCAGCTTGAAAAAATTAAACCCGATTTTTACAAAACAAAGAACAAGAATTTAAGAGAACTCATGAGTTAAAAAGAATATTAAATTATACCAAATGATAGCTTGCAATGCCTGATATTGATACATATCATTTTTTTTCCCCTTGAAATCATGTATATTATCTGTAGCTACACTTGGACATTTTTTAAAATTGTATCAATCTAAAAAAAATAGACAGAAGAGGGGGCAATGGTCTAGGTGAACACTCATGCTGCTGAGTGCCCCATCAAGTCTCAGCAGCTCCCTGGCACTGATCATTCCAAACCAAGCCTGAGGAGCCTACATTTCTCCATAACAGACAACATATTCCAAAGCATGTGCAAAAGTACCTGCCCTCACAGTCATCAAAGTGTGTAGTGAACTTTCACAAATCTCCTGTTACCTTCCATCAGCTCTTTTTCTCTTGGCTGGTAAGAGATGCAGAGGATTTTTTTCCTTTTAACGTTTCACTATTTGATATTATACCAAGGTAGGGTGCTGCCTACACATTGGGGTAGTTTATGCAGTATGCTATAAAGTACAAAAACGACATGACAGATAAGAAAAAAAGAGTTTTCTAATGTCTGTGACCTGAAAAAGAAAAATTGAGCAGCAAATACTCGATTGCAATTTTTATTAGGCAATTAGCTGATTGCTTTTGTGAAGTAGGGACAAACTCAAGATACCTGCAGTTAGCTGGTGAGTGTGGGGATTTGGATCCCAGCCCATTTCAAGTGCAAAGAGATTCATATACCTCAGCTTTGATAATCCCCATGGTTCAACTTAAAAAAAAAACGCATACAACAAACAACTGTTCCGTCTCAATCATTTATTCCTCTAACACCATTGTCAAGAGGTAGCAAAGCATTGCTGAGGAAAAGTATATATAAGAATACTGCCAGATGGATTTGCACAGAAATGGATAATTAAGTAATGACCATTTAAAATACAATCTGTAAATCGAGGAACAGGAAAATAAATTGTTAGAATAGATTTTCATTCATTAATTTTGCATTTTAAATTGTTCCTTCTTGATAATGAACTTATATACTATAATATCAAGCTGTAGTTTGTTATTTATCTTCTTTTCATCCCTATGAAAAGCTGTATATATATCCACATGCACTGACACACACATTTCACAGAGCTACTTTCTGATTAACACTACCAAAAAAACCGGGACTTAGTTTCTGCACAAAAAGCTGTAGGAATCTGCTTTTCAAAAAGGCAAATCTGCAGCAGAAAGATACTGCTAATATAGAAGAAAATGAGACTTAAACTATCCTAGCAAACATCACCGGTAAAGCTTCATTAGTATGTATTTTCACATAATTCAATTAGCCAAAATACATACAAATGCTGGCAGTGCTGTTCCCTGCTCTGGGAGCGTCAGTGAAGCTTTAAACAGATCTGAAACAAAATTGCATAAATGGCATGTAAAGCCCTGTGCATACAAAGATACCTTCAGGGTTCTAATAAATTCATGAAACTTTTTAAAGTATGATTTCCTAGCAGGCAATCACTTTTAATTAACAGGATCACCTACAGCAACACATGTCCTTCAAAAACTTACATTATTTTTTCTTTTTGAATTTCAAAGTTTCTGTAGTAAAAGTTGAATAGCTGAGTAGCTTAACCTCAAAAGGATTGCAGGCTTTTATGACAGTTATAAACCACTGTGGTGCCTTCTTTATAAGAAGAAAAGATTCTTAACACAACAGAGAAAGAAGGAAATCTCTTTTTAGTCATAGCTAGAAGCAAGCATTTCCTCCAAAGGTCAGAAAACTTTTCCTCAGTTAAAGAATATTTTTAAGGACATTGCAGGCTACTTGTACGAGTAATCTCCAGTAATTTGCTGCATGAATTAAACATACAATTTACAATATTTATTATTTTATACTCTTCAGTGTTTTTTTTTATTTCTCTGAGCTTTCAGTGTATAGGTTTGGTAAACATGGGGGTGAACCGGTGAAACTGCCTTCTATAATGAGCCTTCCACTAGAGAGAGCAATAGGAAGCTCTTTATTAAAAAAAAATTTGTATGCATTTACTGAGCACATCTTTCAGGGCTGTGTGTTTGAGATCGTGTTTACTAAAACACATTTTCGTGTTCCAAAGCTGGCTAATCTTCTTACCTGCAGATATATATTCCATGTTTAGAATTGGAAAGAAAATAACAAGAAAAGCATAGTAATAATGTTAGAGCCAAAGAAAGATTTCAACAGAAGGGCCAAAGCCCCTCTCCAGCTTTGAGTTATATGACTCAATCCATTGATATTGAGAAACTGGAGCAGGGTTTGTAAAAATGAATTCGGAGAAAGGCACAATAAACAAGAGTATATTGTACTTGGTTTGGGCCAGTAGGTTTCCTAGGCTGTTATGGCTTAGGTACTGGTGTCCTCTAACAGTGACCAATGGTACACATATGTTCTTTGCTTGGTTTTGCAGATTCGTTCCAGGTGACTGTCCATTTAGAACACAGGGAGGGCAGGAGATGCTGAATTTTTGTGTCTTAGCAGAACAGTCAGCTTCACATCAGTGATGTGCACAAGGGTACAAAATTGTCGGCACGTTTTCCTTAAGTGCATTTCCTAACCTGAAGAAGAACAGATTGGTAAACCTCTGGGAACAGAGATAGGAACAAGCACCCTTGGAGTATTTGAAAGTCCCACTCAAGAATTAGTTCTGAGCCATAGATGGCCTTCTAAGAATAGTAAAAGAGTAAAAAGCATGTTAGTGGATCAAACAGCCTTTCTGGCTCAAAGTAGCATGGAGCTTACAGTGCACCTGCCTTTGAAATGAAGACGTGGGGACAAAGTCACATGCCATACAGTGCTGGCTGTGCTGTAACTGATCATGCTGTGTATGCACCAAGGTGCTCATAAAGCCAAGCGTCATGTGGGTGAATGTGCACCCCATACTCCAGGATGTCCCTCCCATGCAGTAAGTGCTTTGTCAGGGTGCTTCAGCTATGTGGTTCAGCACGTCTTCCTGGCTCAGCTCAGGCCTTCTGTAGCCTGTAACAAGGTGCTTGGACTCTCCTACAGCTGTCCTGTGGCTTGTTGTGTGTTCACCCTATTCCGTTTTCAGGCAGAAACCTTGAGGAGCTGAGCAACAGCTTTATGCCTGCGACTTTGGCAAGTGCCTTCTCTGCATCTGCTTTCTACCTGTTGCTGTTTATTTTCTGGGTTAGACTGCCTCTGTTTCAGTGGCTTACTCTTTTTCTGTTGTGTATTCAATAAATGTTGCTGTTATCTTGGCTGAAGCTTCCAGTTTTTACAGAAGGCCAAGTATAGAGATTTACACCTGAGAATATGATTGCATTTCTCTGTATAGGGAATATTAGTGCTTTATTGCTAGGAAATGCAAATAAACTTCATTTTTGCACCTGTTATACACACACAGTTACTTTACTGACAGTATTTCCAATCAGCCCAATTGACTGAGTTTTACTATATCTTTACTGAAATTAATGAGCACTTGGGTGCTCAAGTTTGTCTGCCTACCTGTACCATACAAACCGTAATCCACATCCAGCATGTGCTGTGTGTGTGCAGTTGCATAGGTAGTGTTGACATGGATTACTGTACATTTTACTGTAGCTAGCAGCTGGATAGTAAAGGGCAACCACTGGACAATTAAAAAGCATTCAGAAGGACACAGCCACAGCACAATCATCAAGATATGCCGAAATAAATTAGCATCATGCAAAGTTAGGCAATGTTTAATTCATAGACTGTGCCTATATTTAGCCATCTTATTATTTGCAATATAATCCATTCATTTATTGAAGGTTAATGCCAAGTTTTTCTCCTGGGTATTTGGTAGATGTATGACAGGGCACTGTAGCCCCTTTGATCTCCATCTACTAAATGGACTATGTTTGTTATAAAAACATACATGTGTGGGTGTGCACATACAATGTAAGCACATTCTACAGAAATAAGGAGAATTCCCCTACTACTGTTGGTACTCCTTATGTCATCCCATTTTTTCTGGGAATGTCTACAGAGACAAAAGAAATATTAACAGTGGTTTATGAAAGAACAGTGTAGCTGCCTTCATAAACAGGATCAGTTGATTTTGCAAATGTATACATAAGGATAATAGCTGAAGAGAAGGGGCATTCCAGAAGGTTGCTGAGGGAAGTCTCAAAGAGCAACATAGAAAGAAATTGTTCGAAAATGATAGGAATGGTCTGGGAAACAGAAAAAAAATCATCAAGGTAGAACAGTTTGAGTGGAGACTGTAAAAGATGAACACCTTGAGACTGCACCTGGGAAGTGATGTTTGTTCTGGTGCTGTGTGATCAGAAATAGAGCTGGCCTAATTGAATAGAGAATATGAATAGCCTTACCATGTTGAACAGGGCGAATCAAATTGTTCTCCTGTACAGAAGCTGGACTGGGCTATGTAGAAATTTAATATGTTTTTGACAAGGTTTTGAAGAAATGTGATTTGGAATTAGTGACAAGGTTTTGAAGGAGGAATACTTCTATATCAATGACATTGTCTAAGAACATGCCTGCTGTCAGTCATTTTGATAGCTAGGCACAAGGGAGTCTGATTTTCAGAGGTGCTGATCACGTGCACTGATCCTGTTCACTTCACACGGGACAATTTTCTTGTGGTCCTTGACACCTGAAAACTGGCCCTGGGTTTCAGACTGTTGAAGAAGTACAATGTCGCCATAAAGGTGGAAGGAAAAAATCATAAAATCATTTATATAAACACTGACTCTTCTTAGATGAGTAAGTGGAGTCAGGTTCCTCTTTCCTGTCTGTCTGAGAAGTTGGACCTCTGCTGTTGAGAGAAAGAGAAATGTAGATTCCCATGAAAGCAATTGCTCACAGATTGCATTTGGCTCTTATTTTCTTTATGAGTCAGGTATACACTGCTGACAGACTACTTTCTCCACAAAGTGTCCTTGGCTGCATCATAACAGACAATCAACTACCAGCTTACATCACTGCTGTGTGGGGCTTCTCAGCAGTATTTCTGTAGTAAAATGGTAACTTTGTAGTCATTTTGACATGCTGCAAGACACCATTTGAGCAGTGCTTTATCTTGTCTCTTCTGAATGCCCAGACAGCATGCTGGCCTAGGGCTGTGGTTCTTCACATGTGCTCCTTTGGTGTTGGGTGCCGTAGTGTCAGGCTGCAGAAAGTGGTCTGTATAGACGGCAGGAGAAACATGTCCCACACAGCATGTGTGTGTATTCCGATACAGCCAGTGACAAGATGTGCAAAATGAAGGAAACAAAAGCAATAAATGAGCTCACGCTCACCTGTTGCTGCTTATAGTTGTAAATCACTGTAGCAATATTGAGCAGTACAGACCAAGGACTATTTTGTTGTTTCTTTCTTTCATAATAGACCAATTGAAGGCATCCAAAGAAGGGTAAAAAATACTGAGGTTCTGCCTGGGAACATTCAAAGTTGTCTGTGGCCTCTTCTAGTGGGTACTGAATTCAAGAATAGAGTTGCATTATGCTCTTAGCTCTGCTCTATAACCTTATGAAGTCACTTCACCTCTATGCTTCCCATTGCCATTGTCTTCTCTAGTTTTGTTGCTGGTCCTTTGGATAAGAGATACACTCTTAGGTAGTGCTCACACAGTACCTAGGACAACTAGGACTTAACCCTACTCATACCTCCTTTGTCAATGAATGTAATAGCCACACCTGGAAACTTTCACCTTAACAAATTGCTAAGGGTGAATAAAACACAACTTCTCTCTAAAATTCAGAGAAAAGCTGTGGGCCCCTTTCTGCCTGCAGATTTTTGTGCAGCTGGAATGCAGTGGGTCATGCATTTCTGCCCGTTACACTGGTGATCCACAGTGATTTCAGCTCTACTGATTTCATGGCTTTGCCTGTACATTGCAACATTTTTCCTTGAGTTTGGTAATTAGACATAGATGAATCTGCAAGTCTCTCTTCCTTGTGATTTGCTTGCTAAGAAGTAGTCTGTCCCCCCACCAAGAAACTGAGCCTGATGTGGTACATTTTACACAAATGGATGATGCAAGTAATCCTGGACCACTTTCTGGAAAGGACTAAGTGACTTTCTGTGAACTAACAACTTGCCCTGCTGTCATGGGTTGTGTTCTTCTGAAGTAGCTGCTGGGTTTTGGTTGGCCACAGGCAAAGAACCTGGAAAAAAACAAGGCTCTTTAAGGAAAAATTTTCTTAGGCCACACCTTATCCCACATTAAGTTGGTCTGCATGTTACCTACCTCAGAGTAGGAATGCTGTATTTAGGAAAATGAGCGTCAGTCTGGTGGCAATACAGGCAGAGGATGAAAATAGCAAAATAAAGGGGAAATCATGTTGTCTGTTACAGATTCCAGCACAGAATAAAAAAGATAGTGCTAGCTGTGGGGCAGGATACATTTCTAATCAGGATTTAAATCCAAAAAGAATCAATGCTAATGAATTATTATTTCTCTCCTATTAATTAATAGAGTGTTTCACAGCACCCTCTAGAGAGCCCAGTCAGAACACTGTTGTGCTATGCAGGGTTTGTATAGTTCTCCACTATCAGAATTATCTCCCTATTTTGTATGGACAAGGGCTTTTTGCTGCTTAGACATCAAAGTGCTTGGAAACAGCTGAAATTCGTTGATACCTTGCTAGACCAGCTGTTTCTGAGGAGCATGGTGCCCAGTCTTAGCTTACAGCCTTCTTGCTTTTACTGGTTCATGTCAAAGTTACTTTACTGTTTAACTTACTTGATTTAATGCTTACGAGAAACAGAGAGGTGGAAAAAAAATCTGATGGAAGAGGACAGAGAAGTTGAGGACAGGAGTGATTCAGGAATGTTTGTAAGTAACAGGAGGCTGCTTGCCTCTAAAAATGCCTCACTGCAGAAGGGAGAAATACTCTGAAAAGTATTTTAATTTTGACTAGGTTTTACATGGCTGAGAGCCTGGATATTTAACTTCATGTAGGGAAAAAAGGCTGCGGCGTGTGTGCAAGTATCAGCCGCGATATAGCTGAGCAGCAGTAAGGCTAGTGCATGAATTAAAGTAGAGAACATATAAAAGGAAATAAAAGGATCTGCCTGGAGATCAAATGTGGCATTTGTACAGAACCTTATTCAAAATGGATACAAATGCATCGGTTCCTCAGAATTATAGGTGAATCAAAGGAAAATTACATCCAGGAAGATAAAGCAATAGACCAGCAGCCTTACCATGTGAGAGGCAGAGGTGCAACTTTGAAGCTTCCCGTATGGCTTGCCAAAGAGCCAGATGTTGCAGGTGGAACAATGTCCTTTCTGGCTTAGCATCTGGTTCCTGTCGTTCTGATCCATAGAAAAAGGAGATGCGGAAGGATGTGGTAAAAATCATTTTACAACTTCATTTAAGAAAGCCTTTTTCTGTTATTTTTGTAATAAGATCATTTTTTAAATGAGCATTTTTCTTTGGAAGTGAAGGCTGTTGTAGACAACTGTATACAATATCTACACTTTTCATTAGCGTGTGCCATTCTGGATCCTGTTATTTAGCTTAGAGCTTGAACGCCTCATTTTTGGCCACTAAAAGGCTGTGTAGCCCAGAGTGGCAATGTAACCAGGAAGACTGGCATTCTTCACATTCATTTGTGGAAAAGTACTAAGTATTTACCAGAGCTAGGATTTGGGATTTGTAGCCCCCTGGTTCCATCTTTGCCCTCACTGCTGTCACACACAGTGTATTTTAGATTATCCTCACATCTCTAAGGATGTCACAGTAATTAGTTTTCTTATAAATGTAGTTAAACTAATACCAATCCATGAAAGGTATTTTATAGATTTTTATGTTGAGTCTGAATGCAGTTCAGACTCTCCCACAGTCTTGGTCATTTCTCTCTGATCCTTACTGGTATTTAAGGTTTCCTTGAACAAGATATATCAGCCAGATATATCAAAATAGGAAGCAAACAATATCAGATGTCCTTCCTTCCTCTCTCATCCTCTCTCTTCCTCTCTGTCCATCTCCAACAGGAAGAAAGATGCGGTTGCTATTGTTCTACTGTACTGTGAATCCAAAACATTGCCTACTTGGAAAAAAATCTATTACAGTGATTCTCCTTCACTTTACTGTTTTTTATGATGAAGTCTCATTGTTATTTATTGCTATTACTGTGTTTTTTGCCTAACTGACTACTTTTCTTTTCACTATCAGTGCTTAGTTTGCAGCACTGTGAGAGTGGTAATGCTGCTGCAAAAAGCCTAAGACCTGTAGATTTAAGATGCAATGTCAGGTTTACCAAGAGGACATTGTTAAGCAGATCACAAGGTAAATGACAGGAAAGATGAGTACAAATGAGTTGATCACTGTGCCAGAATCCAATTGTATGTGGCTGCTGGATCCTTGTGATAGTTTGCTGTGAAGGACAGCAGGAACAGTTTGTGTCCTTTCTGTGATGAACCACACATCAGGCCAACAGCAAAGTCCCTTTTTTTTGGTCAGTTTTATTACTTTAAGTCCAAGAATGATAAGAATGGTTTTTATTACCTCAAAAGTTGTAAAAAATATTATTGCTCCAATCTTCTGTGCATGACCACTGAAAAGGGCTCATGAAACTCCATATATGCAACCCTGTAGGCAGTGTCACATAGAATATGACATGACATGGTAACATAACAGACACTGACAGGTTATCCAAGTGCTTCCAGCAAGAAGGCAAGTATCTTAGTACCACTGGCATATCATTATAGAAATTACCAGCAAGCTATTGTCTGCTGCAGGTTTCAGAAGGTGCCTCTGGGGAGAGGAGTGGGGTTGTTAGAGAAGACAGACGGTGGGAGAGGATCCCACTGCAAATGGGCCACCAAACAGGGATGAGCAATCAATTAATGCATAACAGTGAGAGAGCTGGTGGCTGGGGGAATCCGTGGTAGTGCCTGCACAAAGCCTTGAAAGGATTTCTTCTTATCATTATTTCCACATCATGATCAGCAGAATCAGACTCCTGTTCCATGAGAAGTTCATGTCACTACTGCTCTCATTTCTGAAAGCAGTTATTGCAATTTATATCTGACCTTCTGGCCTGCACAGTTAAAAACAGGTGATGTCCAAGGCTTCTGGCAGAGTCTGGGTGCTTTGATTATGTTAGCTCAAGCAACTTTCTTGCTTCCTCCTGTGTCTCAAAGGCCAGGCCGTTTTCTGCTTTATGCTTTCCACCAAATAAAAATGTTTCTGACTAGATACTTCTGTACTTATGCCTTATGGTTATAAAAGCATTTTCCTAGAACTGGCCTCAGGCCATGAGATTATTCCTCCCAAAAACACCACACCCAAATTTTCCTCTAAATTTGAGTAAATATTTATTTCTGATGTGCAGTCTTCTTTCTGGGGGTAGCAAAATATTCACTCAAGCTAGAGGCAGTTCAGATACAGTCAGAGCCTATCTTCAGACAGACTTTTCCATTTTAAAATCATACAGAATTGTATTTGACACCAATATTACTCAAATTTTAGCAGTCTGAGAAATCACATAGAAAAGCCTTTTACAACAACAGTTGCTCCAATTAAGCATAAATCAACAATCTTGTCATAGATGAGCTCTGGTGTGTTTTGTTTCTTTTGTTGTTTGCTTGTTTGTTTTTTTATTTTTCCTGAAAGTAGTTGGCTGGTATTGTCTTGCCTGAGTTTTGAATGTGATGTGTAAAGAAAAATAAATCAAAATTTGGTATGGAAATTCTTTCTGAGTAACTTGTCAGTCTGTATTAGGAAGGCTTATATTTATTAGGGAATTTCTACAAACACTGAGATAACGAAGTGGTGAGAAACAAGCTATGTAGTAACATTTCATAGTGAGAAGAAAGGGACGTTTATGCTTTTTGGTTTAGAAAATCGTTGCAGCTTAGCGTTAAGAGACTTGCACATTTTGCTGCCTTTTGGCTTCTGATGCTTTTCCTTTCCCACCCACCAAACACTTGCTCACTCCATGCTTCCTTTGACCCTTTCCATCATCCCCCAGCCCCATTACAGCCTCCCCGCATGAGGGCTTCCCCAGGTACCCCATTGCCCAGCTACCTGAGCCTGTAGCTCTGCAGTGCTCCTTTCTTTTTATACCAAGGGCTTACAGTAGCAAATACAACGGGGCTGGGCACAGGCTGGATCTCTAATATGTGACTATCTATATTGTTCAACTAACAGCAGGCTTCTTGGCACACTGTTAGCTTATACCCACCAGCGCTCTCCAAGCGATGCCGTAGTTCCTCTGCATTACCGATCTCTGTGGGCAATTTGAGCACAGCCACCCTGTTTAGGGGCTGGGGGGGGAAGTAAATTTATGTGGATGAGCACCAGCCATTTTGTTCCACTTGGCCTCTGAACAAAGAAGCATCCTGAGCCTGTTTTATTTAGTAGTACTGGTGCAGAATGTGTCCATTCCCCCTCCCTCCCTTCCCAGCCCCGCCATGCTATTCTGAAGGCACTTGAGGCTATGATGTTTAGCGCTGTCTTTTCACAAATATCTGTTTTAGGCTGCATTATTAATACTTCTGAGTGCTCAAAAATCATAAGATTCTGCAGCACAGAAAATTATGTCATTGGCTTAAATATTGGAAGATTAAAAATAATACCTTTTAGGCTCCTTTTATTACCTCTGAGGGATTTTTTGGCAGGAGAGGAGAGGTTTTAGGACATATTCTCGTCATGCTTCCAAGCTTTCCTCTGCATCATTGATGGAAATTACCTTTTTATTATTAAACGAGAGTAGAGATTCTCAGCAAATCATATGATCCCAGGAGCAAAGGCTTTAAGACTGATACAGTTGGCAACAATAATTCAGAAGAGAGGGTATATCTTCAGCATTAGCTCAAATCTTCCAGTTGTCAGAACTAAACGAAGGGAGTCTTGGCCCTAAAGCTAACTTTGCCCGGGAATGTACAACCCTAAACACAGGTTTAGGCAGTGTTTACATGGGACAGTGCAATGCCATGTAGAGAAGCTGCATTTTGTCAATTAGAGCTAGTTTGGGTATCTTTGTATACAGCTATATTTGTTCACTGTAGATACACTCATTACTTTCTTTCAGCTTCTGCCAGGTTTTCCTTGTATGTGATAATGAAGGGGTCCCTTTGTTCCATGCTTGCTGCTATTGCAGAGGGTAATGGACTGTGCTTGCGCAAGCCTGCTGCACTGACCTCCAGTGCAACTCCCAAAATACTGGAAAAATAAATGACCAAATCCATTTAACATCAAAGCTTTGATTTGGGAGCTCCTGTTTTAAAAATTTAAAACTTTTATACAGCAGTTAGGAAAAAATGTGGTTGCATTTGTGCTCTTTTTATTGGATACTGAAATATTTTTCCCATTTGGTTATCATCAGAATGAACCCACGTAACAGATTTCAAAGCATAGAGTCACAGCCTCTCACACACATGAATGGCCCAATCATAACACTTGCCATTGAAAACAGAAAAGAATTATTCAGTGATGATCTCCTAGAAAAGAAAAGAACTGCTCAGCTAGACTTATGAAGCTTAGCACCTGATATCTGGAAAACACCACACACGAACACATATATGGACACAAATAACAGGAAATCGTCAGTAAGTGAAGTATAACACCTTCCTCTCTTCAGATAAACGGTTCCATATGAGCTACAGCAGCTTACTGATCCATGAAGGTAGGGAAAATAATTCAAGTTTCGGGCCACTAGAACGAATTGTGTCTCCACAATTTTATAGAAACAACTTTAGCTCTGTTTAAGCTGTGTGCTCAGCCTGAGTGAATGCAAACAAGTTCTCCAACAAACAGATCTCTTTTTTGGGGGCAGGAGGTGAGAAATAAATACTCTCATGGTCTTAATCTTAGTGATGGTTTCTTAAATGATGCTTTCAGGTCTTAAGAAAATGTAAATGGCAGATTTATTGTGTATAACGTAGTAAGGACAACTACAAAAACTACATACAGCAAGCACTGAGAAACAGTGGCTGCTACTCCTGGGGTGCGGATGAAGTCATCACACCTACAGAAAAAGAGGACCTTGTACTCCCACAAACTGAGGTAATTTCCACCT
Organism: Chrysolophus pictus; assembly: GCA_037305975.1. Classification (NCBI taxonomy): domain Eukaryota; kingdom Metazoa; phylum Chordata; class Aves; order Galliformes; family Phasianidae; genus Chrysolophus; species Chrysolophus pictus. Next base: position 89,809,121 of record CM074578.1, on the reverse strand, counting down.
CTCATTTTTCTCCAGGATAGACATATCACAAGTAGCCTAACAGGATCCCAGTTAATCAGGCTCTGATTTAGCTACCTACATAGATGCGTAAGCCCTCCTGCCACCATCTCATTTTGGTGGATCAGATGTAACTTCCATGGGTGAGCTTGTTTAGGTGCCATGCTTCTTTCCTTTACCCTGACATCAATATCATTCCTTATTAGTAGTCAGCGTTGAATATTTACAGACCACTGCCACAGTCCTTCCTGATTGCTGTGCTATAAGCAATAATAATGTGTTCATTTTGCTGCATTTTTCACAGTGGCTGCTGATTCTTGTGAAAAGATTTTCTTTGAAGCTATTCTTTGTGGGAAATTGGGTGAGGAGCAGAGATGTCAATACTACTTTTCGTGTTAAAAATATTCCCTTGTCTGTGGAGTATCCAGGTGGCATTTGTGTGCATGGCCCTCCTGGGGTTTGTGGACTTACTAGAGGGGGTGGCCAGCACTGTTGGAGTGTGGGCCAGTGGCGAGAGCAGCAAAGACTTCTGCTTTTTAAAGGTCTCATTCTATTTTCTGAAGGATTTGCTCATATAGACAATGACATAATCTCCTGAGTGTCACTGTGCAAACGATTTGTCTTGGGGGGTGTTCTGAAAATTAAACCTATTTACACTCACTGTGAGATCCTAGAAAGGAAGATGCTGGAGAAATGCAAGGTATGAATTATATCATGTTAATTGGCTGTGGTCACCAGAAGTGTCTGTGTGATAGACGTCACCCCCTCAGAGCAGACCATCCAAAGTTACCTTGGAATTACTGAGCAGCGGCAGATATTTGCCACGCAATTTCGTTAAGAACTGTGGGTGTGACTCTGGCATGTGGAATGATGTAGTGAATGCTTGCACATGGCATGAGAAATAAATGCCTTAGCCTAAAATTGTGACTTCAGATTAAAGTGCCACACGCAGTTATTTGATTTCAAAAGTTACTCGGAATGAAAACACATTTATTAGAGTAAGTGCAATCTGTATCTGATAAATGGGAACACATCTGGTCTATATCCCTGATACAAACCCCTCAGTATTAATTATATTGATGGTTAAAGCTGAGGAGTGAGTTGAACATTATTTATAGTGATCTTTGCTAAGTAAATCATTTTTAAAATGGCTTTCTAAATGTAACGTTTCCTTTTTAAGAAGCCCTACAGAATTAAAGAGGCTTTACAATGGAACATGAAACATATTGCAGAGGGAGAGACAGAAGCTTGCTTGATTAATGCGCACGATTATCAGCGATGCAAATCACTTTCACTTATTAAGTCTTGTTTAATATCCTAATGAAGGCTTCCTGAGCAGATTTGATAATTCCAGAGAAAGTGACTGTGAACTAATGCCCTTTCAACATGTTGAGAATGAGCAGTGCTATAAAGAAAACCTCATTTACTATAATTCCCACCAAATGTGGTATCCTTTTCTAGACTCCTACTTCACAGCAGGAGACAATTAACCTTTTCAGTGCCAGAAGTGATTTCCAACATGCTCCAGCTGTGAAGGCCAGCAGGTCAGGCATGAATGAAGTTTACCTTCCACTTTTGGTGTGAAAAACCACAATTATGCAAACACATCAAGAAATCCCTGAGCAACTCTCAGCTTTCACACGGGTTCTGTCAGCACGTGTAGTTACACTTCTTACCTTGTAGTGAGCAGGAATGTGCATCAATTTCACAAAGCAGCATGCCTCTCACCAGGAGTGCTGTGGATAACTTACACTAATGTAAAGTAGATCTTTCTAAATGCATCACAACAGCCCGGAAGATTCTCCTGCTGAGTATCCTGGTAATCCAGCTCTGTCACCTTCAAGCTTGTAACAGTCACATTACTGTAGCAGTGATGGTCTGATGGCAGAAGAGGGCACAGGTGCCTTGTGGTAGGTAATGCCTTTTTTCCATAGACATCGCCTCACTTCTAAATTTGGAAGTGGTGTAAGTGATGCAAGCGGCGCATTTTCCCTTTTCCTCCTGCAACCTTGTCCACACAATGTATGACTTAACATTAACAGACTGTTCCAGAGCATTAGCGTGGCCACACCTGTGCACAGAAAAACGAGTCGTTAAGGCACTGGGTTGTAAAGCCCATTACGTTCTGCATGAGCTGGGAGCCTGCATGTTCATCTCTAGAGCTATAAGCTTTGCTGTAAACCATGGCCTTTCCCAGGCAGAGCTGCAATTCAGTCCCTTCCAGTTTTAGAGATTTACAGATCCCCCCCTTTAATTTAAAAGAATAAAAACAATGTCAAAGATATAAAGAAATAGCTTTGATGAAAAAAAAAAAGCGATTTCACCTTGTGCTTATCTGGAGATTTTCTAGGAAAAACAAGACTCGTAGCTGGATTTGTTTTTAAAACAACCAGTCCCCTGGGAAGTGAACACCTGAGGGGGAGAAATTGAAAGGCAGCAAACCCTTGAGAATTTTGTGAACATTTTTATTAGATCTGTGTTAGGGCAAGGAATATGGATTGGACTGTGTAGCTGTACATGCATTCAGGGAATGTGTTTTCTAATCCAAGTACTCATACATATAAGGATAGGCTTTTAGTATAGATTTATTATAAATACAGTTTGGTGGTACTCATCTCCCTTGTGAGTGAGAACTGTCATATAAAATAAGACAGACTGGATTTGTATATTTATTTCTGTGTATAATGAATTAAGAGCAACATTTCTGATAACTATAGGTGATATGATGGATCTCAAAGGCTATTCACATTTCAGCTGCTAATATAGTAACAATAGTAAAAATAAGGATACTTTAAGAGTTTCCTGTATTAAAAATAAAGGCACCCAAGTTGTATCAGTGTCAAACTGAGAGGCTTTTGCATGCCTTCTGAAACTACATCAAAGCAAATAATTATTGCAGTCTACCAGGGAACCTTTCACAGGGAAAGCATTTCAGTTTATAGATATATCATATGTTTAATTTAAACACAGAAAGTACTTGTAGCTGAAAATCCCACGTGTGTTATAAGAGTGAAGAAAATGGGCATATGTTGTTGACTTTTTGATATCAGCTGAGATAGACTGAACTGTTGTTGTCAAAGAACTGTTATAAATATCTTGGTTGCTGTATGTGCTGGTGACATCGAAGTCCTGTGTTCACACAAGGGGGTTTTGTGGTTTGGAATTTCTCAAGACTTCAGTTAGAACAAATGTCACCTAAAAAATTCTAATGCCAGGTCAAAGAAGAGGGGTTGCTTCAAGTCTTGTCCTATAAATGAAAAGGGAACATCTAAGTGGAACAAAAAATACGAGATATTTTAGTCAGTTTTGCTTCAAAGAGTTTGAAACAGCTGCTTTTTTTTCTTTTTTATCTTTGATAAGACTGTTCCAAAATAGGAGTTGTCAGCATTTTTTCCTGAAAAATGAAAAAAAAATAATGATGATATCCAAGCCAGTTGTTAGCATTTGAAAAAATGTTAATGTAAAAAAAAAAAAAAAAAAAAAAAAACCAAACCAAAAACACCCCCCCCACACACACACAAAAAAAAACAAAAACCAAAAAACAAAAACCTCAACACATTATTTTCAGATACTCTGCCTCTTGAAAACTTTCCAACAGAACTGTTGCACATGCATGGGCAGAAATAAAATCAGAATGGTGATGGAGGTATTTGCAACACAAAAGACCAAAAAGTCCTTAACTGCAATTAAGAGGGGACACTAGGGGAAAAAGAACATGAGAAATGGGAAGACTAAGTACATTTGGGGTCATATCATACATAGTGGTGTTACTCAGTTCCCATATGATAGGCACAGGGACATACATTGGTATTTCTCATTAGTACTTCGCCCTGAGGGTGTGACTGTCCCTCTCTGTTATTGACATTTTCTTGTCCTTGTAACCACTATGTTGCATTAGCACAACTGGCTTGGGAAAACCCTTGAAGTCCTCTCTAGATAGACCTTCTCCCTTTTTCCCTTTTTCTTTACCTTCTTACTAGAGGAACAAAAATGTGATTTCCCTCTAAGTTGCTCTCATTCACATGACCCATAGAGTAAAAAAGGGGCACACAGAGGAGTGCTCCTAAAAGACAGGCATCAATCACATAGACCCAGGAATTTAGCATGTGCAAATATCACAGAAAACTCCACCTTCAGTATCTAACAGAGCTTAGTATCCATTGCCAGCAGTAATAAGTAAGTGAAGCACAACACTAAAAAACAACCTAATTTTATATTAAAAAATAACGTAATTTTATGTTACACAAAGATGTGAAATAATGAACTCCCATTCCTCTTATTCCAATGAAGCACATAATCCTTAAAGAATAATTTACTGTTTAGATAGTAAATTGCTTGCAAGGAGTACCACTAAATATGAACCTCCTGCAGATGACTGATTCTAGGTTGCTGAGTGACTTAAAAGTATTGATGGCCACAAGTCTACTTCCAAGGTAGGTAAGAGGCCCTGCTGTAGATATTGCTGTCATAACTGACATCCATCCCAATTACACAAGGAGAGAGGCCTTGAGCAAAGGTACATAGAGTCCAAATTACCCTTTTAGCTACAGAGGTGTTTACTGCCTGTCCAAATTAAGGCAGAATAGGGATATTGTAGAGAAATCACCAATTGTCCAATAGATATTGGGTGAATAAAGAAAAGGAAGGAGTATCCATGGATACTAATCCACCATCTTTTATAATACTAACCACACTGTTCCTTTCTTTCTTTTTTACCTTTCTGAATTTACTGTTTTTCTGCTTATTCTCAATTCAGTAACACATTGTGTTTTAAAGCTCACTGTGCCCAAACAGATGAACACATTGTTTTGTTCAGCGGAGACTGGCTCTTCTTGTTGATCTTGTCTTCTTCTAGTATGAAATAATAAAAGCATCTCCCCCTTAGACAGCACCAGCTTTTAGTAACTATGAATATTTCGAAAGGCTTTGCACCGGTCACTACTGATTGCAAATAAAAATCTCATCTAATTCACTGAACAACTGGCTGAAATATTGGTTGGTTCCACGTAAATGTACTCTTGACTTTTGTGTGCCCAAGACTGTGCATAGGCTGTTTATAAATACTTGTGTTTGTTATTAATAATCCTTGCCTGTTTGCTACGGGGGCCAAAACAAATCACTGGTGAGGCACTAGATGACAATGAAAGTATACACAGAGATAAACTAATTTCCAGAGATTAAAGGAGAGGGCATTTCCTAGATGAACTGTAAATTTCACCACCCACCTGTGGGGTGTGTAAATATAGATACTGGGTGGGAAGCAGGTTTTATTTTACTACTGACGTGATGCAGAGATGAACTCTGACACGTTGCTTACTGTGGTTACTTGATAAGTGTAAGATGTGAAAAGCCAGCAATAACACTAGATGGTATCAGATCTCTAAAATAATATGTTTGAAGGTGTTAGGTATAAATATGGCAGTACGAAAATAAAAACAGACAAAAGTATAGTTCATTCATGGGAGGAAAGAAGCAACAGAGGAAACAGTTCTCTTTCTGTAGACTTTTAACAAGGAAATTAAGAACTAAAACCCAACAATGTTAAAATGATATTTATTAGTGCTGTAGAGACAAGTTATATGCTGCCAGAATTTTACCAGGAAAAGCTTATGAGAAGTGCTCGTCCTTAACTGCTAACCCTTTGTGACATCACCAATTAAGACCACTCTCTCTCCATCTTTGCCTCAGAAGCCACCAGGTACTTATCTTTTTCCTTGGCTCCTAGAGCCTTTACCACTAGTACCTGTTCTGCAACTGTCTGCTACAACCAGACCAGGGCTGTACCCAAACACAGAGTGGTATGGGCCTGCACTCACTGGCTTCTATTGGTGCTGAAGGCATGTGATAAAAAAGCTGTAAAATTAGTAATTAAAATTAGTAACTAAATTAAAATTAGTAACTAAAAAATGTCAGCAAAATAAAATCTTTGTATTTCACCTTGTATCATCAGACTATGTGCAGCCATCTTTTACTGGACCAAATCATTATATCCTTATTCTGGCCAGCTCACTCTCATTTAGTTATTTAACCAATTGCTAAAGAGCATGTTTGGTGGCCTCATGTCATTCAGGCTAGGATTCCTCCAGATGCTTATCTATTCACCTGTCTTCCTCTGTCATCTAGATATCCTATGAGAGGATTTTCTAGTCCTTTTGGGCTTTGGGTTGTTGTTACTCTTCTGCATGGTGTTCTGGAGCTTCCAACTTCTTTCAGCAGTGTAAGTCGTGTTCAGGATATATTTGTTCCAAAGAATCTGCATTTCTTAGATTCTCAGAAACATGTGGAATGACTTAAAACTTCAGTCCCAGAGCAGAGAGAATGCATCTGTTCCATCACCAAGAGACCACATCATGCAGAGAAGTGAAACGGGGCCAAATTTTTGGGCACTGTAGAGTAGTTTCTTTGCAGTAAATGGACTTAGAACAATTAATGCACCAACTAAAGATCTGCTTTCCAGAACTCCTGGTGAGTGCAAGAAGGCTGCCTATTGGGGCTCAGTGAAGAAAGGGCAGTAAAAGAAGGGATCTAAATAAGTAACAGCCAACCTGCTTGGAATTGTTGTAGCTGATAATAAAGTTGTTAAGATCAAAGACAGATCAAGCAGGATATAGGGCAAATGCTCTTGAATGGGGAATAGGGAAGAGCTGTAGGCTTCCCATCTCCACTTTTCCCTGCTGCTAGCTGCCTTTGCCCTCTATATAGATTTGCAAGTCCGTCTTCTTTCTTGCGAGATCTGTATTTTCTTCTGCTTTCTGTTGCATTGAGAAAAGGACACGAGCATTTCCATCTCTCTTTATCTTGACTTACCTTGCTCTCCGAGTGTTAGGGAGTGTGTATATTATGTGCATTTTTGTGGGGTCAAGCCAAGACGTCTGATGGTAAATATGGATTATAGGGATCTCAGATTACTATGTGGGACATTTTAAAAATATCCTGATTATCAGGAAGTAAGTACTTAGTATTTTCTGGAAAGCAAGTTCTTTTAAAATGCTTCCAGTTTAGCACTCAAGAGCAGAAGTCAATGCTAAAGGATTGGCCTCCTTGTTTTGTGCTGGTGTGAACAAGTGCCCCTGGAGCTCAGTTGCCACTGTGCCGGGAGGCTTCCTTAGGAAGCCCTCAGCACAGGAAGCTCAACATAAAAGCAAAAGCTAAACAGGTGAGTAAAAAAAAAAATTAAGACGCATGTGCCTTACAAATAGCTGTCCCAAAACGTTACTGCCATCACCAGAGCTTTCATGTTAAAATTACTTTCTCTGAGTAACAGACCTGGTTAGACATCTCCAGACTTCTCCAAACCATTAACTAGAGTATGGACACCAAAGGTAATAGAAAAGAGAAAGTTCCCATATTGAATACGATCTTGTTGCTTTGACCAGTCACCTTTTAAATATTTATGTTTTATTTTTATCTGCGTATTAGTGAGACATTATTTGTGCACAGGCTGTTAAAAACAGTTCTAAGGGAAACACACTTCCAGCTGGTTTCCTCCTGTTTTCCATCTGCTGTGTGTATGTGTCTTTGTAGGCATTTAACTGTTTCTTGTCATGGTAATTGGTATTTTTTCAGTAGTGAAGGTGGGAGGGGTGGAGGAGAAAAACCCTAAGGCATCTGTGTTTGTGCTGAGTTGATGTAAAAGAGATTATCCTGGCTATTTCCTAATAAACATTATGTGCTTTAAAAAAGATGGGGTGGGACGGTAGAAGGGTATCAAACATCAAGTAACATTAAGTTTTTAAGAGTTAACTTCCCTAAATTGTATCTTTGTATTCTTCTATTTATGCATCGCTACTCTTTCCCCATTTAATCTTAAATATGTAAATCCTCAATTTATCTGGAATTACTTAGTGAAAGGCTGATGTGTGAGTGTGGCAGATTATAATATTCCATCGCCACCCCTGATCCTCTTTACCTCTTATTCTTTTCATAGCAGATCAAAAAAAGCTGTATGCGTGCCACAAGAATATATTATTTTAAGAGACTTGGACTTAGAAATTGATTTCCTTGATGAGAAAAGGAAAAGTCTCCTTCTGACCTGAAGGGTCACTTCATAATCCTGTCACTCTACATCAAAAAAGCTTTTTTTTTTTTCTTTTAGTAGGAGATGAGAATATTTCTGAAAAGGAATTAATTTTTCAGATACAGTGAAAACGATGACTTAAAGAGACTTAGCAGATGATAGAGGGCTGTCCTATTCAGAATACATCTCCTGTGATTAGAACAAGCTCTGAATATATTTTAGGGTCAGGCAGTTTTAGATGAAGATTGGGATTTGTACTTTGGGATGAAACCGATCTTATATTTTTATCGAAGTACTTAAGGTTTAAGCTGTAGTCTTTCCTTTTTTGCAAAGGGATTTCACTGGTTCTTATAATGGGGATTGGTGCAAGCAGCCAATAATTTCTATGGATGGATTTTAGTTAATAGGATGTTTGAAATGAAATGACTTTCATCACCTATAATTAGGTGCAGCTACTAATACTTTTTTTCATAGTACTTTCCTAAATAGAAAAGCACCTGATACCTGATACTTTCATGATCTATTTTGTTTTTCTAATTACTGAATCTTTCTAAAAGAATTTTCCTTTATACCTTATGTTAAAAACCCAGCAGTCCCAAATACTGTTATATATTGCTATAACACTGCTGGTGCGTGCGAGTGAAATGCATACACATATGTATATGTACAATACAGGTCTGCTCATGTGTGGAGATGTGCCTTTATATCATAAATATTTACATATACAAACATCATATGATATGTGATATATAACACCATATGAGATACACTATATATGGGTTAAAAAGTACAAAGGATAATATACAATAATATATAATTTTTAGTACGTTGTTTTAGTATAAATTTTAGTATATATATTTTAGTATATACATTATAAAATAATTGTATAGCATGTGTTATAGATATGTAATGATTTTATAATTTTATCATAGGAGTGGTCAAAAGCATTGAAAAGGAGGCTCAAAACCTTTAACAACTTACAAGTGTTTGCATGGGTGCGCTATAAGAAATGAAAAATCACTGCTCTAAAGAACTTAACATTATCACCTGATATAGTGTGATTATCACATGGGATTATCATCTAGTCTGATTATTACACTGTATTTTTTAAATTTAAGGTACTTGGAGAGAAATGCAAATTCCTTTTCTGCAAATAGATGGACTATTGTCTGGGTTCTGTCTGTTAATTGTTCTAATCGTTAGTCCAAAGGCAGCAGCAAAATATTGCCCACTGTTAAAAACTGTTCTTGTGATGACAGCATGAAGTCCTAAAGCAAAAGCCACTACTGAATATATAAAGAGATTCTGCAATTCAAGGAATATTCTACTGAGAGAATTTTCCTTGTTTTGATAGACTTTCAAAAATACAATGCATGAATATTTCGTGAAGGCTGCTGGCTTATCTTACTGGCTGCATTTCGAGATCGGCAGAGAGCTGTATCGTGTTAGTAGCTGGAAAGTCAAAGTAAATCTGTGGTACGAACTCTTGCTGGTGATTCCTGCATGAATCTGGCCCCTAAATGCTGCCGATAGCTTCAAATTGCAACCAGAGCATCCTGGCTGCTAACGGGCTGAATTGAAAAGCAGGGCTTTAGTCTAATAATCTAGTTTAGATCTGATACTCCCAGAGGAATCTGGTGAGAGGAGCTGATACTTTTAATCGTGGATGCTGTGTTCAAGGTAGGGGAGGTCTGTGAGATTTTGGGGAATACACTAAAAACCTCTAATTTGCACCTCCAGGCTGTGTCTGTTTCTAAGCCAGATAATACAGCATTTACTAACAAGAGTTGAATTTTCTGATCCTCAAAAATATAACTGTAAATCTTCAAGCAGAACTAAAATACAGGGAAATTGTGAACTCATCTGGAGAAAAACAGGAAATAGGAAAAATGATACTTTCAGATGGTGAAACACAAAAGCTGGAGGTGCACAGGTACCCACTGGGGAAGAGAAGCACTCAACCTGGGGAGCCCAGGGACAGACTCTGCTCCCAGCCTTATCCAATGAGGCTGTTGAAAGACCAGAGGAAAGAATAATTCCAAAGTGAAAGACAGTTGTGCTGGGATAAATTCAGGGAGTTTGGGGTTGCTTACCAGCAATCATTTTTAATTCCACAAGTGTTAGGTGCGATCTGGCTCACGGCACTCTCCCAGGCTGGGAGACAGCCCCCACTCCCTCACTCCCATCCCAGATCTGCTTTATTCAGGATATGGGAGCACACCCAATGCCATGGCATACGGAAGCCCTCTGACAGCGGGCCGAACAACACAGCCAGCATCTGGCTGGCTGCTTGTCCTTTCTCCCACCACCACCCCTGAACTCCATCCCCCCTGCCCTCTGCTTGACCTCATTCTAGAGTCCCCTACTCCCTGCCGCCCCAGCCTGCCTGCGCTTTTCAGACCCTCACCCTCAGAGGTGCCTCCTCCCCCCTCGCTTCAGCAGCGAGACAGAGTCAGCCAGGAGCGAGCTTGCCATCTGAACTCCCCTTTGTTTTTCATCATGCTTAAGATGGATTGTCTCCCTAGTAACTTCTGTGGCATATGAAGGAGCTCATTATGTGAAACATATATTTTCCTCCCTGCTAGAACTCCACAAAGCACTGCTCGGAGCGTTTGGGGTAGCCACGCGTTCTATCAGGATGTGAACTCCACCACAGCCCGCTACTTATCGGCTCACGCATCACTGTGCCATACAGCAGCACCAAAGATCACTGAAATACAAACTTGTGCATTTGATCCCAGCGAAGGTGGATGTGGCTGCTCGTCGAGCTCACTCTCGGAGCTGAGCCTTCAGAGTGCCTGTATCTGTATTTGATCAAAGGCGCTTAACCCCCAAGTACAAATATAAATATTGGAACATATCACACACACACAAAATCCCCATTTGTCAGGACTGAGAAGCCGAATGGCTGGAGCCGGTACGGTGGTTCAGGATTTTCCTATTGTCTCAGCAGAAGGGAAAAAGTTGCCTTAGAGAATGATTCTCACATACCAGTTCCCTGAAAAGAAAAATGTGGGGCCAGTTCCATAGTTTCCAAATGAAATCTAACCTTCAGCCAAAAATTGAGCTGTCCAGGTTGACAACATTCAGGAAACTGTGCTTTTCTGGAGAGATGACTGCAATGGCAAAGATAAACCGGCAGGAAGGTTTCTTTGGAATGATATGAATTTAATGAATCATATCCACATAAAAAAAAATTCCCAGCTGGTCTTAAATTTCAGGGAGATTTAAGTGATAAAAGATATTTTCCCTGCCCCCTTAGATGTATATTGGAGATGAGAGGACTTAGATAAGCCCTCCTGGGAATCAAGCTTTCCTTTTTCTTTAATTTGTTTTAAAGAAAGAGAAGAGCCAGGCATGCTCCCGAGTCGCAGACGGGTATAATTAGTTATTTGCTATTACTGGACTTTTAAAGTTGTCTACTCCCACTCTTTTTATATTAAATATTTTTCTTTTAAAAAAAAACTCAGGCTAATGACAAACCCCATGGTATCCCTCCTTTCCCCTGCCCCACCAAAATAGAAACAACAACAACAACAACAAAAAAGCTGTACTCTTTTGCCTTTCTGCTTCTACCATCCTTGTATGGGGTGCATCCTTTACCCTATCACCCTATTGATTTATTTAAATTAAATTAAATTAAAAATAATGATCTCCTTCCCTCTCCCTCAAGCCCCTCCCAGCAGCATAGTCTATCTCCGATCCTTATTAACAAATTGATTGCAGCATTGCTGTCAGTATGGTTCATTTAGTAGCTCTTTTGCCTAAGGTCCAGAAGGTTGAAGGTAGGAACAGCTTCCACATGTAGATGTATGGGTCCAACACTGACACCACTTGGTGGAAAGGACAGGTGGAGGCAGGATGCTCAGAGGGGCCCCTTTGGGAGATCTTCCCAGAAGCTGGAAACCCCTGTCTGGACGGGAGAAGAGCAGGGTGTCTCTGATCTGTGCATCTCTGCCCAACCTGCAGCCTGCATGAGGAGCCTTGCTAGCATGCTGTGAAAGAAGAGAAACTCTCGGGATTTCAGGGGGAAACTGTTCCTGGCCTGCACTCCTTGGCGCCTGCTGAATATAACATGGTCTTCGTGTGATGCCTGCCTTGCTAGCATCAAGTACAATGAACTCCAGGATGTTGTGAGCCCTAAAAATACCACATAAAGCTCAGATAGCTTATGCTTGTTGAAAACAAAGCATCAAAACATTAACTGCTCTCATTGAGACCAATGATCTTGCTCTGGCTTTAGGGACTGCTCCATTCCAAGTTCTTAGAAGCACACAAAGGCTCCTGGTTGGTTCCTCCTCATCAACAGGGCACAGACATTTCCATTAATGAACATAAGCCACCAGCTGAGAAAGGTCAGCAGCCGTAGGTAATAAGCTGTAGGAGTGTTTGCTTGCTTATCTTTCTGTCTCTAGCATTCAGGTGTTTGCAACATGCTTGCAGCAGGTACTGCTGAAGATGGGATGTGATTGCTATATAGCTACCCAGCCATGCGTGGGAGTGCCTACCAACATATTTGTTAATGTAAGCTTAATTTTTTTGTTTCCTCTAACTTCTGTCAGCTAGTGATCTGGTGATTGACTTTCCTAATTCTAGTTTACATTTGTAATGTAAGAATATACTGTCCCACATGTTGCACCCTCACTGACCCAGTGCCTTCTCTGTGAGTCTTGCAAGAAAGGGAAGTAGAGGAGTGCAGTTGTACTGAAAAGTGCAGAAGGATGGAGGAGCTTGCTGAAGGTCACAGTGCAGGACCGTGATTTCTCCTGGTAGGGGCCCCCTTTAGAACAGGGGGTCCCATTTCCAGCACTGTGATACCCAGCTTTTGATCCTGTTCCTAATTCTACTTGGTTTTCAGTTAAGTTTTTGGGCTCCTGAAGTGGTAGTGAAAACTGTACTGTGGCCAGAGGTTTTTTCCTTCTTTCTCCTTCCCTTGTACCTCAGAGTGGGGGCTACTCTGCAGGAAAAGCCCAAGGAAGCATGGACATTTGAACCCAGAAGGAGGGAGATGTCTACGCTTGAAGTGTGCTTAGTCACCTAAAGCAGATGGTGTTGTTTCTGGTTCCTGATGGGATGACTTTCAGCTCCCAAAAGCCTTTCAAGTTTGACCAGGCAGACATGTTTGAAAGAATGTCAGATGAGCACACATCTGTCCAAGATTCTTTACCAAACAGCGACATGAGTACAATTAAATTAACAAAAGAAGAGTTCACAATTACAGCTGGAGAAAGTGCATGGCTTGCTTTCAAAGATCTGCTTGAATACTGGTCTCGTAGATTGCACTCAGGTCAGTACAGTTTTCTCCTCCTATGAAATCTTACATTCTTCTCATTGCATTTTGAAAAACACTGGAAAAAATCAGTATTGTAAACTTTATTAAAACTAGAGTTATTGATCTTCTACATCCTTTGCCATCTGCTTAGTTCTGGTGTCTAAAAATATTCAGTCCTTGCTCTTGCTCACATGATTGTTGAGAAAATGCTAGAGCTGGTAAATCAGAAAAGCACATTGTGTATTGGGGGGAGGGGAGTTCCATCAGGAAAATATGCTGTCTGAAGGGAAAAATACAGAAAAAAATAAAACCAGCACAAATTCTGTACTTAAATAGGCAAAGAAAGAAAAAATGGAGTGTATTGGTATTATTTTCTTTTGAAGACAAGCCATACAAACTTCACATCTATACCATACTGTAAGAAGTGTATATTTTCTATGTGCTTCCGAGGGCTTGGGAATGTGATTTTTCTATTACTGCTTTTTGGAAATGAAATCCAACTGAACAGTTATACGTTAAAATGCTTTGACTGGAGACAACATGTTCACTCCAGGATATGATAGCAAAACTACTGTCTAAACAAAACACACCTTGGGAAATTGTTGTAGTGACTCAAAAGTTTGAAAGAGATTATTCTTAATTTGGAATAATAAACATTAAGGAGACAGGACTCTATCCAACATCTAGCATGACAGATTTTAAGGGCAAACCACGTCCTCTTATTTCAGTAGGAGTTCTATTGCTAAACTCACAGCTTGGCTTTAAAAAGCTCAGTTTCTCTCAAGGTTTGTGTATAGTATCACAAGTACAAAACCTAAACATGGCTCAGAATAAATTTCACCACCATATGGAGGTCCCTAGTGAAATCAGCTATATCATTCTCTGTTAGTTTGTGAATTGCTGATTGGAGTTTGAATATGAACCCTCTGTTGTGGGCTTTATTTGAGTCTCAGGGAGGAGGAATTTTGGTATTGTTAGAACTGATAGAAAGAAAAGCAGGATATGCTAGCACATACTATTTCAAGAATATTATTTACCAATTTATTCAGGAGGCTCTTTTGAGGGCCAGTGACATCTGTCACCCAAGATGACTTTTAGAGGAGAGGGAAAAAAAAAAAAATGAATGGGGTTACAGAGCAAAGGTTTAAAACAAACCTTTCTGAAGATTATCTGTGTGGAAAAAGAAAGGTGGTTGTTTCCTTCCTTCACTGCTTTCTAAAGTACAGAGATTCCTGATAGGTTTTGTATCTTTTCTTTTTTGTCCTTACCAAGTATTAAATATTAATTGCCAATAAGAAAATAGGCAAATGGATGTTGGTGTTTTTTTTTTTTAATCCTGTGTTCTGTTTTTGACTCTGATCAGTGCAAGACGAGAGACTGCAAAGCTCCTATAACAGTCATAAGTGAAACTTCTTTTCACAGAGTTGGCTGTCACATGTTCTGCAGCAGAGGCGCAGGTTGTACATCCATAAATCCATTCGTTTAATCAGAGATCATCCCTGAAGTTCTGAGGGTGGACCAGCATCAAGTAGGAACTCTCAGATGGAAGAGATTTCTGTTTTAAAAAAGCCAAGTTTTGAAACCAGAGAGTTTCTTGGAACCGTGCAGGTTTGCGAACCTATCAGCAAAATGCAAGCAAAAGTTCACCTGGAAGCCTTCCTGCCTGCCTGCCTGTCAGGATGGTTTTTGCTTGGTTAAATTGGTGGTATTCTGCAGTCTGTGGACTCAGATGTAAACCTGAATATTAAATCTATTAGTCCCCTCTCCAAATTTCCCCTCTATGGGAAATTTTGAAATGTTTGTATTGAAAAAAGAGCACCCCAAGTTCCCTACGGTGGTACTATTCCATTTTTTTGAACCAGTTTGTGATTTTGGGTGTGATTGTACATGATATGGACGCTGTGATGTGATGTTTGGCTTTTGGCACAAGAAAGGAATTCCATTAAAAAGTAAATAAATTGCTAAATATAGGCCAAAGTTAGGCTCAATTAGAGGCTGGATAGTGTACCCAGAAGCTGAAGTACATGTACTTTTGAGTGTCCCTACCCCAAAGACCACTGAGCAGTAACAGGGTAACTAACTACCCAAGTTTTTTGTCTGGGCAGTTGAAAAAAATGACTCTCAGAAGTTCAGTAGCTGAACTAATTACCCGAAAATGATTGCCTGGGGTCGGACCATTTGTTATCTCATCAGCATTCAGTACCACTTTCATAGGATGAAGGAGAAGGAAGAAGAAGAAAAAAGCCCAGAAACATGAGAAGGAGAGCAGATAAAAGGAGAGCAGTTAGAAGTAAAAAAAAAAATGCTTCTTAAGTCTACTCTGTACTTTTCCTCTCTAATAGGTCCCCCTCCCAAACCACCCTAAGTACATCAACTGGCATGTAATGAGTTCTGCCAGGGATGGTGCTTTGGCCACAAGCAATGAGATTCCTCACTTTGTCTACTTTCCCAGATTCCCCAAAATTTTGGGAGCGGGAGAAGGGAGAAGTGGAGATGATTATTTTTTTTTAACCTATATGTCAAAGTACTGATGAGCTGAGTGTGTTTATATATATATGTACACATGCAGCACACAAACAATAATATTCAGCTCATCAGTACTCCTGTATCCATTGGCTGGAAGAACAGTTTGTGTTGACATGAAGTTTCCATCTGTACTCCAAGGAAGAAGTGCTTTGGACACTGGTTGTGCTAACATAGAGGTCTGCTTCCTGGAACTGAAGATGTCTCCTGGAACCATACCTGGAACATTTGGAAACTTGGATTTGCCTGGGGTTAGTTGCGGTTGAAATTTCAGCTCTGCTAACATCCAAAGTATTAAATATCTTCCCTTCTTGCACTGGACCTTTCATCTTGGAGATGGTCTTCGCTGATGCAGATGAAACAAAGCACAGCAAAAGTAAGCTGACCACCTGCAAGTGGACGGGAAAGGGCCTTGAGCCTCCAGCATGCTGGATTCCACTGCAAGACAGGGTGCTAACACTCCTTGCAGCTGCTTTGGACATGTTTGCCTGTCTGGTAGCACTTTCTTCAGCTCTCTGCAAGCTGTGCCGTTCCAGGAACTTCTGCACTTTCCTTTTGGTGTGGTTTTCTTTCTCTGCATGCATCAAGCCAAGGAAGTGACGGCTTGCAGAGAAGGTGCTAGCAAACCTGGCTCTTACTCCCTGTGCATTTTTAAAAAATGAGAACATCCTTCCAGTAATCCATGTTTGCATTAGATGAAAATGTTTTGGCTTCTCTCCTGTCTTTGAAAGCCCAGTGGTGTAATTGGAATTTGGGAAATGCAGGCTCTCAAAAGTAATGTAAAGAACAGATCCATTTATTCAAATGCAAATTGCTTAAGAAGAGAAGAAGGGAATTATTTCCTCCACCAAAAAAAAAAAAAAAAAGTGATAAAATAATGTATTCTTCTTTAACTTATGGCGACATCCCACGTATTTTAGATGATTTGCCTGTTTAAAAGTTCTGGGTTTCATTTCTTCAGGTTTGTGTTGTGGTGCTGGGATTCCCACTTAAAGAGACACCACAGCAATTTTCTGTGAAGAGGTTAGTGTCACACATGGGGCTGTCACTCCAGATCTTGTGGGAAGAACAAATCTCCAGTTTTTATGAATGCAGAAGTTAACAGTAACATCTGAAGATAAGCCAAAAATCCAGGCAAAGAAATCAAATGCACACTGAGAAATGCATATTTCTGCTGTCTTTTGGGCTGGGACCAACTCAGCCCTTTGTTGGAGGCTTTGCACCTCCAGCTGCTAATGGGGAACATCCAATTACTGTAAGGAGGACTTTGTGAATGCTCAGCAGCTTCAGCATGTGAGGTGTGGACAATGGAAGTAAATGCCCACAAACCTGTTGCAAGTCATGGTCATGAAACTTGCTATCAAAATTGAACTCCTATCTGCTGGTATTTGTCTTGTACATATAAACAGCCAGCAAAAAGAAAATTGCGTCTTTTCTATCCAACGCTCTCAAATCTAAAATAAGATTGGAAATTCCTCCTTGTGCTGCTCTGGCAAAATAAATAAATAAATAAATTACAAAGTTTGGAGGACAGAATGAAGAACTTGAGTGAAGGGACCCACTGTTTATTCTTCCTTCAGTGTCTACAAAGCATTCAGGAACTGTGGCACTGAGCATGGTAAGAATGCCAGTCTCAAAAGCAAAGTTCTTGCTGCTTCTGTGAGCTAGATCAGTGCTGTCAGGATGGGCCTCTGTTGTTGGACAAGCACAGTGACACCCATCTCTTTGGAACCACACTGTTGTACTGAGGTGTGTTTGGTCTGCCCTGCAGCTCCAGGAGTCTGACAGTTTTTAATTTATTTTTACTACTGTTGAGACTGAAAAAAAGCATTTAATTGAGTTAAGGAAGTTCACTGGGGCAGCTCACATTTTTGGCAATAAGGTGAAGGCCAATTGATACTTGTAAAGCACAGGATGTGTGGCTTCTGTGGCTTCTTGATCCATCTCCTACACAGAATCATAGAATCACCAAGGTTGGAAAAGACTTCTAAGATCATCTAGTCCAACCATTCACCTACCACCTATGTTGCCCACTAACCCAAGTCCCTCAGTGCCACATCTATGCATTTCTTGAACACATCTAGGGACGGTGATGTGTAACTATTTTGCCTCGTTTCTGTAACAATCAAAGAGATGGAATGTGACAATTTGCTTCGCTTTTAATCCTGTTTTTGTCCTTTCATCTGCCTCCTGTGCTTTTCAGACTCCTTTTAACAATTCCTACCCCGTTGTTTGTTTATCTCAGATGATGACTGACTATTTCCCTATGCCCCTCACTCTTATACCTATGTGTACCAGGGGATGCAGAGCACAACAGTTAGGGGAACACCTTCCTCTGTCATACGCGCAATTCTCATTGCTTTAAAAAGGCCAACCCGCTCTGGGGAAGCAAACCTTTGTAAAATACACATTTTAGGCCTTATTGTCCCTCACCACGGAGAGCAAGGAGCAGAAAGCAGAGGGCCCTGTAGAATAAGCTTTTCCAGAGATGGCAGACCAACAGCGGGGCCTGCGCTCCCTGCGGCAGCCGCTGGGTGTCAGTGAGCCTCTGGTTTCCGCACCCAGCGCCGACCGACAGATGCAAAGCACGGCAGCAAAGCGTGCCTGCGGGATGGCTTTCAAAGCTTCCAGCGTGATTTGAAAGTTTTTTTTTTCTTTTTTTTTTTTTTCCCCTCTTCCTTTTTTCTTCTTCTTTCCTCTGTCGGAAAATATTTAGATTAGATTTACACTTAAGACGGTAACGTTGTGGCAGCGGCCGCAAGGTTTTGAGCATAAAAGGAAACTAAACAAACTGAAACCCGCACGAACAGGCTCAGAAATGGTGATTGCAGTATTTAAAATGTTGTTTTGAAATGTAATTTGACTGCAGACCGGTCAGATCCACAGGCTGATACCCTAATCCCAAGTGAAGATTCCCGTTGGTTTAAGGAGCTTCTGTTGGACTGTTCTCTGGACACAGAAGAAACAGCAGAAAGTGGGTAGCTTTTTCTTTCAAGAGTTGAAAGCAGCGTTCGTTTGAGGTTTTAAGAAGATTTGGAGAACGGGGATTGATCTGCTAACATCAGAGAAGAAATCTGGTGGCAAATATCAAAACCTCATAGAATATTTTACCACTCATAGATATTAGTGAGTATCACTTCTCTGGGCTCACAAATGCACTCATTGCTTATTCGCATTTATTTATTTATTTATTTATTCGGTTGCAAAAGAAATAACCCTTAAAATGAGAGGCACGGGATTAGGAATAAAATTCCACCTGCCCCTTTAAAAATGTTATTGAGAAAAAGCTTAGACAAGTAAGAGAACCACTTCATCATAACCCCTTGAAATGTGCTGAGCCTCAGTTAGCTGTAATACTACCTGATAATTACATGCAAAGACTGGGGTATCAAACACCTGACCCGACCTTGTTGTCACCTGGTAAATGTCAGCTCAGAATTTCCTTAAAGCAGTTGCAGTCAGTTTTCACCACAACCCCAGGTAAGTGAAGAGAAACAGGGGAAAGAATGTAATTACTGTCAACGAGGGAAAGGGTTTTAGTGTCACTTCTCCCACTGAAACCTCTTTGAGGGAGCAGACCTTAAACTCAAAAGCTTTTGAAGGGGCTATTTGGAGGGAAAAACACTTCCAGTTTTCAGCTTGAAGGTGAAGCTTTATGCCTAACTCTGCAGGTGTGTTCATGTTGTGTTTTTCCTATGAAAGGGTGAGGGAGATGGAGATGACTTAAAAACAGAAATTTTTCTTTTTGAGATCTTTGTTTTACATAATTATTATATGAGATGTGATAGTGTATTAGCAGCAGTACATGTCATCTCCGAGGTTCCTAAGCAATTTACCATACATCTATTGGAGGGGACTGACCCACTACAGAAATGCATTTGCTTTTGGAGTGAAAACCAGCAGCTGTCTGAGATCATACAGCCAAAGTACCTGATAAGTTGGCATTGTACAGTTAATCGCCATGTGGAATCACAGAGGAGAATTTAGAGAAGCAGGAAGTCATTTTATAACTGAAGAGGAGATTTCGCAGGTAGCACCCTTGCCCCAGTCTCACAAAGAGCCTTCAAAAGCCATCAGAACACTCTGAGACCTATAGAAACTTTATGTCATTTTCTCCTGCTGAATTGCAGAGTTATCTTCTGTAGGATTTCTGTTTTCCTTAGAGGTTTTTTGTCCAAGTTCTGTCTTGAGACAAATCTTCTGTAACTTGTGAGCACTATTGAGATCAGAGCCCCAGGTGGTACAGCTGCAGGCCATGTTTAATACTTAATGCTGAACAATGTTATGGTATTTGTATCCTATTATTCCTACATTACTGGAAGTTTGTGAGTATTTTTAAATATCTTGCTAAAGATGGGATGATGTTTCAAAGTGTTCCTGGTGCTAGCCCTACCTATTTTCTGCAAAACTGGAGATTATTTGGGTATGATCTTGCATTACTGAGTGTCCGAAGCAAATGTTTGTCTATTACTCAGCTCAGCTTGTTGGGATTATAATTTGAAAGTCAGTAGATCTGCTGTAACTTTTGTCACCCTCCTATTATGGATGCAAGACCGACTTTTCAATTGGATTTGCATCCATGATTCCTCTTGATTCAGCTGAAGCTGATTATGCATCTGAAACCACAGCAGCTGAGATCCTCAGCTGTGGTGCTACTGACCACAGAATGCTTCCTTCTCAGTCGGCCTTTGGTTCTGCCTTCCAAGGTGTGGAGGGATCATTTTAAACATCTGTTTCTGGAGCAGCTCATTCTTGCTGGGCTGATAAATCCGTGAATGTTGTTTGAAAAGATTTCTGTTTTGGCCTTCTTGTGAAGGCAATAAAGGTTAGAAATGTGTAGTTGATCAGTTTGTATGCCATGTGAGCCTTGCTATGTTAAGCAGAAGCACAAGAAACAGGCAGTCCTATCACCAAAGCAGAGGACTTCTGGAAAAACAAAACTGCTTCACTGCAGTGTTGAATGGTGTCTAATGCCTGATGCCCATCTTGGTCTGAGGCACCGAGGAGAGTTAAGCTTCAATAATTATGCAAGTCTGCAGATAGTAGGGACACAGACAGAGGCAACATCCTTAGAAGAAGATGTGCAACAGGACAAATTGAAATCCAACTGGGGCTAAAAATGATTTTTTTTCTGCTGACAGATTTGCAGTTTCTGAGGAGAAAGATGAGGGAAAGATACTCTTCCTTTCACATGCATCGGTTAAATTGGCCACTTGGTAATTTATAGCCCCTATTGCAATATGCATTTTTTCCCCTCTCCTTTCCAGAAGCCAGGGCCTGCCTTCCAAGTAGTGTTTCAGTACTGGAAAATGTGGATGGTCCAGGTGCTGTGCTAATCACATAGCTGTTATTTTGGGGTGGGTGGGTAGGTACAAGCAGCCATTCAAAGGAACATGTGTGTATGGATGGCAGGAACCGGCTGGCCACGAGTAGTTGCACCTGCACGTCCGGGAGAAGATCAGTGTGATTGCAAATGCTCTCCTAGTCCCATGTAACAAGAGTCCCCAGCAATCTCCCTTAATAACTGGGAGTGCACATTCACAATAGGAGCTATCCCATACTAAGAGATGCAGAACCAATAACTTAGACGGGAAAAAAAGGTGTTATTGCCTTTATTTTACAAATGTAGAACAGAAGGAAAGGTCAGCTACTCGGCCACATCAAGACACCTGAGGCTGAATCACAGATTTGTTTGTCATGAGATTCCCTTCTTTTCTGAGCTGCATTTGTGTTTATAGATCGGTGTTTCTGACGTTGTCACCACCCTCATCTTAATTCTTACCATTTTTTCACCATGCTTTTGCTGTTTTTTTTTTTTCCCCCTCATTTTTCCTTTCTTTTTCTTCCTGCAGCTATTTCTTTGATGTAGCCCAAGGGAGGGAGGTCCATGTCGGTAGCAGACTTGGAAATCGATTTTAAACATGATTTCTCATTCATACCTCACATCAGCTTATTTATTTATTCATTTTTGTAGATCTAATTTTTTCCAGTTAAGAACTGTGTAAATAGCCCTAATGAGCCTTGAGGGCTCTCATTTGCTTAGAGAGATTAAAACAAGCTGGGAAGTCTCCAAGCGTGTGGGGCAGAGGGTACAAAACATACCTTACCTAGAACTGGTCAAATAATTCATCCCAAATCATTTGGATGATGTAATAGGGTTTTGGTGCTAGTTTTTTGTTTTATTTTGTTTGGCTTTTATGATTGCATTTAAGTACTAATTTTTGTAAACAAAATTGGATCTGCAACTTATTTGAAAGCAGATAATTTCTGAGCGTTTGCAGTTTGTAAGCTCTCCTGTGTGATTGATCACCTAACTCATGCAGCACTGCCTCTTTTTCATTGAATGGTACTTTGCTCATCTGCATATAATCCGTGAATGTTCTTAATGATATGACAAATGCATTTTTTGTTTCAGAGTGAATGATATCAAATCTTATTAGGGTTTCCACAAAAATTCAGCTATGCTGGGATTCATTGCTTTTTTACTGCTGTCACAGAATAATGTACAAATCTTGCCCACCTGAAGGTCTACTGGTAAGGAAGGAAGGAGGCTGTGTCTTTCAGGAAAGCAAATTTATGGATATGGAAGTGCACACAGCACTTGTTTTGGAAGCTCTTTTGTTTTGCACAAGACTCATTTCTCGCTAACCTATTTGCTGCTTGGTGGCCATTGCACGTGGATTGTTTCTATTGGCATCATTACCAGCTAATCCATTCAGTTGTCCTGTAGATCGTGTGCTTTCTGGGGATATGAGGTAGGATTGTTTAATATAAAGGAATATAGGGAAAACATCCTTGAGCTGCACGTTCCAAATAAGATCGCTGTCTATCTCTTTCAGAGAATGACTCTCTGTTCCGTTTCCCAGTATTATCTTACCTACGTGGTTCCTTGGGAACTGCACGGCTGAGCAAGGATGCTGTGCTGCCCAAACAAAGCCCTGCATTGTCTGAGGGCAGGCGCAAAAATCTGGAACTCGCTCCTGGAAGAGACTGGGGTGACCCTGAACCCTTGCTCTCCCAAAAGCAAAATGCAGGAACTGCTCCTTTGGCCTGTGCTGTGCTCAGCAGCACCTTTTAAAAGGTGTTAACCTCCCGCCACAGCTAGCACTATCGGACATGGAAACAGTCTGAACAAAAAATTAAGAGCACAGCTGCTGTCAGTTGAAAGGAAAAAGTGGGAGTGAAGCTGGTGTGTACATTTTAACTTTTGGAAGACCTCAGCTCGTGGGTGCTGAAGCAATTCTTTCTCTGGAGCGCTGGCTGCCTGCGCTCAGTGTAACCCTGAAATCTAACAAATGCTGACCTTGCCCGTAAAAGCAATACATTGTTTTAAAACATTAGTTTCCTATTCCTGACAGATAAGATGAAAAGTTAACAATGCACTAAGGCTGTAAAATGTTGGCCAAAGTTTAGATTTCACCTCTGTTTAACTTTTTGTCAACAGATTGGCATTTTCCTCCCCATTCAGAACAGTTGGGTTTTGCTTTCAGCGCTGAGTAATAGCTCTTAGATGCTCTCTCATGCAGAGATTTGAGTTCAATATTAAAGCATTGATAACACTCTTATTATCAGAAAGACATGGCCTATGGGCTCAGAGGGAATCTAAAACAGCTCTTCCAGCGCAATAAAAGAAGAGTTCTTCATTATGTGACATGAAGTTCCCAGATATATTACTTAACCAGATCACGGCATGCAGGCCTGCTAAGTCTTTCTGAAATGGCTTCCTTTCAAGAAAACAGTGCCCCAGTGCAAGATATCTTAGCTACCACACTGGGTATAAATTGCTGCTCCTGCAAGCTAAGCAGCATAGCCAATATTCCCTGGGAGAGGCCACGCTGGTTCAGCGGGTGGCAGAATCGTACCGCTGGGACTGAAGGAGTTAATGATGCTAGCTAGGGGCTATGTTTCTGCCCTGTACTTTGTGCTGTGCTGGAGTTAACTGCTGGTGAAACCAAGTTAAGGGTAGTGCTGAATATCAGTATATCCACTGAGCCAAGGAGATCCATTTATTTTTAATTGAATTAAATTGCTCACAAAATGAAAGTAGCATACTTTCATTAATATTTAATTACTTACAGTGTTAAACAACGATCGCAAAGAAAACTTTGCTGATGTCTTCTCCATCTCTGTTGTGTTTTTCTGTTACTTTGTTGTGTGAGATGGTCCTGTTAGACTTCCTGTGATTTGAACACTGCAGGCTACCAGGGCTGAGCTGCTGCTGACTTTCTGGCGTGCTGAGAAATACAGTCGAAGTCTGTGGCTGAAGCTGCTATGGGGCTACAAGGGATGGGCGGGTGGGAGATTCACAGCCATGCCAGGAAGAGGTTCTTTCTTCTCTGAAGTTAGTGTTGCAGCCCAAGAGCCTGGAGCCCTAGAGGTATGATTGGTTGAGTTGCTTGTTAGAGCTAGGTTAGCTTGCCTCAGTTTGACCCTTGGCAGTATTGAATGGACACAACAAAAGCTGAGTATGTGTTTTCTGTGCTACTTTGAATCAAGAGCAACTTTTCTGTATTTCATAGCATATCCTTGTAGCACTCATAGAAAAAGTAATGCTATTAGACCAGAGTAATTACCCATTGAGAGCAGCTTCTAAGTTAAGATTACATAGTATTTTCTCCTTAAATCCTGTCTGTAGCTTGAATGCTGCTAAAGAAATTGCTCATCTCCCCACTGCCGTGTTGACTATGTCAACTTGATTCAGAAAGCACTCAGAACAGTAGAAAATGCCAGATCTGCTGTTTCAGTACCACACATGGACTGTGAATGTGAGCAGCACACGTCTTAGTTTCATCTTCATTCAGCTCCCCTTTTTGAATGATCACATCTTTCTAAGGTGCGAGCTTCCCTGTCTTGAAGGAAGGAGATGGCAGTTCCTTGGGGCTCCCATTAGAAGAAGAAGAAATCATCAAGAGAAGGAAAAATGTCAATATGACACTTCAAGCAGCACATTTCTGGGCTATTATGCTACTTTTAGTGTGGTTAAAGTCAGTTGGCCTTTGGACAAATGCCTCGTCATAACACCACCCGAGGTGTGCGATAATCGCCAAGAAATGCTCTACCTGTCATGTCTTATTGCTTAAATATTTATGCTTATGACATTTGATTCCTACACTCTATATGTCATCAGAATGTTTCACTCACAGTAGATATGTCATCACCCACCAGGAACAGCTGACACTAAGGATTAGAACACTTTCAAATTAAAAATCCCTAAACAAAGAAATGACATGCTAGTAATTGTCTAGCGTAGTATAAATCAAATATATGATGATATGAACTAATAGATTTATTACATTAAGCTGACCCAGCCATTTAATTTGATGATTCCTGCGCCTCACTTAACTCTGCGAGGAAAGCAGAGAAGGAATGGAACTTGTATTAATGGTACTTCTTATTTTGATGAAGGTCATGGTGTATTTCCTCTCAGTACCACCCTGTAAAGTCAATAAGGAAGCGTGTGTGTTCTGTGGCAGAAATTGCTAGAGAGAGCCAAGTATACAAAATGAAATCTTTCTGATGAGTAGTTCCTGTCTTGAAGGATTGTTTATAATTTTTCCCAGTGCTTCCAGTACAATTTGAGGTGATCAGCTTCTAATAGACAAAAGACATCCAGCTACTTCATACAGGGCAAAGCCAAACTTCTTGTGTGGAAGAACTGGTCCTCCAAATGCAAGCCTCCTTTTCCTCCCTGCACTTCAGCTCTCTGTCTGTGTCCAGGGCAGCAGTTTTGCCCCTAGATGTGTCAACAAGCCTTCAGCATGCAATGCTACTCTCAGTATCACCCCAGCAGCTGCTCTTTGCCTCCTCTGAGGCAGCTGTGGTGGGATGCAGCAGTCCCACGACTTGGTGCAGTCTGTGGGCTGCCAGCTGGAGCACCCCAGTGCCAGATGTTTTTCATTGGATAAAAAAGCTGGAAAGCTGGTATTTTTAATGAGCCACTGCATATGAGTGCTGCTGCCCTTCACTGAAGAATCAAAGCTGGCCAACTGTGTGTGTGAAGGCTGGGCTACTGATGGTGTCAGGAGACTCTTTTTCACACCATGTGGCTATGAATAGGAAGGGCTCCCCCCCTCATTACTGTCACCAGGGTGTGCACGGTAACCACAAGAACTCGTTCCCTCGTTGCACACAGATGTATTTATTTGGGGTCTTTTTTTCTCTCTAGCACCCACAAGTATTAGATCTAAATAATAACACGGACACAATTAGTGCAAAAGTGTAAGCTCATGCTAGACGTGGAAACACACGAATTGAAAGGTACACAAATGAGATAGTGTGAGAGTGCATAATTTCTGTCTTAACTGTACTTCCTCCCATTCCTAGTCCAGTTAAAAATTATTAAACAAAATGTTAGTCTCTAGTAATAGATAAGAACAAGAAGGCCTGATGTTTTTGTTTAAAGAATGTTATCAATTAATGGCTATAGACCCATTTCTAGCATTCTTCAAGTGAAATTCCCCTCTAGCATTCTTCAAGCAAAATTCCCCTCACTGAGCTGTGCAGTGGATCTTGACCCATGACAACAAGTCTAACTGTGTACTTAGAGCACCCTTTGATATTAATGGGGAAATCCAGAGCATTGGATTATTCTTTTTGTGTCAGAGTAGCGTGTATCAGCGCTTTCCCTCATGGATGCTGTACATCTCCTGCAAACCAGCCCAAATAAAGCAAGCACCATGTGATGTGCTCTGGCACAGGCTCAACGGGGTGGCATTGAGCAGCTATATATATCTGGCACAATGTGGCTCACACCCTGCGTGTGCATTTGAACGTGGCATACGGCTCACCCAGAGCGCCCTGCACACCCGCAAGAGCTGGTCAGTTGTCCACAGCCATCAGCAGCAGTTAAGAGCATCTTCCAGATCTGCCGCTGTGCTCGTGCTGCTCCTGCTTATGAAGTTATCAAGTGCTATGCCCTTCTCGTTAATAAAGGGGTTATCCGAGGGGAGGGAGGGGACGTTGTTTTGGCTGGAATTTCACAAGGCACAGGTGGTACAACCAGCTGCAAGATCTTTAGTTCTTGTTGGCTGTACACCAGCTCTTGGTCTTTTCATAGTTCTTTCACTGGTAGTGAAGGAGGAGGAGTGGCAGGAAGGGACAGTGGGCCCTTGATGATGTTGTTCAGCATCAGCAGCTGTCTCAGGTTGGCATTAGGCTCTGGAACTGTTCCTCAGGAGGTGTTTATGCTGAACCGTTCCCTGGTGACACTGGACGCAGTAGCAGAAATGGTAATGCAGCAGAATGTTTATTGAAAAGAATCCGCACAAAAGTCTACCCCATCTCTGAATTTCCCTCTGCAAACCCGTCTTTTACTTTGCAAACTGCCTAGGGTTGTACAACAAGCACACACAAGATCTCTCTCAGTAAAAAAAAGGGGCAGATTCTTCCTCCGTTGCTTCCCCCGCATACTACAGTATAAGCTGTCATAAGGGACACAGCACCCAAGCATATGCCTCTAATTAACCAATTATTTCTGAGGCTGTGGTGGGTGGAAATGACCTGAGATAAAGAGCCAGATCTCAGCTTTACACATGATGGCGTCTTGCTGAGAGAAAAGAGACAAAACTCAATTAATGTTGGGGTGTGGAGGGAGAAAGAAATAAAACTTTCTCAAATGGGGGAAACAGTTCAGGGAAAAATGAGAGCTCTATTTCTTGTTTTACTGTCCTTCAGCGCCAAGAGCAGCTCTGTTGCTTTTGTGGCAGTCCTTCAAATAGATGCTCCCATTGACTAGAGACCTCCCTGCCCAGTCATCTCTCCACCTAAGCAAGCTTAGTTGCCTCAATCTTTCTTCAGTGTTCATGAGCTTTAGGCTCTAACAGTCTTTGTAGCCTTCCTCTGGGACCTCTCTAGTTTCTCAACATTTTGTTTGAACTATAGGATCTCAAAGCCAAAGGTAGGATTCCAGATGGAGCCTCTGCAGTGCCAAGCAAAGGGGGGATGAAAATTTCCTTTGGCCTGTTGGTTGTGCTCCTCTTAACTTAGCATTTGGGCTTTTCTCTAGTTTTCCTAGGAAAACAGTAGATCCTAACTTCTTGTAATGGCCAGACTCAAGAAGACCACTGGTTGCAAGGCACAGAACTAGCAAAGAATGAATTTAGGAAGGCAGTTTAAAATATCTCAATCCTATTTTCTGAAGTGAGGGAGGTACTTAGATAAATTGTACCAAAAGCAAGCAAACCGTGTGCCTGCTGTCAAAGTGAAATATGCCCAAGTTACCTAGACACTTCAGAAGATGTTGCCCCAGGTTCATCTCAGTTGGCTTTCTTTTTTTTTGTTCAGCTTTCTCATGCATAATATATTGTAGAAAGCAACATAAGAGCATTTATTCAAATGCAGCAAAAATCAAGCTCCCCTTTCTCCATTAAATCAGGTATTGACTCGTGCCCTGCAAACAGATACAGAAAGCCTTGCTTCTCCACATGACAAGTGCTCATCTCTGTGAACATTTAATATACAGAATGTGTGAATAAAAAGAGGGGATGTAACATTTGTGAGATCCAGAAGCTTGTGACAGCCACTCGGAGAACGAAACACATGTATTATGACAAAATCACAAACTGCTGGCTTGGCAGATTCTCTGGGAACAGGCGGGGAAGGTGATAGCTGCTCGAAAGTCAGAGAAAGGATCAATATTGAATAAATCAAAACAAATATGTGATAGGTTCTGAGAATGATATAAAAATTAAATACCAGGCAATTTGAGGCACGAGGATATCCAATTACTGGGCTAATGCTACAGTCAATTTGAAACTGAGAAAAGGGAGAGGGAAGGATGGAATTGCTGTAAGGGTAATAGCTGGTAGTAATCTTCATGTTTACACAGACAGTCTGTCTCAAAATACTTAGCATAGGAAGATATTTACTACTCTATATTTTACTGATACAGAAGTTGAGGCATATGGACCACAGGACTTCTTTCCCTCCTGCTTCTCCACTGGAGCTTACTGGTTGCCCCGCTTTCCCTGTGCTTTCTGTATCACTCTTGGCATTTTACTCATGCTTTATTCAAGCCTGGATTCAAGTCTGTTGTTGGCATTGTTGTGTGCAGCAAAGGAGACAGCCGCTTAATTGCAGAAGGCCAGGCTTCTTTGTGGAAAGATTATTCAAATCTAACCCAATGCAAGCAGAGTAAGGCCTTTGATATTGGTAAAAGATTGAGGTTTTTTTTCTTCTTAGCAGCACTTCGCACTTAGGTTCATATTTACTCTACATTTTTCTCTCAAATCTGCACGCTTGCTTTAATTTTCCACATTCTCAAGTATTTTCCTTGTCTTTCTGTTCCCCTTTCACTTCAAATTGAAGCATTATAATGGAGAGAGTTGTTACTGCAAGGCTGGGGGAAATTTTGCCCTGGAAAGTCTTCCACAGGCGAAGGGCTAATGTCCCACAGGAGACTTTCCAGAAGCAAAGAGCCACTTCTTTCCTTAATCTGAAGTCACTTCACATACTGAAGACACTACCTGTGACAGTATGTGCTAGCATTTCTTATTTGCTTCATAACTGTGTTTAGGAAGGCTGCTGCCATATAATCACAGATAAAGATAACATTACTATTCCAGGGAGTCCAAAATTGCAAACCCTGACTATGTCTCCTGTCGGCTTTCTGTGCTGTGACTTATTTACAGGAGAGATGTGTGATCGTAAGGCTGAGATTTAGAAAATATTATCTATAGTACAGAAAGGAATTCCATATCTTTCCAAGCTTTTTCACTGACATTTTTCTTCTCCTTCATTTTTTGTCTCAGAGAAAAAGACATGTGGAATAGTATATGTTGATTTATGTTCTTTTAATGTGAGAAATATCAGCTGACTAAGTAGAATATATGGATTTTCTTTTATCCTTAACTGAGCACATAATATGTTAACAAAATGAAAATATACCGTCCTCACTCAACCTGCTGAATTTCTCACATATTTTTCAAATAACTTCACCTTGCTTTTTCTATAGTTCTTTGAAATAACATCTTGCCTTAATTTATTTGTGAAGCTATCCATGCTTCTACAGATAAAGATGGGGAGAAAGTGAAGGAATTGAAGGAATGGATGCAAGAGTAATGTTTATGAAGCTCACTGAGATAGCTTTCGATGGAAGATGCTGTAAAAGTGCAAGGCTTTATTATTATTGTTATTATTACTTTATTATAGGTGGTTACCAGACAGATCTATGACTGGATGAATTAAACTCAAATAAAAGCAAGGGCTGATTTCAGCTATTCCTTACTTAATCCTATAAACAGTCAATTGATATCTTAATATATATTGCTGCTGCTCCTGGCCAGGAAGTCATGGGAGGAGATAAGGTATTATTGGTTTTATCTGCTCTGTGTCTTACAAAGAGGGCAAATCCAGATCCTCTTCTGTGTGGAAAAATCTTGACATTTAGCTGGGTTCTCTCAGCTTGGAGCTTGAATTTTGTAGTGGAATTCATCAATACATGAGCATTTGGGGCAAGGGTATGGCAGAATAGAGGGATCCTAGCCTAACTCTAACTCAGCAAGGGATTGTCCTTTGTTTTCAAGTGGAATACACTTTCCAGGTGGAGAAAATGGTGTGTGGCTAAATGTGGGCCTTGTTTTCTGTGCTAAAGTGGTTGTTGGTTGCTGTAGTTCTTGGAGGCAACTGTATGAAAAATAGCATGTAAAATTAACCTGCTGCTAATATAAGCAGACTGAAAACCTCAGTTGATGGGAAGTGATGGAACACTATTAATTTCATAGTTTCTTTTGTTCACCTTGGTGTCCCAGTCCACAGCATCAAAACCGTCACAAGCTATACCCACATCTCCAACAGCAGTGAGATCGACCCCACAACTGCAGCACTGCGTGTTGCACCGACAGGGGGTTGGATGTGAAGGGATGTGAGATCTGACAATAGCTGCTAAGTGATATGAACACGTTCTGTAGCATGGCTTTCCCCAGGTAGCCGGAGTGCTGTCTCGCCACTTTTTATCTTCTCTAGCTAAGAGCTGATAAATCTGTTCATTTGGGGACTCTCTTCCTTACTTCACTTGCAGAAAACCCTCTACCTTTGTAAACATCTGGAAGTGAACTGCCCCTAGATGCAGTCCTTCTACATCAGGCTTATTTTTTTCATGCATTCTTACAATATACACGCTGGAGTATGGATTTACACCCACGCTGGTGAGAGCAGGATTTGGCCACAGCCCCCTCAAATGCAGAGCAAGGAATGCTTTCTCTGGTTGTTACTGACATACTACAGCACCTCAGTGCACCGGGAGTTGGCATCAGCTATCCAAACAGCTGACTTCGTACCTACCTGCTCCGATGGGGCCATGGTTTTGCCTGTAGCTTGCAAGGATGGAGTGCTACATCCTCCAAGGAGAGCAGCAGTTCTCCTTTTCCTTCTCCTCTTCTTCCAGCACAGCCCCAAAGTCCTGCGTGGTGGGACTGCCCTTGGTGGGAGGTGCAGGTTTTGGTGGAGATGAAGAGGGACATTTGTTCCTTTCTTTGTGGTTTGGCCAGCGGAGTTTATGGGGTCTGGAGGAACCAAAGATTGCGTTTCACAGGAGTCACTCCAGCTGAGCTAACCAAATTTTATTTTCTTGCAGAACTTGGCTGCTGAATGGGTGGACTTCTACGAGTCAGAACTGAAACTAGGGATAGAGGTGAGTAGATGTAGTCTGAAATGTCATATGCCTGTCCACAAGTAAGTTGTAATGGATCAGAACGCTGTCCTCTTTCCAAGTCCTCTCTGCCTCATTTTCATTTTGAGTTGTATAAAAGTATCCGTACCCTAATGCATTTTCACATCCCTTTCAAGATGAATCGATTTGAATCAAACCATTGCAAGAATAAAAACCCAACTAGGAGCAATACAAAAAAATTAAAAAGAAAAATTAAAAAAAAAAAAAGAAAAAGATTCCCACTCCCCATCTCCAAAGCATTATCTGTTGCCATGAACTAAAAACCAGCCATGAACTAAAAACCAGCAGATTCACTTGATTTCATTTTTAGTAATAACAACAACAGAAATTTGCATCTGGGCTGACAATGTCTATAGTGAGTGTTAGCCCAGTGTGATTTGAAATTGGCAAATTACAGCAACCCTCTGGAAAACTGGGATTTACAAGGGAAATGCTGACAAACACTTAAATACAGAGGCACTTGGTCTATACCATATAACACATAAGACAGTGAAATGGAACATAATTCTCTCCTAATTACTGAAAATATTTTGGGGCTGCCTTGTGCTAAAACACTCATTCTGATCTTGCATTTCAGATCATTCTTCTGCTCTCTCAAAGCAAATTTTATTCTAAGCCACCAATCTCTCAAAAAATGGTGCTGATCACAGTCAAAAAAGCAGCATACTGCATGTATTTGTTGGAAGGCTGGGTATAATAAGACGGTTTTCAAGGCTGTGTGGACTTGCATGACACCATATTATTGCATGAGCAAAAAAACAATACTGAATGGTAATAACCATTTGTCAGAGACAGCACTGAGGATTATATTATAACCGTCTGTGTGTGTATGTGTTTGTGTGTATCCTGCATAATGCAAGGAGACACCTTCCAATTTCCAAACACCTGATAATGTTGAAGTTTATTTTATCACAGCCAAGGTTGTATTTTCTTTCAACTTCATACTGACCCTAGGAAGAAGAGGAATAATGGATCGGGAACCTATTATAGCTATTCTGTGTTAAACAGCCAAGTAAAGGGCAAATATAGTTCTGTAGAGGAATCAATCACTGAATCCATCAGTGAGAATGACCCTCCTGGCCCCCACCTTCTTCCCCGTGCCTAAGAATTTGCCATATTCAATCTTTAGGCTCTGAACCCAAATGCCCTTTGAAAGTGAATTTATGATCACTTCATCACACTGTCTATTAGCTCACTTCCTAACAAATAGGATTGAGAAATATATGGCAGGAACTGCAACGGCACATTTCCAACTAATGGTTAAAATGTCAGGGTGATAATGTACAAGTGCGTCTGCCCTCAAACACAAAATCAAATGCGGCTTTACAAGGGCTGTCGCCATTCCACTTTAGCTAAAGACTTGCGAGCTTCCTTCTTCCCCTTTGCAGGGCTGCAGTTTGGAAGCTGCTGCATCTCATCAAGGCTCGGCTTGCCAGTGCTGTACTGTACTTCATTAGGCAGCTCTATTTAATGGTTTCAACAAAAGCCATCATTTTAGCCCAACTGCCTTGACTAAATTAAAATTTCCAATCTCTGTTTTAGTGTTCTGCAACTGATGTATACATAAGCAAAACTGGTCAACATCTGCCAGGGGGTTGGCCAAAAGTTCTGTAAAGATGTACTTCACATTTCTGAAGCATGTGCAAAGTAACAACGTACTTATCCTCCTGAGGGCTCTCATGATTTTACTTCACCATTTGTTCAGACACACTTTAGCAGCATATAAGCCATACAGTTGATTCTCCCCTTGGTTGCAGTTTTATCTGTAGTGTCATTTTGAGTAATTGGGGTATGGTAGCTGATCAACTTTCAGGTTTCTCATTGGCAGAAAGGGACTGTATTGGCACCAAGAAAGAATATGATGGGTCCTCTCGGTGCCTGAGCAAGTGTCCCTCTTTTGCACTTGGCTACCCAAGGCCATTAGAAAATAAGCTTAATAAAGCAACTCAGTGTATACATCTTAACTATTCCCAGCCAAGGGGATGCAGCTATAGAAGAAATATTTTAAACCAATATGAAAGATGGTAAATGTACATATTTAGTCAGTGATCTGTGAAAGTTTTTGAATTAGTTTTTAAAGCTTTGTTAAGACCAGAATGCACAGATGTTGAAAACAAGTTCAGATGTAGCGACAGATGGTATTTGATTATGAAGCAGACTGTTCATATAATACAAAGATGCTGCTTCTGCCATACACAAGTAACTGCAGAGAGTGCAGTAGAAATTTTGGAAGGCAGAACAGTTCAAGAGGTTCTTTGTGCGGCAATAACTTTCACGTTTTTCCAGCAGTGCTTAGAATTGGGATAATTTTCTTTCTTGTGCCGGCAACCCCCTCGCTGCCCCCCAGCCCACCCTTTTTCTGCCCTGCTGTATGGCTGCCTTGCACTTTTTGATTCTCTTTTCAGGTCATTTGAAATCAGATTAAGGAGAAATACACTTCATTGCTATTTACGGAAGAAGTAAGTTCCCTAGGGTTAATAATAACTGTAATTATTATTAGATATAACTGATATTATACATTAAAAAATACACACATACACATTAAAAAAAAAAAAAAAAAGAAGTGCTGCAATTTGGATAAATCCTGCATTTTGCTGGTGAATAATGGTATGCTCATAACCACGGGGCAGTTGTTGAGGTCTTTTGCTGGGGTGGATGAATGTGGCTGTTCGCTGTGACTCCTTCCTCCAAAGACACCAGAGCAATGCTGACATTTGGGAGCACCAGCAGTTTGCTCTCCCGAGCTTGGGATATGAACCCTAGGGTGTTCCCAGCGGGGTTCCTGGGCCAGGTACACGCTTCTCACCGCCTCTGGGGACGTTTTTCTGGCCATAGTGGGGCTGACAGCAGGGCTCTGGGCACAGACAGCTGCCCCCGGGAGCAGCAGCTGGGGCCGGCGAGGGCTGCCCGGCACTCTGGAAATTTCTGCGCTCGGACCCAGCCAACGGGAGCATGGGATCCTCAGGGAGAGGAGCTGCGGGCAGGCTTTTCCCCTTTGTCCCCCGTTCCCCACGGGGTTCTGCAAAAGCAAGTGGCTGGGTAAACAGTGCTTTCAAACACTGGCCGCTCGCAAAAGGATGCCAAGAAGCAGCGTCTGCTCGGAAATAAAACGGGCAGCGCATGGCTTGCGCAAGTCAAGGGGGGCTCCCGCAAAAGCCCGTGCTCGGGCTGTTAACGAGTAACGGCGCTGTTAATGAGTAACGCAGGGCTGGCAGCGGCCCCGTGGCCATGTGCGGGGTCCCGGGGAAGGGGCCCCAACCGCTGCCACCACCCCCAAGGTGGGGGCAGGCCCCCAAGATGCTTCCGCATCATGACAGCAGGGGTGCTCCCTCCTTGGCACCTCGGGAGCAACTCGGCCTCCTGACACCCCAAAATGTGCCACGGCCGAGGTGGGCACAGCCACAGAGCTCCCTGGGGCACGTGTGGTTCTGAGGTTTACTGAGAAATGATAAAAATAAAAAAATAATACCCTAAAGTACCTCCACCTCCACGAAATCTGAGCTCAGGGTTTGAACCAGAGTTTCGTCTCTTCTTTTTCAAGCTCCGACCAAATTATTGAGCGATTCCCCTTGGTTCTACATGTGCTGGCATGAATTATCCTTGAGTGCTGCATATTAGGGCTGTTTTGTACTAAAAGGTGTTAAACACTTGTAATAAATATTTTTCCTTATTTCCCCTAGGACACAGTTCCATCTCTGGTTGGTGAAGCATAAAAAAGAGCTGTCATGCCCAGTTTTAATAGGCAATAGGATTTCAAGCCCCAAGAGTTGTTTCACAGTCTGGCAGTGGCCATAATGAAACTGGCCACTGTTGCCACAAGACTTTTTCCTCTCCTGTGTTCTCCCTTGCTACCTCCCACAGCTGCCTGACTGGCAGGTCTCTTGCAAACTGCAAACATATTTACATTGGAGCTGTTAGCCTTTCTTTAGCTGTCTGTGTCATCTCTTTCCTCTTCTTTTTTTTTTTTTCCCCCCTAGCTAGGAACTCAACCTTAAGTCTAGTTTTAAAGGATAAAATTAAACTCTGCATGCAATTAACTGCCTTTGCCTCCAACAGCAGTTCATTTTCATGTGTTTTGTTGGGAAGCAAATAGCTTGTTTGTTTGTTTGCTTTTTTCACAGTGACTCTCAAATAAATGGGAAAGTACCACTATTCACTTGCTTAGGATTTATTCATGGAAATGCAATCGCATTCTCCCAGGCTCTGGGCAGCATGAGGTAGGGGTGGGGGGGTCCTTGCATCGGACCTAGTGCCTCTCTGCTTTCTGGCTCTGGAAAGCAACAGGGTAGCCTAAGCCAATAAGAATTCATTTGGATGGCTAAAATAAAATAAAATAAAATAAAATAAAATAAAATAAAATAAAATAAACCTTTCTCTCCTTGTTGAGATCACGTGTTAGTGATAGTAGTACACAAAAAATTGCAGTGTAACAGTGATGGATTTTCTGCACTCCAGATCAATCAGGCTTTAACAGGAGTCTTCTCAACCCTCCCTTTCCCCCACGTTATGGGAACACCAAGAGGACAGGCATGCCTTGCAATGAGCCCAGAGGGTTGGGCACTAGGAGCCGACAGGGAAGCACTCCCCCTGTGTTATCTACCAGCGCTGCCACCACCAAGGGAGCCTCCATCCTTGCTGAACAATGAGCTTCAGTGAGGATTTCATTTGTCTTCCGTATTGTGTTCCTAAAATAAACCCAGCGCCATGTTTTAAAACTGAATCCGATCGCTCTGTGCGGGGAATGCTGTAACCCGTGGCAGTGACGGGTGTGTGTGCCAATGTTTCCTAAATGCAGTCGTCTGCTGCAACTACCAGTCAGACCCCTTTCCCTCCTAACAAAGCGGGAAGACTGGATCAGAAGGGATCATCTCCATAGAAATTGTGTTGGCACAACCTAGACTGGGCATAAATAAGGGTACCGACCAAGAAAACGAGAGCAATTAACTCTTTCATGCTCTCAGCCCACAAAGCACAGTTTTCCTTGTTCAGCCTCAGTAATTCCATACGTGAAGGATCCTGGTTCCTCATGGTGATCCCCATGGAAAAAAAAAAAAAAAAAAAAAAAGAGAACAACAAACAAACAAAAACCTGCTCTGCCTTAGTCAGAGCTGATTCCCATCTTCCTAAGGATTTTAAAGCTAGAAAGTACTATCTTCCTTACTGTAAAAATTCCAGGTACTGGGGGAACTGAGGATTTCCAAGCACAGATGGCCAGATCTGCAGAACTTGGATCCTGTCAGGGTGCTTGAAGCCTGGGAAAGTTGATTTGGCCCTTTGCAGTGACAGGGACTCCTTGCCAAGTTCCAGTCTAGCTCTGAACTCCTGCAGTATTCTGAGATGCCAGCAGCCAGGATTTCTTACTTAGAGCTCTGTGTGTTTTCAACTGCAGGGTAAAATGGCAAACAGTGTCTTGTATATCATAGAGCAAGGATAGTTGAGAGGAAAAAATGATGGGTGAGCAAGCAAGTACCCATGTAGCTCTTGTCCTTGGGTCCATTACTTGAGTAACCAAGGGCCTTGGGTACCTTGATCTCCCTGTCTTTCATCTAGTTAACTCTTGCTAGCTAGCACAAAGATGAGCCCTTCCACATAATCTGTAGCTGATTATTTCATGGCTGGAGGTTTTGGGAATGAGTGAGTTGGGGATCTTGATTTTCCCCTCACTTCAAGCATTTCAGCCTATCCCAGTCGCCATACCAGGGTCTCAGCAACCTCCTGAATGCACAGACAATTATTAAGTGCATGGGGCAGACTGTTCTTCAAGAAATGACCTGAATGTCAAGTATTTTGAACTGAAAATGCTTCTAGTATGTTGGTTTGGTAATGTAGATAGACGTGAACTAGGAAAGGCAATTTGTCTGCAGTAAAATCTGAA
The DNA here is from genome assembly GCA_037305975.1 of Chrysolophus pictus. Lineage (NCBI taxonomy): Eukaryota > Metazoa > Chordata > Aves > Galliformes > Phasianidae > Chrysolophus > Chrysolophus pictus. The sequence continues at coordinate 89,771,770 of CM074578.1, read as the reverse complement.
ATCTTACTTGTAAATGGCCATCAGTTACACAAGCGAAACTTCATGACCTCCTCTAAACCTGCTGTTGATGTGATCCAGCAAATGCTATTCCAGTTGTACAAAAAAGCATGAAGTTTTAAGTGCTGTTGCAGAGATGAAGCATTTATTTGGTCATTACAGTGTAGCTAACACTGCAGTCATGCCCTAGCTAAGCCCTACAGTGTCTTGAGGCTGAATCCATGAGGATTATGAAAGTAAGTGACCTCAGATAAAAATATATTTTTAACACATTCCTCCTTCAAAACTGAAAAATTCTTGCACAATTTTGTGATCCAAATAAACTACCATCTTACTGCCATCTGCACCAGTTCTAAGCCAGAAGTTCTAAGCTCATCTCTGAGACAGATAATGTAATTTGGTGGTTCAGTCAACCTCGAGAGTTTCAAGACACAAGAACCAGCAGGAATAGGAGAGGATTAGAGAAAAACAATGAAAAAATGTGACTTGCACTTTGAGGAACAGATTAGTTATGTATGGTGCTAATGATTATAGAACTTGAAAAGGAAACGATCCAAGAAAGAGGGATAGATTGAAATAAAAAGAATAGAGAATGAAATCTAGGTGCTGCTATTAACAAAAGCAAATTGATAAAAGGAGCAAACATAAACCACACCAAGCCAAGCATTACTCCGCCTCCACCTGAATGGTGGAACTACTTGGTGCAGGACATCAGCAATGCAGCTACACTCAGGAAAGGATTAGACAGACAAAGATAAGAACTTTCCAGCTCAGAGTGTCTACATTCAATCCAAAGGGCTTTCTGTGCCTCAGCCATAGCACATCTGTTGCAGGGAGGTATTCCCTGTCTGATAGACTCTTGCAAAATAGCACTCATTATCTTAACCAGCGCTGGAGGTAGGACACCGGATGGGATAAATCATTAGATCCATTTTGCAAGAGGACTGGCAGTTTCATTAATAAATAATTCAAACTAAGGGGAAAGGAAAAATTTTGGAGGACTACAGTCTTAGGTACAGCCTGGCCATGGCAGTAATTCCTCTTTTGGTATGAAGCAGCACTAACTTTCAGAAAGAAATATAAACAATGGCAATGAGCTTGTAATTTATATTTTATTTTGCACAAGCTTGCATATATACTGCACATACATTCAGTTTAGAGAAGATGGAAGGCACACAAGGCAATTGAACTACTGTATCCTTTAAGTGGTACAAAGCAAAAAGGTAAAAGTCTGGAGAGTATACAAAAGCTTTAAACACACAAAATAAAATCCACCCCCCCAAACATTTTTCCTGTGTTTATCTTAAATTTAGTAGCTGCCAAGCTAGAATTGTAACTTTTTTTTTTCAATCAATTGTCTACTGCACCTTTTCTTTTTTTCAAACGGACAGGGGAGTCTTATTGTTTTATCTTGTCATCAATTAATATTACAGTACATCCTTGGTAATACAAAATTGTACACCTTCATCAAATAAATTAGGATAAATTAAACCAATAAATTATGCAAAGTCTTCAGAACAATAGACAACAACAAAAAAAATCCACAGTTGAAATTGCCTCTAGCTAAAAAATAAAATAAAAAAAAAATCAAAAATTGACTTTATCAGTTCAGTTATTGTACTATCTTCAAATTAAAGGGTCTTTATTACAAAAAAGAGCTTAATAATGCTATTTACAACATATTGCTAAATAATATAAAGGCAGTGTTTTGTCACTTCTGTAACTATATACATATGAGTAATGGCTGGGACAATATCAGTTTAGACCTTAACCTTTGACTCTTCTGGGCAGCATTAAAACCAACCTAAGGAGGCTTTTCTTCCTCCTTTTAAAGTTTCTGACTCTTAACACGTCGCGCGGTAATGAGGTGGTGATTGTGTTGGTCTAATATTTCACTGCAGTGGTATAATTAACACAGAAAGGATGGATTTTAGAGGGAAAATGTCAGCTCGCCGTTTCTCCTAGATTTGTTTCTATGTATCCCAGTATATTTGTGCATTTGGAAGGTGGCTGCTTTGGGAGAGAGGTGACTGTGGCTCAGATGAAAAGACTAAACAAAGTCATAGTGCCACCACCTTTCATACACTAAAAAGGATATTCCTAAGAAGATACAAAGGTTAAATACCAGTTTTCATCCCAGCTCTAAATATGAGCATTTTTAGCTTCAGTTTATAGATGGTTTACAACCAACAGTTCTACAGAAAACGAAATTGCATTTCCTTCAACAGAACATTTAAGTGCAATACAGTAACTGCTTACTCATATAAACCAGTTACATTCCTTAAGGGGAGCTTTTTGAAAACAATGCGTATTGGAATTTTCAAACACATAGTTGGTACCAGAAGGAAACATTTGCACTATCAACACCAATGATTACTATATAATACACATGGCAAATATAGTTTTTGCTTTCACTTCTCATGTACAGTGCTCATTTTGGGGGTTTTGTAAACCACTTTCCATTTTTTTTATATATATATATCTTTCTGTATATATATATATACGTATAATCTTTCAATGCTGCTGGTGAAAATCCTATCTTTAAAGCCACAAAATCTTCACCTTTATTTCTTAATCAATATTAACCTGTGGAAAAAAAAACATTTTTCTATTAACTGACTTCCTATACATAGAAAAAAATTCTGCCATTTTACAGAAACCGTATTACCCATTCCCTTGACATCTGATGAAAGACTTAACTGTTAAAAGTAGAGAGCTGGATTTTCAAGAATGCTTTCAACTATCTATACAGTTACTGTAGTGTTCCTTATAAATTCAACAGATGTTTTCAGAATGTAGTTATTAAAATCTTATGTCTTTACGCAAGAACAGCCTTAAGGTTGAATATTTACATTGCTTTATAAAAGTTCCCCTCGGTTTTCAATGTTCACCCACATACCTGGTACAGTAACAAAGATTCTGCAAACTTAAAACACTTTAATTAAATAATACTCAGAGGCACAAAGCAAACCTCAGGAATACATGGGTGAACACTTTCTTAAATAATTACTACATTCTAACATCTTCCACGTGTTTACCATTAAATGTGAAACGTTCCCATTAAACAACCAGAGATACAGTAAGAATTAAATGTTTTGTAGTTTCAAATAGAACATTCTTTTCACAAAACATAACAAATGTCTAAAATAGGTTCTTAATCTAGATAGGAAAAAGGTAAGCTTTTCACTTCATACGCCTATTTTGTGTGTGTGTGTGTGTTTCAGTGTATATATACATACGTGCACACCCTGGCTGCGTGTGACTACATATGTATATATATCTGCACATATGTCACGTATGAAATATTGCTTCTATACTACTTTTCATCAGGCTAAGAAAACACAAGATTTGCACCACGGTTACAAAAAATTGGCTTCTACAAGAATTTTCAAAACTTGAATGCTGCTCAAACAATTGAGAAAAAATAATTTGCGTTATCAAACTGTTCTAAAAATTCTCTTCTTCAAAAACGTATTCTCCTGCTTTGTTTTTTTTTTTTTGTTTTTGTTTTTTGTTTTTTGTTTTTTTAATTTTTAAAAAGACACAAAATATGCATAGCTATCAACAGTATGTCAAACAGCCGGAAAAAAATAAAATAAAATAGTGTTTATTGCAGCTGTAGTAATTGAAAAATAAAGTTCAAAAGATGAAAACTGTAAGCCACAGAAGGCACAAGAACAATTGTACTTGTGGGGGAAAAACTGGTATTTTGAAGGATTCTTTTATCCTTCCGCTGGTGCATTTAAGGTCTAGGCACAGACTATAACCTCAAGTTTATATGCAGAAATAAATCTGAATTAGCAGTAAATGAACGGCAACATGGGATTTCTGCATGGAATTTGAAATTCTTTCCCTGTGTAAACGTTTCATTACAATAAAAGTAGCCTCCTGCCTTTTAGCCGTTATTAGGGAAATAATATCGAGATCGCTTGAAAAAAAAACAACCCTATTTTCCACTTACAATTTAGTAGGAGCTATGCCATGTTTTTAGATGTATTGGGAGGCACAAAGGCAATATGGCTATAAAATATAGAAGAATCACATGATGGAAATTAGCAAATCATCCTGTATTCCTTTTTCAGACCAAGGAGATTTTATTGTTCTTTTAAGGTGAAATTTCTACTCTTAATTCCTATGCCTCATTTACTATTGAGATTATGCTACTTATAAATAAATAAATAAATGCAACAACATCAAGTGTTGAGTACACAATTTCACTTATTTAGATTATGTGAATCACATTGCAGCCAAATAATAATAATAATAATATCATATTAATAATAATAATAATAATAATAAACATAATAAAAGTAATGGTAAAATCACAGATTAAGATGGTAGCTAGTAGTATGTCCACATATTATGACTACAGTATGGCTTTGCTTTCTTATGTCCAAGGTGACAATGCAGTGTTATGTTTTGTATCTGATGGTATGCCAATGATGAACTTGCTGTGTTAAAACTTGAGCATTTTATGCCACTTCTTCCCATAAATTAAAAAAAAAAAAAAGAAAAAAAAAAGAAAGAAAAGTGCATGAACACAATTTCACAATTTTCATCCTTTCTTACTCAGAATTAACTGGAGTTACATCATTATGAAGTGTAATGTTTACCAAATCATGCATAAGAATAAAAGAAAAAAAAAAAAGGGAAAAGAAGGAAAACAAAACAAAACAGAAGAAAAGCAAGAAAAAGACACATCCTGTCTACCTGTGAGGATACATACAATGTTAGGTGCTCTTAGGGAGTCTAAGATCAAGATTTGTTTAGCTTTTAATGCATAGTGAAAATGTTGGCACTTCATCCCATGCTATTGTCTGCATTGCCTATACTCCACAGATACTGCCAGTGCTTGAAAATAATGACAGGGAATCATAGGATTGTGCTGTTTAATTTGAAGTCAGCAGGTTTTTAAGGCTTTCTGCTGACAATAATTGCTTTCATACATTTCTGTCCATCAGCAGTATTTGTAAATGAAGTGAAATTGCAATGATCAGGTCAGCTCTTTAGTCACATGGGTAAACTTTCACTCTCCAAAGTCAAAATGTAATTTTAAAATAAAGAAACAAGATATCAATATCCTCGAGGGTCTAAATGCAATCCTCAGCTAATTAGGAACTTCCTCTAGATTCAGACTGAAATGTGCAGGGGAAAACACTATTGACGATAACAATAAATTCTTACTGCATCTGTACAAAAGACGACAGAGAAAATGACAAATACAGAGTGCTATAGCATATTCAACCTTCCCCCAAACTTTTGGAGACAATACCTTTCTGAAAACGTGAGACAAAGAGAGCCATTGAAGAAAGCACAAGAACTAGCAGCTAGCTTTCTTTCCGTGTGCTGACATTTCGTGGTACAGCATTCAGGTGAATCCAGACCCATCGTGGACTTTACACCATAGCTCAGATTTTGGTCAAAACTACCTCCAGCTTCTGAGGATGTGCAGCACTTTGCTCAATAGATTTTTTTTTTAAGCTGCACGGAAGAGTAATTTAAAAATCCAGTTTGGCTATTTGAACCCTGCATAGCCAGCAGGACACTGCAATTTTTGTATATGCTAGATTAGATTTTTATGAAATTGTGTTTTTCATTCTCCTGGTTATGAAAGGGCTAATTATATTTTACAGCTACAAACAATAGCTGTAAATTTTTTTTTCCTTTGCCTCAGCACTGTGAGGTGAAGATGCTTTCTTCGACTATATGTAAGATCATTCAAAAGGTGCTTTTCAGGACAGATGTCAAATACAGACAGAAAACTGTGTATATTGGAAAGGGGATTTCTAGGGGCAGAATGCACTGAGAGGAAAAAAATCAGGGACCGGTGCCACTTAAAGTAAGACCAAGATGTGGCAATTCAGTACTCTGCAGGTTTCATTTTTACTCTATGGAGAGTGAAATGCTTCCGTTTTAACATGCTGACCATATTCTACAGTTTGTGTGGTTGATACAACATTGTGCATGAATTACTGGCCTCAACCTGCACGAGTGGTATTTGATTTGTGCAAACGTCCCTTGCTGCAATTTAGAAAAACAACAACCTGGCATGTCGATTACTGGCGCAGGGTATTTATCGTTTCTTTAAGGGAAAGCATGAAGAATAGGGTTTGCTTTTTTGGTATCACTTCTTGGAGTGAGTACCCGAAATAGATGTTGTAGCTTTTTGAAGAATGAAAGAATATCTAGTTATTGGTTTAAAAAGTACATAAAATAAAATAAAAAAAAGCTCCAAGCTTATGAAGTGACTCCACAGAGTTCAGACCTTTAGCAGTATAAACATAATATAAACTTCATTGTCTGTAGTATTGTGCCATGACATTAGTCTCACTAAGACAAAATGCCACTTTGCAGCAAGCAATAAATCTGACAAAGCATTTTTAAACATAATGCCCTAACTTGCTAAGACAGGCTTTTACATGCTTCCAAACTCTTCTCCCTGAAAATTAACTCAATTTATTCTCCAAATGTTAAGGGTCTCGGGCAAAAGTAAACCAAAGGCTGAAGTAAAATAACCATCCCCTTGGAACCGAATGAAAACCCAAAGATATACCCAGGAGGGATCACAGTCTAATTTCATATACATATATATGTATGAGATACACATATATATGAAATTAAAATAGAGACACACATGACTTGGGCATCAGAAGGGGACTGCTACTTTCATACATTCATAAATAGCTGCTGAACTCTCTACTCATGAAGAAGCTCTTGTAGGCAGTTGGGGGATTTGAAAATCTCAGGGACCTCACTGTCCAGCTTACAGATGACCTTGTATATGGCCTTCTTCCAGGAAGGATCAACATCTTTGCCTGCGATAATGGCATTGAAAAACTCCCGTAACGTGATCTGAGCCACTTCCAGGAATCTCTCTGGAACCTGCTGATACAAGGAGACAATGGCATTAATACAGTTTTCAATTTCAAGTCTCTGGTTCTTCAAAGGAAACTGAGCTAAGTTCTTTCTTTCAGAAAGGGGCTTACATAGCACCTGCATTTTCTAAATGTGGCAGCCTTCTATTCTCTTATGCAAAGCTGTTATATATAGTACTATAGCAATAACTTTTATAACATGTGTTAGAGATCTTTGTAAAGTCTACTGACAGAATGTAGGTAACAAAATGTTACTGTCTGAGTTTGGAGAGTGGGGGATTTATAGGATATAATTAGCAGGAGGGGAAACAAACACAATGGTCTTTAAGGAGAGAAATCCCTGCTTGATATTTTACCCGTGCATTTATGACTATGTTCTCTATGTCGGGACTAATACAAAAGTTATGCACATCAAGAAAGCTGCCTGTACCTCCGTGCTTAGCTTTGGTCACAGCCAGTGCTGAAAGCTACCTAGGAAATAGGATATCTCTGAATGTTGTTCAGCCTTCAGTGAACATCTTGGTTTTGTGGCTCCTGTGCAAGAGACTCTTGTAAGATGACTTTATTGGGAACCGTTATGGGTTTCTCTTCTTTTCTGAAAGACTACAAATAAAATCCCAATCCCTTCAATGGGCACATTGTGCTCCAAGTGATGATTCACTTTTTCACTACGGAGCTGCTTCTCTCCTTGTAAATACAAAGATGTGTTCATCATAGATTAGTCATAAGGAGAGAAATTCAGTGTGTCAAACGCATCTGGGCTTTATGAACAGCGCTGTCACCTCACAGGTGAGCCAGCAGGGACACGCCATTCTCAGTGAGTGAATGTTAAAAAACAGCTCCAAACTTTAGTAACGCATTCTACACAGTTGTTTCAGCTATCAGACCACCTTCTTAGCCTCTTATTTCAGTGATTTGAAAGCAAACACTTTAACAAACAGCAGGTCAGTCGCAATGTTGAAGTCATCTCCACAAAGGTATTATTTTCCATTTTTATAATGGAAATATGGCTTCACAGCACTAGGACTGCTAATGCACAGCCGGCCACTGGCCAGCAGGCTTATAATAGCAAGTACTCCCTCAGTGCTATTATTTGCCCACTCCAACACACCTGGCAAGAGCAATTCTCTGACCTGCAGTAGGATCCACACAAACTGTCCCCATGGCCAACGTAGAGCTGAGCAGCTCTCACTCATTTACTGAATGTGTGTCACACTGTCAGATCGGTGCCTGCACCTTACCTCTATTTCAGACTTTTGTTCTTCTGCCTGTCAAAGCCACTTCTAGAAAACTTATCTGGAAAACTGCATGTTTAATCTGATCCTATAGAGCTCTGGAGCCTAACTCACCTATCACGGGTGGGGAAATACTAGCCCTTTGCTAGCCACATTTTGCTAGCGGAGAAGCATGAGATCAGCTCCCCCTGAAATCAGCTGACAAAGGCTGTTTCCAGAAGCCCTGATGCCTCTGGAAGCTCCCTGTGGACCTCCAAGAGCAAAACCTAACCCCACGTGCTCTTCTCTGTTCCCAAAGACAGGCTGCCTTCCATGGAAATTTTTCCCTCAACAGGCTACACAGAAAGAAATGCTTGTGCAGACTTTCATTGCAGCAGTAACTATGAGAGAAGAAGATATCTATTACCTTTCACTTACAGCAGCTTAGAGAAACAATGCATAACCTCTCTGCTGTTTGCATGCTTGTGAATGCATCCATCAAAGACGCCCCACTTGTCTTGTTCTTGCATTGCTATAAGAAATGATGCACTTTTCTGTCCACACAACTCCAACAAGTGCTCCCATGATGTTCTCAATGCTCCGCTTACTTAAAGCCAACCAAGGCAAGGAGTCATTGACTACACGATACTAGACAGAAAGAAATACAGCAGATAACCACCTTTCGGGTGTATACATGGATGCCAGCACATGAGATTTTCCCCTTGTGCTTGGGAAAAAGAGTTCACAACTTATAATTCTGGGGTCCACTCCAGAGAACCAATATCAAGAACCTTTCTTTCTTTCCTTTCATGTCACTAGAGATAGGATGGTGGCAATAACAAGCAGCTAAGTGAGCTGAAGTCTTATGTCTTCCCACCTGGTTACACCTGGGACAACTTCAAGCATGGAAGCGACAACCTGTGTTCATCCTCTGCCATGCGTGTGAAAGTTTTCCAGACAGAGGATGCTGCATTTCATGGGATATGAAGTGTGAACCCATAAGCCACCAGCATTCAGGCCTCCCACTCCTTTAAGGACAGGCAGGCTTTCTTTTAGGCTAGGATTTAGCTTTCAGGGTCCAACTTCATTCTACCTGATCACATCCGAGAAGCTGAGCCCCCCTGAACCTGGTACAATAGGCTGCAGAGAGCAGTTCACAAGCACAGCAGTGAATGAAGAGACCTCCTCATTATGTGGAGCTCCCAGAGATCTTCCCTACTCCTGAGGCATTACAGCCATTCATAACTCTTTCCTTTTGGGATGTTATTAGCAATTTTTCATGTCAGACTGGATTACACACGTTACTTTGCATGTTGTAATGTGAATAGCACTGTGATTAATCCCCACAGGACAGTATGTCGGCCAACATTTTTCCTTTCTAGAAAGAGTAAGCATGCAGTGTATTCTTTTTTTTTTTTTTTTCTTTTTGAAGAAAATACTAGTGAAGTTCAGAGCTTGAAAATAAGTACTTAACTGGATGGGTAGTTAGATTTTTCAGTGGGTAATCAATTAGTCAGCCATGTTAATTATGCATCTGGGGGTAGCATTTCCCTGACCCTTAGTTATGGGGACCCATTCAGCACATCTTTACACCTAGCTGACTGAACATCTCTGAAGTAGGAACATCTGCAGAAAATGCTTCAGTGACAAATAAACTCCATCTACGTTTCTTTTAATAGAATCAACAATGCCTACTATGAACCCAGGGCATTTTCTTAGCATCAGGTGGCAGCAGTCAATCAAAGAACCACATTGTACGTGCACCAGGAGGAGACAATGAGATCTCCTAAGGGGGAGGCGAGGTGGGTTCCAGGCTGATTTAGCAAGAAATCACACTTTGTCACACACAAAGCCGTCAACATAACCCAGGAAAAAGACCCAGGCCAAACTTTCGGCTTGATTAAATATGCCAGCTTCAGAGCAGCTCTGCTGACTTACACCTGGTACATATTGAGCCCCTGCCTCTTGATGCAGCCCAGTGGCCACCACCGTGCCCTGACCCCAGCCTGAGCCATGCCCTCACATCCCATGAAAACTACGAGTGAATTAAAGCTCTCATCTGCTCTTGTCTATTTGTGCTGTTTTAACAATTGACGTGTTCCTTGGCTTGAACAACAGACCTGAGGTATTTCTCTCCTGCATTTGCACGTGCAACTGCCATGCTGAACAGTTCAGGTTAGCACTACAAAGGAGTACGTCATTAAAAATTCTTAGCACAAATTATTTCTATAGGACTAAAAGTACGGTTCCAAAGGCTCAAAAGTTGGAGACAAGGCTGACTTAGCTTACACTTGTTTCCTGCAGAAGTATATGCAGTTGCCGAAAGTGATGTTCTTTATAAATACTTGTTGAATTTCTTTTCAAAAAGGCAGAGGTGATTGGGAAGGTGAGGGCAGATCCTCAGCAGGTCTAAGTCTGCACTGCTCATGGAAAAATCAGCAAAACAACACTGATTTTATGCCAACAAAGAGGATCAGGCTTCCCTTTTCGATGGCATGTATGGTCTTTAACAGTCCCTTTTTGAAGGAAGGGCACACCAGAAGTAGACGTGTGTCTCAAGTTGGTGGCTGATCAGTGGCCCTTTGCTGCTTTTCTCATTATTGGCTTGTCTTATATCTTTTATTAGTTAATTCATTCATTTTGGGGATTGTGCTGCAAAGACTTTTTCTCCCTTCTCTCCCATTCCCCTCATCTCCTCCGCTCCCCGATCCCTCCTCCTCCTCCTCTTCCCA